>OX457010.1:18214916-18877003 GCA_949752705.1 Callimorpha dominula | reverse complement strand
TAAAATCGTAACGAAGGAAGAACTAGACCAGAAAATAGAAGAATACACGAAAGCGATAGAAGAAGCATGTGAGAAACACATACCGAAAATAAAGGACAAGAAGCGAGCAGAATTGCCTTGGTGGACAGAGGAATTAACAGTGAAGAAACAGGAAGTAAAGAGATACAAAAGACGGCTCAAAAACGCAGCAGCAGTGCGCCAAGACGGAGTTCTCCAGAAGTACCTCTCCGTCAAAGGGGAGTACTTGCAGCTCATGAACAGTACAAGAACTGACAGTTGGAAGACCTTCTGCCAAAAGCAAGACAGGGAAAGTATGTGGGACGGGATTTATAGAGTAATAGGCCGCACAACATCAAGGCAAGAAGACATACCATTGGTCCAAAATGGTAAAGTACTGGAAGGAGAAGAGTCTGCAAAGGCATTGGCAGAAACCTTCTATCCGGAAGATGAAGCTCAAAAAGACAATGCAGCCCATAAGGTGATAAGAGAAAAGGCGAACCGTGTGAATGAAGAGGAAGATGATGAATCATTTGACCCCCCATTCACGTTGGATGAACTCAAATGGGCTGCAGATAGCTTCAATCCAAAGAAGGCACCCGGGCGAGATGGGCTCACAGCGGATATTTGCAGAATAGCTATCGCTCGTACTCCAGAGTTATTCTTAGCTCTTCTTAATAAGTGCCTGAGTCTCTCCTACTTCCCTACCATGTGGAAGGAAGCAGTAGTGGTAATCCTGCGTAAACCAGGAAAGGAGGACTACACCATACCCAAATCATATCGTCCGATTGGCCTTTTGCCGGTATTAGGAAAGATTTGGGAGAAAATGTTGATCAGGAGAGTTAGATGGCATACTTTGGAGGAAGCGAATAAAAGGCAGTACGGATTTACACCACAACGCGGCACCGAGGACTCCCTCTATGACCTAGTGAGACACATAAGACAAAAGCTGTCAGAAAAGAAATTAGTCGTTGTGGTGTCCCTGGACATAGAGGGAGCCTTTGACAGCGCCTGGTGGCCCGCAATTAGATGCAGACTCGCAGACACGAAATGCCCAAAGAACATACGAAAAGTCCTCGATAGCTACCTAACGGATCGCAAAGTCCAGGTTAGATACGCCGGCGCCACGTTTGAGAAAGCCACAACAAAAGGATGTGTCCAGGGTTCTATAGGCGGTCCTACTTTTTGGAACTTGCTGCTGGATCCTCTGTTGAATAGCCTAGAAAAGAGGGGAGACTACTGTCAGGCATTTGCGGACGATGTTGTTTTGGTTTTCTCCGGCGAAACAGCACTCGAAATACAGAGACAGGCAAACACATCCCTAAAGCATGTCCAGGAGTGGGGTGAAGTGAATAAGCTTAAATTTGCACCTCAAAAAACTAAAGCGATGCTTATTACGAACAAACTTAAGTACGACACACCACTCCTGCGCATGGGGGGTACAGAAATTACCATGTCAAAGGAAATAAAAATACTGGGGCTGACTATCGACGATAAACTTACGTTCAACGCACATGTAGCAAATATTAGCCGCAAAGCGTTGAACATCTACAAACAGCTGGCAAGGGCAGCTAAGGTCGAATGGGGGATCTCGCCGGAGATAACCAGAACAATATACACAGCAGTAATAGAGCCCATAATAATGTACGCAGCAAGTGCCTGGTCACCGGCGACGGACAAAGTAATGACCCAGAAACATCTAAATGAGGTACAAAGAGGGTTCGCACAAAAAATTGTTAAAGCGTATAGGACCACATCCCTAAACTCGGCCCTTATACTCTCGGGACTGCTTCCACTGGACATGAGGATCAGAGAAGCAGCCTCTCTTTTTGAAATAAAGAAAGGACACTCCCATAGAGTAATAGGGGACCGTGACGTCGAGACACCGGTACCCTACATCACAACACCTCACCCACACTTACAAAACTGTATCGAATTCGGTCAAATTAACAACGGGGCAGAACTTGCCCAATCAGAAGACAATGGATACGCACTCTTCACGGATGGTAGCAAAATAGAGGGCAAAGTTGGCGCGGCACTTTCCGTTTGGAAAGGTGGCGCAGAGACCATGACCCGCAAATACAGGCTGGCACCATTCTGCACAGTGTTTCAGGCCGAGTTACTTGCCTTAGCTAAGGCAACCGAAACGATCAACAGTCATAGGTCCGGGGAAAAATTTAAAATTTATAGCGACTCCAGATCAGCACTGGAAGCAGTCACTCGAGGCGTTTCTCTCCATCCCTTGGCTGTGGAAACCAGGCAGAATATCCAGGAGGCGACAAATTGTGGGAAAACCATAAAGCTGTTTTGGATTAAGGCCCACGCAGGAATGGAGGGAAACGAGCGAGCAGATTGCCTGGCAAAAGAGGCAGCACTATATAAGAAGACCAAACCAGACTATGACAGATGTCCAATCTCATTCGTCAAGCGTCAAATCCGCGAGGATACGCTTGGCGAGTGGGACACAAGGTACAGAGTAGGATCAACTGGGACAACCACCAAATTATTCCTACCAAATGCTAGAAATGCTTATTGTACGGTTAGGAAAATAAATCTTGATCCGTTGTTAGTACAAGTGCTGACGGGGCATGGCGGATTCTCCGAGTATCTGAACCGGTTCAAGTGCAAGGAGAGTCCGGCGTGCCCTTGCGGTACTGGGGATAATGAGAGTGTAGTGCATGTGCTCACGGAATGTCAAATCTATGGTAAAGAAAGGTACAACCTAGAACAGGAAATTAATTATAAAATAGACACCAAAAATATGGCAGAAATCCTGTCGAACAAAGATGTGCGTGGCAAATTTATAAAATTTTGTCAAACTATAGCCAAAACTGTGAATAATAAAAATAAAACAAGATAAAATGTACAACTATGTTATATAATAATTATATAAGCATTAGTTTACAATAGATTTAAGTAGAAAATGCATAATGAATAGCACAAAAAACGCATATAGAATACAAGTAATAGACTAATTAAGATAAATAGGTTAATAGGGTTGGAATGTAGAGTTATATAGAAATAGTAATAAAATAGTTTGAAACAAAACACTGTATAATAAAATAAAAATAACAAAGATAAAGAGTAATTATAAGATAAAACAAAATAAGTGTAAATTTTAGAGAGTAGAAATAAGAGCTTATGCAACTCTGCAGTTTTGTCAATTAAACCGAAGTTCAAATAAAGGCACTGGTCCACCAAGCCAGTGGAAACAAAGCAATGCCCTGTGATGGCGGGTGCATATTATAAAAAAAAAAAAAAAAAAAACCTAACCTAACCTAACCTAACCTAACCTAACCTAACCTAACCTAACCTAACCTAACCTAACCTAACCTAACCTAACCTAACCTAACCTAACCTAACCTAACCTGGATGCGACCGGACACAATGCGTTTAGCATGGACTGTCCGGTCCGACGCAAGTGGGATGCGTTAGCTAGAGCAAAAGTAGCGTACTGCTAAGGGCTCCACCACAGAAACAGGGAGCAATCCTACCACCGGGACCAAGGCGTATCCGATTGTGCAGGCTAATCTTCAAAGGAAGGAACTGGCGACCGCTGAATTGTTCGGGGTTGCCGAGGATAGGAAGGTGGCAATAGCCCTAATCCAGGAGCCGTATGTAGGCAGCATACGGAGGATGCGAGACTATCGTGGGGCGCGTATATTCCAGGCGTCGGAAGACGGAAGTGGAACTGTAAAGGCCGCAATAGCGGTCTTCGGACAAGATCTAGATGTCATACAGTGTCCGGAACTCACCACTCACAACATCGTAGTGGTGAGGATCCGAACCCGCGCCTGGAACCTCGCGGTGGTCTCCGTCTACTTCGAGCCGGACAAGCCTATAGACGGCTACCTCGAGCACCTTCGAGGGATTCGGCGGACGCTAGGACCCCGAGGCCTGCTCATCGGAGGGGATGTAAACGCAAAGAGTTCCTGGTGGGGGAGTAACACTGAGGACAATAGAGGGGAGGAGCTATGTGGCACATTAGAGGAGTTGGATTTGCAGGTGCTCAACAGCGGCACTACACCTACGTTCCATACCATAAGAGGCGGCAAAATCTTTAGCAGCCACGTTGACATCACTGCTTGCTCAGCGGACCTAATCGACTACGTGGAGGGTTGGCAAATAGACGTCGGAATGACGAGCTCGGACCACAACGGCATCGTATTTAACATTCGGCAAATTAAATCCACCGGCATCAACGTTCAAACAACAACCAGGCTCTACAATACTAAAAAAGCTAATTGGGACCAGTTTCGTGAGAAACTGGCACAATTAAAAATGGAAAACAAAATTAACAAACAGGAAATAGATAATATAACAAATAAACAAAATTTAGAAATTATTGTAGAGTCATATTTAGATATAATTAAAACATCGTGTGAAAAAAGTATACCAAAAAAGAAAATATATAAAAAACTTACCTTGCCGTGGTGGTCCGATGAACTCGCCGCGTTGAAACAGGAAGTTGCCACCAAAAAGAGAAGGATCCGCTGCGCCGCACCGGTTCGTAGGAAACACGTCGTTGATGAGTACCTGCAAAAGAAAGAAGAGTATGAAAGACAAGCGAGATGCGCCCAGATCCAAAGCTGGAAGGATTTCTGCACCAAGCAGGACAGGGAGGGGGTCTGGGAGGGTATTTACAGAGTGATAGGAAGGACTGTGAAAAGGCAGGAGGACGTAGCCTTGGTCAAAAACGGCGAAACGCTGGATTCCGCCGAATCCGCATCGCACCTGGCTGAAACCTTCTATCCGGAGGACCTAATGAATACAGACAGCCAAGACCACAAGGACACCCGGGAGCTCGCACAGCGGGTAAACGACCGGGTCCATGATGAAGTGCATGACCCGCCGTTTACAGCGCATGAGATGATGACCGCGGTGTCCAGCTTTAACCCGAAGAAGGCGCCAGGTGCGGATGGTTTTACGGCGGACATCTGCCGTCGAGTCATTCTCCAGGACCCTGATGCTTTCCTTGCCCTGGCCAATAAGTGCCTCACCCTGGGCCACTTCCCTAACAAGTGGAAGGAGGCCACGGTAGTGGTGCTGAGGAAGCCGGGCAAGGACAGTTATCAGAGCGCCAAATCGTACAGGCCCATAGGCCTTTTACCTGTACTGGGAAAAGTCCTGGAGAAAATGGTAGTAGCAAGGCTCCAATGGCACCTTGTACCGAGGCTCAGTACTCGCCAGTACGGCTTTATGCCCCAGAGAAGCACCGAGGACGCCCTCTATACCCTAGTGAACCAAATTAAAGCGGAGGTTAAATTGAAAAAACTGGTAACGCTCGTCTCACTGGATATAGAGGGTGCCTTCGATAGCGCATGGTGGCCGGCCATCAAGGTCAGACTGGCTGAGGAAAAGTGCCCGGTCAATATCAGGCGGCTGCTGGACAGCTACCTCGACGGCAGATGTATAAACCTCAGGTACGCCGGTGCGGAACATCGCAGGGCGACACAAAAAGGCTGCGTCCAAGGGTCCATTAGCGGACCCATCCTGTGGAATATCCTCCTAGACCCTCTCCTTAAGGGTCTGCACGAACGGGGCGTCACCTGCCAAGCGTTTGCGGATGACGTGGTTCTGCTGTTCGCCGAGTGTACAGCGCTAGAGGTGCAGCGACGTGCCAATGCCGCCCTCGACTTTGTTCGGGGGTGGGGTGTTAAAAACAAATTAAAATTTGCGCCACACAAGACCTGCGCCATGCTTATAACGAACAAGTTGAAGCATGACACCCCGCTCAAGTGCAGCGTGGAGAGCTTCGGCATCTACAGCGATTCGAGGGCGGCGCTGCAAACAGTTACGAACCCCGGGACTCTGCATCCCCTCGCGATCCAGGCACGCCGCAACCTCAGCCAAGCCTTGATCCAGCATAAAGATGTATCCTTGTTCTGGATTAAGGCCCACGCCAACATCGATGGAAACGAGCGTGCCGACTTTCTGGCAAAGGAGGCGGCGCTGTCGAGTCGGAGGAAGCCTGACTACGACCTGTGTCCGCTTTCATTCGTCAAGCAGGAAATTCGCAGCGGTTCCCTTGACGAATGGAACCGGAGATACCAGTCGGGGCAGACGGCCTCCGTCACGAGAGCGTTCTTCCCAAACGCGAGGGATGCGTATCAATTGGTGCGGAAAATCCAACCGCAAGGCGTGGTAACACAGATATTAACGGGACACGGGGGGTTCTCCCAATACTTGCATCGCTTCAAGTGTCGGGAGAGCCCGTCGTGTATCTGCGACCCAGAGGTAGAGGAAGATGTAATGCACGTCATCTTTCAGTGTCCAGTATTCGGCTCCCGTAGACACGAGGCTGAACAACGCCTAGGAGCGCGAATAGCCAAAGATGACGTGCATACACTAATTGCCGATAAGGAAAAAAGAGTGCAATTCCTAAAATTCGCAGAGGACATTTGCAAAACTGTGATAGAGAGAAACAAACAAGAGTAACTTGTTTCTCTCTAACATAAATAAAATAAATTAATAATAAAGGAAAGAAAAATAAACTATTAGAAGAATAAAAATAAAAAGATGGAAAAAGGCTCTTGTCATGCAAGAGGATAGCTGCATCACTTACTAAAAAAAAAAAAAAAAAAAAACCTAACCTAACCTAACCTAACCTAACCTAACCTAACCTAACCTAACCTAACCTAACCTAACCTAACCTAACCTAACCTAACCTAACCGAATCGAAACCGACGTCGTTAAACTAGTCTTGTCTGATTACTGTACAGTCTTCCAAGCAGAGCTTCTGGCACTGAGCAGGGCAACGCGAGAGATCGTCAAACGAAAGGCGTCTGGGTTTGGAGTATATAGCGATTCCATGGTGGCACTCCAAACGATTCGGAATCCTCGTTCCCTCCATCCTTTAGCGGTGGCAGCTAAAGAGAACCTAAGAACGGCATCTCTCCAGAACAAAGCTGTATCTTTGTTCTGGATAAAAGCTCACGCGGGACTGGAGGGTAACGAGAGAGCTGACGAACTGGCCAAAGCGGCTGCCTTAAACTCCAAGCGCAGACCGGATTACGATCAGTGCCCTATCTCGTACGTCAAAAGTAAAATAAGAAACTCAACGATTGACGATTGGAACGAGCGCTACAGGAGCGGTACAACGGCGTCAATCACAAAAATATTCTTCCCTGACGCAAGATTGGCTTATAGTGTAGTTCGCAAATTCGAGCCAACCAGTTTGAAGACACAAATTATGACGGGACACGGGGGGTTCTCGGAATACCTGTCGCGTTTCAAATGCAAGGGAACCCCAGCGTGTATTTGCGACCCTGCTGCTGAAGAATCCGTGCCTCACGTTATGTTTGAGTGCCCAGTTTATGCAAAAGAGCGTCACGACATTGAGCACCAACTGGGAGTAAAGATGGAAGCCGCTAATATAGCAACAATTATACTAAGTAAAGACAGGGATAGGTTGTTAGATTACTGCATCAAAATAGCAAAAATAGTTATAAAAAGAAACAAGACACGATGAAGTAAAAAATGTTGTCATAATATAGTATTGCATATTATTGTACATCATTAGATATATAGAACGAATGGAGAAATAGCATTAGAATAAGCAGTAGTCAAAATATGTAATAGAATTTAAGATTCATGTAAGCAAAAACTTAATATAAGCGTAATTGTTGGTTGTTAACAGTATTAGCATTAAGTAGATTGTAAATAGCAATTAAGATTATGTAAATGATAACAAAACGATACCTATAAATAAGATACTAATATAAGCAATAGTGTAAGAAAAGTTATAAATAGAAGCTAAGATAGTCATGTAAATTAATAAATTGTCTTCACTAGAATGAAAACACTATGTGGCATAAAAGTGCGAAAGTGCGTGAGGCATAAAAGCGAGTAATGGTCTAAAAAATAAAGAGAAAATACAGTCTCCGATTACGTTGGAGGTACAAGCGATAACACCCTGTGATGACGGGTGCGTTTAAAAAAAAAAAAACCTAACCTAACCAGTTGACCGCCGTCCGCTAACCGGAACGCCACGATTTACACGTGCTCCGTTGTAAAAAATTCAAAAAAGTGGGTTTTTCTTGCCCGATTTGCAAGTGTGAGGTGTCAAAAGCCGTGTCTTTTCTGCCTTCACCTCTCGAAGTGAGTGCAGTGCCAAATAGTGTAGTGACTAAAGCGCAATCATCGAAAAACCTAAATTTTTTGAGGTTATTTTGTAAATTTAAACACTAAAACGCGTGTGGAGTGAGTTGCAAAAGGAAGTTTTGGGATCCAAAAAGTTCCCCGAGAAGGGGCAGTTTGCCCCTATCAGAAGACACCAACATTACATCGCTGTGACCACTCAGTAAGCCGCAATCTCCAAAAAAACAAGCCCCACGTGGCGGTCTAAATCCTAAACCAGACGTTCCAGGTATCTGAAAATTTTATCAAATATACACCTTCAATAAAGAAGCTTATTGGCGTATTCACCATATTTTTTGGACTTACAGTTTTTTATTAATTTAAGTTTTTAAATTCGGACTTTGAAGTGATATAACTCCTGAAAAAATTCAAAAATCAAAATTCAGCAACTGCTATTTGTTGCGCGCTTAGTTATTGTATAGACATTTGACTTCGAAAAAATTTTTGAAGCTATCGCCTGGCTTTAGGAATTAAACAATCAAATTTTTCATAAAATCTAAAATTTTCAGGATTTTCTAACAGTTTTGTATATTTAAGAAAGTGAATAGGTTAAGCTTAGCTTAAGACACGTTAGTTTTTAATTAGAGATTTTTTAGACTGTTTATTATAAAGATATTGCATTTTATGTGTTTTATATTAATTAAGAAAAAGGTATACAAGAAAAAATATTTTTTATGTTATCATCGGGTTTAAATAGGTATTTACAGCTTGTTTAAGACCAAACTCGGTCCAAAAATATAAAAAATCCAGTAATTTAGAAAATATACGACTATTTCGTATATTAGATAATTAACTTTGTACTTGAATAACTCGGGTCTCAGTTGTCCTACGTACTCAGGATTTTCAATGCTGGCTTGCTTGAGGTCTGTATACTCTGAATTTCAGATTTTCAGACAAATTAGACATATTTTCTCCTAATCAATCGGAAGCTTTTGTACTTGGTAGCCAAGGCGGAGTTAAGAAGGAGGTTTTTAGTCCGGAGGCTCTGCGACTGCTGGAACCGAAGTTATAAGCGGTCAAAGTTGGACTTTGACGTTTCAGAACTGTCAAAGTGCAGCTTTGGAAGGCGATAGCGGGAGAACTAGGAGTCGTAGAGATCTGCGGTTTTCTTATATAGGGTTCCCTCGTTATCCTACGTATGCCTACTGAATTTCAGGCAACTCGGCGACTTTAGATTTAGGGCTCCTGAAATTGACTTCGGCTTATAGAGCATATTCAGGCGAGTACAACGACACCAAGCACGCGTCTCTACGACGAGCAGGAAAGGAGATACGGGCTCCTGAAGTCTACTTCTGACAGTTCTTAACTGTCAGATTTAAGCTTTGCGATCAGATATCTCCGAAACGGAGAGTCGTAGACAGCCCGGGTTTTGAACTCCTACAAGGGTAGGATCATCTTCAGCCGATCCATGCACTTTCAGGCATTTCAGAACCTGACATTTTTTAGGCCTGAAAACGAGACCAATTGATAGAGATCAACGCGCGCTGCGGATTGAGTCCAAAAACGACACCAATATCACCCTTACTTCCGGAGTTATAGCGTTTATACCATCTTCGGATATATATACCTACGGAAATCCAACCCCCATAACTCCGGCACCCTTTGACATAAGTGCAGCGAGTTTGGGCTCATTAGGAAGGGCGCAAGGAGACCTATCTTTTGTAGGTATCAAACCGACTCTACGTAGAGTCGAATTTCGCCACATTATCTTTTTAGTATTTAGTTAGTAAATAATATAGGACAGGGACTCTACATCCCCGAACCGTGACAACACTGGTGTGTTTACTCAAACGGCTCTACATAGAGCAAAAATCTATAATTTAGTTAGTTGACGTTATTGAGCATTTTAATAGTGATTAAATGTGACTTATTCCCATATTTTTAGCCAATAGGACTTACGCTGTGTATCGCATCTTTTGAACGGTACACTTAGTAATATAGTATATTTAGTTTATAGTAGACACATACCGGGTATACTTAGTAATAGAAAATACTAAATAACATTAGGGTATTACCTGCACGTATCCATCGCTGCACCCACCGCTCGCCGTACAACGAACGTAGAACTCGCGCTACCCGGTCGCATCTGAAACAAATAAAACTTAGGTTAGTTATATGCAATTTATTTAGGATAGGACAAATAAACATTTTACTTTCATTTCTTTTTCTTTCTTTTATTGTTTTAACTAACTTTTCGTTATTTTACCTTTACCGCTACTGTGTTTTTATCACGTCGTGTGTCCTTTACAACACACAGAACATTGTGACAAAACCTGTGACTCCCAAAAATCATGTTTGGATTTAGAACACCAGCGAAGAGAGCCATGGACACGTCTCCCAGGACTGAGAATCAACTAGACGTCAGGGCAGGACCCTCTAACTCACCAACACAGACCTCAAACGTGAGACGCAGCATAGGTGAATGGGAGGTAGGCAAAGTAGCAGGAAAAACGTCACCTGTAAAGTCGCCGAGCAAAATTGCTCCCGGTGCCCCTACAAAGCCGAAAGTTAAAACTACCCCCCAAACCGAGACTAAAGCACCAATGCGCCGAACATCAACGGAGGCGCTGACTCAATCGCCGATAGTACCCAATCCTAAGTACGCAACACGCACGGCGGAAGCTAGAGCCTACCTTGTCAAGGCCAAGACGCTCCTTGGTCAATCAAGAAATTTAAAGGCAGACATCAAGGCGGATGTCACAAAGGCGATTGAGCGACTTTATGAGCTAGTCAAGGAAGGAGAGGGCAGTAAGAAGGAACAACAAACAAACAAGACCATAACAGAAACACAAGTTGAGAAAGCAAGTAGCACGGAAATCGAAAACGGCCAACTGACGAAAATTATGAAAGAACACATAAAAGCCGTACAGGAGAACACTGAAAAGATAAAAGATCTGGAAAAGGCGCTGGAAATGCAAAGATATGAGACCAGCAGGATCACCACCTACGCCAGTGTTACGGCTAAGGAGCCTAAAAGTCAGCCTCAAGAACATGGAACTTTACACTCCATGGTGATCGCGTCAAAGGACACGACAGAGACAGGGGAAGAGGTCCTAGGGCAGATTAGGCAAGCCGTAAATGCAAAGGAAGGTTGGGTCACAATTGACCGCGTCAGGAAGGCCAAGGATCGTAAGGTAATAGTGGGTTGTAGGACAGAGGAGGAGAGAGCCAAAGTGAAGGAACGGTTGACCAGTTCAGGGGTAAACCTCATCGTCGAAGACGTGAAAAACAAAGACCCCCTGCTCGTGTTAAAAGACGTACTCAAATACAACACAGATGAAGATATAATAAAGGCAATTAGAGCACAGAATGCAGACATATTTTACAACCTTAAAAAGGAAGAAGACAGGTTAGCAATCAAATACAAAAAGAAGACAAGAAACCCCCATACGCACCACGTGGTGGTAAATGTTTCGCCTCGGCTCTGGAGCAGAATCTTGGAAAAAACCACCCTCCATATCGATATACAGCGGATAAGGGTCGAAGATCAGTCCCCACTCGTACAGTGTACGTGCTGTTTAGGGTATGGACATGGAAAACGATTCTGTAGGGAAACCGTGGAGAAATGTAGCCACTGCGGAGGCCCTCACACAAGGGCTCAATGCGCAGACCTGCTTGCTGGAGTGGCTCCATCATGCGTAAACTGTGTGCACGCAAAGCTTAATAACACAGAGCACAACGCGTTCAGTAATGAATGCCCTGTGCGCAGGAGATGGGAGACACTTGCTAGAGCCAGAGTAGCGTATTGCTAAAGTTGAACTGGTCAACAACCGGGCAGGCATCCCCACCAGCAGTTATGCAGTAGCTCAAGCCAACCTCCAAAGAAAGGAGCTTGCAACCAACGAGCTTATTATTGAAGCTGCCGAGCGGAAGTTAGCTTTCGCCTTGGTCCAGGAGCCTTATGTGGGCGGGGTGCGAAGAATGAAGAGCTACCGAGGAGCGCGGATTTACCAATGCGAGGATGATGGAAGCGGGACTGTCAAGGCGGCGGTGGTAGTATTCGACCCCGACCTTGATGTCATACAGTGCCCAGAACTCACTACGAACAACATCGTAGTGGTGAGGATCCGGTCCAAAACATGGGAGATCGCAGTAGTCTCTTTGTACTTTGAACCCGACCAGGACATAGAGCCATACCTGGATCAACTAAAAAGAGCGGTAGCGAAGGCGGGCCCAAAAAGACTGCTCATTGGAGGCGATGCCAATGCTAAGAACACGTGGTGGGGAAGCACCATAAACGACCACAGGGGCACAGAACTGTCCGGGACCCTGGAAGAGTCAAACCTGCAGGTTTTAAACAGGGGCGAAACACCAACCTTCGACACAATACGGGGAAATCGAAGGTATACCAGTCATGTGGACATCACAGCCTGTTCCACAAACTTGATCCAACTTATAACAGACTGGCAACTCGACGAAGGATTAACAAGCTCAGACCACAACACCATCCTCTTTAAATTACATCTTCGAAAAGAGAAAGGAATATGCATCCAGCGCACGACCCGCCTATATAACACCAAGAAGGCGAATTGGGAGCAGTTTACTTTAAAACTGAAACAATTCAACTCCGAAAATAACATTACTCCGGAAAATATAGGTAGAGTCTTAAGGGAAACACAGTTGGAAGCATTAACCAGTAATTTATCGAACGGCATAACAACAGCTTGTATGGAGAGTATACCTCAAAAGGCTACAACAACGAGACTCTCGATGCCATGGTGGTCCGACGAGCTTGCAAATCTGAAAAAAGAAATGGTCACTAAAAAACGTCGTATCAAACGAGCAGCGTCTGACCGAAAAGAAAGAGTTGTCAGTGAATACCTGCAGGCCAAAGAAAATTATGAGTGCCAAGCCAAGAAAGCCCAGATACAAAGTTGGAAAGCGTTTTGTGAAAAACAAGACAGAGAAGGGGTATGGGAGGGCATTTATAGAGTGATCGGTAAGACCGCAAAGCGACAAGAAGACTTGCCGCTAGAAAAGGACGGTGTGTACCTAAACCCAAAGAAATCAGCTGCCTTACTAGCCGCAACATTTTTCCCCCAAGATGCCGCAGAGACGGATAGTGAACACCATCGCCATATAAGAGAACTAGCCCGAGATATAAACGCCCCGGGTCATGATGACTTCAGAGATCCGCCGTTTACCAAAGACGAGCTAAGGACCGCGATGGTGAGCTTTAATCCCAAGAAGGCACCAGGAGCGGACGGCTTCACCGCGGACATCTGTTGTCGAGCAATCTCTCAGGATCTGGACGTGTACCTTGCCCTGTACAACAAGTGCCTAGAGATAGGGTACTTCCCGGACATCTGGAAGGAGGCCACAGTGGTGGTACTGAGAAAACCGGGCAAGGACGATTATCAGAACCCCAAGGCCTATAGGCCCATCGGTCTGCTACCAGTCTTGGGGAAGATCCTAGAGAAGATGATAGTAGCAAGGATCAGGTGGCACCTAGTACCGAGGATTAGTACTCGTCAGTACGGCTTTATGCCCCAGAGGAGCACCGAGGACGCCCTCTATAATCTAGTGAACCATATTAAGGGCAACATAGAGCTGAAGAAGCTTGTAACCCTAGTCTCACTGGATATAGAGGGGGCCTTCGATAGCGCATGGTGGCCAGCTATAAAAGTCAGACTGGCTGAGGAAAAGTGTCCGGTCAATATAAGGAGGCTACTGAATAGCTATCTCGACAACAGAAGAGTTGGCCTAAGGTACGCTGGGGAGGTACACACAAAGAATACCCAGAAAGGTTGCGTCCAGGGATCCATCAGCGGCCCGATACTCTGGAATCTGCTCCTCAACCCACTATTGGTTGGATTGGAGCAGCGGGACATATATTGTCAAGCCTATGCGGATGACGTCGTCCTCGTCTTCACGGGGGACACGGCACTGGACATATCATGGCAAGCCAACGCAGCCCTCGCCTATGTTCAGGACTGGGGTGTCCAGAACAAACTGAAGTTCGCACCGCACAAAACGTGCGCAATGTTGCTGACGCGAAAACTTAAATACGACACCCCACTCCTGAACATGGGAGGGGTCAGCATTAACATGTCCAGCCAGATAAAAATCTTGGGTCTGACAATTGACGACAGGCTAACTTTTAATACACACGTCGCGAATGTATGTAGGAAGGCCACCGACATTTATAAACAGCTCTCCCGCGCGGCCAAATTTAGTTGGGGTCTACATCCCGAGATTGTTAGGGTCATATACACAGCAGCCGTTGAACCTGTGATTACTTACGCGGCGAGCGTGTGGGCGCCTGCAGCACGAAAGATAGGCGTACAGAAGTCATTGAACGCGGTGCAGCGAGGCTTCGCTCAGAAGCTGTGCAGATCATACCGTACGGCATCTCTCAACTCGGCATTAGTGCTCGCCGGGATACTGCCTCTCGACCTCAGAATACAGGAAGCAGCTGCACTGTACGAGGCGAGGAGAGGGTCGTCCCGGTATGTGCTCGGAGATAGGGAGGTAGAGCGCGTGGCGGGGTTTGCGGAGGTTCCTCACCCGGCGACACATATGGAACTAAGTTTCGCGAGCTTGATGACTCAAGCTGAGGTTGACGAGTGCAATGTGCAGGCGGTGCGTATTTACACCGACGGCAGCAAGCTCGATGGCAAGGTCGGAGCTGCGCTTTCCATATGGAATAGCGAGGCCGAGATCAAAGCTGTCAAGCTCAGTCTGTCCGCGTACTGCACAGTGTACCAAGCGGAACTCCTTGCCATATGTAGAGCCACAAGTGAGGTACTGAAGCGTAACGAACGCACTTACGGTATTTACAGTGACTCCAGATCCGCACTAGAGACTATCACAAACTATGGAGCACTGCACCCACTCGCACTAAAGGCGCGCGACAACATTAGAACAGCATTTAGTGAAAATAAACATATAGCCTTATTTCACATTAAAGCTCATGCAGGACTTGCAGGTAATGAGCGCGCGGACTTGTTAGCGAAGGAGGCGGCACTTTCGAGCCGGAGGAAGCCTGATTATGATTGTTGCCCAATCTCATTCGTCAAAAGGTCTATCCGTGAGGATACTCTAGACGAATGGAACAGAAGGTTCCAGTCAGGCGAAACAGCCTCTGTCACGAAAGTGTTTTTTCCAAATGCGGTGGACGCCTATCGTACAATTAGGAAAATAAATTTAACATCCAAAATAACGCAGGTGCTCACAGGACATGGGGGATTCTCCCAATACCTGCATAGGTTTAAATGCAAGGATAGCCCCTCATGCGTCTGCGAGCCAGGCAAGGAGGAAAGCATACTACATTTATTGTTGGAGTGCCCAGTACATGAGAAACTGAGATACGAACTTGAACAAATATTAGATCTGAAAATATACAAAGAAAATCTAAATAAGATTATAGAAAATAAGAAAATGAACAGTTATTTAATTAAATATTGTGAACAAATTGTAGACATAGTAAATAAGAGAAACAAAGTAGAATAAGCATTTGTTATGTTATATATAATGTAAATATATAATAAATAGCAAAGTTAAGGCACCATAGCAAATAAAAAATATTGTAACTAGTTTAATTAAGCAAACAAATTATAAGTTAGTAATAAAGTCAGAATAAGAGAAGGCACAAACAGATAGTAAGAATATTGTAACAAAAGAGAGAAAGAAATTATAGATAAGGATTCTGTTATGAAATAAAAATAAGAACAAATTGTAATAGAATAAGGAAGTAAAAATGTAAGTAGGGAATATTAAAGAGTAGGTACAAGAAATGTAGCAAGAAAGACCAGGCAAAAGTTAACTTGCTCAGAATGTTCAGGAGCAGCCTTTAATGGAAATGTAATTTAAAAACACATTTTAATGAGCATAGAATAATTAGAATTAAAAATAATCTGTGACACTAATATGAGTCACAGCACGCTGTACTCAATAAACGCCCTGTGGTGACGGGTGTTACTAACAATAAAAAAAAAAAAAAAAAACCTAACCTAACCTAACCGAACACACGAAAAAATTTTAATATCTGTGTGACTGTTTTTGACGTCAGAGGTTTATTGACCACAATATTTGCGGATCCCCCGTCTTATTGACTGGGAACTAACAGATTAGGTCCAAACCTAACTCTACAGTAGTTGTAAGGCTTTGTGCAGTTTTGTTCTGAAAAAATTGCCCGCCCACCCTCCCTTTTCACTGGCATTGGTATATGAACCCTGTAACTGGAGACGGTGGAAATCGTGGACTCACAACAAAAAATTATTGTATTTTTCCCCTTTTGCTTGTGATTGTTTGTGACGTCCGAGGTTTATTGACCAAAGCATTTTGTTTTTCTTTGATTCCCGGTTCTATTGACCGAGAGCTAATAGACAAGGTCCTTTGACCCTAAATTTATTGACCATTGACTTCGTAACTGACTCTGAATCTGACAAATTGGTTTATTGACCACCGTTTATGCTAGTTAGAAGGTTTATTGACCGTAGTTTGTTTTAACGAAGCGAATTATTGTTTTACTCATTTAATTTTCGGTTTATTGACCAATTGCAAATCATCTTGGAAAGCATTCTTAAGGTTAGGTTAGGATAAGCTCATATTATTCTTAAGTGTGTAGCTCTGAGCAGGCCTCGGCAAGCCATATTGCAGTCGTTGTGCTTTGGACACTTCTTCTTAGCAAGAAGCGTTTCCCTGCTAAGTTACCTACACGGGACTAAGCTGCTGGGACTTGCAAAAAACAGCTAAGACAAGACTTTTTATATTATTTTCATTATACACACAATCTTGACAAGTTTAAAAGAATAGGAATTGTTAATTATTTATATTCATACAACTAAATCTGATATTAGGTACATTTTACTTCATTGGAGAAGCTATCACTCCCATCTTCCAGCATGTTCGGATTCCGCACCCCGGCCAAAAAACAAACTTCCTCACCTTCCCAAGCTACTCCCCCTGATGAGAGTCCGAGTGCGAGTTCTGCGGAGCATACAAAAACCCAGACAAACGTCAGGAGGAGTATCGGAGAATGGGAAGCCAGCAAAGACCCCTCCCCCAGATCGGTGCCCGCCGCCCCCACCAAGCCCAAAAAACCGGTAATCACAACATCCACAAGCAAACCATCTGCTCAAACGGGACTGGTGGGGACGGCGGACAGTCCGAAAGTGACTAACGCATGCACCAGTGCAAGTAGAGTACAAGAGGCAAGAAACTGGGTGACGAAAGCTAAGATCGCGCTCAAAAATTCTAGGAATTTAAAAACCGATATAAAAGCGGACGTCACCCAGGCCATTGACGGCCTCTACCAATTAGTGAAGGAGGGCGAGTTGGGGAAGGGGTCAAATAAAACAAAAGATAAGGAGGAAAATCCACTATTGCATCGCTTCAAGTGTCGGGAGAGCCCGTCGTGTATCTGCGCCCCAGAGGTAGAGGAAGATGTAATGCACGTCATCTTTGAGTGTTCAGTATTCGGCTCCCGTAGACACGAGGCTGAACAACGCCTAGAAGCGCGAATAGCCAAAGATGACGTGCATACTCTGATCGCTAAAAAGGAAAAAAGGGAGCATTTCTTGAACTTCGCAAAAGATATATGCAAAATAGTGATCGAGAGAAACAAACAAGAATAATTTGTTTCTCTCTATCACAAACAAAATAAATAAATAATAAAGTGAAAGAAAATTAAAATATTAAAAGAATTAAATTAAATAGAGAGAAAAAGGCTCTTGTAATGCAAGAGGGATAGCCGCAAAATTATAAAAAAAAAAAAAAAAAAACCTAACCTAACCTAACCTAGTTGACCGCCGTCCGCTAACCGGAAAGCCACGATTCGCACGTGCTCCGTCTTAAAAAATTTGAAAAAGTGGGTTTTTCTAGCCCGATTTACAAGTGTGAGGTGTCAAAATTTGCATCTTTGTCGCCGTTACCTCGTTAAGTGAGTGCAGTGTCTAAAAGTGTAGTGGCAAAAGCGTAAACACCAAAAAACCAGGATTTTTTAAGGTTATATTTAAAAGTGAAACACAAAATTGCGTGTGGAGCTCGTTTCAATAAGAAGTTTGCGAAGCTGAAAAATTCTCCGAGAAGGGGCCGTTTGCCCCTACCAGACAACACTTTCATCACGTCGCTGCGACAACCCAGCGAGCCGCAATAATCAAAAAAACAAGTTCCACGTGGCGGTCGAAAACCTGAACCAGAAGCTCAAGGTACTTGAAAATTTTGTGAATGGTACACCTTCAAAAAAGAAGCTTTTTGGCGCAATCACCAGATTTTTTGGACTTGAAGTTTTTTATAAATTTAAACTTTAAAATTAAAACTTTGACGTGTAATAACTCCTGATAAATTCAAAAAAATAAAATTCTGCAATTGCTGTATTTTGCGCGCTCATTTATTCTTTAGATTGCATATTTTTTCAGAATTTTCAGGCTCTTCATTTAGCTTCAGGAAATTAAAAATTAATTTTTTTTTATAAATACAAATTTTTCAGGATTTCAATATAATTTATTTTATTTTATAAGGTGCATAGGTTAAGCTTAATTTAAGACATTTTAGTTTTTAATTTGAGAATTTTCTGACTATCCGTTCTAAAGATATAAAATAAAAAGTATTATAAAAACAAAAAATTTTAACGATATATTTGTGTTTAAATATATAATTAGAGATTGTTTAAGCCCAAACTCGGGGCAAAAATATTAAAATTTCAGAAATTTTTTAAATATACCATTTTTTCGAATATCAGGTATTTATCTTTGTAGTTGAATATCTCAGGATTCAGTTGTCTTACGTTTTCAGGATTTTCGACGTTGTCTTGTTTAAAGTCATATTAACCTAGATTTTGGTGTTTTTTACAAATCGGACATTTTTTCTCCTAGACGAACGAAAGTGATTTTAGTTAGAAGCCAAAGTCGACATAGGAAGTAGGGTTTTAGTCCGGAGGCTCTGCGATAACTAGAACCGGAGTTATAAGCGGCCGAAGTTGGATTTTGACAGTTTGTAACTGTCAAAGTTCAGGTTCGGACAGCGATAGCAAACGAACTAAGGGTCGCAGAGAGCTGCGGTTTTGTTTGTTAGCTTTCTCTCTCTACCCTACATCGTGTGTCGAGTTTGGACTCATTAGAAAGGGCGTAAGGAGACCTATTTATCCCTATTATTAGACCGACTCTACATAGAGTCCAAAAATTTCGCCAGAAAATCCGATACATTTTCATATAGCATTTTTGACAAACGGATTATGGGGCGGGTCATTTCTTTCCCTCTGATATGGCGAAGAAGATGATGGCTGGTCCATGCGTCATACTCGTGAACGGGTGCTGCTTGGGGTGACTGGTCGGCCTAATCAGCGATGCTTTAGCCTATACTATTATTTTAGTTCGATCAACTGCAACTCTAGCCTCTTAATCCAGTCACGAATTATTTTTAACAGTAAATTTTGCAACTGAATGAAGGTAGATGTGCACCTTGAATGATTTCTATGTTTAATAGGTTCAAACCTTCAACGGTATCACTGAGTGATTTTTATTTTTTAGTACGTTAGCTTTTGGAGCATTTCAATAAAATGTAATTCAGGTGGCATCAGCTTGCATCCTGTTTACCTCTCATGTAACACTAACACTATTGTACCTGAAGATCTGACTTTTAAAAAGAGTGGCCATGAGTTTCTTTGCCAGTATTCTTCTCATAAGGCCCTACGCATTTTGGAAACTGGAAGTTATAGATCGACACAAACAGGCAGTAGATTTTGGTGTTTTTCACCTAATTTACCTTGACAATCCAGTACATGCTGTGGCATCTGTTTGTGTCGATCTATGATTTTAACTCTAGCTTCAATTTAACGTTCATAAATGTCACTTAGTGTCTTAATTGAATAAATGATTTTGAATTTGAATTTGAATTTGGATATAACAAGTACTATAGCCTATAATAGTACGAAAACAAAAGGGTTAACCGACTTATTTAAGGTATTCTACCTTGAACTTGTGCTTTTATTTTTTATTTTTTCATCTTGTCTTTTTAATTTACTTTGTTATTTACTATTCGTACGCAATATGTGAGTTCTTTTGACCCACGTATTTAGTTCATAGTTTTGGTCTTATTGGACATCATATTTTGACGTTGCTCTGCCCAAAATGGCTACCCTTCGCACCCCAGCGAAGAAAATGGATGACCATAGCTCCAGGAAGTCCCCAGATGCAAATGAGACAGGACCTAGCTCTAGGGCCGTACCCGCAACAAGCGTTAGGCGCAGTATAGGAGAGTGGGAGGCTGGGCTTAGCGAGCCCCAACCGTGTACATCCGGCACACACTCACACTCGCCTAGACAGATGGTTCAGGCTAAGGCTCCTGTGGCTCCGCAGTTGCTGAAACAGAAGGAGTCGTTACCCTTGCAATCAAGAGACATTCCTTCACGGAGACCGTCTGTGGAGGCGTCTGAGGAGCCGCAGGTGCCGGTACCAAAAAAGAGGGGACCCACCGGCAGGATCGTGGAGGCTAAGGACTGATTGCAGTATGCGAAGCTGAACATATCTAAGTCTCGTAATATGAAGACCGGTCTTAAGACCGGAGCCATCTTGGCAGTGGACAACCTTTACCGCCTGATCAAGGAGGTTGTAGAGGAACACGCATTAGTGAAGAAAAACGCCCAGAACTCAAAGACCCTAGCAACAGTTACACCGGCTGCACCTGAAACAAAGAGCACTGGGGTAAACACAGATGAGACTGGGGGAAACGAGGGATAGAAGAAGGGAAACAACACAGAAGAAAATACAGATCTAGGCACAAAAGAGATAGTGGAACTACTGAAGACTCAAGGAGAAAGAATTAACTCTACCTGTCTTGAACTGGAGAAACTCAGGGAGAGTTTAGATACAGCGAAGACATCACCAACAGTCAACACATACGCCGAGATTGCAGCCTCGGTGAACAGAACAAACCCAAAGAGGGAAGCGCTGCATTCGGTAATCATCTCATCAAAGGATGATAAAGAAACTGGCGACGAGGTGCTTGACAGAGTTCGCAAGACCGTCAACGCGAAAGACGGTTGGTTCCAAATCGCTCCGGGGCAGGCAGCCCCACCAGAGGATATTTAGTCGCCCAGGCAAATCTACAAAGGAAACAGTTAGCCACGGAAGAATTAATGATAGAGTCCGCTAACAGGAAGATCGCAATAGCATTCGTTCAGGAACCCTATGTAGGGGGGGTGAAAAGAATGAAGGAATACCGTGGGGCGAGAGTCTTCCAGAACCCTGCTGTAGGAGATGGGATAGTGAAGGCGGCAATCGTTGTCTTTAATGACGACATCGACGTCATCCAGTGCCCGAAACTCACCAGCAACAATATTGTTGTAGTGAGGATCCGAACCAGCGTCTGGGAAATCGCGGCGGTGTCCTTCTACTTGGAACCGGATAAACCCATAGGGCCATACCTGGACCGGCTAAAATACATTTGCGATGATCTGGGTTCGACTAACATACTAATAGGTGGCGATAGTAACGCAAAGAGTACCTGGTGGGGCAGCACCACAGAAGACCACAGGGGTGTAGAAATGTCCGGGACCCTGGAAGAATCTAATCTCCAGGTATTGAACATCGGTGATACGCCCACTTTCGATACCATAAGAGGTAGTAGGGCCTTCACAAGCTTTGTTGATATTACAGCATGTACCGACGACCTCATGGGACTGATTGATAACTGGAGGGTAGACCAGTCCGTGACTAGCTCGGATCATAATACCATACTCTTCCAACTGAATTTAACCAGGAGCAAAGGCTTTAGAGTTCAAAGAACTACAAGACTCTACAACACAAAGAAAGCTAATTGGAAACAGTTTGTAGAGAGGTTGGCCGAAAACAAAATAGGAAATAATATTACCACAGCGGCAATCAAAACAATCGAAACCAAAATGCAACTGGAAGATATGGTAATTAAGTATACATGTGCCATCACCGAAGCATGTAAGAATAGTATGCCTGCTACAAAACGATCCGAGACAATAACAGTCCCTTGGTGGAATGAAGAACTAAAAAGGAAAAAGAAAGAAATGGTTACCTTCAGAAGAAGGATCCATAACGCTGCGCCACATCGCAGAATTAAGGTCGTTGAAGAATACCTGGAGAAGAAACAGGACTATGAGTGCCATGCCAAGAACGCCCGCACCCAGAGTTGGAAAGAGTTCTGTGGAAGACAAGACGGAGAAGGACTATGGGAAGGTATCTACAGGATCATCAGTAGGACCGCCAGAAGAGAGGAAGATATGACGCTGAGAACCAATGATGGTACGTATCTCAATCCCAAGGAGTCGGCAATCTTACTGGCTGATACTTTCTACCCTGAGGACCTCAAAGTCACGGATAATCCGGTCTGGATTATCGCCGGGTCAGAGAAGCGGCAGAACAAGTAAACGCAGTGGAGTGTGGTGACCCACATGACCCACCGTTTACATTGTTGGAGCTCAAAACCGCGACGGGGAGTTTCAATCCAAAGAAGGCCTCGGGACTGGATGGCTTCACAGCAGATATCTGCAGCAAAGCTATACACCAGGATCTGGTCGCTCTCCTTGCCCTATACAACAAGTGTCTGCAATTGTCACACTTCCCGGACATATGGAAGGAGGCCACAGTCGTGGTACTAAGAAAACCGGGCAAGGATGACTATACGAACCCCAAGGCCTATAGACCGATAGGTCTTTTGCCAGTCTTGGGGAAGATCCTGGAAAAGATGGCAGTAGCAAGGATGAAATGGCACCTTGTACCGAGAGGCAGTACTCGCCAGTATGGATTCATGCCCCAGAAAAGCACCGAGGACGCCCTCTATAAGCTAGTACACCATATTAAAGGCAAAATTGAGCTGAAGAAGCTGGTCTGCCTAGTGTCATTGGATATAGAGGGGGCCTTCGATAGCGCCTGGTGGCCGGCAATCAGAGTCAGGCTGGCTGAGGAAAAGTGCCCGGTAAATATTAGGAAGCTACTGGATAGCTATTTGAGCTGCAGAAGAGTAACTGTAAGATTTGCCGGGGAAGAAACAACAAGAAACACTACCAAAGGTTGCGTACAAGGGTCGATTGGTGGACCCCTTCTCTGGAACCTTCTTATCAACCCGTTACTAAATGGACTCGAAAATAGGGGGCATTATTGTCAGGGGTTTGCCGACGACGTGACAATGGTTTTCTGCGGCGATACCGCAATGGACATAGAGAGGAAGGCAAATGCAGCCCTCTCCTATCTGCATCAGTGGGGTGAGCGTAATAAGCTTAGGTTTGCACCGCACAAAACCTGTGCAATGGTGCTCACCAACAAACTTAAATATGACACCCCCCGGCTGACCATGGGAGGGATCTGCATTGGCATGTCCACACAAATTAAAATCCTGGGACTTACAATTGACCGCCTGTCATTTAACAACCACGTGGCAAACCAGTGCCGAAAGGCACTAGGCATCTACAAGCAAATTGCTAGGGCGGCCAAAGTTACATGGGGATTGGACCCAGAAATTGTTAGGACCATATACACCGCAGCTGTAGAGCCGATCATCTTGTACGCGGCTCCAGCATGGGCATCGGCTGTTAGGAAACTCGGAATTCGGAAGCAGCTTGATACGGTACAAAGAGGATTCGCTCAAAAACTCTGCGGATCGTACCGGTCGAATCGAATCGAACGGTCTCTCTCCATTCTGCCCTACTGCTGTCAGGGATACTACCTCTCGACCTTAGGGTGCAGGAGGCAGCCGCCCTGTACGAGGCCAAGAGAGGGTCATCCCGGTCAGTGATGGGCGATAGGGAGGTGGAGCGCGTGGTGAAATCTGTAGATGCTCCGCATCCGGCCGAACATATGAACCTGGAATTCACTAGCCTGGTGGACCAACACCTTGTGGACAGGCACAACGTGCAGCAGGTGCGAATATTCACCGACGGCAGTAAGCTAGAGAGGAAGGTTGGAGCCTCACTCTCCATTTGGAAAGATGAGGCCGAAATCCAGAACCGAAAGCTTGGACTGTCCGCGTACTGCACGGTTTACCAGGCGGAACTTCTGGCCATATGTGAGGCAACGGGGGTAATAATTAAGAGAGCGGAGACGAGCTATGGAGTGTATAGTGACTCTAGATCAGCTCTGGAGACAGTGGCAAACCATGGCTCTCTCCACCCTCTGGCACTGAAGGCCAGGGAAAATTTGCAAGGGGCCCTGAAACAGGGCAAAGATATTTCCTTGTTCTGGATCAAAGCCCACGCAGGACTCCCTGGAAACGAGCGAGCAGATGAACTAGCCAAGGAGGCAGCCCTGACCTTCAAAAGGAAACCGAGTTACGACAAGTGCCCAGTCTCCCATGTCAAAATAGTATTGCGCGAGACATCAATCTCCACATAGAGTGCCCGATACGAGGAGGGCAGCACCGCATCCATTACCAAACTATTTTTCCCTAACGCGTCCGAGGCTTATCGCCTGATTAGAAAAATCAAACCGTCCGGAAAACTCACGCAAATCTTCACCGGGCACGGTGGGTTCTCCCAATTCTTGAACCGTTTCAAGTGCCGAGAGAGTCCCTCGTGCGCGTGTGATAGTGATGTGGTTGAATCCGTCCCCCACTTGTTGGCTGAATGTCCAGTCTATTCGAACGCTAGATTTAACTTTGAGCAAGACACCGGAGAAAAAATAATAGTGGAGAATTTTAGTAATTTAGTCTCAAACAAAGCTGTACGTGTTAAGTTTATAGAATATTGCACAAAAATTTGCACTTTAGTAAATAAGAAAAATAAAGATGTTTAAACGTTATTTAGTATATATCTGAGAATATATGACGTAAATAACGGTAGAAAATAAGCTAAAACAATAATGTACAACTAGTAACGTAAGAGTAGTTTAAGATATTGCAAACATGTATTAATAGTTAGAAATAAAATTATGTAAGTAAATAGAACAGAATAGCATCACACTGATGTGAGCCAACAAGTAGATATAAGAAATAGTATTAAGAAAATAAAGATCTCTACCTTCTGAACTACAAAACATATAATATCGTAAACTTAATAAAGAACTATGATGTAAGGATATTAAGAATTAGTGTAGTGTAGAATAAACACAATAATTAAATTATTATAGATATAGGAGAAACTAAATAAAATAAAAAGAAAGAAAAGAAAGACCCCTATAAAAAATTTCCCTGAAAAACAATATCAGGGGCCAGAGCAGACAACACCCTGTGATGACGGGTGCCTTTATAAAAAAAAAAAAAAAACCTAACCTAACCTAACCTTTTTTTTTTTTTTTTTTTGTGCTTGTGGAAACCCCCTCGGGCCGTCACCCCACCGGAGTTTTCGGTGGGGCGGTGTGTCGGAATCGAACCGACTAAAACCACACGGTGTGCCGTACTGCGCCTTAAGTAGGAGGGATCCGGGAACAGCTTTTATTAAGACATCCGGACCCCCCCTGGCGCCTGCCCGCAAAAGCGCGGGCACCACCTTCGCGTGAAAAAACCTCTCAATTAGGAGACGTCCAGGCACACGCGGACGACGCCTCCTCGCGGGGGGCCACTATAGCGGGTGAAGGGGAAAAACCCATCCCGTCCACCCGCGGCCACACTCAGGGCGGCATGAGGCGCTGGTAGGCGCGCCTCCGTCGCCCGGTTCGCCGGCGGCGAATTAGGTCCGAGTGGAGATCGTCCTCCCGAACCCTTTCCGCCGCCTCCTTCTGCGAGATGACTTCCTCACAGAAGGTAGCGACCGCGGTAAAATTCCTGTCGCTACCGGCCATGGAGCGTATGACAGCCGGTAGCGACAGATCCACTCCGATGCTGCACTGCAGTGAGGGCCTGACGCTGCGCCGCCCAACTGGGGCAAACCGCTAGCGTGTGCTGAGCCGAGTCCTCACTGCAATCGCAGTGGTGACAGGCGGGACTCAATTCCCTCCTAGCGACCGAGTGCAGGTACTTCCCGAAGCAGCCGTGCCCGGAAAGAACCTGCGTCAGTCGGAAGGAAAGGGTCCCGTGCTGCCGCCCTGCCCACTCGACGATGACCGGCTGGAGCGCCTCCACGGCGGCAAAGCCAGCACGTGGAGCCTCCAGCCGGGACGACCAACGAGCCATCGTGGCTCGGCGAGCGGCCTCACGCCACTCGCGTACCTCTTCGGGCGGGGGCCGAACCGGGCGGGAAGCGGCAGGCTTCCCGCCCGGAACTCAGTCGTTCGCCGATAAACTTCGGCGAGCACTTCCGCCTCCAAATCCCACGGGGGAGGCCCGGCCAACGCGCACGCCGCCTCCGTCGACACGTTGCGGTAGCCGCGTATGGCTCTAACCACCATAACACTCTGAGGGCGCCAGAGGCGTGCCCTATTCTGGGCGGTCAGAGCCCCCGCCCACACCGGTGCACCGTACAGTGCCATTGACCGGACAACCCCCGTGTACAGCCGTCTCATAGCGACGCTGGGTCCACCCAAATTGGGCAAGAGTCGCCCAAGGGCGGACGCAGCGCCGACCAGCTTCGGAGCAAGCTGTCGGAAGTGCTCGTCGAAGAGCCACCTGCCGTCGAGGATCAGGCCCAGATACCTTATGTGGTCCCGAACCGGTACGAGAACCGAGTTGACCTCGATAGAGGCGCCAGGGGGTGGACCACGACGGGGCCCATGAAATAAAAGGGCCTCCATCTTATCCAGGGCCACCCGCAAACCCAGCGCCTCGATGCGCCCGACCACCAGAGAGACTCCCCTGGTAGCCAAGCGCGCCGCCTCCTGAAAGTTCACCCCCCGGGCTGTGACCAAAGTGTCATCGGCGTAACAGATTACGCCCAGCCAAGCGGGGAAGTCACCTCGAAGGGCCCAGTCGTACCCCATGTTCCACAGGAGTGGGCTAAGGACAGACCCCTGCGGAACACCGCACGACATGGGCCGACTACTTAAAACTTCATCTCGGTCCTCGTACATGACGGTACGCTCCTCTAAATAGTCTGCCACTAGCCGCCTCAGGTACTGTGGCACCCCATGATAGAGGAGTGCTTCCCTGATGCAGCTGAATAGCAGACTATTGAATGCGTTGGCGATGTCCAACGACACCGCCAACAGCACGCTGCCACAGCTCACTACGTCTTCGGTCACAGCCCTCAGGCGCAACACACCACCGACCGTCGAACGCCCCGCTCGAAAACCGAATTGGGCGTCCGACAAATCGGGGCCGACCTCGCCAAGGTGCCGAACGATGCGGGCAGAGAGGACCCTCTCAAACAATTTACCCGCCTCGTCCAGCAACACGATGGGCCTGTAGGCTGCGACCGAGTCGGTAGGCCGTCCCGGCTTCGTTAAAAGCACCAGCTTCCCGCTCTTCCAGCAGTCAGGGAAGCATCCGGACGCCAGGCTAGCGTCGAACACTTCCCTGAGGCGGTCCCTAGGCGGTGTTGTGCCGCGAGATATGGGCGACCCCAGGGGTCACGATCGAGACCCTCCAGCATCTCCTTTCTTTTGTCCTCTTTGGCGCGGCTAATGGCCAGCTTCAGAGTTTTCCGCGTCTCTCAGTACTCCTCATGAAGCTGGTCCTCCTCCCCCTCTTCGCGGTGACGCCGCCGGCTGCGAGTGTAGGACCTCCGGGCACGAGTACAGGCCGCACGGAGGTCCGCCAACTCCTGGGACCACCAGTAGACCTCCTTCCTTGGAGGCCGACGACCTCGGACGCGGGGCATGGCCGCATCGCAAATCTGCGTAATCGCATCGCGAAAGCGGCCCGCCCCCATGTCTGCCTCCTCAGTCTGAAGCCGCGGAGACAGCCAAGCGTAAATAATGGCTGCCTCCTCCAGTAGGTCCCTATCCACTTTTGTAAAAGCCCACCGCGGGAAGCGGGAAGAACGCCGCGCCGTGTGACCCCTTCTGGGGTCCTGGATCCGGGAGAGCTCGAATCGGATATAGATGTGATCCGAGAGCGTCTTAACCTCTTCCAGGACACGCCAGTTCCTTACTCGTGCGGCGAGAGCAGGGGTAGCGAACGAAAGGTCCACTATCGACCCCCCCTGCTGTCGCACGCACGTGTTGGTGGAGCCTCTGTTTAGGAGACAGAGGCCCACCGATGCCGCCCACTCCTCCACGGCATCGCCCCGTGCGTCCGTCCTGGGGGAACCCCACGCAACGGACTTTGCGTTGAAGTCCCCCAGCACTAGGACGTGCCCAGACGCTAGTCGCCGCATCGAGGTCTCCAAGTTGTTGAGGAAAACCTCGAAGTCGCTCAGACTCCGGTTGGGGGAGAAGTAGACACCATATATGGTGATCCTCCCCCATTCGGCAGCAACATATCCGGTACCCTTGTCTCTTAGCGACAAGGGCGGGGAATGAGCCGCCGTGGAGCTGACGACTGCCACGGAGCCATCCCGGTCACCCAGCCAATTAGGACGGGGAGGAACGTAATAGGGCTCCGCGGCTACGGCCACACCTATCGACCACTCCGCCATGGTTTGCAGGAAAAGATCCTGCGCACCGGCAGAGTGGTTCAGTGGTTTATTACTGGACTGTCTCTACAACCTCGTCCATGGGCGACGACGACGACGCAGGATTGACATCGGAGGCAGCCTGGGTCGATTGGCTAGCCCCCTAAGTTTGCCGAGAAGTGCGGGGTGGCTTGCAGCCACCCTGCCCCATCTGATGGCTGGCGGGAAGATTTCCCGCCGCACACGCTGGACAGTGAGGGGCGGCGGAACATTCCGCCGCCTTGTGCCCCGGTCGACCGCAGCGGAAACACAGTCCGCTGCAGTCAAAGCAGCTGGCGCACCTGACGCGGGTGTGTCCCGTTGAGAGGCATTTAAACACCTCATCGTTCTCGCCGCCAGGAGTGTGATTCTGGCGTTCACGAAACCGATGAGGATTCTTCCGGCGTCACTGATAACCTTGGCCGATGCCACGGGACAACTGGCCCACACCGCGCCAAGGCCGCCTGGACCGGGGCGGATGGTGCCGACCCTGATGTTATCCGCGTTGCATCCCGCCTTCTCCCGAATTGCAACGCGGACATCCTCGACCGTCACTGAATCGTCCAGGCCCGAAATGCGCAGCTCCGCGCACTTGGTGGGCCTGGCGATTTTGACACCATCCGTGGCTGCAAATATCTCACGCATCTTCTCGGCAAAGGTGTCCGCCGTCTTTGCGCCTTCAGCCCCAGGAAACTCGAGGACTCGAGCTCCCGTTTGGGCGAGGCGCATCCTCACACCCACGGCCCCAAATTCACCGGCCAGACTATCCCGGGCTTTCTTAAGACAAAGACTTTCTGCCACCCGTCACTGGAAGCGGCAGACGTGGAGGGGGCAGATGCGGACGAGCCAGGCATGGGCTCAGCACCAGTGACAACAGCAGTCACATTCTTCTCCTTCGGTGCTGGAGTGGGAAGCGGAGGGAATTCTGCTGCCACTTTTTTCACGGCCTTTGGCGGTTGCCCGGCCTTTGGTGCAACCACTTTTGACGCGGCCTTAGCCGGTCGACCAGCCTTCGGTGCGGTTGCACACGCCGGTGCAGACGTCGCCACGGCATACGTCACCGTCACGCGGCCATCCGAGACGGGAAGCGGCGTCGCGACTGTTGCGACGTTAGGCTTGGCTGCGGCGAGTGGTGGCCGAACGATAGGCGCCGGAGGCAGTCTTGCCTCCAGACCCGCGATTAGCCCGTCCATCATGCACCACACTTCGTCAATAACTTGACGCAAGTGGGCATCCGGAACGGGGGATGGGGAGGGGGCAGGTTGCCGGGCAACCGGGTTCGGCCGCTCAGGGCAATTCGCCTGTGCCCGAAATATGGCGAACTGAGCGATGAGCTCGGTGACCTGCCCCGTCAACAAATCGTTTGCGGCCTGGAGGCGCGCCACGTCCCCAATGAGGGTCTCGACGACCGCAGAGATGGCGGAAGAGGAGTCCTTAAGGGCCCTAACAAAGGAACCCTTAAGGTTCGTGGACTTGGTGGCCACTTTGTGGATAACGGCCACCGCCGCGTTTGCTCTCTCCTACATGGTCGATGGTGTTTGGGGGACAGAATCCCCTGCCACCGGCTTCTGAATTTTTAGCAGGAGATCTGCAATCTCCTCCTCCGCTACGCTTTCGCCCTCCGCTCTAGCTCGGACATAGGCTTCCCTCCCAGAGAAGGCGGAGCCCGACGGAGCCGAGACCGGCGTGCGCGACCTCCCTCTATGGCTACTAGCCACTTTGGGAGGTAGCATCGTGTCGACATCGTGGTCCATGGAGTGTCCGCGTTTACGACTGTCATTGCGAACCTCCACATCCATCGTCTCTTGGTTGTCTCCCGTCGTAACGGAATTTCCGTCCGACGATACAACAGATCTGGAACGCAGGCGTTCCGAATATCTTCTGCTCCCAGAAGTCGGATTGACTTCTGGGAGCGATAGACGAGGTGTCCACCTTCTTCTCATTCTTCTCCTTCTGCGACTGCTTTTGTTTCTTCTCCTTCTTTTTTTTTGTCGTTTATTTTATTATTATTATATTTGTTTAAGTGTTCCATATCTAAACCCACGAGACGGGGAGAAATAAAGGTCGACCCGAGCAGAGGTCCCCAATACCCGGGCAAGCGAAGGTTTATGCCCAACCGAGGAGACCGCAGGTGCCCCGGCTGGGAGTGCGCTTGCGACTGAACTACCCATCAGCCATGCATCCCCTGGTCATGCAAAAGAACACGGGATTCGGGGTGATTTTTTAGAGAGGTTTTCTTCCTCGCAGTCCGGGCGGCTAAGCCAAGACCCTCGTCCCCGATCGGAGTCGCAAAACATGACCACGACTCCTTTCGGGATTACGATATGCCGACGGTGGCAAGGAAACTAAATCTTCCCATGCCTGCTCGGTGGCAGTGTGAGTGCACGCTGAGCCCGCCCTCTTTCTCCACTGACGACAGCGGAGAAACTACGACCCATGGAAGGGTCCCTCCTTCGTGATTTTTTACCGAGCTTTTCATCCTCTTAGCTCCGAAGAGCGAAGAGCCAACAGAGGTATCGACAGACACGCCCGCTCTGTTGGGCCAAGCCTCAACCAAGTGGCCGAAGAAAGATGGCCTCCTCTTCATACTAGAATATTAGCCGTTAGCGATGACGCTGTCCTCAAAAACTGAGGAACAAAAGGCAGCGTCATCGCCAACGTTTCCAGGGTGCACCACGTGGAGGTTTTCTAGACGGCACCCCGACCTAACTTAACCTAACCTAACCGGGAATAAAGAAATAGCGGAGCAATGAAGAAACAACTCTGATAAGAGGTAAAATAAGGTCAAGGCATATTTCCAGAAAGCATTATTACGTTTATATATTAATAGAAAATAATAATTATAGCAGATCAGGCATCGTTGAATACTGCTGCAATTGTTGAGTTGGTCGGCGTACTGTAGGTTGTTGCGCACACGTTATAACTCTCGTGTGGTATTAAGGATGGGTCAGGCATCAGCAGAATATATCAGCACCAGCAGAGTTTCTAGATGATGTTGGTATAAGAGATGATGAATAAATATTTCTTATAAATCTTAATAACAGTTTTATTTTACCTATGTTGCATAGTTCTTCTGATAGCATGATCTATATAATAAACGTAGGACCTACATAAAAGTTTACTGTGCTAGCCTAGTGTGGTTTCACTAATCCACCTGTTAAGGAAATTATACTAAACTTTCAGATGTACAGGTTTTTCTCATAATGCATTTATTCATCATTAAAATAAGTCAATTTTAACTGCTTAAAAATTCACTTTGGTAAGTTAATGGTAGTCGCCTATGACATTTTAAATATCTTAGGTAGTCGTATAGGATCAAACCCTGGATACCCCGAGGAGACGGTTTGATGAGATTGAAGTCTGAATCGCTAGGCTATCACGACATTTTTCACTATTATTTATTATGTTAATACAGCAATCTTGTGCGAATACCGACTTTCGTAATTAAATAACCTCAAAACGTAAAAGTGTTAATTTCCTTTTTTTGTGGCCTTCTCAAACAAAAAAACTTAGTAATTACGTTTAGGCAAACCTACGTTTTTTTTGTATGTATGGGAACTTGTCAATGTTCTTTATGTTTTTGATCAGATAGGTATTTTTTTAGTCTGTTATAAATTTCACTATGACTTAAATATTTGTAACGACATTATTTTTGGAATGAGTGGTCTATGCGACCGACGCCGACGCGACGTCTCGTGTTTACTTGCCAAACTCTCTTATATCGTTTATATAATATTGGTACTATGATAAATATAACGTCATAACTACCGTACGGTGCGCGGTGCCTGTTACATTATTTTTGTTGATTTTCTTATTTATTCTTTCATTCCAGCTCTCAGAAACTTATTTGTTCAATGTTGTCTGTTATAAATGCACCGCTCTTTCATAAATGTTTCTCTTAAGTAATAATTTGGGAAGTATCTAATAAAGGATTTCACATTTTTGTTTTCTATTTCACTATATTCATTATTTATGTATTCCCAACCTTCGTCCATCATGTCGTGTGACAATAAAGGTAGAGCACAACATAAACTCACCAGTCGACGGATAATTTTTATTTTCAGACCTAAAAGTTTTGATTTTCGGCAAAGGCTTTGTGTGTAGTGATAATAACACTCCTGAGTACAGTTAAATCAGTAAAATAACGTACGAGAGCATTTGAGATCGGTAGTTCAAAAACAGCATGAACGACTTTGGGATTGAACTCCGTAACATTGGTTGTTATTAAGTCAAATAATATACTATATACGCATTCAGTCTTATTTGTGTCTATTTATCTTGGTTTTCTCTAGAGAGTAACTTTATTTCTTGGCCTCAACGTTTTTAATGCCTCATTAATTTAGTTATCGATGACAATGCTTACTTATTCAAACACTAACTCAGTCGATGGAAGGGTAAACGTCAATTACCGGTCCACCCACCAGTCGCAGGAGGAATAAACACAAACACCCACTGGTGGGTGAATGGGTAATCACGAATTACCCCTCCACCCAGTAGTGGTAAAGCCCAGAGGGTGGACGAGTCTAGACCCGTAATTTGTGCTAGATGGAATATAGTGAAAGAAATGTGAAATCAAATTAATTTATTATAATCAAATTAATTTATTATACACGTACAAGTGCAATAAAACACGTTATAATTACATAGGTTATATATATGACCAGTGAAGCTTAATTTAAGTTGTAAAAGATGCGGATGATATAAGTACATAGACGTGACGAACAAAAACCTATAGATTTTCTTTAATCTATATAAATAAAAATCAATTGGCAAACGTCTCAACCTATTTTTCGATTCCTTTTGTAGTGAACATATTCTTTAGGAAGAGGTTTTTATGAAAGGAATAGGTACCTATTTGGAAAATCTAATGGGAATGTCGGAAAATTTGATGAAACACGAAAATATCAATGAAAAATGTGAAGTTCAGTTTAACATTTCTGCTGTCACATGCTTTAGGATTATTTTAAATGCGTTCTTCTATGATATTATTAGTCTATAGCACTGGTTTAAAAGATATTCCATGTCTACAGAAAATGCTTTGATATAGGTCTGGCCGTTTCGTCACCGTCACATGGGCGTAAGCTCAAAATTGTATTCACTGTTCATTACTTTTCTGTTATACAATAGTTTTTGTAAAAACGTAACGGCCAGACCACATATTTTGTCTAAGGTGTAAAGTTTGCAGAGTTAGCTAGTCCCTCGAGTAAGAGGGGTAGCCGGGGCGTTACATCGTCTGCTCTACATCAGTCATCAGTCGCTGCCTCTACATGGGCGTCGTGCGATCCTTGGTCCTCTATGGGGCGCCCGTGTGGTCAAAGGACCTGGCGGGCTCCTCCCGCTGTAAGGCTCAACTCGGGAGTCTGCAGCGGCTGATGGCCATACGGGTCGCACGATCTCGTACGAGGCAGCGTTGGTCCTGGCGCGGTCTCCGCCCTTCGACATTCTGGCCGGCATGGTCACGATGGTCTACGACCAAATTCGTTATGTCGTTCAGAGTGATGAAGGGGCAGCGCCGGATCACGGAATCGGATCACATACGGCGGAACGCACACACGCAAGCCCTGCAGGCTTGGCGGGCACGGCTCGAAATCCAGGGCTGTGCCTGTGTTCTGTCGAACTTCGAAGCTTGGGTAGGGAGGACCGACTGTGTCACCTACCGATTAACTCAGGTCCTTACCGGGCACGGTTGCTTCGGTGAGTACCTGAACAGGATCGGACGTGAGGCTACGGGAGAATGCCACCACTGCGGATCCGACCGGGACTCCGCCCAGCACACGCTGGAGGACTGCCCTGCGTGGGAGTCCGAGCGTCGAGTCCTGGTCGGACAAATCTTTGTGAGGAAGTTCATTCATATGGAGAGGAAAAAGAAATGGTTTGGGCTGGTTTTTGGATCAGTGGAAGAACCGATCTCATTTGGATCAGGGGCAACCTCAATGCTCAGATTTATGCGGAGAGGATTGTTTCAGACGTGATCATCCTTTTGCAAAGCCGGTTGGGTGATTCGTTCCGAACTTCCGACTAATGCACGTCAACACACAGCTAGAGTCGTAACACGTACTCTTGCCGATGCTCGCATCAACGCACGTTCTACCGTGGCCTGCTTAATCGATCAGACCTCAACCCAATTGAGCACGCATGCCTCGCATACCGCACAACAACTTTTCGATTTGTTAGAAAGAACGTGGCGGCCATTCCTGTAAGTGAATTTGATGAACTGATTTTAAGCAGGCAAAATCGCTGTGAGATTCGTGACAATGGTAAAAACACAGATTATGATTTTTTTTATCTTTACAATGAATATTAAAAAAGAACAAATTTTTGCCTTTTTTGACGACATTAACTTAAGTTAATTTCCCAGAATTTGCAACAATTGCAATTTTTCTTAATTTTTCCAAAATATAGGGATAAGTTGTTAGGAATTAAAGTAAGATGTCTGCCAGGTTCCCAGCCAGCCAGTCTGGATCCCTAGACACTTTCAATGTGTGTATATTCACCGATATTAGTGCCAATTCTGTTACTTCACTCTCTAAATTAAAATTTACGAAATTTTCTTCATATAAGATGTAAATCTTGTACACTTCGAAAAAAGTCTTATTTCGAATTTAAACAAGTAGGTAACATATTATGTTGCTATCGAAATAAACAATTTATTTGACGACTAAAGTCTGATGCGCTTAAATAAACTTTAATACCAGGTAGCGAGAGCCGCTATCCGTTGAATGCCATCTCTTTTGCTCTGTGTTTCTGCATGGAAATAAAGTTGAGTATACGTTGACAGGTTTTAGTGAAATTTAGTGGCGCTGAGAAATAGATGCCAGTAACAAATAAGCCTTGTTACGAAGCAGACAAGGTTGATTTCATATGAAGAAATTAAGTCAGGTTTTACTTTAGTCGAATGTACAATCGAATCGGCACCATTACCGTCATCTGTGGACTAAAAATTTTAACAAGTCACAAGGTCACAAGGTGGTCCAATTGTCACCAAGTCCGGCACTGATGATGGTATCTGAGGGAAACGGAAAATGAAGAAACCCTCAAAAATTAAGGACAGATGTAATGTGATTGTTGATTTTTCATGAAATATGTAATGTTGCCTACATTGGCGCTGAAAGTGATGCATGTTATTGTTATTAACCGACTTAAAAAATGGAGGAGGTTCTATGTTCGGCTGTATGTATATTTTTTTATAACTTATTCAATCAAGTGCAGTAAGGTGCTAGACAAACCAAATATCTTATCATTTTATCCAAATAAAGTAACTTACTAAGCTAAAATTAATATTACTGTGTAAGGCGTTTATGGCGAGGTGGTTGTGTCCTGACATGAATATCTTTGGTCTTTCTGCAAACGGGGTGGGCTGACAATGGCGCCAGCGTCGGTGGCCACAAGGAGTAGAACGGACAGACTGAACTTGCTGCTGATGATGTTGACAGATGTTTCCATTTGTATGCTCACTTGTTGTTATTCTTACAAATGTATAATGACGGACAAATACGTGACGATAGACGACAACACCTGAAACAGTATAATAATAATATGTTTATTTCAGATTGATGACATTCATAGAAAACAACACAGACAATTAGAAATAAATTAGATTAAACATCCTGGTATATAGGTAGGTAGGTAGGTAGGGCAAATTTCAGGTGTCTAGTAGAAAAACTAGAACTTTTATAAAATGAGGCCTTATCGTAACACAAATTATTAGCTGACGTGTCTTACCTACTCGTACATATAGTACTAGCAATCTGCCCCGGCTTCTTCTTCTAGTTATATATAGAACGGATTTTCATGCGGTTTTCACTAATAGACAGAGTGATTCACGAGGAAGGTTTAGGTGTATATGTTAAGATTAAATTGATTTAAATATGTTGATGATTGTTGAAGATGCCTCTGCTACCCGAGCGAAGCCGGGGCGGATATATATATATATATATATATATATATATATAAATATATATATATATATTTTACTGGCGGTTGTTTTGGGGTCTAGGGATCATAACTAGACCTCCTGTGGAGAAATCTTCTTGAAATTGTGGAAAACTATTAAATTTGGGTTTCGGATTTGGATTCGGGGCATGAACTATTAAGTTTAGGTTGCGCTATTAGAGACGTAAATTATGCTAATAAGTATTTCGCTGATGTTGGGAGAGTTTTAGCAGAAAAAATAACAACTGGCCCATTTCACACTAGGTTGGTAAATACTGAATTGTGTCATCACTCTTTTGTACTGTTGCCAACAGACTACTCTGAAATTGAAACTGAAATACAAAACCTAAAAAGTGATTGTGCAGTGGGATTAGATATGATCTCAGCAAACATTCTGAAATCATACAAAGACATGTTGATATTACCCATTACACACATACGTACTCTATCCTTTTCAACTAGAGTCTTCCCAACGGCATTAACAAAGCCCACATTCATCCGGTGCACAAGGGTAATGGGGACAGAGGGTGTGTCAATAATTATAGACCTATTGCTGTTCTACCGAGTTTGTCTAAAATTCTGGACCGGTTGTTAAATAAAAGGCTGGTGCAGTTTTTGGTGGAAAACAATTTTCTAATCTACATATATATACGTAAAAAATAAACATTTCTGTGTTTTAAATAATTAAATCGTTCTAATAGCGCCATCTCGTTCGCGTTAGCGTTCAACTATGATATTTTGCAATCGCATTTTGTTTCTAGCTGTGCCCTTACGACTCGTTATCTTTTCTACATTCTTTTCTAACTGATATATATTATCCGACGACTTTGATTACTATAATGGACTCCGAAACCTCACCCGATAACGACTTTGGCTATACATTGGCCCCAGCCACCTCACACGATTACACCGGCTTACTCATGGATGGTTAATTGGTGCAGGCTTTGCTTCACCAAAGAACTGTATTTTTTCTTAGAAGCCGAATCAAGAGTAGGGGTGTAGCTCACAAAATGTATTTTGTATAGATAATTGTTAATAACAATGAAAGGGGTGTAGAGGCCATACGACAATACTGTTGTAATAGTTTAGCTGGTCGCAGGACAGTAAGGTGTTGTGTTGTGCCCATGATAAGTACATTGTTTCGTTCTTTGGCTGAGCAAGGTTTCAATCTAATATAAATCCCCCAGCCCAGTTCCTAGATGACGTGTTAATTATTATTTTAAATGAGGACGAATAAAGAATCGAAAACTAAAAATGTTTTTGTGGTTTTCTCTTTTCTTAAGTTTTTTTTAATAATACACTCATATAACATAAAAGAATAATATAACTTACAAAAAGTCAGAAGGAAAACTTGGGTTTGAACTTGAGGTCATAACTTAAGTTCAAACCCAAGTATTTCTTTTGACTTTCATTTGCCAGTCAAGGGTCATACCGCTTGAGCTATCAAAGCAAATAGTGACTTTTTTATTTATTATTTTCTTAATTACTAGTATATAAAATATTAGCGGTTCCTATATCTATGATTTCAACCCTAATGCCTACAATTTATTTCAATCATGTGCGCCATTGGGCCAAAAGCTCTTTACCAAATGGACATATCCTTTTGCACGCCTCAGCCTTATCTCTCGGGCTTACTTCTTACGTTGCACCCGCCTCGAGTGATGCAACAACCCTTGTCCACTTATTCGCATAGCTGGGTGCTGCTGCTGCGCGGCCTACGGGGTACGCTGTAGCTCTGTCGCACTCACTTGTTATACTTCTCATTCTCCACAAGGTTCTGGCTGATTCTTTTTATGGCCGGCCGCCAGTGCCGGAATAGCCCATAAGCAAATTAAGCAATTGCTTAGGGCATCACGTCTTGGGGGGCACCAGAAACAGCACAAAAAAAATTGCTAGCACATGAAGGTAAAGCTGTTTGAAAATCCGCGCGTTTTAAATTGACCAGATAGTTAACGTTCGGAGTCATAACCAAGCTCCCTCTTGCTCGCTCGCGCATGCGAAAATTCGAATGCTCCCGATTTGCGATCAGCCAATCACCACACTTGCCCCACCAAAGCTGTTTTGTGTCAGTTGAATGTTTTGTTTTTTGAGCAATTGATTTGATTAAATAAAATAATAAATTAAGTAAATATTTATTACTTCAAGTTAAATAAACTATAAATCTACGGTGTGGTGTGAATGTGTCGACAATTATCGCAAATTCTATTACGGAAACGTATATTTAGGTACGTAAATATATTTTATATTGTTTTGTTTTTATTTTATCCAAAGTCGAAATATCTCAAGTATTTCGTTTAATAACTTACTTTTTTATTTACGTAGTTTTTATTTAACTTGCCGTGTAAATATTATATGTATGTATGTATAGGTGTGTCTGTGTGGTCGTTTTTCATAAAACAATATGTTATTAATGATGCAAAAAGTTTGTAATAATTTGTCTCTAGCACGTTCACGGACAATACGGCCAGAGACGTAAATGTGCATTTAATTAAATTACCAAAGTTTATTCAGAAAGCGAGTGTCTATTTGCTAATCTAGTTTCGTTTTGGGAAAGAAATAGGATAACTACTTACTTAATTATAATTTTTTATTACCAATATAAGTAAAAGACGTAATTAATAAAATAAGGAAAATGATTTATACAATAATTAATATCTTTTTAGAGTTTGACAAATAGTAAACGCACCGACAGTTTCACAAACGCATTCGACGTTCCCGCCACGTGCCTCACTGCAGGTCAATCGCGTCAGCTGTACCTGTGGCTGTACCTACCCCGAAAGACGCGACGATCGCGTATTTGTTATAATTAAAAGCCGGTAGCTATACGGGTATTATTGTTTTAAGATAAAAATCATTAGGATGACGAGGAAATTATTATTATTTTTTATTTCCCCCTAGGTTTAATCATGAAACGTTCGCAATTGAGACTTTATGCCTGATGATATCAAACTGCACAGCGGAACGATCCTTTTCGAAATTGAAAATAATAAAATAACGAAAAAGAACGACGATGCTGCAAGAACGGCTGGATGCTTTATCGATATTATATATAGAGTCAGATATGCTAAAAACATTGGACTTAAAACCTATTTTCCGTGAATTTAATGCACGAAAAAGTCGCAAGTCGCATTCCAATAAATAAATAAGAAACCTTTGGTTTTTACTGTATGTAATACCTAATCCACGTATCCCGTGTCCTTCATACATATTCTAAGGTACGTAATGATCTATCTCGTTGTATTAAACATGTATTTTTTTTAAAGACTGATGTTAGTTTACTTATGGTAGGGGGGCCCCACAGACGTGAATTGCTTAGGGCATCAAGTTGTCTTAATCCGGCACTGCCGGCCGCCTGCCTGACGCCAGTCCAACCCAAGGACGGAATATTATCGTTTTAAGACGGGATAAAGGAAGAAGGTATATTGGGTTAGGAAAAATGGGTAGGGGAAGGAAGCTAGGGTAGGTTATACCGCAGGTTTCGGGTAAGGAACGGGACTGAGACTGCAGAAACTCGAAGAGGCCGGGGTTGCGTATCCGTATGTACACCAACTGGCCTTCATAACCTAGTAAATTTGTGATATTTAAAAATTTTATAATTGGTAAGGTTTCATTAACCGAACACGGGCCTTAAAACATACTTGGTTCAAAGTAATCAATATAGTTTTTATTAAAGTAAGGATTCGTTTTCTTATTTATATATACTTATAAATATTTAATGGATTTACAAAAAAAGTGCTAGTACTAGTACTAGTTATTTTAGCAGGGTCAGTAATTTTAGAATCATTGTAGTTTATCCAGTCAATGCTATTATTTATAACATTACTGTATTCTTTATTTTTAATGATATGCCATGGTTTTGCAAACATTTTAAGATTTTTTAATTAGATTATTATTAATATTTATTTTCGAACAATTGATAAATTTTGTATAATTATTTATTATATTTACTTTTATTTAAAGAACTCTTGTTTATTTAATAAGTATATATCAGTTTTCGCTTATTTTTACTTGATATCTTTATCCCTTTAGTTCGGTTTTATAAAATAAACAAAAAGAATCATGAAAATTATTAAAATCAGAGTTTACATCTTCAGTACCTACATCACTCCAAGAAAGAGATAGTAATGATTCCTTAAATTTGTCTAGGTGTTCTGTGCTATCATTTTGCTTATTCACAAACCAGTGCTTATTGGTACTCTCTTGGCTTAAAATTTAAAATCTTACTGTTTGACAGATTTTATGGTCTAACAGATTAAATTCGTGTAGGTACATAACTACTCGGGTTTTTAATATTTCTCGCTATATGGTCTATTCAAATGAGTTAACGCGTAGGTTTATCAATATGTAGTTTTAGATTGTAGTTGTGTGGAAGACTAACTAGGGCCTCTGTGGTATTATTGCTTTTGAGAGTTTCTTAGGTAACATTTTGGTTACGTTTTTATTGGACGAACGAATTGTTGTCAGTTGCTGGATTTTAGTTTGCTTTTCATTCAAAAGTGTTTGCAGGATTATTTTTTTATTTACCTACACTTTATGCACAAAAAAATGTACAATGGTGCCGATTCTATTGTACACTCGACTAAACTAAAACCTGACTTAATTTCTTCATATGAAATCAACCTAGTGTTCTTCGTAATAAGGTCTATTTGTTACTAGCATCTATTTCTCAGCGCCGCTAAATGTCAATAAAAATGTCAACGTATACTCAACTTTATTTCCACGCAGCGAGAGTTTTCATTTATTCAAACGCTGTATAATTGCCGTATAAAAACTTGTTCAAAACGAACAAGGATGACGTGTTTTTAATCTATACCTACGAAGACGCTTACTAAAAACACAGAGCAAAAGAGATGGCATTCAACGGATAGCGGCTCTTGCTACGTGGTATTAAAGTTTATTTAAGCGTATCAGACTTTAGTCGACAAATAAATTGCTTATTTCGATAGCGACATATGTTACCTACTTGTTTCAATTTGAAATAAGACCTTGTTTCTAAGTGTACAAGGTTTACTTCTTATATTAAGAAAATTTAGTGAATTTTAATTTTGCGAGTGAAGTAACAGAATTGGGGCCAATGGCGGACTTAATGCCGTTGGCATTTTTTACCAGTGGTAGTGCAGAAATGAGTGAATAGGTGCACTAGGTTTAAGTAGAAAAGAAAAAGAAACTAGGAAAGATGACAGGAGAACATATATTATATATAAACCTATACATACACATACATATAAACATAGATACGTGCTAACTTACGAATATCCTTACTAATATTATAAATGCGAAAGTAGAGTTACTTTCGCGTTGTCTGTCCGTCTGTCTGTCTGTCTGTCTGTCGCCTTTTCACGCCAAAAGTACTGAACCGATTTAAATGAAATTTGGTACACAATGATAGTCTAGAGCCTGAGAAAAGACAGAGTGTTAACGCACACAAAGTGTTCACCTCATTCATCACTTCATTTGCATCGCTCACGGACCGAACGAAGCGCGTCCTACATTCTTGTCAATCAACCATACAACGGACAATATTGTCACCGTATAGACGCATTATTCTAATAATCGATAGTACACCAAATTACCAATAAACCAATTGGAACTCAAACTGTGCAATTCATTGAAGTTAGCTACAAGAAACCAAAATCTCCAAATATTCCAAACAAATGGTATATCGAGCCAAATCTAACGGACCGGCTACAACGTCAGAACATCGCGTCAGAGGTCATACAGCGGGTGAAAGGAACATTTGAGAATCAGCACAACCACACTATAAAAATACCCAGGAAACCTAGAATAAATCGACGTATCTTGTGAGCTCGTTCCATATTTTTCGTAAATTATTCAGGCCTCCCGTATTTATTAAATAGTTAACATCGTACAAAATTACAATAAAGTAAAGTACGGTTTGAATATTTCAAATAAAATAACAACAAGTAATTATACTAACATTATCTTTACAGAATATTTGTAATAGTTAGTTTATTACTTAAAATTTCTTAAAATTTCAATAATACATTCAAGGCAAATATTTACGAATTTCATTGATTTGTTGCCATAGTCCCTTTACATTCTCATCATAAACGCATAGATTATCATCAATTGCATATTATTAATTGTCTGCCTGCATTCCAGCTATCAATCGGCCGAACATCTGGGGTAGGCATAGTGTCATACCTGTGCTGTCCAAAGGTCAACGCACGATCAGCTTATTCACAACCTACCCACTTTGCTTCTCCGCTTATCGATCTGCACGCATATGCATTTAAGTATTCCTTTTTCACTTTATAAACTATTGTTGCATTTTGAACATAAATTTATATACTACTGTGCCATCATACTTTGTTCACAGGCCTCCGCATGTGAATATTTGGAAATTCTTCATATACGCTTATTTAGTTTAACTGTAACTTTACTTATTCAAAATGTCCTATACAATAAAAGACCTAAAAAAGAAACGTTCTTCCTATAAGGCTAAGCTCACGCAATTTGCGAATTTCTTAGAACGTATTCCATCATGTACTAAGCTTAATAGCACCCAAGTAGCTGAACTTAACATAAAATTAGCAAGAATTGAGGACATGTATAATGAATATGATTGTGTACAGCTTAACATAGAAAATCATACGGATATTCCAGATGAGGAGAATTCACCGGAATATCAAGAGCGCGACGAGTTTGAAAGTAAATATTTTTCAACCGTCGCTAGTGCCAGAGACTTGTTGAACAGGAACACCTCGGCGGAGTTCGACAGTGAGAAATCTTCAGTGACAGGTTCTGTGCCGACAGCAGGTGGGCCAAGCTTAAAATTACCTATTATACACCTACCTACCTTTTCTGGGCGGTACCAAGATTGGTTGGAGTTCTATGATACCTTTGTCTCGTTAATTCATACAAATAACAACATTCCGAAAATAAACAAATTTCATTATCTAAGGTCTGCATTAAAAGATTAACAAAAATTTACGAGCATTAAACTCTCTAAACATAAGTACAGATAATTGGGATGTTCTAATAATACATTTGGTAGTTAGCAAGCTAGACTAGTTAATATGTTCTTTCCACTTTCGACCACAGGTCGAAAGTGGAAAGAACATATTAACTTTTCAAAAGATTTACCTACATTAGGTGAATTTACCAAGTTCTTGACAGGGTATGCTGAGTTGTTAGAATCGGTTGAACACAGCAATGTGAAACGAAGGCACAGTGAACCTCATCAAACTCGGCCAAAGGCGTTTATTGGTCATAGTTCAAAGGGAACACCTTTGTACAAATGTCCGTTCTGTAAACAAGATCACCCTATCTATCATTGCATAAAATTTAAATCTTTATCTCACCATGCAAAAATGCAGAAAGTCAAAGAAATGAACCTATGTGTGAATTGCTTACGGCACGGTCATAATTTAAAACAATGCAAGCTCGGCCCTTGTAAAATTTGTGCTAAGTTGCACAACACTATGTTTATTAAAAACTATACGGTTTTACTCACGTTTGTATTTCGGGGATGCCCGACTAGTTTCGGACCCGACGGGGGCCCTTTCTCAAGGAGTGAAGCGTCCTGCCGCGACGGTGTCAGGCGTCACACTGGGTTTACAACGCTGCCACCGGTATGTTGCATTCGGATGAGCCCCAAGCGTCGGCGTCCTCACCGAAGGATGAGCACGTAGTATTAACTACAAACGAGTCGGCTGCTCATTCCAATGAGAGTAATAAGGTATCTGATAACGTTGTATTGTCATCTACTTCTCATCATAGTTACGTTCTCCTTTCAACTGCACTTATCGATGTTTTCGACCGTGATGGCTCGAAGCACACAATACGTGCTTTGCTCGACAATGGTAGTACTACCAATTTCATTACCGAAAGATTGAGTAAAAAACTAAATTTACCAGTTCAATCGGCTTCAGTCACCGTTGAGGGACTTGGCTGTAATTCTATATTTTTAAATAAGCACTCGTTGGTAACATTAAGATCTCGTACACAAACATTTGTAAAACAAATTGTTTGCTTTATCGTACCCCAAATCACTCAATTGTTGCCTACCAACCTTATTAATATTGCGCCGTTAAACATACCGTCTAACATTAAATTGGCAGATCCGAAATTCTATGCCCCCGCCGAGATAGACATACTGTTGAGTGCAGAGGTGTTTTGGAGTGTGTTAGGTAATAAACGAATTTCTTTAGGTAAAAACAAACCAACTCTTAATGATACTAAATTCGGTTGGCTTGTGTCAGGTTCTGTCCCAACACTGAAAAATAATAAATCTAAACACTATAGTACAGTCCATTGCCATTTCTCTAAAGACATTCAGATTCAAAATCAACTTAGTAAGTTTTTTGAATTAGAATCTATTTCTTCTTCTCGAAAAACAACAAAGGAAGATAATGAATGTGAACAGCATTTTGTAAAAACTACTAAACGTCAGCCAGACGTTTGTTGTCAAAATTCCATTTTGACAACAAATGCCGGCACAAGACATTTTAGGTGATTCTTATCAACAGGCATTAAATAGATTTTTTTCACTAGAAAGACGTTTTCAGCGTGATCCATCTTTCAAGAAAAAATATCATGAATTCATGCAGGAATATATAGACTTAGGTCATATGTCTCTAAACACAGACAACAATGACAGGTATAGACATATATTACCACATCACGGAATATTGAAGGAATCAAATATCACTACAAAACTGGGTACTGTTTTTAATGGATCAGCAGCGACATCCTCAGGTATTTCGTTCAATGACATACAGTATACGGTTCTTGTTGTACAAGACGAATTAATTAACATCCTAATTAGGTTTAGGCAACACAAATACGTCGTAACTGCTGAGTGCGAAAAAATGTATCGTTGTGTATTTATTACGGAGGAACAGCGCTGTTTACAGCAAGTCCTTTGGAGATTCGATTCATCTCAACCAGTACAATCTTTTAAATTAAATACGGTAACGTATGGGACAGCATCGGCACCGTACTTAGCAACACGATGCTTGACTCAGTTTGGGCATGAATGTGCGGATCCCCTTGAGCGCCGTGCAATCCTCATGGACACATATGTCGATGACTACTGTACTGGCCATGACCAGGAAAACGTACTCCTAAGCATTTGTCAGGGTGCCGTTCATCAGCTCAAGCAAGGGCAATTCCGATTGAGAAAATTCTGCTCTAATAGTCAGCTTATTTTGAAAAACATACCAGGTGATGACCGGGATGATTTATTAAAAATAAAGAAAGATGATGTTAAAACATTAGGTCTTCGGTGGTCGTGTGCATCAGATACATTATTTTTCTCAGTCAATATAAATTGTGATCTTGGAACGATTACTAAAAGATTAATTTTATCAACTATAGGTCAAGTGTTTGATCCGTTGGGTCTCATTAATCCTTGCATTCTGCAAGCTAAGCTCGTTTTGCAGAAACTGTGGCCTTCCAAGCTCTCTTGGGATGACAGGATTCCAAATGAGACTGAAGCACAGTGGTTGTTGTTCTTAAACTCATTATCATACTTAAATGAAATTGTCATTCCACGACATGTTCTATATGATTTGTATACTAGCGTTGAGATTTATGCATTTAGTGATGCTTCAATGCAAGCCTACAGCGCTTGTATTTATTTACGATCAACATCATCTAATGGTAGTATTACAGTACGTTTGCTTGCAGCAAAAAGTCGAGTAGCCCCTTTAAAAAATATTACAATTCCGCGTCTCGAACTCTGTGGCGCTCTTTTGGCTGTGAGACTTGCCGAGAAAGTAAAAACAACCTTAAGATTAAATATAAACAATTGTTATTTTTGGCCTGGTTCTAAGGTGGTGTTAGGGTGGATTAGAATACCTAAGTCAAGTCTTAAATTATTTGTTCTAAACAGAATTAATGAAATCACAGAAAATACAAATTCTAAGGCATGGGACTACGTGCCTACTAACCTAAATCCAGCCGACATTGGGTCTCGCGGTTGTGACGCTAAACAACTAAAATGTTCTCAACTGTGGTGGTCTGGCCCTTCATTTTTGTCTTCGTCGGAGATTCACTGGCCTAGACCAAATTACAGTGCAATTTTACTTCTGAACCCAATGATTTTGTGTTAAGATTTTCTAATTACGGAAAACTATAAAGAAAAGTAGCATATATGCTTCGTTTTATTAATAACTGCAGATTTCCTAGTAATCGATTCACTCACTACTTGAAAGTAAAAGAGCTGGTTTCTGCTAATTTAACTTTATGCAAAATCGTGCAAATAGATAAATTTAAAAAAGAATATAATAGTCTCTTCAACGAATGTCAATTACCACCTAAATCTCCACTACGTAATCTGAACCCATTTATGTCAAAGGAAACTGTTATCAGAGTTGGTGGCCGGTTGTGTAATTCAAATTATGATTATGACACCAAGCACCCTATTCTATTGCATTCATAACATCATATTACTTTATTGTTGTTTAGACAATATCACAGAACTCTTATGCATGCTGGACCTCAGCTACTGTTGTCAATTGCACGTCATAAATACATAAATACTGGACACTTGGAGGTAGAAATCTCGCTCGAAAGGTGACTCATGAATGTCTAACATGTTGTAGATTTTCAGGGAAGTCTATCGAGCCAATAATGAGCAGTCTGCCTAAAGAACGTCTTCATGCTGATTATCCGTTCAGCAATATGGCGGTAGATTATGCAGGTCCAATCACACTTACCGAAAAAAAGGGTGGGGGATGTAAACTGTTTAAATCATATATTTGCATCTTTGTTTGCCTGGCTGTAAAGGCGGTACACATCGAACTTGTCACCGAATTAAGTACAGAGGCTTTTATTGCCGCCCTAAACCGATTTATAGCCCGCAGAGGAAAACCTCTCAACATTTTTTCTGATAATGGCACAAATTTTGTAGTAACCTATAATGAACTATCAAAATTTATAAAATCAAAATGCAATGATATTAGTGCGTATGCGTCAGATCAATTTATTAATTTTAAATTCATACTGGCTTATAGCCCTCATTTTAATGGCCTTGCAGAAGGATCTGTAAAATCAGTAAAATATCACTTAAAGAGAATTCTTTCTCTTACTCACTTGACTTACGAAGAGATGAACACTATTCTCATTCAAATTGAGGGAATTCTGAATTCTATGTCTCTCTGTCGTCGGATCCCAGTGATTTTATTTGCCTTACACCATCTCATTTTCTTCTGGGACGAACTATCACAATGTTGCCATACACACAGGTTCACCTGAATGAAAGAAAACCGATACACACATTGACGCGATATAATAGAGTACGAGTGCTCGCTTATCATTTCTGGAATCGATTTTATTGTGAATATATTTCAGAACTTCAGAAACGTGTCAAATGGCAGAAAGGGGATGGACGAACCCTTCGGGTTAGAGACATGGTAGTGGTAAAGGATGAGCGCCTTCCACCCAATCGCTGGTTGCTCGGTCGGATTGCACGTCTGTATCCAGGAGCCGACGGATGTATTCGTGTCGTTGATGTCAACACCACTGCTGGGATCCTGAAACGAGCCTACAACCGAATATGCCTGCTGCCAACTGATTCCGTGTAACAAGATGTTCCACCTGGGGGAGCTTGTTAACGCACACAAAGCGTTCACCTCATTCATCACTTCATTTGCATCGCTCACGGACCGAACGAAGCGCGTCCTACATTCTTGTCAATCAACCATATAACGGACAATATTGTCACCGTATAGACGCATTATTCTAATAATCGATAGTACACCAAATTACCAATAAACCAACTCCAACTGTGCAATTCATTAAAGTTAGCTACAAGAAACCAAAATTTCCAAATATTCCAAACACAGAGGCTTATACTTTTTAATGCGAAAAAAGGGGTGTAAGGGTGGGGATGACTAGTTGTATGGAAGTATTGTAAATTAGCCTAAATAATTAAAAATTCTACCCAAAGACACTATTCCACGCGGACGAAGTCGCGGGCACAGCTAGTACATATATAAATAAATATAATGTAATACTGTTGTGATGATTCTGCTAGGTTCTGCGAAATGTGGGTTCGTACTTTACCTTGAACGAAAGGCGACTAGGTGCTATCCTGATGTCCAGAGGTTGAGCGTGCCAGAGGAGGACAGATTGGTTGGATTATGTTATTATTATCTGTGCATTGGCATTTAAACGTGTCGATAGTCTCTTTCTGTCGAGTAATTATGTCGTCGTAATCAACTGTTGACAGATCAGGCAAACTTCGGTTTAAATGGGGTGAAAGTATACTCTCATCATGTCCGCTGCAAGTATAATTTGCTCTTTTGGTTTTATTCCGTAACGTAATATTTCCATCATATGCCATTTTTAGTTTACGGAACCCTCAGTGCGCGAGTCAGACTCGCACTTGTCCGCTTTTTTATTTTATTTGAATTGATGGTAGGTAGTGGAATGCGCGATGGTGAGCCGACGAGAAAAGACGAACTGTGAACGCGTCCATGCCAAGAAAATGTTACTACAATATTGTTTATACTGATTCACATTCAATATCTTTATTTCATAAAATTGATCATCAATTATTCGAAATCGTCAATTTAAAAAATAATGATTATAATTTAAAATTATAGATCAACACACACAGAGTCACTGCAACAATAGTTTGCTTTGTCGTGTGCGAGTCGGACTCGCGCACCGAGGGTTCCGTAAAATATTTTTAGTATAGGGGAGACTGGGGATACTTGATCCTTAACGATAGACTAGGTACACAAGATTTACAGAACTTCTGTGTGCAATATATAGCTTCAGAGTGGCAGCATCGATAGTCTATGGAACCTGTCAGATTTGATACTTTTGCAGATGGCGGACGATCGAGTGATTTGTGTTGCAGGAAATTTTTTTTCGTAAGTTTTTAACTTGTTTTATCAGTTATTTAAAAATATGTTTAAGATGTGTGTGAGTTTAATACAAGTCATTATTTATGTTTGTAGCCTTTTATTTCGTAGAAAAGTGTTATTCGTAATAGGCTTTTATGATATATTTTTTTATAACCTCCACCCGGTTGGGGTACACTTGGTACATTTGCTTATGGGAGATTTGATCCCACCGGATCAAGTGTCCCTTACTGTTTCTTTTATTCGTTGCAGGTTCCAGTATGTCTAGAGTATACAAAACAAGAGAAGGAGCACGAAAAAGAGTACCGAACGATAAAGAAATCTTGAAAACGGCCGTAAATGATGTTATTGCATTTAAAAGTTTTCGGGGTACTGCAAAAGCGTACGGGTTAAATTTTGAGTGCAACTCGAGCAGGATATGACATTAAATTTGCAAAAAAAAAATTGATGGTAGATTTTTCAAGTGGCCTTCTAAAGATGATATCAGTGCTATAGCTAAATATCAAGCGGTAGAAAAACTTCCAACTCCAAAAGTGAAATCTTCATCAAGAAGAGTCATTAGCTTTGAATTCCCAAATCATTACGAAAGTTCAAAACTGAGTAGGTGAATAAAAATAGATAATAAATTGATATAAGATAAAAAGAAAAGACTTGATTAACGTTAAGATGATTAAAAAAAAACTTAAGTAGATAAATTTACGATATTAATATTGATTGTTTTGCCAAAAAAGTTATAATAATTTGATACTAAGTAAAAGTGAAACATTTATCCAAGGTGTCTGTAGTTCTAAATCAGAAAAATTTAAGTTATTTAATTATTGAAGATATTTTTTTGTTTTGATGTTCTTTAAATTTATCTCATGTTTTTAGTTTTAACCATAAGTTACTTTTGAATATTGATATGTGTGGTGAAGTAAATGTTAAAATGACCTATGTGATTTCAATAGTAGTGGATAAGTTCAGCTATGGTTACTAGTTTAATAAGCAAATAAATCAATGTGATAATAACAATTTTTAACACTTTCATTTTCCTCAGTAATGGTATCATGTGACCCGAAAATATGGTAGACTTGATCACCCAGGATCAAGTCATCCAGAGGGGGAGGATCAAGTCACACGTATATATGGGACACTCGATACCATTCTCTATTCTTCCGTTTATTGGGATAATATAAATTCATACACTGATATCATTGACAATCACACTTAGTATAGAGAAATAAATTCCACGTATTTCAGTACAAACATATTTAAAATCTGATTTATATTAAGGAAATTAGGTATGAAAAACATGTTGTAACTAAAAATGTACGGTTTTTTCCTTTATCTGTGCTATAAGACGTTGCTTCGTACCAAATTTCAAGAGTCTGAGTTCACGGGAAGTACCCTGTAGGTTTTGATTCCCTTGCGAGTGTCGAAAATTTGTGGAAATTTGCGGCATAAACGGCTGTATCTTTCGATTGCGTTGGCTTGCACAGCTCTAAGGGACAGTAGACTTGAGTATTTGATATAAATTTCAGCTTGATACCTCTAGACAGACTATCGGACGGACGGACAACAAAGTGATCCTATAAGGGTTCCGTTTTTTCCTTTCGAGGTACGGAACCCTAAAAATGGATAACATAATATCATATCTGCTTGTGTCTATCTATAACCGCCAGTTCTCAAATGGTTGAGCCTTGTGAGAAGAAATCGGGCAAACAGACTCACGGCCATTCTTTTAAAAAACCAGATATTTTTAAAAAAATATTCAGTAAATTTTATTAGTAAGTACATCATTTTGTTGTGTGCTATTATGTTATTAAAAGTAAATAAACAAAAGAAAAGGGTATGACAATAGGGAAACTGAAAATAAAGAGATAAATAAAAAGAAGAAAAGAAAAACATAAGAGATGGAAAATAAGAAACAAAGTAGCTCACATTACATTTCTATTAATTTGAAATAGCCTGTGTATATAATACAATTCAATCCCAAGCGTTTTTATCCTATATCTAATCCACTACTGAGTAATAGCCCTCGAGGCATAGTTGTCACTTTACTGTGGACTTAAACTTGTTCATTATCTGGTATTTTATTATAACATCGCACACATTGACCTCGAAACGACTTGGTAATTTTTTGGAGCGTAGCGGCAGATACAACAAGTTTATGTTTATTACGCGTGTTAAAAGAATGTATATAATTTTTTTTATTTTTTATGAAGGTAAATCAGGTTTTCATAAATGTATTGGCACGCTACCCTCATTTTATTAATTTCTTTTACTTTCTGCCTCAGTGAATCATGTTTGCCTAAGTTACAAATTACTCGAATAGCCCTCTTCTGCAGCACGAAGATAAATTAAATATCAGCGGCATTTCCTCGCAATAGAATACCTATCATATCAATATATCAATATGAGGGCCCCATTGAAGCTTAGAATCAAGAGTAATACCTAAGAATGTCGTGGTATCCACTAGTTCTAACTCATCTTCTTTAAGTAGCTTTTCACCTGTTTAACGTTTGGAGTAGTGAACAGAATACATTTAGTCTTTTCTCCATTAAGAACTAAGTTGTTAACGTTAAACCAGCGAACCACTTTCGACATAGCGTCGTTTTCGTCGTCAAAGTTTGTAAACATACATTTTAGCTCAAACATCAGTATCATCCGCAAACAACACTATCTCGTGGTTGTTCTTAACAAAATGAGGTAAGTCATTAAGGTAGATTAAAAACAAAAATATCCCAAGTATAGATCCCTGTGTAACTCTCATTTTTACCACAAACCCTTTAGATAGCTTGCCATTATTATCGACTTTCTAAATCCTGTTACTTATAAGTACTTAAGAAGATCCGGCGCCGTGTCTTTGATACCGTAGTGATATAATTTCCTGATAACAGTTTCATGAACTACACAATCAACAGCCTTGGATAAAACGCAAAAGATGCCTAGGGAATAAACTGAAGTATTATAAATCACCAATCAGTGATATCTTGTAAATTAAACGCGTGTGAAACCGCGGGGCACAGCTAGTCAGTCATGACAATATTGATGGTGTAAAAGGGGAATGTAGGATAATATGTAGTGTAATACTCACCCCAACTAAAAGACTTCTATTGAATGTTATCAACTTGAGCGGAGCAAAGCGGACCGGGTTCAGCTGGATATGTTTGTCAAACATTTTGAGTCTGTTCGATAATTCTACGGCTTCCCGGCGCGTGTGGCGCTTCATGCGGCGGATCAGTCTCTTCGTCACCCACAACTGGACAGAGTAACTTTAACTGTTAACTTCACTCAATATGCAGCGGCTCGGAGAGGGGAGACGATGGAAACTTAATAGATGACCGTTGGGAGAGAAGACAGCCATCACTTTGGAAGGTATGATGGTCCCAGCAAATCGAATCAACAGGTAAATAAGTTAAATTCTGTTAAGCAGTTAGGTTACCATAGTAGGTACACGCTCTGCCTAGTTTGGGATCAGACGGCCGTGTGTGAGGTTTTTTTTTTGTAAACTTCTCTACCACTTTAACAAACGGTGGCATTCAACGCGGTTGTTATTAACGAAATGAAGCCATTAAATACGGCGCAAGCAGGGTCATTTGTTAATTACGTGTGCGGCAGGTGGCTCCGCCTTCGTTAAAACAAACCGGCGACTCTTTCGTGAATTTTTGCTGTAAGAGGTTTAGAATATCACATATTTACGAACTGTTTTGAAGTATTACACGGTAAAAAAAATTACAATGTATTGCTGTAAAAGTTGTCTATACCATGTATGTAATACTTTTGCCACTTTCATATGATAATTTTGAGTAAAAAAATTAGATGCATTTTTAAACTATTAAGCTAAATAAACTTATCTGAAAATTTATTGTGAAATTGACATACACTCACACTAGTTTAGTTTGTTGGACTAAAAAAGATCTCTTTATAGAGTCAGTCACATAGTCAGTTCACACCGAAACGCGACGCGACGCGACGCGACGCTGCGCGCACATTTTAATAGACCAACTCAAATTATAACTTTATTTACTACACGAAAAGATACACATTTCATTGTGAGAATTCAGAATACGTTGCACCACGCAGCGCTGCGCCTCGAGATGCCTCGCGGCGTAATGTGTATCTTTTCGTGTAGTAAATATAGTCGACATGGGAGAGCCATGCTTCGGCACGTATGGGCCGGCTCGACTCCGCTCGATACCACGGCCTCACAGAAAACCGGCAGTGAAACAATGACTGCATTGCTTTTCGCCGCGTGAGTGAGGTTACCGGAGGCCCTAACCCTTCCCTCTCCCCTGTTCCCGTCCTTCCTCCCGGCGGCTACGCACTTGTGACTCTTGAGTTACAGGTGCCCATGGGCGGCGGTAGTCATTTACCATCAGGTGACCCGTCTGCTCGTTTGCCCCCTATACCATAAAAATATATATATATATATATATTTTGAGTCGCTCTATTAAAATGTGGGCACAGCGTCGCGTCGCGTCGCGTCTCGGTGTGAACTGACCCTTAAGCTCGCCGTTGCAAACATGTTTTTTTTATGATTGTCTGAAATAAAGAATTTCATATTCAAAGATTCAAGTATGGCCGGGGAGAGAATTAACTTTAAAAATGGGAATTTAAAGCGCAAAATCAATGGTTTTATAAATTCAAGCGAGCCAGGAATGATTCTAGGTCAGCAATATTCCAATATAAATCATTTTTAAACTTTTTCCTGATGGTAAAGGCATTGCAACAATATTACACACGTGAATATATTTGCATAAAAAAGGCTGTAAGTTTCTTCTCCCTTCTAAATTAAATTGTTTCACTGATAATCAATTACAAATTATGATGCGAAAAAGGACAAATAAAGATAAAAATAATCCAACATCTCATTCTAGAGAGGTATACTAATGATTATAATTTTAGTCTTAATTTATATTTTTGAAATATGAAATATATATTTATTTTTGCAGAATATGGGTGTACAAACACAAGATAGCTAGACGACTAAAGGTACGGCACAGCTGCAGCAAGACGCCGCTTGAAATTGAGGCTACCGCTAGCCAGTGTGCTTTACCAAGGGTCGCCCGCGAGGTGCAAGTTCGCAGTCCGCGCGCCGCCCGCGATGTGCAAGCTGTTTCCATCGTCTTCATGTGCGACACGACGCGAAGGTTTTTCGCTGGTGGCTCGCAGGCGGCGCGCTGTAAGCACGCGGACCGCGCGCGTTGTCAGCTGACTTACAGTGCGCCGACTGCGAGTCTAGTTATATGGTTGCAGCAACCGCGCTTACTGCCAGCTGTTGGCTTTTTATTTATTTATTTATTTATTTAAAACTTCATGCACATTTGTACAAAGGCGGACTTAATGCCTAGGGCATTCTCTACCAGTCAACCTTAGGGTGGTATAGAACTGCTATAAGGTAGGTGCAAAGATACATTTGAAATTATTTATAAAACAAACTAACATTTATATTACTTACATGTACAATTTTCTAAATATCATTACTACATAATATACACAGTTTCATATACTTATACATAAACCTACATAAGTATTTATATTATGCCTATACAGAGTACATATATATTCACACATATCATACATATACATATCATATATATAAGTAAATACACTACAAATACCATTATAAAGTCGTGTACTATCGTTGAGGCTATTCTGCTAACTCATTGTGGAGGAGCTCTCGTACTTTCTTTTTAAACGTGAAGCGGTTTGTGGACATCCTGACTTCGAGAGGGAGCGCATTCCAGAGAAGGACTGATTGTACATAGAAAGAAGAGTTGATGAAGTCGGAGCTGTGAGAGGGACATAAAAGAAGCAAATTATTGGTGGAACGAAGATTCCTGTCATGAGTAGAGTATAAGTATTGGAAGTGGGAAACTAAGTAAGAAGGTGGCGATGGGGAGTTTAAAAAGGAGAACAGAGAAGTTAGAGCCCGCAAATTGCGACGTTGGCGAGTAGGAAGCCATTTTAATTGTGAACGTAAAGCAGACACATGGTCATATTTGCGAAGATTGAAAATGAATCGAATGCAGTTATTGAGAAGGCGATCTAGTTTGTTGAGGAGGTCTGCATTCAGGTCGAAATAACACACATCACCATAGTCAATTATAGGAACGATTAGGGACTGCATTAAGGAAGTTTTTGTCTTAGTGGGGAGGAAATTCTTCAGGCGGTATAAAGTTCGGAGAGCTCCAGTGACTCGCTGACTCACGTGAGTAACTTGGGCCCGCCAATCGAGTGTGGAGTCAATGTATAAGCCCAGGTCTTTAACTACTGAACTTATAGATATATTTGATCCGTCAAAGACAATCGGTGTGGAAGAAGTAGTGTCTAACCTGCTCATCATTTGTTTGCTCCCTATGACAATCGCCTGACATTTATTAGGATTTACTGATAAGCCGAATCTTGTCGACCAGGATCTTATGAATTCTAAATCCTTATTGACCTTATTAATGGCTTGCGATATATCTTCAACCCTGGCCTGTGTATAAAGCTGCAAGTCATCGGCATATAGGTGATACGTACACTGAAGGTCGTGGGTTATCAGATTAATAAATAATGAAAATAATAAAGGAGATAATATACCGCCTTGAGGGACGCCGGTGCAGAGATCACTCCAACTCGATGACACGTCTTCAACACGAACACACTGCTGACGTCCCTGAAGATAAGTGGAGAACCATTCCAGTGCTTCTGAGGAGATCATAAGATATGAAAGGATAGATAGTAGGACCTCGTGACTGACGGTATCGAAGGCATTCGAAAAGTCAACCAGGACTAACACAGTAACTTTAGTGTTTTCCATGGCCTCCCTAATATCGCCAGTCACTTTGAGGAGAGCGGAAATAGTGCTGTGGCCGGGCCTGAAGCCAGATTGCAGTGGACTTAGGAGATTGTTTCGGTATACAAACTGCGAAAGCTGCTTATGTACACAAGCCTCGAGCACCTTAGATAGAAAAGGAAGAATAGAGATAGGTCGAAAGTGGTGTGGTAGAGAAGGGTTATTTGTCTTGGGCAAGGGTATGATGTAAGCCTTACGCCAGAGAGAGGGAAAGGTTCCAGAGTCAAGGGAAAAGTTAATAATATGGGCTATCACTTGAAGAACATGATCCAGAACAGTGACAATCATGCGACGACTAATGCCATCGTAGCCCACGGCATTGGAACGAATAGATAGGATAATCTTTTTGATATCCTCAGGAGGCACTGGAGAAAATTGAAAGAAGTCAATAACTGGACTAGTTAGACTTTGTATATAGCCCAAGGTCTGACATTTGGTTTGATGATCCAGCTGAGTTGCAGATGTGAAATGTAGGTTGATATCATTCAAACCAATTGTCTTCTGAAACTCGGGACGTTGTTGTTTTCCAATACCCAGTGTACTGAGAAACTTCCAGATACTTGTAGGAGATGAAGCCTCTATATTTTCCAGAATGTATCGGCGTTTTGCGTTACGTACCACCTGATTACACCGATTTCTAGCCGCCTTGAAAAGGTTCCACGTGTCTTCAGAACGATGATTCCTAAACCTATGGAAAGTTCGGTCCCTCCGTCTCATTGCAATTTTCACTTCCTCCGTCATCCAAGGTGCCGGCGGACGCTTTAATTTCACTTTCCTAACAGGAGCGTGGGTGTCGTATAAACTAAGTAAGGTGTCATTAAAGAAGAAGATTTCTAATTTACATATGAAATATTTTATACGACCACGTTTTAATGCTCAGATTTAAATGACAACTTAATTGCTGGGTTGGAGCCATGCCGTTACCGTGACGGTATAGTGTGTGATGACCTTAAGCTGTGCCATCGTTTGATAAGAATAAAGACAACCATTCAAATACGATTAGTAGTTTCAATTTCAATATGTTTATCCCAACTATTTAATTTCAGAAGTCAAGGCCATACCCATGGAAGAAAGGAGGATAGTCGCATGTGTAGCTCCATATGTGTGTAAGCTCGTTATATAAATATACAATAAAAAAAAACCAGTGAAAATGATAAGTTTGATGTCAATCACGCTGTTGTTGCTGATATAATAATGACTGGACGCGGACTCACTAATTGAAATGAACTGGCTGCTACAATAGATTTGCCAACATTGACTGGTGCTCAATACAAAATGTGTCATGTTAAGGTCGAAAAAATTAAGTGCTCAAATTAACGTTATTACAATAGAAAAAAAACCCGGCCCGCAGAGGTAGTTTTTGTGTTTTTAAGCTATTGCATAGCTTCTATCGCGGGCCTTGAGCGCGGGGACCGAATCCAGAAATTCCGTAACGAAAAAACCTCACGCTCCCCACTCCGACGGGCAAGGAGGTGTAGCTTGAAGGCCGTGCATCGTCTAACGTCGTTTCAGTTCGGCAGTCTTCGACACGGCGTTGTATGCGATTAGACGTATTGTACGACTCTACGAAACTCGCACGAATCGAGACGAGCTGCTCCGAAATCGGACGAATACATAAGCAGCTGTTTATGAGAAAGTATATAGGTGTATAGGTATTTATACCGGTACAACGGTGATACTTGTTAGTTTTGCCATCTACCCATGAATAGCAGAACTTTTAAGGACTTTTTGAAATATCACGCTTGTCTCTTTAGTTCAGCAACTCACCTCTAGGTGGCATTGGTTGTATCGGCGTGACTGCGCATGCGTAATTTATTAAAATAGTTCTAGAAAAATCTCGGGAGTGTTTTTTGAAATATAATTAAATCTATTCGTCACTAGATGGCAAAACTTTGTGTAATGGGAACTAAAAAAACAAAGGTACGTAGAGCTAAGTATTAGTAAAATAAATCATACGAAGATACTGAAATGTGTTCTACATCCAGTCCTAAAGAATTTTTAGCCGTCATTTTATTCGTATTTTTATATTTTTTGTAATCATTTTTTGAATAGACTGTCATCTATCTTCAACTAGCAGAACATTTATAAACAGAACAAAAAGACAGGGCCGTAATTAGAACCCAATTATTTTACCTAGCAACCCACGACTATACGAGTATTTATCTTGAATTGAAAGTGCTTTAAATATTAAAATGAAATAAATTGTACTTAGGCTGATGATTTGAAAGGTATTTTAAGCTTATTAAGTTAGATTTACAAAATAAACTCCAGCTGCGGTACAGATACGAATACAGAAAGATAAGATAAGAATAAATAAGTGAACAAATTTGAATCATCATTCATGATTTACCACAAACTTTTTTATTCTCACACTAGCAATGTCCAATGCCCAAATGTTAAGCCATGTCGCAATCTATCTGTATACCAAATTTTATCCAAATCCGTCCAGCTGTGGAATAAGGTCAAGGCTAGGAGAAAGAAAGAACTCACAAACTTTCGCTTTCGTATCAAGATGGTTTAAAAATTAATCTTGAAAAAGCTACTACCTGGTAAGTAAATTTTGAGTACGGTCCCTTACATCCTATAACTAGCGTGAGATAACTAAACTACATAGCAACATCGACATAGAACGATGCGAGTAGTTTTACTATTGTTTGGTAGATGAAAAAAAGTTAAATGGGCGGAGCTTAACACCCCCTCACCCCGCAAATTGTCACGCGTTGTTTCATAGGGAAATCTAATTACAACACCTCCTCTTTGTATCTGCTCCATGCTCATGCCTGTCATCAATAGTGTAACTAAGACGACTTTCTTTTATATATATATAGATAATAAAAATATTTTGAACAATATTAACTTCTCATTTATTTAATACAAGAAAAAAAATTGTTTTCTTATCGGTCACCACGCTCAAAAAGTGTAACTTGAATTAATATCAAAGAAAAATAAAACAAAGGAAAAAAAATACTGCATAAATAAAATAACTAAATAATTTTAGTTGCATATGTTGATAAAAAATGCTATGCAATAGCTTTACCGCGGCAGTCTCCGAGTGCCACACGTCTTTTTTTTTATTTTTTTGAAAATCTACCCCCAGCCCTTTGGGGGAATATCCCCCCCATTCACGAACTTAACATTAATTTTTGCCCTGTTGAATTGTCGTCCAAGTTTGAAAGTAATCGATGCATAATTGCGACCTCTACCGTGCGCTTAAAATTGAGGTACATACATAATGATAAGTATATTATATATATAATCTTTTTAACTGGCGGTTGTTTTGGGGTCTAGGGATCATAACTAGACCTCCTGTGAAGAATTTTTTGGAAAACTCGACAACTGGTACAAAACCAATAGGTAGACTTTTCTTCGAAATCTACCTAAACTATGGCTTCAAATAAAGATAAACCATTCCCCTACACCAGCGAAAATGACTAACAACTGAGCGACTAATGACAGTTGTAATAAGTATGACCAATTGCCCATAGTATCTATGAAAATAGGATCATCGATATAAAATGCCCTATAACAGCGGTTGGTATTAGCGTAGATGAGGAAATTCTTTAAAAAAATATATTTGGTTGGTTGATAAAAAAGGGAAAATAAAATTGAACAGGAATCATAATTGGTATTACCAAGCTCAAAGGCGTATATACATATTACCAAAATAGATATATATTTGTTTCTTGTGTCGACTGGCCCTGACTTTTCATTAAAAACTGCGATTATTAAGGTGGACGACCATTTCTGGGAAACAAAAATTAAAAATCGGCTTGCAGATGCTTGTAGCTCTATACCCCTTTAAACAACCTTTCTTTAAATAGACTTCTTCTCCCCCTTGTTGGGATTCTGAATGTACTGTTAGTGTTAGAAAGCGCAAAAAGGCCAAAAACAAATTTGCTTTATCCCGGTCAATAGTGCCGATTGTATTGCACACTCTCTCAAATAAAACCTGGCTTAATTTCTTCATATGTAACCGACGTGGTCTTCTTCGGAACAAGGTCTATTTGTTACTGGCATCTATTTCTCAGCGCTACTAAATTTCACTAAAACCTGACAACGTTTACTCAACTTTATTTACACGCAGCGAGAGTCCCCAATTTATTCAAATGCCATATAATTGCTACGCAGCGATAGTCCCCAATTATTCAAAGGCCGTATAAAAACTTGTTCAAAACGAACTAAGATGACGTTATTTTAATCGACACCTACGAAGACGCTTATTAGAACACAGAGCAAAAGAGATGGCATTCAACGGGTAGCGGCGCTAAAGTTTATTTAAGTGTGTCAGACTATAATTAAATTGCTTATTTCAATAGCGACATATGTTACCTACTTGTTTAAATTTGAAATAAAACCTTGTTTCGAAGTGTACAAGGTTTACATATTATATGAAGAAAATGTATTAATAGTTTAGAGAGTGATGTAATAGAATCGGCACAAACGTTGGATTTCTTCAATTTAAAAAAAAAAATCTGCTAGCAAAACTAGACTCCTTGCTGTTAAGCAATCTTTAGGATTGCGTAAAATTTGTGAGTCCTTATCTCCTCGTTCTGGTCTTTCACTTGTCTGGATATAATTCAAGTCATTTCGAAAGTCTTGATGACACAAGCATCTCTGGAACGCTTCACTCGGCGATGGCAATTTATTATTATTTATGATTAGCAAATTTTTTGAATTAATACCTTACCTTATATTAATATCTTTGCATAGTGGGTTAACTTTATTTAATTAACTTTACCGAATTCTAAACAACATTGAAGAAATATTGTACCTTCTTGTAAATTAAACTTAACTTAAAGTAATTTATCCTTCCTCACCATGTTTAAATTTATTGAACAATATTATTAAGCCAAATGTGTAGTTATGACGTACGTATGGGAATTAACACGATCACGTCATAGGTATTACATACCCTTGAATTGGTTGACGTTTCGGCCAAATTGCTTTTGCCGTGGTCATAAGCTCACTGGCGCACGCTCGCCGAATCCAGGTGGTAGATTCTTCATCCACCCGCACATTTCGATATTTTTGATATTTCGTTTTGCCATGTACCGTCACATACCAGGGATAGGACTACCACAAAGTAGGGACACAGCTAGTGTAACGGTGTACCTATTCTGTAGGCAAACCAACGAGTCCCTATTTTGGTGTTTGTGGGCCTGCACATAAAATTCAGATGGCATCTTTTTTATCACTGGATTTCACGCTGTAGATAACTTTTAAACCAACCACTCTTGAGTAAAAGGTGGATATTTACATTTATATTCTTGTACCTTTTTTTAAGTTAACTGAATACGGGGCCATCAATTAATAAATAAACCTTATATACTTGCACAGTAGCGCTGTTTCGAGAAGTTTTTTTATTTTTTAAAGTATACTAGTAACGTGGATCACACATTACTGGTATTTTCGTTAACCCCTCCAGCTAAGCTAAATACTTGTGTTGGGAGTGGGTTCACGTCGGTACTGCACTGGGTGGGGTTCGAACCCGCAACCACTCGATCGCGAGTAAGACGCCTTACGCCTCGGCAACGACATCGAGCGGTGCGTCTTGCGATGCGTCCTGCTTCTTGCGACTGGCGTCGCCATACAACGACCCGCCAGTAGCGGCGGCGTTTGCGACCGGCGTCGGACGTATTTTAGAATGTCTTTGTCAAAAGGGGCACGATCCTGCCTAGAATCAATTTCCTTTTTTTGCTGAAGATATTTTAGAGGCAAGGCAAGGAATAAATCCCTTTAATAAAAAGAGAAACAAATCTGGCGAATTTAAGTCTAAATTTAAGTAATTTTTTTGATTATACAAGAATTACCGTTTATAGTTTTGATTATATATCTAGTAGTTTTGTTCTCATCGCACGCCGCCCCGCTCGTCACCGGTCGCAGTCGCTCGCTGCGTCTCGCCGCAAGACGCATCGCGCTAAGTCGTAGCCCGCTATAAGTAGCTTCATACATTTGTTTTCGACGCCGCCGCAGACGCAAGTCGCAGGTCGCGCGAGCCTCTGAGCATGTCGTGGCCCCGTCGGCCAAGTCAAGCATCTTGATTAAATAATTTTGTTCTTTCCGCTGCGCGGAGATACAGTTCTCTTGCATTTAAGTTGTACTTTTATATTTTCTTCTATATACTCAATTCTATATAATCAAAACTATAAACGGTAATTCTTGTATAATCAAAAAAAAAAATATTAGGTAGACTTAGACTTAAATTTGCTAGATTTGTTTCTCTTTTTATTAACTGGATTTATTCCTTGCCTTGCCTTTAAAATATCTTCAGCAAAAAAGGAAATTGATTCTAGATAGCTTCATACATTTGTTTTCAACGCCGCCGCAGACGCAAGTCGCAGGTCGCGCGAGCGGTGATGTCGTGGCCGACGGGTTAGCCATTACGCTACCGCCTTTCAGTTAACAGAACTCACCTGAATATGACTTCGGTGGCATGGTTCGGTGGTCATTGCAAGCATACCAAAACAGAGTAGACACCACGATAAAACAGTTAATGCTCTAACAGCAGGAAATGCGGTATTCATACGAACTGCAATTAAAAAAAAGTGTAGTTCATCCAACATCTTTCTTTTTTTCGACCTAGAAATATACTGATTCTAGAAAGAATTAGAACATAGTTTTTATTCTGTACATATAATGTGCATAATTATTTATAATCATAATAATGTATTATAATGATACAAAATAAACAAAACTGAAATAAAAAATCAGAGAGTTAAAAGTTAAACGTAAAACGTAGAATACAATCGGGCAGAATTATTGTCCTCAATAGAAGAGTTCTTCCATTGTGTTTTTACTTGCGATAACTAGCAAGTAAGCCAGCAACAATGAGGCGCAATGATGGGCCACCATTATTGGATGTCCTCACGCAACACATGCCACATGCGTACAATGTGACCGTTTTTAGGGTTCCGTACCTCGAAAGGAAAAAAACGGAACCCTTATAGGATCACTTTGTTGTCCGTTCGTCTGTGTGTCTGTCAAGACCCTTTTTCTTAAGAACGCGTGAAGGTATCAAGCTGGAATTTATATCGAATACTCAGGTCTACTGTCCCTTGGAGCTGTGAAAAAATCAAACTTCTAAGCCAATGCAATCAAAAGATACTGCCGTTTATGCAGGGTACATACCGTGAACTCAGAACTCACAACAGATAGAACTCTTGAAATTTGGTAAGAAGCAACGTCTTATATCACAGATAAAAGAAAAATTGCGAAAACCGTAAATTTTTATTTCCATCATATAATAAAAATAATTTACGGAACCCTCGGTGCGCGAGTCCGACTCGCACTTGGCCGTTTTTTTTTAATTATATGACTTAATTGCGTCACACACTAACTTAAGAGATCATTTGATTTTGATTATAATCAATGTTTGGATTAGCAATTGAACGGTGAAGACTAAGACCCTGTTGTGTAGTCTTCACTTCAAATTTTTTTTTTCTGATTGCGCTACACAAGACCCCTCAAAAGTTGCGTTATAACTTGTAGATTATCATAAAAATAATAATTTTTTTTTATAAAAGTAGCTTGAGGGCTCTATCGGCAGTTTTATTTTTCGAAAAATCGCTCAAGTAACACTTCAGTACTTACATATTTTGGTTTTCTTTATACATTACTCTCATTTTATTTTCTAATCACAATGATAGTGGAATAATAAATTATGATTTCCAAGTAACGACAGGTTGTTTCCAGTTAAGAATAGGTTTCGCTCGAACTCGCGAAATTCATGTTTTGACTTGCTTTACTCAAATTCTCTACTTCAATTGTGAGGCAGTTCGTCTCATTTCTAGTCCTGAAACAGTGACGCTCCGTACTTTCTTGTGATAAATTAGTAGATAATAATGGGTTCAAGACGAAGTGAGACTACTTGTGCTATATTGGGACCATATAAAGAACTTGAAGATCGCCAGTTACCGGTGATAAGCGACGTTATAAAATTTATTTTGTTCACAAAAAACGAACTAAAACTACAAAAGAATGGGAAAGATCCCTCCAACACTGAAGTCTTTTCAATCGTTTCTGAGAAACTTAATGTAATTTGGGCTAAAGCGTCGATTCCCATTGTTTCCAAAAAACGTGTTACCCAATTGCTGAAATCATATTTTGATAAATACCTGTCAATAATAAGATATCCCAAAAATAAAAAACAACATAGCTACGAAAACAAACTAAAGTGCTTTTTAGAATTGTCGAACAAGCTCTTCGACATTGCTGCTTGTAAGTGCACTTCGTTTCATGTTTGTTCCTGAATAAAACCTAAGAAAGTTCCTATAAATGAAAGAGACTTTTTACTGGACCAAAGAAGTGATAGAAAAATGGCAATAAGCGGTATAGATACAAAAGAAACGGCAAGACTTTTAAAGAAACATCAAAGACAAGAAAATTTGGAGCTGATGGATGCATATTTACCAAGTACATCACAAGAAACCAATCCTGCTCCGTTGCGCGAGTTGCCGCCTCGACCACGGCGATCACAGTTTCCTGCAACAGAACTTCCTCAAAATACTGATGTACTTGTAAATGAGACTTCGTTAGTTCATTGGCTCGGAATACTCTGGTGCTGCCAGCGGTAGCTAAGGCATGTGATCGGTATGGACTATCAACGCGATCTGCGGCTGCGGTCGCTTTGGCGGTCTTAGTTGACGTAGGATTAGTATCTTCCGAAGATCAAAGTCTTGTTATTGATAAGAATAAAATTCATAGAGCTGTTTCAAAAGCACGGGCCAAGGCCATCCAAGACATTGATGCTATTGTAGTTAAAAGTATTTACTTTGATGGACGAAAGGATAAAACACTCGTAAATGAGAAAATAGGTTATAGGTACCACCGTAGAGAAGTTTTGGAAGAGCATATTTCAGTTCTCACAGAACCGGGATCGATTTATTTGGGACAAACGACGCCAAGTCGTGGGACTGCCAAAGCGATCGTCACTTCTGTCATATCTCTATTAGAAAATCAAGGGTTTAACTTGGAAGAGGTGATCTGTGTGGGGTGCGATGGTACTGCTACGAACACAGGTTGGAAAGGAGGTGTCATTCAATACCTAGAAAACTATTTGAAGAGACCATTGCAATGGTGTGTTTGTATGCTTCACGTAAATGAATTACCGCTTCGCCATTTGTTTATGTCTCTGGATGGAAGCACATCTGGAACAAAAGAATATTCAGGGCCTATTGGAAAAGAGCTAGCTGTTTGTGAAAGTAAACCTATAGTGTATTTCTGTGCAGTGACTGGAAATTTGCTCGAATTACCTGATAATATAGTGAATGAATTAAGCACGGATCAAAAGTATCTATACGAAATGTGATATGCTGTGACGGCTGGTTCCTGTTGCCCCGAGCTAGCGAGCCGCCAACCTGGAAAAATGGCACATTCGAGATGGCTTACTACTGCCAATCGAATACTCAGACTTTACTTAAGTATTTTTTCGCCGTCAAATAATTTGGAACTGCTTGTGAACTAGGTACGTGGTCAAAATTTACGCTCCCGTTTGGTTTCTCATTAAGCAAAACCCATCATTAAAACACGGAGCCAAGCATATTTTTAAAATGATTATGTACTCCCGATATTTACCTGATAGACAAAGATGTATTATTGATTCAGTGATCGAAAGAAATGCTTTTTTCGCGCATCCAGAAAACTTGCTTATTGCCATGTTTACGACGATAGGGACCATATTCGAGAGCTTGCATCTCGCAGGATATTAAAAGATAGAGAAGAGAAAAAAGCTTGTCGTCTCAGAGTATTTAAGTCACCGAAAATCAATTTCATAGCACACGATTACATAGATATGCTATTTTGGCAAGACTGTGAAATATCAGCTCCACCGGTCCTGCGACACGTCTCCGACGATGAACTAATTAAGGCTAAAGAGCAAAGCCTCTTTATTGAAGACTTCCCTTGTCACACACAGGCAGTGGAAAGATGTGTAAAATTGGTAACAGAGGCTTCTCAAAGCGCAACAGATACCACAGGTCGGGATGGATTTATTAGAAAGAAAGAAAGAAAAAGAAAAAATATTTATTTCTAAGTGACGTTAAAGTGCTTACAGTACGACGTGATAAAAAAAAAAATATATATATATATATATATATATATATATATATATATATATATATATATATATATATATATATATAGAAGAAATACAAAATAAAAAATAACGGCAAAAGAAACAAAAAAGAGCTACATGTTACCTTGCACGCACTTGCACGTCACTTATTGAAATTGGTCACCGCTCAGCATTGATGCTGATGACGCCGGCAAGGGAGTTGCTGTGCGCCAAACAGCGCTGATTTTCAGCCTTGACCGTGTGGGGTAGGTGCGCACATATTAAATAAAATAAATATACATATATTTTTATATAATATTATGATCTACTTAAATAAAGATAAACTGGGTTGTGTATTTATGGCTGGCAACACTGGGGCGTGTCATCAGTCAAATGACGCAAGCCCTGTAAACCCCAAACTTCCGGGACGCTTGTCTTTAATGTGGGCATCCTATATACTATTGTAGTCTTTGATGTGGGCTGTGTCCGGCTGTAACATGTACTCTGAAGACATTGTTATTTGTTGCACAAATAATGCGCCTGCGACGACTTTATTTTTTGGAGCTTACCCCGGTATGTCCAGGTTGCCAGCCTGTGTGAAGTGTTGTTTGTGTTGTGTTATTGTTGTGAAAAATGCAGACTTCATGGCTTATGAAGATCACACTCGGTAAGGTAATTACAGTTCACATATTCTGTGTTACAATTCAGAATTATTGTACTAAATTCTTAATATTAATACTTTATTTGTACAGTTGTACTGAACTCAAATATAGTAACTAATTTCTAGATATATGATGAATGTCTGTATAAATTAAATATAATGTAATATATAGTATATAATAAATGGATTAATATTTGAATGTCAAAATTGAATGTTATTGATACCTTCAAGGTTAATACGGTTAATACGATACATTTAAGGTTCTTGTAGCTGCTTATGCAGGAATAGCATTTAACATGGAATGTTTGTTTTCAGGTTTTATTAGTGTTGGCAAGTTGTTGCAGCATACCTGATACAGACATGTGGTGCAGTGGTGCAGTACTTAGGTGGGTCTTTTTTTATTTTTTTTCAAATACAAAAAGTAAACACTAGACAAGACAAATGTCAGTGTTATAATAATTAATAAATTGATATATAATTGGTTGTCATGAGAATTATAATAAGAATTGTGTTAATATAAAATGATTAGTTAAAAATATATATATTTTATGTACTATTAATATTGATAAACATACATATTATTGATACCTAGTGAGAATATTACCAAACTAGGCTTAAGGCTCTTGTAGCTGCTTTTGCAAGAAAAGTTTCTTTATATGCAACATGAAAGATTGTTTTGTTTCCAGGTTACGCACTGGTGGTGGCAAGTTGTTCCAGCAAAGTGTTGCAGCGTACCTGAAACAGCCACGGAATGCAGTGGTGCGGTACTTTGGTACTGACAGGGGGTTTACCATGGATCTTTTGCTGAATCTCTGCTTCTCATGTCTCCAGCTCAATTTATCAAATAGATAAGTTGGTTTTCCTGTAGTGATGACCCCAAAAAGCAAACCAGATAAATGTAGTTGTCGCCTAGCAGCCATCTTAAGTATTCTTAGTTCATTTATATATGGTGTGATATGGTTTCTTTTAGGCACATGGACACAAAAACGAATACAGGCATTTTGAATTCGTTGGATTAAATGTTCAGTCCTTTTTAGCAAGCAAGGTCCATAAACTGTCTCACAGTAATTTAGTCTAGAGAGTATCAAGCTATCCACTACTAGTTTACGACTTGGTAAACTTAAGAATTGCCTAATGTTATAAAGCACCTTAAGCCGGTAGAAGCAATTACTCATTACTTTACCAATGTGAGCTTCAAAATGGAGCTGAGGATCTATTGTGAGACCAAGATTTGTAGCGGCATCTACTCTCTCAACTGTTTCGCCTTTGATGGTTACTTTTGGGTCATATGAGATCATGGTCTGCAATTGTTTTTTTGTACCTAGCAGCATAAATTTCGACTTTTTAGGATTAAGTACAAGTGAATTCTCTTCCGACCAGGATACCACCCGATCTAAATCATCATTGATTTTCCTGACAGCTTCAGTAGTACTGTTTGGTTTGCATGAGATGTAAAGTTGTATGTCATCAGCGTACATATGGTATCTGCAATTCCTTATAGAGTTTATAATGTCAGTACTGTACAAGATAAATAACAAAGGTCCGAGTATTGAGCCTTGAGGCACTCCTCTTGAAATCTGGAGGGGGGAGAACAAACTTTTGAGCCATCCTGCTTAGTGATTTCTACACATTGTGTCCTACCAGTTAGATAGCTACTAAACCATTCCACTGTCTCCCGAGTGAATCCATAGTAACTTAGCTTTGACAATAGTAGTGTCGTGTTAATGGCGTCAAATGCGCGAGAATAGTCCAGCAAAACCAGAATAGATCCCTCACCCTGGTCTCTTGCCTCCAGGATATTGCCTACAACATCTGAAAGAGCAGTAGCTGTACTCCGACCTTTACGGAAACCGGATTGTAGGTCTGTTAGTAAAGAATTTTCTTCTAAATATTCTACCAGCTGCAGGTAAACCACTCTCTCTAGTACCTTTGAGAGGCAGGGTAGGATACTGATGGGTCTCAGATCTTTGTGGTTTCGTGGATTACTGCATTTAGGAATAGGACGAACAACAGCACACCGCCACATGTCCGGAAACCTGTTTGTTTGAATAGAGGTGTTAATGATGTCAGTCACTGTCTGAAGGGTTGAGGTCAAGGTAATTTTTAACATATCCATGCCAATACCATCAAGTCCCTGGGCATTTGTTTTAATGTCTTTTATTATTTTATGTACCATCTCTGCACTGACAGGTTTAAGCTTGAAGTTAGACTGAGTACATTTGTTGAATTCAAAGAAAGTAAGGTGTGATATGGTCAAATCTGAATCGCCAGGCACGTCAAGAAATGCCATATTAATAGCATTAGGGTCATTGAAATTACTAGGCAGTAGGTTTTCCTTATGTGACGGCAGGACATCAGTTTTTAGATTTTTCCATAGTATTTTAGGTTCCTTAATGTGATTGTTAACACTAGAATTAAAATAAGCATTTTTTTCATTATATAAAGCCTTAGATGCCAGATGTTTCAATTCCAGGTAGTAGGTCCGATGCTGTTCTAATCTAGTACTGTGATATCTTTTTCTAGCTTGATCTCTTAGTCTAAACATTAAACGAATATTGTCTGTAATCCAGGGTGTTGGACGGTTTTTAAACTGTCTAGTTTTCTTAGGTGCATGTAAATCAAATAACTGGTTTATGTAAGTATTAAAAATGAACACCATAGAGTCCACATCTTGCATTGCACTGATTTCTGGCCAGGGTATAGACTCCAAGTCCATGATAAAGTGATGCTCCAGGATATCTTTCATAGGCCGATATGTAACAACTCGTGGTTTTATCTTATTTTTTTTTAAGCTTGTGTCGCATGTGATAAATGAATGGTGTCCTAGTTCACTGATATGATCAACTGTGACATTATGTACCCTGGCGTCTGTACATATCAAATCTATAAGTGTGCTAGTGTTTTCTGTGAAATGCGTTGGTGTTAAGATTACTTGGTTTAGATTCATACATGTTAGAAATTCTGTAATTTTTTTGGTTTTAGAGCTATTCGCGTCTAGCATATTTACATTTAGGTCTCCCATGAAAAACAAGTGGTCGTATGGAGACAGAGCAATGATGCTGTCAGTTATACCATCTAGAAATTTATCCAGGTCAAGCCAGGGTGGTCGATAAGCGGTACCTACAAGAAGTTTTTTTCCGGATACCTTTATGGAGATCCGCATTTCCTCTACTTCAAGGTGTGGCGGATGTGTTTTAGTACGCGCTGTAACCCCATCTTTAATGTAGAAGGCAACTCCACCTCCACGGCCTCCACGCACATGTGCAGGGCGTGGTATGTGCCTCAGTCTATACCCGGTGACATGTGGCGCGCGATCTTCCTCGCCCTTTCGTAACCAGCTTTCGTTCACAGCGAGTATATGAACCGCATGATGTTCCAAGGCTATTCTAAATTCGTCATGTTTTGTAGATAGTGAACCAGCATTGAGTAGACCGAACTTAAGGTTGTTGCCATTAATCATGGTTTACGGGTTTTTATGTTTAATACTAAGTTTGTGTGTCTGTTCAGTACATGTTTGTTGAGTGTGTGATTTTTGTTTGTTTGTTTTGTGTATGTATATAAAGAGTTTATAATAAGGTGATATATTATTTGTGTAAATATTAAGATTAATAAAATAGCTGTCGAAATGATTAATAATTGTAAATATGTTTGAATATAAGTGTGTGTTGTTTCAGGTTTAGTTTGTAAATAAAATGTTTGAAAATAAGTGTAGTTTGTTTTAGGTTTATTTGTAGAAGTAGTGAGTTGTGGGAAATACATAAACATACATACCATAAGAGATGCATACAACCAGCTCCAATATGTTGTATGAGTGTGAGTATGTGACATGCAAGGCTGATCAAGGCAATGCATATTAATGTATTATTAAGTAACCTATACCAATATCTAGGAAATAATGCTAGGGTTTGCTTTTTGACCAAACACAGACAAGTCTGCTTCATGTCGGAGACGGTGCGTAGGATCACCAGGCTTGTTGCGAGCGAGGACACGGCCTCGCCTCGTCCAGACGAACCTCCACCCGGCAGCCCCCGCAGCTTCCCTCGCTTTGCGAAATAAGAAGAAAGAAAGAAGAAAGAAAAGGAATTTATTTAGTAAAACAAGGCATACAACTTATTTCTCTAAAATATCATGTCTAAAAGACTTGTTCTCAAACTCACTCTAGAGTGAGGTCAGGTGATATAACAATAATCTGTGGTATGTTGAGTGAGTTGTTGACGTGGCGTGCTGACGTATCATAGACCACGTTTATTACATAGGTTAAAAGTAATTATAATATTATACACAATTAGTGCTTTACTTTATATCCTACGTCATGCCTATGATACAAGCATATATATTAACGAGGGTTGTACACCGTGTCCCACTAAAAGGTGGACTCTCAGCATTTACTGCGATAGGCGTGGCCCACCCCAGCACTGATTTTCAGTGCCCACCGTAGTTGTCGACCTGACGCCGACAGATGCAATTACCACATCATACTTTAATAATCATGGTAAGTAATTTTCATATTTAACTAAAACTAAAAACTTTACAAAGTACAAACTCAAATAAAATATAGGTACTTAAATTATGGATGATCAGTCGCCACAAAATGCATGGTGATAATTATGTCGGTTGGTGTATGTTAGCCGCTCATTGAGGTAGAAACGCCTCGGCGGCGCGCAGTCCAAGATGTCCTGGGTGGTGCAGCCTCGGCGCACTCGCGCCGCCTTCATCAGCTCGTCCCGCACGTCGCGCCGCGCCATGCGCACCGCCAACAGACGCGGCCGGCGCTCGGTCGGGCCGGTATCGTTGCTGCTCACCAGCTGGCGCCCGCCCACGCGTTCCGCGCTTACCACGTCTCGATCCTCTACTGTAACACCTAGCTTCATCCCTATGGCCTTAATAATATGGACTGGGCTCATTATTCGTCTCTGGTATGTTAGCAATTTCTATATCGTTAGCCAACAGATCCTGGTCCCTGTCGTTGAGCTCACGTCGCAGGTCTTCTATAACTGCTTTGACAGGGCTTGACGTTGTCTGAGCAGAAGCGGAACCCCCCTCGAGTGCCGAGATCCTTTGTTCGAGGATGTCCATGCGTGTATTACAGCATTGTACAGACTCCTTAAGCGCTGTCATCTGATTTGCGAACTGCTCTCTGAACATTTTTGTCTCAGCCCGCAACGCCCTAATTTCCTCCAAGATTATTTCAAGGTTTTTGTCCGGTGTGTGTACCGTAGAGGCTGCATCCTCTGGCTCGCACTCTTGTGAGCAGTCCTCCCTGGAGATGTTCGGAGACACATATGACGGTTCATCAGCCTGTGGGTCACATAGCATGGAGCGTATAGGGGTCTCGTCATTCTTTGCCTTAGCAATGATGGGCTTACACTCCGGACAACGCCAGCCAGAAGGAATATTGCCCTTAACGTTAACGCAGCCTTTATGGTAATTTGCCTTACAGCGACCACATTTAACGCCATCTGTCGAAGACAGGAAGCGACCACAGCCTCCACATTTGCTCATGTCGCTTTCTATTGAGTTAGCGTTATACTTTAAGGTGCAGGTGGCGTTGTGGCGGACAACGGCAATCAATATTTATCTCGTTAGGTCGTTTACGCTTCCGACACTAGATGTCACTAAGTGCTTCTTTAGTAGCTGGTTATCAGCTGGTTCGTAGTGACAGTTAAATGTAAACAAAAGATCTTTTTACTGAACACCCACAGCATAAAATGTAGATCACGAAATATATTGTTACACAAAGAAACTCTGCGTATACGCTTTACAATTGTCCACAACCACAACATAAAACACTGATATTCTTCAGAAAATCCAGATGGTATTTAATTTATTGTTAATTTTGATTGTTTGCCTTTACACTTTTGTCACAATATTTTCTTGTCCGGATGTAACTTTACTCTCCGCCAGCACTTGATGCACAAGAAATGTTCATAAACTTCAATTGTTGTACGCTTATGTGTTATTAAAATCACTTCTACCACTATAAATTATTTTATTTCGCGCAGCGATATTAACAACGGCTACAATAGATGGTGGCGCCACCTAACCTCCCATATTAGGAATAAACTGAAATCTCGCGCCGAAATGCCTTACTTTGGCCACAAAAACCAGTTTCGTTTTTAAAGTATAAAATGACCTATTCATGTTTCTCTCTCACCACACTCATTGTTGTTCTCTTTGATTTAATAAAAACAATTTAAACGTTAGTTTTGTATGATTTATAGTTTATGTTAGGAACCCCTGAAAATGAGGAATTTGTATAACTTCAAGGACCGGTAGAGGCCTCAAGATGATTGATATCTAATTAAATTTTATAATAATCGTAATGTGTGTGTCAAACCGCAAATTTGACACCTCTTGCATAACCGTAGCTAAAAAAAAAAACCCATACATCGACGGGACACCCTACTACACAATGTTATGTTTATCAATAGGAAATCCGGAGATAATGGGAAAATTGATAAGAAAAAACGCACCAAACAATTTTTAACAAAAAACACCGTTGGTTGGTTTTGGTCCGTCATGTAGTCTGTTCCGGATGTCTTAATAAAAGCTGTTCCCGGATCCCGCCTACTTAAGGCGCAGTACGGCACACCTTGTGGTTTTAGTCGGTTCGATTCCGACACATCGCCCCACCGAAAACGCCGGTGGAGTGACGGCCCGAGGGGGTTTCCACACGCACAAAAAAAAATGGTCCGTCATGTGGTCTAGTCGGATGACTTGGTCACATCTTGAACAACCCACCTTTGAGAGTAACCCACTTTTACGCTACTTCCTATATCTTTTACAGTAATAATAAAAAAATAATTTCTGGTAAATATCTTAAATAGCTATACCTATGTAAAGGTGCAACGTACATAATATAGATACTACGAAATATGGTGCAGTCATCATATATGTGCCCAGAAACATCAGCGACGTCAATAGAGCGGGGCCGTTGCTGTCGTTCAACTGTCTTATCATACCACACATGGAACAGTACATATCTGTCAATCTATCTAATGTATCAGGATCACTTTTTAAGCCTGCAACAGAGAAATATGTGATATGGCGTTATTAAACTTCAGCAAGTAGAAAACTAAATAGCTAGAACAAGGATAAACAGGACCAATTAGTATTTGTTTGATTTCGTTTAGTTGCCCAATTATCACGTAACTACTTAGTAATCTGTGACACTATCAAGTGGAAACGCAATAAGCATTCTCACCAAGTCTACTATTGGTTAAAGTTTCAGACTTTTCTCCATTCAAACTGTTTACTTTCAATAAATTAAATAATATGTAGAGTAAGGGGACTGGTGAAGTAGTTAGCATTCGACCACCATGTCTATATGTTACAAAACACAATGCTGTGCCACCACGTCGTGCTTGCCAGGAAAATAAAGCTCTCTCAAATGTATGTATGTGTGTGTAATGCTGTAGTTAATCAGCCGCGTACCTCTTTTTACGAAAACTGGTAATAAATCGATGACACAAGTGATCATGTGGTTAGGTATTGGATTGAATCCATTTAATTCCATTTCTTGCTTGACATGTTCATATATAAAAGATTGTGGTGCTGAAGATGCTGCAGCTGAAAATATAATAAGTTGTCGTGTTTACCTCTGAGTGAGCGTGAAGCGTTTAATATTTGACTGCAGTTTGCAGAGGCAAGGATTTTTGTTGTTGTTGTATCTTTGAGGAATGAGCAACTTTGCAATGAACGATTATTTTGCACCATTGCAAGAAATAATGGAGCAATGTTTAAAAAGCCTAAAGAGAATGTGGAATAATAACGAACAATAAACTTCCAACCGTTTTTTAACTCCTGGAGCACGCTCTTCAAACAATTGTTAAGCCGTCTCTGAGTTGCCACCAGTTGCATGCCGACCGCCCAAAACTGTGTCATGTACATTTGTATCTGGAGTAGGCATAAGAAAACAGCAGCGAATGCAACCGAAGGGTATGTCACTGGAAGGAAATCATACAATATTGGAAACATACTCGTATATCGTGTCTGGCCTGAGTGTATTGAAAACAGCAGCTAATGCAACCGAAGGGTATGTCACTGGAAGGAAATCATACAATATTGGAAACATACTCGTATATCGTGTCTGGCCTGAGTGTATTGGAAAGACTATCGGCATATTATGTTTTAGCTTTTTAAGACTTAGGTACTCTTAAGGGTCTGTACTGGCCAATCGTGTTATCGGAATGTTTTAGTTTTATTTTTAAAATGTAAACCAATAGGATTGAAAATTAACATCTGACTAGTCAAAGAATTTAACTAGTCGCTAATATATAGTCTTATTTAGGATAAACGGATAACGCGGAAATGGAGCTGGTGTATTGTGATAAATATGGCGTAAATAATAACCAACACCTAACGAATTTTATATAATTAATTAAAACAAGAAACATAGAAGTTATTGATGTTTTTTTCCTACAATACATCCAGTTTCACTTATACTATTTTTTAAACTTTCTGTATTTTACCTTACGGAATATTCATATAAATCAGTATGGCGGGTGTCGTCTACAGGCCGCGTCTCTTCGCAGTACTCCGCACCGGCACATCACTGAATATATTTCAGTTTATGCATCAGTGCGCTTTCGAAGTAGAATCATGTCAAGTTATGTCAGACAGCGCAGCTGACGAATTACGTGAGTATCGTTGTATACGTACACAACATCCACAGTAAGTCCAGTACCTAATTATTTTATGCATATCATAATGTGCTTATTATTAATTGTGTTTGTTTACAAGACGTAAGAATGTAGACAGTGGCGGATTTATACATTTGCTGCCTGTAGGCTAGTTAAATTTTGCCACCCCTACCTCCTCTTCGATTCGATAGGCAATTCACAATTTTTCAATGATTTGTGCACAAATCATTTTTTCCATAATTAGTATGATTGTGAACTAGGAGATCGATGTCTCAGTTTTTAGATTTTTTACAACATAACGATTTAGCTAAGATTGATTGTTTTAGGTAGATTTTCGAAGAAAAGTCTACCTATTGGTTTTGTACTAGTTCACAGGAGGTCGAGTTATGATCCATAGACCCCAAAACAACCACGAGTTAAAAAGTAGATATATATATCTCTCTATATATATATATATATAAATAAATAAATATAACCTTCATTTTTGCCTCTATCGTGCCGGTAAAATTTATTGGTATGTATATTATGTATGTACCTCAATTTAGTCTGATACTAAACAAATAAAACCATGTATTTTCATAATGCACGAAATAATAATATCTACCGTTTTTCTACTTACTAATTTATTTTAAAGATTATAATTATTTTGTATTTTAAGTTACACACAAGTTTACATAACATTTGTTGTTTTCACAGATAAATAAAAGTACGAACAAAGGAAAAATCGAATATGGTGGCAATTTTGCTTGCAGGAAACGGGTGCATTATCCAAAAAATAACCGGACAAATGCGGTTAGAAAGTTTTTCTTTATTTATTTTATTTTACTACAAACACTACGAGTCTGACTCGCGCACCGAGGCCGCGAGGGTTTCGTAAGCAAACAAACTTGTATGTAGATAGTACGTATTAACTCGCACTGGCCCCGAGGGTTCCGTAAGCAATCAAACTTGTATGTAGATAGTACGTATTAACTCGCACTGGCCCCGAGGGTTCCGTAAGCAAATAAACTTGTATGTAGATAGTACGTATTAAGTCGCACTGGCCCCGAGGGTTCCGTAAGCAAACAAACTTGTATGTAGATAGTAAGTATTAACTCGCACTGGCCCCGAGGGTTCCGTAAGCAAACAAACTTGTATGTAGATAGTACGTATTAACTTGCACTGGCCCCGAGGGTTCCGTAAGCAAACAAACTTGTATGTAGATAGTACGTATTAACTCGCACTGGCCCCGAGGGTTCCGTAAGCAAACAAACTTGTATGTAGATAGTAAGTATTAACTCGCACTGGCCCCGAGGGTTCCGTAAGCAAAGAAACTTGTATGTAGATAGTACGTCTATCTCGGGAATCAATTCTCAAAGACATTTGCCGTCTTTTTCCTAAGACAAACTTAACTTTGCGGTTGCGATGCACGACAAAATAAACCATCCAACAGCAAAATATAAGTTGGTAATCACAAAAACTATTTTTTTATGTGATATAACAACAAATTAACAACTTTCAGATTTATTTCTTTATTTGTGCTGTCAGAAGTTGCTTCTTACCAAATTTAAAGATCATAAGTCAATGGGAAGTACCCTATAGGATTTGATTTACCTGCGAAATGTTAAAATTCAAATATAAGGCTTAAGTGGCCATATCTTTTGATTGCGTTGACTTAAAAGCTTGATATTTTTACAGCTTCAAGGGACCGCAGACATATGTATTTGGTATTAATTTAAACTTGTTTCCTCTAAGGGTTCTTGAGAAAAAGGACCTTGACAGACAGACAGACAAAACGACATACAGGCAGACAACAAAGTGATCCTATAAGATCCTTTTTTTTTCCTTTTGAGGAACGGAACCCTAAACATTAAAAAGATTAGTGCATTATCGCAATACATACAATCAAGTATACCTATACATAGGTATATAAAGCAGTCGGTGTGGATAGCCTCTCGCTGGAAACCAGGTTTAAGTGTATGGTCGAGAGCGAGAGTGCGTGAGATTCCGTCACCTCGTACTGCGAGGTAGTGATGCATGCCAAAGAAGCGGTGGAATGGGAACGGCAGAAAAGTAGTACCTACTCTTCCGTCCCTCAGAAGACGCACCTACGCCCGAGACGGCGTGTTCCGCACGGCTCTCTAAATGAGAGGAGGGTCTGGATCTGGACAAATCATAGTGGGATCGAATCGACCATTTTGGTTGAGGGATTTAAGCGTTCAAAAACTCGAAAAATCGAATACAAAAACCATCTTTTACGGATTTACTGCAACGCTTTAGTATACAAAAAACTACGTTTAAAAAAACCGACTTCAAAAACTAAAAAGTATAAAATAACTTAATAAAGATTTAATTTAATACACCTCTTATGCAAACCTAATACCTTTAATATTAATAAAATACTATTATTTGTATGTGCTACCTATAGATCGGCATCCTGAAGACGATAGCTGATATATGATAAAGTAGTCCACTGCGGGCGGAATAGTTTGCATTGCTAGCCTGTGCTACTGCAGTGCGTGCGCATTGGATTATTGTTATCTCGGCCACCCGAACTGTGCTACACCAGGAAACGTGTATTCGTGTACTAACAATAGTCTTACTAAAAAATGCTACTGACACCACAAACCACAAACCAAACCACAAACCACCAAACTTTGAAAATAAAATTATTATTATCATCTTATATAATATTTCACTACAATCTGTAATAAGGCATGGTGTTTTTTTGGTACCTACCTATTACATTTTCGTACTCATTCCGATAATCAAAAATCTGATACCTGCAGTTTGGTGTGTGGGAGTGTGTGGTAATTATGTATTATATATATGTCAGTGGTAAGCATACCTGTAACATGTGCAGACGTTATGTCCGAGAGGTATACACCATAATCGAAACTCACGGCATAGTATCCAAACAGCAGAGAAAAAATCAGTATAAAACCAATTGTTTTCTTATTGGATTTAGATGGTTCGAATAGACGATCGAGTTCAGCATTTATCTGTAAATGACAATATACCTTATACATAGTATATACATAATTAATTATTATTTATAAACACCCAAATACGTGCACTTTTAGGTTAGTATCGATTCGCTTGCAAATTGCCATGCACCTCACGCTCCCATCAAATAGGAACCGACTCGGCACATTAGGGATGATTTTAATCATTCAACATGGATATCACCAGATAGTTTAACAATACATATTTAGTGAAATAATATAATACATCACAGTTTTATCGTGCGCTATTATGTTACTAAGTTAAAAGTGAGCACACTGAAATTGAGCTTTGAAAGCTACAAAAAAAAACTAAGATCGAACAAATAAAAAATTGATCGATCACGAACAGTTAACGAACAGTTGAAATAGCTAAAAAAGAATAAAAAAAACGACTTCTTTTTTATTTTATTTAAAAAAATAAAACTAAGATCGAACCAAAAAAATTTTGTTCGAACAATGACGAACAGTTAACGAACAGTTGAAATACCAAAAAAAAATGTAAAAACCGACTTCTCCCCGCCAACTTGAGGCAAATTTTTTTTTTTTAATACTAAGATCGAACACAAAAAAATTTTGATTGTATAATGACCAACAGTTAACGAACATCAACTGTTCGTCATTGTTCAATCAAAATTATTTAGCAAAACAAAAATTTAAAAACCAACTTCTCCCTGGCGGGGAGACTGAACGCATTTTTTTTATTTTATTTATAAAAAAAAAACTAAGATCGAACAAATAAAAATTTTGATCGAACAATGACGAACAGTTAACGAACAGCTGAAATACCAAAAAAAAAATGTAAAAACCGACTTCTCCCCTCCAACTTGAGGTTAATTTTTTTTTTTAAAACTAAGATCGAACAAAAAAACATTTTGATTGAACAATGACGAACAGTTAACGAACAGTTGAAGTCGCAAAACAAAAATTTAAAAACTAACTTCTCCCTGGCGGGGAGACTGAACGCAATTTTTTTATTTTATTTATAAAAAAAAACTAAGATCGAACGAGTAAAATTTTTATTTTTTATATTATTTTGATTTTGCAACATGAAACATTGCTAGCCCACTTTTGTTCAAGATCCTTTAAGTCTGTGTTTCTACATAAAGAATGTACTCAGACCATTATATACAAAGATTTTTAAAGCATTTATGTTTTAATAAAATAAAAAAAAGTATTTATCACAGCCAGCGTTTTCGTCTAAAATCAACATTTCACTTCGCTGCAACGCGATGTGTACCTACGTACGCTACGCCACACAAGTGCGAGTCTAACTCGACTGCTAACCGAGGGTTCCGTAAGTAAACAAACTCTCGATAATCAATTCCTAGAGAATTTTGCTCTTTTTTTTTTGAAAGACTAACTTAACTTAACTTTTTAAAAATACTCGAGCCGTATTATATCGATGTACAACAAAGTCAAGTAAGTTGGTAATCACAAAAATATTTTTTTTATGTGATATAACAACAAATTAACGACTTTTGGATTATTTTCGTTACAAACTTGTGGCGTCAGACCTTGTTTCTTGCAAATTTCATGGTTCGAAGTCAATGCGAAGTAGCCAGTAGTAGTATAGGATTTGATTGACCTGCGAAATGTGTACATTTGGTAAAATGTAAGGCTTCAATATCCGTATCTTTTGATTGCGTTGACTTAGAAGCTTGATTTTTTTTACAGCTTCAAGGGACCGCAGAAACAAGTATTTGTTGATTTCTTGTCTACGGGTTCCTGAGAAAAAGGGGCTTGACAGACAGAAAGACAAACAGACAGACAAAGTGATCCCATAAGGGTTATATTTTTTAGAGGAACCCTAAAATCGTGTATTTACGTACCAAAAGTGGTATAATTTATTTGTGACAACAAAGATCATACCTACAAGAGTTTTCTTTTCTAGGGCAATAATGCCGCAACTGTAAGACTTTAAATGAAAATCTTTTTTTTACAAATACATATATGGATTAGAAATAAAAATAAATTTTAACAATTTGGAAGCCAAGGGTTTAAACAAAAATAAAAAGTACTAAGATCAGAATCATTAGCCGTATGAAAAGTTACGAATTATTAAGAAAAAATCACAGGTGTAGTGTAAAATTACAAATTTGCAGTTATGTTATTCTCGTTTCTATTGTCAATTCTACATACTTAGCAGGCACTCTAGGTTTGATTTGATGAAACCGAAAGGAAATATCTATCTACAAGACGATTAACAGACCTGCCGTCCTGTATTGGTGAAGGATGGAGTGTTGGCCCACAACATAGAATAGAATGATAGAAGCCTGTGCTGGAATGCAAATGTTCAGATGGATGTCTGCTATAAATGGGATAGGTGAGGAATGAATACATTAGTGCCCTGGAGCCTAAAAGGAGCGACAGTGGATGAAAAGTTGAGTAGCAATATATTATCGTGGTATGAACTTGTGATACGAAGATGCAAAATTTGATGAAAGGAGTTATAAATATATTAATAATAATTTGATACATCTCACAGACGACCCCAAACTAGGCAGAGCCTGTACTATGGTAATCAGAAAACCGATAAATTACACCTAGGCACAGAAAAAATTATCATCCTCATCACACAATTATTTATCCTGTTGTTTGTATGGAGTTTACGGGTACAAAAGTAGAGGATAACGAAACAAAAGATGGATGGACTGCGTGAAAGAGGATTTAGGTAAATTAGGTAGAACGGAAAAACGGAAAAACACATTGCGCTGGTCCCAAATAAATATGGTAAAGGGTGAGAACATGATGTCTGAATTATTTCTCTTTGTAAGAATAAGTGTTACCTGTTGGAGGCGCGCCGTGCAGTCAATCATGTGACGCATGCGGTCGAGGCCAGTGGCAGTGATGGCGCCGCCGACCGCGTAATGCACCAACAAGTGAATTATCAGCGCTATGCGCATAAATCCAGTGTTGTTGGAGGACTCGTACCCGTCAACTACTTTGTCTCGATCTAATGAGTAGATTGATGTTAACGTCACTGTAAAATGTATGGGGATATTATCACGTGACTGAAATATGTATAATACTCGAAACTTTTATTTTATTTAAGACCTCTTGCATTTTACATTGCACGGGGGCGAACTTAAAGCCACATGTTGACCTTGACCTTGTTAGACACCTTCGTCGGGCGTAGAACGTTTATAAAGGTGTAAAAACATTCTGACAATACCACAAAATAATAAAAATACTATTCAAGGTGTTAGGTATAGGTTATTGTAAGCATTTACATTTAATCAAAATAATGCATTTGGATGAGCCGGGACATACATTTTTGATAATAATGAACTAAAAGAGTCTATTACATAAAATAGCCTGGACTACACAGCAATAAGCATGGTAAAACCATGATACGCGAATTCGCCAACCGCCGCTCACTCTCTCAAACTTGACAGGTGAAGTACCGGCCAGCCGTGATATATGGAGGATGAAATGGAAGGTCCCAGACACCGCGCACTCCGTTTGGGGTGTTATTGAATCCATCTTGTATTGGCTGTAAGTAGATCAATAAAAAATCTTGAAATTGTGATTTTAATGACACCTAATCCTTAATGCCCACATTTGTACTGCAGCAGACTTAATGCCTAGTGATATTTGTAAAATGACCCAAGAGTCATTTTGGTCGTATACGCCATTAAATTTTAATTTTGATTATTAGAACTTAGCATTTATAGGCCCACTGCATCTTTTGACCTTGTAAACAGATCTTGACTGCCTCCTCAGTGGCTACTAAGGTCTACCGAAATATAACGGTTACGAGAATCAGAGGAACAAACACATGCATGAACTAACTGCAATATTTGCTTCGAACACTTTTACACATGGGAGATAATACAGGTTTTACTGATGATTTAAATGGTCGAAGGCAGCGATTCTTTTAAATTTTGTGGACCATGAACTATGTACAGACGAGGCTGGTGAACTGGGGCCAAAAGTTACAACCGTTGTCATCATTGGATAATGAGACTTAAGAAGGTTTTTGAGTTTGGCAAAAACTTTCCTGTTGTTCGTTCCCACTAACTTTCAGTGACGGTTATTTATTTGTATGAAAAATATTTCGACAACTAGCTATCTACATTGAACTGTTAGAATTCAATTGAGATCCAAATAACGCACTAAAAACTGTAAAAAGTTCATGTTATATAATTATACTAGTGGCCCGCTCCGGCTTCGCACGGGTATAAAATATATAGCCTATGTCATTCACTGAAAAAATGATTAAAATCGATCCAGTAGTTTTGATTTATTCATTACTGCCCGTGGTCCGCACGCGTTAAATTCTTTCCCTAAACCATGAAGATTTCCTATGAACGTAATTTTCAGCTCTCAATTTAGTTTGATTATTACGGATGTAGGCCAATCTCTCAGATTCAATTTTCGCATATTGATCTACCAAGTATTGGTTCGTTAACATTCCCTAACTAAGCAAATTGAAATTGTTACGTCTTGTCGTTATACGGTAGCAATAGTAGTTCAAACATGACACTGTTTTACGCGGATGTATACCACCGATTGGGTCAACTTGCGAAATATTAATGGCATAACCATTTACTCCACGACATAGCATCAAAGGATATTGTAAGCTGTCATAAGATCTGTGTAATTCTGATTTTTTTTTGCAAATTATCATCACGACTATGCAATACAATATCTCTTTTGTCAAATTGCTGTCCAGCTATCATCACTGCTAATTCACTCGTGGAAAGCGCATTGTATCGTCCTCTGTGTTCTCCAACAGGAACTTTATTTGCATGGATTACGACATTAAAGTCAGGACTATCTGCTGGAACACTCTCAATCGCAGTTTTGAAAGACTGTATGTATCAATTATGAGAATGTAACATATCTTGGAGAGATCTAATCAAATCTCTATTAATTGGCTGTGCAACACTTGAACACCGCGTAGATACTTGTGTATCTGGATATGCAATAAAATATATTTGCAGAAATTTGTGATCATCGGGTCGAAGTGGTAGCAAGCTTCCAGCTAAGTGGTACACTTGCCCTAGAATTTTAAATGTAGGCATGAACCCACGCTTAACGACTTGCTTACTCTTAAAAGAGGTCATTTGAAATGCGTTATTATAACGGCGTATCGATTTTTCGATTCATCCTTGAATTTCAATGCCAAGCAATGTTCACACACTACTGACATAGTACCTATTGATACTATACGATCGTCCTTGTAAGAAATCGAAGGATCGTAATTGATGATTCTCTGGCTTTCTGTATTCGATGTCTATCCCTATCTCGGCTGCGGCGAACCTCACGCTCTACTGAAGATTCTCTCTGTCTCTCAGCTCTATGTCTATCCCGAAGCTGACTGAGTCGAGCCTCACGCTCTACTGAAGATTCTCTGTCTCTCAGCTCTATGTCTATCCCGAAGCTGACTGAGTCGAGCCTCACACTCTACTGAAGATTCTCTCTGTCTCTCAGCTCTATGTCTATCCCGAAGCTGACTGAGTCGAGCCTCACGCTCTACTGAAGATTCTCTCTGTCTCTCAGCTCTATGTCTATCCCGAAGCTGACTGAGTCGAGCCTCACGCTCTACTGACGATTCTCTGTCCCTCTGAACCGTATGCCTATCTCGATCCCGGCTGCGGCGAACCTCACGCTCTACTGAAGATTCTCTCTCTCTCTCAGCTCTGTATCTATCCCGAGCCTGACTGAGGCGAGCCTCACGTTCCGTTGACGATTCTTCATCTCTTGCTGAACGTACTCTTCTGGCATTCACTGTACTACGACCTATGTTCGAACGACGACGTCTTCCAGACATGACTTTATAATTTCTGTACAAAATTTACTCAGTTCTATATGTATGATTACCTATGCACAAATTGCCATATTATTAGTATGTACAGCAGTAAAAAATATCTAAATACGTACCATTTAGAAACAACCGTAACCGAACCGCCGCAAACGCTACGTCCAGGAATTTTTAAATCTGTAATATCTTCGAAAATATTCATTTAAATCATAAGCTGTAAAGGGCCATGTAGATCTATATTAAATCATCAATGTATTTAAGGTATTTAATTAGATAAGGATTAATACTGTATTGGTTAAAATCGCTTCGAAAATTAGCCATTATTTGTCGTAAAAAGTAAATGACAAAAATTTTTTATTGTGGGATATCCATAAGAGATAGACATATACCATAGCTGAGTTTTCTGTAGACCTTTTCAATGTGGTACAATACTTAGTACATTATTTTGATAAATCTCGTAGGGTTCAGCCTGCGTTTGCAATGTAAGCGGAAAAAAAAAATTATTTACGACATCACATTAGAAACCTTAAAAATAACAGTATTTTTCCACTATTTAATGAATGTTATTATACATATAAACCTTCCTCTTCAATCACTCTATCTATTAAAAAAAACCGCATCAAAATCCGTTGCGTAGTTTTAAAGATTTAAGCATACATAGGGATATAGGGACAGAGTAAGCGACTTTGTTTTATACTTTGTAGTGATAGTGTATATAATATGGGTGAATGACTGGTGTATGCAGTAATGTGTTCAAAGCTTACAAGTTGTACTGTCCGGAGCAGGGCTGCGCCTGGCGTTAGTTCATAGCCTCAACTACTGGCCGTCGCGAGCTGCTCTCTGACTGTACTGCTACTAGAACCGTCGATCTAAATGCCACCAATACCATCATTTAAATTGTATTTGCATTACGTTATTTGTACAATTTAGGTGTTATTGTGATTGACTCCGTGATTGATGAGTCGATGACTGTAAGAACGAGACGTTGTTAACGAAGAAGGTGAAAAATAAACATTTCAAATCAAATAAATTACAGTGTATTTGGGACATAAAAAGGTAAGTTCTCACAAAATTTCCTGCAAAAAAAAAATGTTTTGTAAAAGATAAAAATAAAAAACCAATAACTTGGTTTTTTGATTTTTTACATAAATTTTGAGGTTATGTGAAAAAAGTGTAAATACAAAGTGGTAGATCTTTTTATTACCTACAACTTTTATCTTTTCCAATGGGTTTCATCCTACTATTATTTTTTTCACTTTTTATTATTTTTAAAGGCTTCTACCCTGGTCTATGTTGCAAACCTGGACTTCAGCCGTTTCTAACACTGTTAGCGTAGTAGCGTAGTTGCTGCCTACTCGGGAGCTTATGTGTTTTTGATTTGACTCCTAAAATACTTTACATTATTAGGCAGGTTTGAAACTTGAATAAACATATACAGGTAAATTTTCAAAAATATTGTTTATTTCATTTTTTTTTCCCTTGCCAAATAAAATAATTCAAAGCTTCTGAAGGTGTATAAATTGTATAAGGACGTCTTCCCTCGGTTGCATCACCTACTTAGAGCCACGTCCGTTTCTAGGTAGGTACTTATAAAATTTTGATAATAATTAATCATTTTATTATTTGGCGCCGACTCAAAATAAGTTTATATAAAATTTGATAGTTTATGTAAGGGCTACAGTTAATCATAATGAATTAAAGATAATTACTTACTTAAGTTTATGTAAATAAGCTCAATGCTTAGGATTTAAAAGGTTTATTTATTTTTTGTTTTTCGTTCTTTTGGTCGGTTTAATTTTTTGTTAAAAAGATTTTTATTTTATGATTTTTTTATCATCAGCTCAGCTACATGATGTGAGGATTTCTAAACGCAAATACCTAATAAAGTAATAAAAAGTAAACAGAAACACTATTCGTTCCTACAATTTTCGAGGGTTTCTCTCAATTTTATCAGGATTCCATCACCAGATCCTGATTTCCTTGACATGGAACTATCCTTGAGGTGTACCCTATCTAACAAAAAAAGAATAATCAAAATCGGTTCATAACTAACGGAGGTGAACATACATAAAAAAAAAATAAGTATATATATATATATATATATATTGTACGGTCGAATTGACCGTACAATATATATTTACCTCCTTTTTTTTATCGGTTAAAATAACGGAGCCGATAAGTTTTCGATGTCTCTTCATTCTTCGCAGCAAACTGACTTTTTGTAAGATGACTTTTTTTTTCGTCTTTAAAAAAAGGTGTTTCATTATTATTAATGTACATTGAAGCAACGAACATTATTACAATTACGCAATTTATAACAATTGTTGACGATCGTTACTGAAATAACGAAGACAAATATACTGATGTTATCTGGACGTCGCGACGTATCGAGCTGAGGGAGGCCTAAAAAAATACCCAGCTCTGAATTTTCTCCAAAAACTCAATCTGGTTAAAGTCGCTGAAGACATGTCAGAACGAGTCAATTCCGACCCTAAAACGCATTGTTACTGGTGGTGGTGATGAGACATGAGTTTACGAGTTTGACATGCAAACAAGTCAACAAGCTTCGGAATGGCGACTTCCAACTGAACCGAAACCGAAAAAACCACGTCCACCAAGTCTATCAAAAGTCAAGATCATGTTGACTGTATTCTTTGACTATCGAGTTGTTGTGCACTCGGAATTCTTGCCATAAGGTCAGACTGTAAATAAAGAATATTATTTGATCGTTATGCGGCGTTTGAGACAGCAAATTTGTCGAAAAAGGCCAAATTTGTGCAAAGAAAATTCTTGGATATTACACCAGGACAACGCACTATCGTACAAGGCCATCATTGTGAACGATTTTGTACCAAAAACACAACAAATGCCAACGAACAACCACCGCATTCACCGGTTATGGCTCCGGCCGACTTTTTTCTCTTTCCAAAACCCAAATTACCACTTCGGTACCCGTTTTCAGTCGATAAAAGTATCAAAGAGAATTCGCGGCGAGAACTGAAGCCCGGATCTTTAAAAAAAATCTAGGCCCGCAGCAGGCCCGCAGTTTTTAACTGGCGGATTTTTTGGAAAACTCGACAACTGGTACAAAACCAATAGGTAGACCTTTCTTCGAAATCTACCTAAAAGTATCACCGACTTCAATGTGCCTAAATCATGATAAATTGTAATAAGGGGCCATCCATAAATTACGTTACACAAATTTTGGACCCCACCGTCCTTGTAAGAGGTGGTTACATTTGTGGAACCCTCACTGTGAGACGTCACATATTTTGCTATTTTACACCAAGAACTGACAACTCTTTTAGTATAAATTATTTTTAAAACTTTGCGAAGGGACAAGTATACGTAGTTCTCAGCAGTGTAAAAACTTTAGAAGCAATAGCTCTATCTGATTTATAACTTAAGTAAACCCCACAATGAACGAGCATTAGCAGAAATACACCGATTGAGAAATCTCATTTCTGACGAATGGTAGACACCGGTAGACACAGAATACATAATAGTACTAGTAACCGGGAGAGAACCTCCTCCTTTTTGGAAATCTGTTAAATATTAATTTTATTTCGAAATGTTTAGTGGAAAGTAGATATAATTTGTTTAACTACATGTATAATATGGGTAGGCCAACTAAACGCACTGCTCCAATGAGACAGCGAGGTTTCGGAGTAAACGAAAATATCATCGATGTATACAATTTTTAGATATTTGTTGTTTTATCAAAAACTTTAATATTTAAATGGGACCACCTGGAAAGTATACCCTTTGAAACAAAAAGAGAATTTTCCAAATTGGTTCAGGCGTCTTCGAGTAATCGGTGAACATACATAAATCCGACGAATTGAGAACCTTCTCCTTTTTCGAAGTCGGTTGAAAATGCATTTAAAAAATGTTTTAATACCTGGATTATTCGTCGGCGTAAGTGTATTATTTCTAAAGGAGCCTACTTTGAAGGCGACACAATAAATTTTGAAGAATCGTTGACATTTTGTGATTTATTGGCCGTTTCCCAGTACTTTCTTGACAGAGTAGTACATCCTGCATATCATTATACTAGTTTGGTACTAAACAGTTTAAAGTGATTGGGCGTAATCCTCGTAGGTTTATATGTAGGTAGGTCGTTTGTCTTTTAGTAGTGTTTTGAAACACTACTAAAAGAGTCTTTTCCCTCAGAGTAGAGAGGTGAAGTAAAACATCGCGAAGAAATGCACAAGTCCAACTATCCATAATATTCTCGTGGGTTTATTAAGTCTGCTCACTAAGTTTAAATTATGAATTTATAATAGCTACTAGGTAGTTTCTCCTGAAAATGCTCCAGCTCTCGCTCCAAATGTTCAGGGTCACAAAGATGTATGCTCTGTTCTTGAGTTAAGTCATAACAGATTGCAGGTGTCGGGGATGATGATGAGTCGTCCCGTGTAGGTACGGTACCTATCCGTATGAGTAGACTTGGCTCGATTGTAAAAACGTAACCCGATCACACAAATCATAGTCCGTTTGAGGTAGATTAACACTACACTTCAAATGTAACGCATATAACTCTCTCTGTATACACTGCACTACAAAACTCATCCTCATCCTCCGCGCCGTGTCACAACTAAGTTGGGGTCGGCTTTCAGTCTAACTACGATACGGCCGAACTTTGATATTTTACGTGAAGCGACTGCCATCAGACCTCCACAAGCCAAGTACTAGGCGATATCCAAGTTCTATAGTTAAACAGGTTGTCGGAGTTTTTAGGGCTCCAACTACCCCTGACGAATGCTACAGATGTTTGTATGGCACCCGGGACCGACGGTTTAACGTGCTCTCCGAGGCAATGCACTTCCAAACTATGATAATAATATGCAGGATGTATTAAGTTGTAAATTTCAACCGATATTAATTACAATCGTTTTACTTGAAGAATTTTCATACATGTCAATTGGTTTTAAACCTTCATACAATTCCGTGATACTTTATTAATTTAATTATATGAAGTCATAAACCGAAGAGTGCGTGCGCGTATACATACGTCATGAAAATATATTGTTTTACAAAGTCCATAACTTCCCTTGTGTTTAATGAAAATAAATAGAAGTTCTATAGAACTGTGACAACTGTATCTCTTTATTATATAGTGAATCAGAAGTAGTGGCTCCCTCGTTATTTATATAGTGAGCCAATGAGTTACCTACTTCTGCCAATCATCCGATAGCTACTAGCCTCAACATCCTTGTTTTCATGATCATTCATGTCTGTATAAATTAATCTTAGCTCATATCTTTCTAGAGTAATAAGTAAGTATGCGTCTGATTTGACTACAATATTTAAAAAAATACCAATCAATAATAATAACAATTCCACACATCTCACACACCACGGCCGTCTGATCCCAATCTAGGCAGAGCCTGTACTATGGTAACCAGACTGCTGATAAACATACTTATATATTTCTAAATACATACATATTATAGATAAATTACACCCAGACACAGAAGAAATAATCGTGCTCATCACACAATTATTTGTCCTGGGTGGGAATCGAACCCACGACCTCTGGCTTAGCAGTCAGGGTCACTAACCACGAGACCAACAGGCCAGTATATGGATAGTGAACCTAGCTGGGTAACCTTTTAACTTAATCAGCAAGTATATGTATAAACCAACTTAGTATGCACAACGAAAGTTTTGAAAGAACGCCATCTATCCAAACCATTATCAATAACTTACACCATGCTTGAGCTAGCGTCCATTGGCGCTAGTGCGAGAACTTTTATCTAGAGGGCGTTACAGTTTCATGAGGTGCTCGGTACATTAAACTAACGACGTTCACTTTAACTGATGTTGGCTAATGAATAAACTGCTCGGCTGGTTTTCACCATACGGGGGGAAACTACCGGAGTCGACTATTGAAGTCCTCGCCCTGCTGTCTTACACTTTTGCGTCTTCGCAATCGGAGTAATTAAACTAAAACATAATATATATACCTATTACGGGTTTAAATTAGTTTCAAAGTAAGAAATAGGCGTGTGCCGCTCAAATAGACTAGTACTACAGATCACTAAGTAGTTACTACGTAACTAGTACCAACTAAAGGTGTCTCAGTAAGAGTGCACTTTTTAACCGACGAAAAAAAAGGAGGTTCTCAATTCGAACGTATATATTTTTTTTTTATTTATGTCTGTTCAGCCGTTATTTATGAACCGATTTTGATTATTCTTTTTTTGTTAGATAGGGTATACCTCAAGGGTCCCATGTCAAGGAAGTCAGGATCTGATGATGGGATCCTGAAAAAATTGAGAGAAACCCTCGAAAATTGTAGGAACGAATAATGTTTCTGTTTACTTTTCATTACTTAATCAGCTATTGCGTTTAGAAATCATCACATCATGTAGCTGAGCTGATGATGAAAAAAACCATAAAATAAAATCTTTTTAACAAAAAATTTAACCGACGAAAAGAACTAAAAAGCAAAAAATAAATAAACCTTAAGTCTTAAGTATTGGGCTTATTTACATAAACTATCAAATGATATATAAACTTATTTTGAGTCGGCGCCAAATAATAAAATGATTAATTACTTACGTAGAACATATAAAATTTTGATAATTAATCAGTTTGTTTGGATTTCCGATTTGAGCTCAGGAATTGTTTCGGGTTTATTCGCATAAACCCGAGATTTCACAAAACCCCAAAGAAAAAAATCGCACGGCGTTAAATCTCACGATCTTGGTGGCCAGTTGACATCAGAATTTCGTGAAATAATGTGTTCTGGAAATCGTTGCTGCAATAAGTCGATTGTTTCATGCGCGGTGTGGCAGGTTGCGCTGTCCTGCTGAAACCACATGTCCAGATTCATGCCGTCCAGTTGAGGCCACAAGAAGTCCGTTATCATATTCCTGTAACGAATGCCGTTCACAGTCACTGCAATTTCGGCCTCATTTTCAAAAAAGTAAGGTCCAATCACGCCGCCTGACCAAAATCCGCACCAGACAGTTACTCGTTGTGGGTGTATTGGTTTCTCATGGATTGCATGAGGAACTTCGACAATTTTGTGTATTCACGAAGCCATTCATATCAAAATGCGCTTCATCTTTTTTTTTATTTCAAGATTAATTATGTATTTTATTTGTCATTTATTTACCCAGCTTAACCAAATAAAATTAAGTGTTCTATTTGCCCCACATTCCTCTGATTGATAGCGTCCTAGGAGCTTTGACCAATGAGCGTACATTACCGTTTTTTGCGTAGCTAAAACTCTATTTATCTCTGTCTAACAACCGGTAAGTTGTACGCACTGAAAGAGCTGTATAATAATATATATTGCTATTCAACTTTACTAAAGTTTTGCCAGCATGTGATTTAGTTTATGTAGTTCTCTGTGATTCAGTTATGTACGTGTATGGCGTGTCTATAGAGGTAGTTAATATGTCATTAGGGCGCGTTCATGTTTAATGTTGCGGGTAGACGTGAGTTGGCGGGTGAGGAGAATAAAAACCTAATTTTCACACTAAATTAAAGGACAAGGTCAGTTACCCTCTTTACAAACGGTTTCAAAGGTTCGAAAGGACTATGCCCACCTGCCATACATTATTGGCCTAAGAACCAGCAGACATAATAAAATGCTTACCGTGTGGTTAATTAACACTACATTTGATTTATATTAAATGAAAGTCAGTTACACTTTCAATAATATTTCATAATTATTGAAAATACTTTCAGATTTTGAGGTTATCATAATGTTACAATGTTAGTATAATAATATCACTTATTTTAAAGAAATGTATATACAAAAGTAATATCTTACCCTGTATTTTAGCTTAAAAACAACTGCAAATTAATTCTACGAAATTGATAACGAATATAATAAATGGTTAGTGTTGACTACTTATCAGCCTTTTTGCTATGTGAAAGATTTCAATATCGTGTTGAATTCTTCCCTTCTCAGGTGGACATTTAGTGTTTAGGTTGGAATAGGTAGAACCTAAAAATTAGGGACCTACTGGAGGAGGCAGCCATTATTTACTCTTGGCTGTCTCCGCGGCCTCTGACCGAGGAGGCAGACATGGGGGCTGGCTGCTTTCGTGATGCGATTACGCAGATTTGCGATGCGGCCATGCCCCGCGTTCGAGGTCTTCGGCCTCCCAGGAAGGAGGTCTACTGGTGGTCCCAGGAGTTGGCGGACCTCCGCGTGGCCTGTACTCGTGCCCGGAGGTCCTACACCCGCAGCCGGCGGCGTCACCGCGAAGATGGGGAGGAAGACCGGCTTCATGAGGAGTACCGAGGTGCACGGAAAACTCTGAAGCTGGCCATTAGTCGCGCCAAAGAGGAAAAAAGAAAGGAGATGCTGGAGGGTCTCGATCGTGACCCCTGGGGTCGCCCATATCGCGCGGCGCAACAAAAGCTCCGCGCGTCGGGCCCCCCCCTTACGGAGACTCTCCAGCCCAGCTTCCTGCAGGAAGTGGTTGAGGGCCTTTTCCCGCAACGGGTGGAGCACGTACCCCCGTCGATGGCCTCCTTGGCCGGAGACGACGGGGAGAACGAGGTGGTTGGTGTTCCGCCCGTCACTGAGGCGGAGATAGGGGCGGTTGTTCTACGGATCCGTTCCAAGTACACCGCCCCCGGGCCAGACGGGATCCCTGCCCGAGTGTTGGCCCTTGCCCTCGACCACATGTCCGACCGCCTCCGAGTGTTGGACGCTAGCTTGGCGTCCGGGCGCTTCCCTGACTGCTGGAAGAGCGGGAAGCTGGTCCTTTTAAGGAAGCCGGGACGGCCTACTGACTCGGTCGCGGCCTACAGGCCCATCGTGTTGCTGGACGAGGCGGGTAAATTGTTTGAGAGGGTCCTCTCTGCCCGCATCGTCCGGCACCTGTGCGAGGTCAGCCCCGATTTGTCGGACGCTCAATTCGGTTTTCGAGCGGGGCGTTCGACGGTCGGTGCTGTGTTGCGCCTGAGGGCCGTGACCGAAGAGGTAGTGAGCTGTGGCGGCGTGCTGTTGGCGGTGTCGTTGGACATCGCCAACGCGTTCAATAGTCCGCCATTCAGCTGCATCAGGGAAGCACTCCACTATCACGGAGTGCCAGGGTACCTGAGGCGGCTGGTGGCAGACTATTTAGAGGAGCGTACCGTCATGTACGAGGACCGAGATGGAGTTTTGAGTCGTCGGCCCATGTCGTGCGGTGTTCCGCAGGGGTCTGTCCTTGGACCACTCCTGTGGAACATGGGGTACGACTGGGCCCTTCGAGGCGACTTCCCCCCCGGGCTCGGCGTAATCTGTTACGCCGATGACACTTTGGTCACAGCCCGGGGGGTGAACTTTCAGGAGGCGGCGTGCCTGGCCACCAGGGGAGTCTCTCTGGTGGTCGGGCGCATCGAGGCGCTGAGTTTGCGGGTGGCCCTAGATAAGACGGAGGCCCTGTTATTTCATGGGCCCCGTCGTGGTCCACCCCCTGGCGCCTCTATCGGGGTCAACTCGGTTCTCGTACCGGTTCAGGCCCACATAAAATATCTGAGCCTGATCATCGACGGTAGGTGGCGCTTCGACGAGCACTTCCTGCAGCTTGCTCCAAGGCTGGTCGGCGCTGCGTCCGCCCTTGGGCGACTCTTGCCCAATTTGGGTAGACCCAGCATCGCTACGAGACAGCTGTACACGGGGGTTGTCCGGTCAATGGCACTGTACGGTGCACCGGTGTGGGCGGAGGCTCTGACCGCCCAGAATAGGGCGCGCCTCTAGCGCCCTCAGAGAGTGATGGCGGTTAGAGCCATACGCGGATACCGCACCGTGTCAACAGAGGCGGCGTGCGCGTTGGATTTGGAGGCGGAAGTGCTCGCCGAAGTATATCGGCGAACGGCTGAGTTCCGGGCGAGAAGCGGCAGTCGGCCCCCGCCCGAAGAGGTACGCGAATGGCGCGAGGCCGCTCGCCGAGCCACCATGGCTCGTTGGTAGTCCCGGCTGGAGGCTCCACGTGCTGGCTTTGCCACCGTGGAGGCGCTCCAGCCGGTCATCGTCGAGTGGGCAGGGCGGCAGCACGGGACCCTTTCCTTCCGACTGACGCAGGTTCTTTCCGGGCACGGCTGCTTCGGGAAGTACCTGCACTGGTCGCTAGGAGGGAATTGAGTCCCGCCTGTCACCACTGCGACTGCAGTGAGGACTCGGCTCAGCACACGCTTGCGGTTTGCCCCAGTTGGGCGACGCAGCGTCGGGCCCTCACTGCAGTCATCGGAGTGGGTCTGTCGCTACCGGCTGTCATATGCTCCATGGCCGGTAGCGACAGGAATTTTACCGCGGTCGCAACCTTCTGTGAGGAAGTCATCTCGCATAAGTAGGCGCCGGAAAGGGTCTGGGAGGACGACCTCCACTCGGACCTAATTCGCCGCCGGCGAACCGGGCGGCGGAGGCGCGCTTACCAGCGCCTCATGCCGCCCTGAGTGAGGCCGCGGGTGGATGGGACGGGTTTTTCCCCTTCACCCGCTATAGTGGCCTCCCGCGAGGAGGCGGCGTCCGCGTGTGCCTGGACGTCGCCTAATTGAGAGGTTTTTACCCGAAGGTGGTGCCCGCGCTTTTGCGGGCAGGCGCTAGGAGGGTTCCGGATGTCTTAATAAAAGCTGTTCCCGGATCCCTCCTATTTAAGGCGCAGTACGGCACACCGTGTGGTTTTAGTCGGTTCGATTCCGACACACCGCCCCACCGTAAACCCCGGTGGGGTGACGGCCCGAGGGGGTTTCCACAAGCACAAAAAAAAAAAAAAAAGGTAGAACCTAAACAACTTTTTATAATACAGGTGTTTTATTACCATCAATAGTAAGAGAGAGTGCAAGTTGGGTGCGAGGGGCCACTAAGATCTTCAGGTCTAAACCATCTGCACCTGCTACCTGGTTTACCTCCCGACAGACGGATTAGGTTCTGGAGCAGACCTCACAACAGCAGAGGAGAAAAAAAAACAATACAGAAGTTAAGAAAATAATAATATTTTTTTTAGAGCAAGCACATTTATTATTTGTTTTACAGAAACACTTATCAATAGCAGTTGTCCACTCAAGATCAATTACTTAATGGCAGCCATCACATTTACAGTCAGTTGCAGTCGCCTGAAATATATTATTTATAATGATTTTAATTATTTTATTGAAGGAAGAACGAGGAAGAGTGAAATCTTCTAATATTGGGAAGATTCCTATATTCAAAATAAGTTATTTCAATTTCACAACAATCAGGCAATGTAACATCTTATTCTTCTTAAACTAATAATAATCTTTATTTAACTCACTAAATCCATATTCAAAGTAAGCAATTTAACAACACTGAACAATCTTGAACATGTAGTCATGACCAGTTGTTTCATATAAAATGGGACCAAACCTCCGGTTTTGACAATTAGTAAAAAGATACTGATTTGACTTGGTAGTCATCTGCCATATCATAATTTACTAGCTGTCCTCGCAGTTTTAACTGCGTTTATGGTCACTGCTCCGCTTCTATTGGTCGTAGCGTAATGTTATATAGCCTATAGCCTTCCTCGGTAAATGGGCTATCCAAGACCAGTAGTTCCTGAGATTAGCGCGTTCAAGCGAGCAAAAAAAACTCGTTAGCTTTATAACATTAGTATATAGATTAATAAGAACATACTTTTTATATGAATGAATTAAATTAATACTCACCAATTGTGGTGAAACCTGTTGCTGTACTTTTTGTAAAATTATGTCAAGTACAATGTGGTGTCTCATATCCTAATCATGTTAATATTATAGTTAGGTAAACCACAGCTCATTTGGGAGGTGGTACTTGCAGAAGCCATTGAAGTAGATGCAGTTGAATAGTATTTGCAGCACTATCAGCTCTTTGCTAACAAGGATGGTAAAATAAATGTGATGCTCGAACCTAAAAGTAAAATGAAATAATTTAAATATAAATAAAACAACTTATTTTGACTAAGAACATTAATAAGATACATGACTCTAATCGAAAGAGCCTTTCTATTATAATATTTTTAATATTAATGTAATGTTTAGTATCTGTCTTATCGCTATTACTTATTAAACTGACCATAAAATGGAAGAAGCGCGCGATGAACTTTCTTAACAGAGCACGCATTTTGGTAATAAAATTCAATGATTTGCAAGCGTTGTTCGTTTGTAAGACGATTCATGGTTAAATTATATACCGAACTGAAGATGTTGGACAGTAACACAAAACGCGAAACGTGCGTGAGCTGTCAAAATCAGCGTTGCCAAAAAGAAAATAGCTAAAAAATCACCCTTTACATCCATACATCCTCACAAACTTTCACGTTTATAATATTAGTAAGATGTTACAAATTACCCCCAGATTGAACAACCGATTGTGGACGTAACAGATAATATATCTATATGGGAAACCACAACAATTGGCAGGGTGGCTTTTGGTATTGTGACCACATCAACCGCTGCATCATCTGTGCTGTTAAATAGGTTACAGTGATAACCTGCTAGTTACAAATCCTGGAACAATTTTATCACGTGTGTAAATTATATACGAGTAAAAAATTCACCTTGAATGACTTGTAACTTTTAGCCACGGTTACATTATCAAAATGCATGGAAAATTAATGATTTCAGTCACGAACGTTTTCCGCTGAAAGCCATCGTCATAGAGATGAATAATGAATTTTCGCTGAAATAATAAACTTATTCTTTTGTATATAATAAAGGTTTTTTTTTTATAAATTGGCCACACCTTTTGATAGAATAGGTAACGGTATTAAGTAAAAAGTATTTATCATATTCTTTACACGACGAATAAATTACATACTGAGATATTATATTCCCTATTTAGGTACTATCATAAAATTTAAAACGATTTAAAACTAAATTCAATCAAATATTTATTACTAGAGCATGCAGAAAAAATATTTTTTTACAGCAACAACATACCGATAAAGGTTACACTATATATATTAAAATGAATCCCTATTCCTCTTAATTTAAAGAAAGAATTAATCTAAAGTCATTATTATTAAGCTTGGCAAAGAGCACATCTATAGCACAAATGAGGAACATTGGGAACAGGTTTTGTTGCTCTAGCCTCTGTCCAACATGTTGTGCAAATGAGGTCATATCAAGCAAACGAATAAAGTCAAAATCAAGCATTTCAAAACGTAGATGTTATATTTGGCAGGTATTGTAACCTAATAGACTATGAGATAGCTCTGAAAAAACCAGATATGGGTGGAATGAAAATTCGGTCGTATGGTATTATTACAAAAGATTCAACTTACCAATCCATTCCATTTTGAAGAATCTGCTCGCCAACACGAGTCCGAATCCGTTTTCAACCGACATTGTTATTAAAATTGTCTAAATGAAAACTTCACAATTAAACTGAATTAAGCACAATAATATTCAAACTCATATTATGTTGAATGTTGTTTAGAACAGTTTTGTCCAGTTTTGTCAACATTGTTGACTGACTGTCAAAGTGTCAAGTGCCGCCTAGTGTTGCCAGTCCTATAATCAAAACAACTGACAAAATTATTAGCATTTATTTAAACAATTATTTTCATTTTGATTTTAAATCATGATTTTATATTCTCAACAACATTCGAAAGTATTATTAAAATGATCATCAATCATACATCGCATAAAATAATTAGATATATACTTGAAACACAAACTAAACACCAGGACCATTTTATAAGGAACACCCGTAACCCTTTAGTGAAACTCATAGACTATATACTTATACTGAGATAGATGCGCAACTCCATGATTCAAAAAGATTTTTATTTACCCCGTGCGCCAGATGGCGTTTATCTATCTAGTTTTCAGAAAATCCACTAGGTGGCGTAATTTGTGTATTCTTAATCCAAACTTTTTTTTTTTTTCGATTTCATAGAACAAATCGACCAACGCTTTTGCAATTACAAAATAAAATTATTTTGTATGCATGAAAAGCATAGTTTGGTCGATTTGTTTTACGAAATCGTTTGTCGATTTGTAATAATAATAGTAGTGTTAAGAAAAAAAACAAAAACAATCGGCATCAACATTTTAATTTCTTATTTTTCTTATAATATTCAAACGCTTTGTGTTTGATAGGGTCATCCTTATCAAATTTTGAAATTTTTACATTTAGAACTCTATTTACCCCAGTGCACCAACTATGGATAATTAATTTGATTGAAAGATCATTAATAAATTCAATTAACTGTTTTTTATGTAAATCACAAGTAATCATATTATAATCACATGCACAATTTAATAAGAATTTAATTTTATCTTTTATAGAAGAGGTTTCTGGTGATACACGTAAATAAGCAGCGATCAGGTAATAAATTTCAGTCATTAGTTCATTGAACTTTTCGCTAGGATGAAATAACGATTTTTTTGTATAATCTATTTCAAAATTAAATGATTGTATGTCAATCACAGAACTACAAAAATCACGCATGCAAATTGAGCAATTTCTAAATACTTTAGATTTACATTTTTTAATTATGAAACCAGTTACATATTTTTTTTATTCAGAAAACAATATAGAATCAACATTTTCTTTAATGTTACCAATCACCGTAATTACTGAATCAACATCACATGCAAAATCAACATTTGAAGAATCAACTACGGGTTTTTTTATTAGATGAATCACTGATTGAATTAAATAATTATTGTCTTTTTCACAATTTGCATTAGGGGAATGTGGCGAATTAAAATTATTAATAATCAATGTCTTGTAAGAATTAATAAATTGATTACATGTCGGATTAATATTTCTAACTCCATTGCTTCTAACACTACTGAAGAAATTTTCTAATGGATCTTGATTGAAATTTCTAGTTAACACACTGTGTACATCATGATTACTATTTAAATCAACCCACATTTCCTTAAAAATTTTAATATTATGGATCCAATTCTTAATTGAGGGAACTGATTCAAATTTAATTATATAATTTTCATTTTTTATTGATTGAAATAATATAGATTCTAAAACGGGCAGTAAATCATCCCATAGTTGTATGTGGGGTGAGTCTTTTTTTAGGCATGATTTATATTTTTTACTTGTATCTTGATAAGAATGACCATTAAATGAATCAAATAACTTATCGAACAAAAGCAGAAACTCAGCTGTTTGTTCACATTCCGGAGGCAGTATCTTGTATTCTGAAAGAAAAAAAATTATAACAATTTTTTATCAAAGTCAGGTCATATAGTTTTAGGTCGACTGAACCCATTGAGAATATATGTATGTATTTACACAATTCACCTGTTTTGTCAAGACTTTTATATTTAATTTTATGCAAGAATCTATTAGTTACTGCTGTGATTGAGTTATATATCATCATGACTTTAACATTATGACGTCACGAATAAGGCGACCGTGATGGTGCATTTGGAGTCACATGGTTCTTTTTAAAATTTAATAACTTTTAAATTGTTTATAATTAATTTAGAAAAATGTTTTTCAATTGTTTTTGTTTTAACTATCTAAATTATTTATAATAAAGTTTTAAAATAATACATGAAAAAAATTACTTTCTTTTTTCAAAAACCCAATAAAATTGTGTTCCTTGAATATTTAAAAATGCAATAATGCCTTATTCAAGCATATATTGTTACCTAAAAATAAAGTTGGTACAGCATTTCTGGTCAATCGATGGGAAGGCAGTCGGTAGCATTGGTTGAAATGCCTGTCACAAATTCTTATGTTGTCAAATATATAGAGATCTCCTTTCCCTTGTTCAGCTACATCAAGTACATATTTCCACTCTTTAAATCTATCAATATCTTCCAACTTTAGGGCATTCGGATTTGGGAACTTGTGTAAGGGGCCTGGAAAAGTTAAAAAATTAAAAGTTTTATTTTTAAAGTTTTGTACTCAAAACCTCCTCTTAAACAGCTTGACCAATTTTTATGAAATTAATTAGTGCCTTCTTAAGTGGCTGTGCTCCTAAGAAGTGGTCAAGTTGTTTAGGAGTTCCGTGACATACAAACATATAGAAGAATTATATATATATAAACATATATTTATACATATAACAAGACAGCAGAACCTAGTATATCTGGACATTGAAAGAAAAGTAATAAAAAAAAAGGGGTGACTAAAGACGAGAACACAAAACCGTGAAAGAATAATTGGGAGCAAAACATAGATTATGTTTCAAGAAAATGAGATATTGGAAAAAAGTTTCCGTCAATTTAAGATATTTGCATTTTTTACCGGCCTGTTGCTTGTAAAGTACTTACCATAAAAAAATAAGGTAATATAACTTATGACGTATGGTTAACTGTAAGATTTCTAGAGGTCTAGTGGTTAGTGATTCTGACCGCTAAGCCAGAGGTTATGGGTTCGATTCCCAACCTGGACAAATAAATGTGTGATGAACCAATCACTTGTTGTGTCTGGGTATAATTTATCTATAATATATATGTATTTATTTAGTAATATTTAAGTAGTAAGTTTATCACCAGGTTCTGCCTAGTTTGGGATGAGGCAGTAAGTAAGATGTTTCAAGTTACTATATTATTATTACTTTTAGATTTCTAAGTCGTGCAAAATAACACTAAATTCTATGCAGTGAAACTATACACATAGGGATAGGACACATTTATTTGTTTATGAGAATCACAATAGATTCGAAATTTGGCCTTTGAGCACTATTTGGTGACCAGATGTGTCTGTGTAAGAGAACAACTGTTGTGCCATAACTATTTTAGTAAAATAGTTGGTCATTACAACTTAGATCGTGATCCAAAAATATTAGTTATTAATATTTATCTGGTAATAGTGTCGTAAAAACAGTGTTCTTTATAAGCATTCAGCCGGAACCTATGGTTTGGTATAGATTGACTAAAATGTTGTTCCATAGAATGTCGTTTTTGACTGAATTCAAAATATGTTCATAAAAAATAATCTATAAGTTTAAAATATCAAGACTAACAACAATCTTTTGCCAAGATATTAACAATGTGACTAGGTATAGAAAAATACGAAAAGAAGTAGAAAAGTTTATATCTTTGCGAATAGTAATACTAAAAACAAATTGTCTTACCATCATTTATGCAGCCAAAATAGCACTTTAAGTATGCTTTTCGAGGCATCCTGTCGATCAAATCCGTATCGAGAAGTTAGTCCAGAAGTCCGAATAAGCGAGCCAAGTAAGTCGTAAAAGCAGCAAACGAAGTCAAAAAAACACAGCCAAGTCACGTATTTGAATCGAGGTTCACAATGTCCGATTAGATAAAGCCAAATTGTAGGAAATATAGAAAAAGCAAAATGGTGTATGTAGGATAGTTCTCAAACGACGCGAATCATAAACGGCTAAACTTTGAAAGTTTTCGTTGACATAAAAACAGTTTAGTATTGCCATATAAATAATTGTATATGGAAAATATATTCCCAATAATTTATGTTATTAATAATTTATTTAGATACATTTTTGTTATAATTTATAATTTTAAGAACTTAGTTATTTATTTTAAGTAACAAGATTTTTTTTTTTATAATGTTGACATGAGCATAAGCTGCCATCTAGTTGCTTTCTATAGTATAATGTAAGCAAAAAATGATTCCCCTAGTGCGCGAGATGTCCTTTTTCGCAGTAATATTTTCCGTCTACAATTTGTATGAGAGTTGCATGGCCCGGTGAAACTGTAGAACTGACAACACTGGTTGTGTTACCGAGGCGCTGAAATATTTGAAGTCGTGATAACACTTTTTAAATGTTTTCGAGATTTAATACTGTCCGTAAGATTGTAATATTTGGGTATGTTATCTAAAAACAATATATTATTTACCGTTTGCATAATTTAGCTTTTGATTCATAGTCCGAAATGGACATACTCCTTTGAACATTTCGCAGGTAAATCAAACCTATACTACTAGTACTTCCCATTGACCTAAAATCATGAAATTTGCGAAGAAGCAAGGTCTGACAGCACAAGTAAAGGAAAAATACAAGTCGTTAATTTGTTGTTATATCATATAAAAACAAAAGTTTTTGTGATTACAAACTTATATTTTGCGGTTGGAAAGTGGACTTTGTCGTACATCGATGTATGGGAGAGTATTTTTTAGAACCGCAAAGTTTAGTTTGTCTTTCGGAACAGACGGGCAAACATCATCTGGAACTGATTCCCGAGATGGATGTACTATCTACATACAAGTCTGTTTGGTTACGGAACCCTCGGTGCTCGAGTCAGACTCGCATTTGTCCGGTTTTTATATTGACCACGTAAACCACATACGAATTTATTATTGCCATGTTGAACACACTTTCTTTGTGTCTTACTGCTACAACACACACTGTCCACAATTAATGAACGGTATCCACGCCTTTGGTCGAATTGTAGAACTCGATAATGTCCGGTATACCAGAAGCTACAATAGTACCATCCCCATGGGTGGTGAAATATGAACAGAATATTCTATATTAATGTAAGAAAACGATTTCAAAAATATACAGGTAAATCCGCATGTTATAAGTTATAACATGCGAATTTACCTGGGTTATAACCATACCATATACCATACGTATTGTAATAATTAGACATTATAACATATAATAATAACACAAACTTACCTTTTATTAACCGAGGAGAAAAGAAGGAGGTTCTCAATTCGTCCGTATATATATATTTTTTTGTTTTTTTTTTATGTTTGTTCAGCGATCTCTCCGTTATTTATGAATCGATTTTGATTATTCTTTTTTTGTTAGACAAGGTACATCTCAATAGGGGTCCCATGTCAAGAAAGTCAGGATCTGATGATGACATCCTAGTAAAATTGAGAGAAACCATCGCAAATTGTAGGAACGAATAGTGGTGCCGATTCTATTGTACACTCGACTAAACTAAAACCTGACTTAATTTCTTCATATGAAATCAACCTAGTGTTCTTCGTAATAAGGTCTATTGGTTACTAGCATCTATTTCTCAGCGCTGCTAAATTTCAATAAAACCTGTCAACGTATACTCAACTTTATTTCCACGCAGCGATAGTCTTAATTTATTCCAACGCTGTATAATTGCCGTATAAAAACTTGTTCAAAACGAACAAGGATGACGTGTTTTTAATCTACACCTACGAAGACGCTTACTAAAAACACAGAGCAAAAGAGATGGCATTCAAAGGATAGCGGCTCTCGCTACGTGGTATTAAAGTTTATTTAAGCGTATCAGACTTTAGTCGACAAATAAATTGCTTATTTCGATAGCGACATATGTTACCTACTTGTTTCAATTTGAAATAAGACCTTGTTTCTAAGTGTGCAAGGTTTACTTCTTATATGAAGAAAATTTAGTGGATTTTAATTTAGCGAGTGAAGTAACAGAATTGGGGCCAGTGTTTCTGTTTACTTTTCATTACTTTATCAGGTATTTGCGTTTAGAAATTATCACATCATGTACATGCTGAGCTGATGATGAAAAAAAATCATAAAATAAAAATCTTTTAACAAATAATTAAACCGACGAAAAGAACTAAAAAGCATAAAATAAATAAACCTTTTAAGTCTTAAGTATTGAGCTTATTTACATAAACTATTTCAGTGCTTTTCAGTTCTTTTCGTTGGTTTAATTTTTTGTTAAAAAGTTTTTTTAGTAAAGCAATCGTCAAAAATCGTAAGTCAGAAATAGCTGCAGTATTCATAAGCCGTAACTATTCGAAGCTTTGTAACTATTCAAAAACACGCCACTGCTGGTAACTTGCATACGTAATTGTTACATATTACATATTAGTGGGTAGATTCATATAGCGATGTAAGAAACCGTCTCAATGTTTTGTATAAAACGCCGCTAGAATTATAAGTTGTGTTGAGTATCAATATACGTTCGGGTTGAATACGTGCCTTTCATTTAACAGTAATATACTCCCAATTTTTATTTTTATTTTATTTGTTTTTTCTTTATTTTTGTTTGGTTTTGGGTCTGTGTGCCAAAATAAATGTTTTCTTTCTTTCAGTACTAAGTGGCCGATAACATAGGAAGGTACTTGAAAGAACAGCTTTCTATCTCACACACTCAAAAAATTTGAAGATTATTTTTACTCCGCGCGTTCTGAGAGACGAATGTTTCTGAATCTAGGGTTAATAAATGAAGTCCAGTTCCCTTCCCTGGTGGACGTAGGCCCTCCATCCAACAAACAGCCTCAAGAATTAACTAAGGATATACAGTTTCACTCACGTGTGTATTTCCGGGATGACAAACTAGTTTCGGACCCGACGGGGGGCCTTTTCTTATACTACGTCGGTGGTAAATTAGCATACGGCCTGCCTGGTGGTAAGTGATTACCGCGAGGACTGCAAGGGTTTTTTGCAATAATAGAATATCTAAGAATTGAATATAAGGATTAAGAAAACCCGTTTATTTTTAAAACAGATTGTCAAAATGTCACCGATTTTACAGAACTTCATCTGCACAAATGAAAACATTTGAGATTTATAGATTAATAATATTGTCGCGCCGATGGCCAACCAAAATTATGTAAACGACAAGCACATAGTATATGACAACACTAAAAATAGTGCCCTCCCCAGGGGTGGATACAGTGACATCCACCCAGCAACATCAACAAGCTAATAAGCCAACAACTACCTACAAGTACTCCCTGTTGTGAGAGCCACAATAATAAAATATGTTCATAAAAAACAACCCTTAAGCCCCTACATTTAGTTATTAACTAACCTTTATTTATAAAGGTTCACCACGCACATTTTGGGAAGAAGTGACAATATTTTTGTTAGTAGACAATGACGTCACTGGTACGTTACCAATCCTATTCCTCCTCCCTTGCAGCTCTGGGAGGCCTCCACTGACTGAAAAACTAGACATCTGTCATACCTACTTCAGTAAGTTTTATGACTTATATATACAAGTTCTGTGGGTGTAAGAACTTTCGTTTCTAAAGTACATTAAGTAATGAAAGTTAAGGAATTGTTGAAGCACCGGTGGCGGTAGAGCGCGTTCCGCTCACAAACTTTGTGAGAAGTGAAGCTGCAGCTGCGAATGCAATCGTAACGTCAACAGTGTCTCGTGCTGCGTGCAGCGAGCAGTGTGTGAGGAAAACTCTCGGCCGGCGGCGGCAGACTCAGCGGCGGCGGTGACGGCGCGCGCCGGCTCGCCACTCACTTCACGCGCTCCTCTGTCCTCCGTCCTCTTCGACACAGTACGTCAGTACGTCGCGCGCCCTCGCACCGACGACTCACGTCTCGCGTCCTGCAGCGCCTCACTACCACGCGACGTGTATTTAAACGCGATCGTATATATATTATTAATATTTTTAATAAATTAGAAACAAGTGCGGTGAGCGGGAGCCACAGTGTGTGTTGCAGTGTGGGTGATAAAATGTGGTGGTTGAGTGGGAGTGCGGGGTGAGCGCGCGGATGGGTCGTGCCCTGGCGCTGGTGGCGGGCGCGCTGGTGCTGGCGACGGCACTGGCGCGGGCGGCGTGCCCAGCGCGCGCCTCCGAATGCGCGTGCAGCGATGCAGGCGCACGCGTCTCCTGTCGCGGCCGAGGCCTGCGCCGCATGCCGCCGCTACATGACAACCTGCTCACGCTGTGAGTTCAGATATTCCGCAAAATCCGAAGTCTGCTTCAGTAGGTTTCGTATTTTGAGAAACAAGGCCGGTCCTCATGTTTTCTATACGTTACAACTAATAGAGAAGGGTCGGTAATTAGAAAATCATACTCCTTGAATTGCAACTGTACAAAGGTAGGAAAGCTGACAGCTCTAAGGTTTGTTATAATCCGGTGGCTCGTATTCTTGATTCCCTTTAACTTAGTAAAATAGTTTTGTTAAGGACGTAGATTCCTGAAAACTTTTTTACGACAAGTGAAAAGTTGTATCTTTGCAGTTGAGGCGGTGTTACTATTTACCTATTAGGTACCTTATAAGTTAATTCAAATAGAAACACTGCCTTGGAAAATAATGTACATTTGACAATGTAATGCAAAAAAAAATAACCCTTACCACTTACTTACTCTCAGACAATCCTCAACACGCAGAGGTAATCTTTAATTCGTAATGCTCCAAGTTCAGTTACCGCTGTTGACTTCTTAGGCACATGTAACCGCACTGACACTTTCGTAAGCAGAAGGTAGTAACTAATGCCTTATCTGTGGCAGTAGTTACACCTATGGGTGAAGGTGTACTTGACAACAACAACATTACATGTAAGTCGACGTACACACTCGTACAAGTGTTACGTGCGGTGCGTTGATGTCTTTTATTCGCGAACAGTTTTCTGGCTTCGATCATTGAAGACTTCCTAATGTATGTTTATTAATATTATGAACACCTCGACAGCTTTATAAGATAGATCAATTATTAATTATTGCTTCTAAAACAGTTAATAGCTGTACGTGTTAATAAATCAATGAGAAAATGGGTGGACTTCAACACACGTAGGCCGGCAACGCACTTGTGACTCTTGAGTTGCGGCGGTCCATAGGCGGTGGTAGTCACTTACCATTACGTGACCCACCTGCTCGTATGCCTCCTATCCCATAAAAAAAATACGCGTGGAAAGTCTCTATCTATGTCCACCAGAATCATCAGTACACTCGAGTTCTGTTACAGTCTGTTTTTACGTTTTTTTTTTACGATTTACATTGAGATATACTATTTTATTGTACCGTAATTATTTCAAAAAACTTTTTTTTTCTATTTTCAATAACTGCCATCAGTCCTACTCTGGACTATTATCAGTTTGCTTGTGTGATAAAAATTTGATGTTTGAGGTGCCACTGCTACCTCTTTAGATCACTTGACCTCTTTTAAGCCGATTGACAGTATCGCTGCCATCCAGTAATTTAACAGCTAGGGAGTTAGGGTGAATAGTCAGACGATCATCGTAGCGTTTTTTGTGATTCATGATTTCCTCAAGAATGGTAGGAGTGTTGAGATAGTCATGGAATTCATCATTGCGAGTGAATCATGGGCTATTAACAATACTCCGCAATATAACATTTTGAGCTCTTTGGAGGCATATTATGCTGCTTTTGCTGGCCACTCCCCATAGCTGGATGCCGTATGACCATATAGGTTTCAGAAGAGAGTTGTACAGCAGGAGTTTATTATCCAAAGGTAGGACTGAGTTAAGACCCATCAACCAATTTTCAAAAAAAAATTATATTTCAAGTTGCTTCCTCTCTGCTTTATGTGTGTATTCCAGGTGACCCTCTTGTCCAGGTAGAAGCCAAGATACTTAACAAAATCAGTGTGTAATAAAACGGTAACCCCTAGTTTTACTATGGGACAGTCACCTCTCCTCAAAGTAAAAGTGATGTGGTATAACTTTTGAGCACTCGCGCAAATACGCCACTTTTGCAGCCAAGTATTCATTTCATCCAGTACTATTTGTAGTTTATTGTTGGCGATATGCGGTTCTTTGGCTGACGCTAGGTATGTAATCATCCCCATAGGTTGCTACCATTATATCTGCTGATGTTGGAAGATCAAATGTGAAAATATTATATAAAGCGGGTCCCAGGACCGATCCTTGCGGAACTCCAGACTAGATCTTTCATCTCCCTGTTTCACTTGGAATTATCTGCCATCTTAAGTAATCATGATTGGAAACACTGGGTGGGGAAGTTTTTCTTTTATTTGGCATAATAACCCCGTGCCGTGAACACGATCGAAGACCTGCTGTACGGCTGAAAGTTCCGCAGAGGTGTATTCCATTTTCTCGAAGCCCTGTCGTATCGCGTGATAAGCTCCATGGACCTGTTCGGTAGTTGAATGAGACTTTCTAAAACCGAACTGATGTGTCGAGATGAGGTCACACTCATCCATACATGCTTTGAATCTGGTCAAAACAACTCTTTCCCAGGGTTTTGACAATACTGGTGTGAAGTTTATGGGTCGATACGATGAAACTTCGTCCACAGGTTGACTAGCCTTATGGAGCATTATTATTAGAGAAATTTTAAATAATTTGTAAAAATAAAAAATTTGTTCTGTATATTCCATTAAATAAACCAGAAAGATATGTAAGAGCTTTTTTGGGTAGTTCCTTAAGTATTCTAGGGGTTATTAAGTCAAACCCAGGTGCTTTATTCGGATTCAGCGATCTAATTTCCATCGCGATTTCTTTGGGTGACGTTGGTATAATAGGCAAGCCCAATTGAAAGTTCTGGTTCAACATATCGTCAATTTCTTTTTGGTTCAGCCCCTCGTTGGGTTTAAAGACTCTTGCCAAGTGTAAGAGAAAAGTGTCGGCCTTCTCTTTGTCGGTTCTGGCCAAAAATAGGCGTGATCTGATGGGCGGATTATGGTTTTGTGACTTGTCGAGATTTTTAACATCCTTCCATAAGGAGTGGTCTCCTTCATCCGAAGCAGACATCATTGATATGTGCTTTTGAAGTGTGAACTATTTGCGGTATCCCTTAGCATGACTTTTATTTCCTTCGTAGCACGGTAAAATTTTGTCTTGTCTGCGGATGATGAGATACATGCCATATCCTTCTGAGGTAAGGTTTTTCTTCGATTTTGCGTTTAATGGCGAGAGGTTGTGAGGGGAGCTTGTTCGATATTCCTAATTCAGAAGTATTGATCCAGCAGGCCATCTGGATTAGGTTGGTGATATATATGCATGCGTCCTCGATGTCTTCTGGTAGCTTTAGTGCTTTGGTTAATTTAAAGTTATCTTGAAGGTAATCTCTAAACCCAAGACTGGAGGTTTCTCTTTGGCTACAATGTTACTGCTAATATTAAGTATCACGGGAGTGTGATCGTATGATCCATCTAGACAGGACTCAACAAACAAGCAAAGAAAACTCACCCCACCAGTAATAAAAAGGTAGCTAGGTAGTAGTATATAGATAGTAGTAGGTAGGTTTAATAATATTAGGTAGGACTGCCATCCGACCTAAGTTAAATTTCAAAAAAGTGGATAAAATATTGAATGATGCACAAATATATAATGTAAAACATATACATATATGGCTAACTAGCTGGTCTGTCTACTCTCTACAATCTATCTCGTCTATACAAAATTTCACCCCCGCAACCCCGTTAAGTTTTATTTTCGACTCAAAAGTAGCCTGTCCTTCTCTAAGGTCCCGTCTACCTCTATACCAAATTGAATCAACATTGGTCCAGCGGTTCAATTATAAAAACGTAACGGACAGACTGACAGAGTTACTTTTGCATTTATATTTGTTACAAGCAGTTCCCGCGCGGCTTCGCTCGCGTGTACATATTTATATATTTTGCGCGGAACCCTAATTCTTTCCCCAAAATAAATGTAGCCTAAGTTACTCCTTATAACACCAGCTATGTGCCAATGAAAGTTCCGTGGATAGCGGTCCACCCGTTCCGGAGATTAGCCTAAACAAACCGACAGACAGACAGAAAAAAAATTGAAAAACTAATTTTTAAGCCTAGGTAACGTGCAAATAACTGTATGAGCTTAAAAAAGCTATTATTTTGACATTACAAAGAGACACTTCAATTTTATTTATTTGTATTGATGATGATGTATTGCCTAGCTGACCCTACAAACCTCGTTCTGTCATATGAAGTGCAGGCCCGATTAGAAAAAAAAAACTAACTTTTCTATTCATAAGAACCTTCCTCGGACTTTCAAAAATATTTGAATTACAAAAAAAGCCGAATTTGCCCAGTTGTTCTCGAGTTTTGCGCTTAGCAACTCATTTAGCTATTCATTTTTATTAATATAGAAGATAATATTATTAGTATAGGTAAATAAATATCCTTTCTCGAGCAGGTCTTGTGTGATAAGGTTACCAGAAGACAATGCTTCCAGAATTGATCAGCGGGTCAGCGTGCAATGAGAACGGATAACCATCAGGTTATTCTTTGAACCAAGATCATGCCAGCCTTCTTCCAGTCACTATTGAAGATTAAGAGCTCACGGACACCATGACTTTCAGCGTCTTTATACCGAACGATTAAAGCACGTAATCATCAATATAACTAAAGTTGATGGACCTACTTCATGTATATGTTACTGTAAAATCCCGAACATTGGTAAATCCTAGGTGATACCGGTAAATCCTAAGATTTACCAACCGTTATTGGTAAAAGTCCGAATTTTATAAAGAAGACATAATTTTTCGGGCTTTTACTATGAGAGTTTGGTAAATCCTAGGTTTTTACAATGACGTTCGGTAAATGATGTTTATTTAAAAAAAAACAATGATTTAACAACTTAATCATTTATTTCAATCACATATCAGTCAAAACCTTACATAATTGTGTTTATAATTATGATCATTTTTAATTATCTACCTATCAGTTAAATACTGACATAGTTTAAATTATTATCATTTGGAATATTTATTAATAACTAGTAAAACATAATTCCTAGACACCTTCAAATTACTTTTTAAATAATAAAAAACAGATAACAAAAAAAAAAATATCACACAAACATAACGCTTGCGTTTGCTAAGCTAACTGAATCAGTATTTTTCTTATTATTTAGTATTATTAATGAACAACTTTAAAAAATACAATCATAAATTGTAATTTATATTAAAAAAATATTTTACTTATGATTTTACATGGAGAGCTATTGTGTCATTTAGAATTACACAATAATCGTTTCGTCGAGCATTTTTTGAGGCAGTTACATTTTTTGAATCCTTGTCTTCCGGTCAAAGACAATTTTCAGACAACTTCTCAAGGACTTATCTCGACATGTCTATTTTTCAACATTTACCAACCGTCATTGGTAAAACCTAGAATTTACCAAACTGTCATGGTAAAACCCCGAAAAATTAACTCTTCTTTATAAAATTCGGAATTTTACCAATAACAGTTGGTAAATCTTAGGATTTACCGGTAAAACCTAGGATTTACCAATATTCGGGCTTTTACAATATACATGTTTAATTATAAATATGTATAAATAAAAATTACTTAATGAATAAAACAATAACGAGTGAAGCCGTAGAGGTATATGAACGCATTGTACGTTCCCACCCATGGTCCGTAGACTAGTCATTAACAGTTGGTTGGGTCGTCTTTTGGTTTGATTTCAGTTTACATAAAGAATAAAGATAAAAATATTCATTTTATCAATGGTGTGTTTCTTAACTACGTTAACCCCTTTACTTTCACAAGACAGACTCCTCACATCATTTGGATTTAGGTAAATGTTTTACTTCAAAAAATGGAAGGCTTTTTACTCCGGGAGGGTTCTTTTTTGTATTTATATCATATGGACGAGTGAGAGGGTGGTATAAATGGTCGCGTCGTCAATCGCGTCAGAAATTTGGTTTTTCCCCTTAATAGGTAAATTATTAGAATGCTTATAAATATGTCTTGCTAGATGTTTATAAGCATAATTGGCCAGACACGGAGTTGTTACTTGACTTTTACAATATCAAACTCCTCAACTGTGTACTGGTCCCGGTTCGGAACGTTTACAACTATGCAACCCTGACCTGCTCCAGCTATTGCCTATACTGTTCCATCCATCCGTATAAGCAATCAATACCCTGTCCCTTCCATGACAATAGTTGACCGTAATATACTTGTCCCATATTACGTGACTGAGGAACTAAATTATAGTTGGTCAAATGTGGTTGTTTTAGACGCCTCTGCCTATCCCTTCGGCGTCAGTGTATGTATGTATTTATGTATTTTTTGCCGGGTACTTTGACATTTATCGCGGAATGTGGCCGCCCTATTTTACCAGAGCAGTGCCGACAGGACGAACGACGCTAATAACCGCGCGTGATTGATGACGCGCCCTCATTGCCTCCCTGGAGGAAAACTGCTGATGGGGCGGGGACTGTCCTCTACGCGTTTAATCAAAGCGGAATGTTAACTATTTTTCATCGCCACAAGTGCACAACGACACATACGCTAGTTGAATGAACCAAACCTAGAGCTTAGGATGTAGTCAAACTTAAAAAAATCTTGAAAAGTTTGGAAGAAAGTGTAGTTAAATATATGTATAGCTATACATGTTTTAGGCATACATTTACCGAGTGCCAATGTGATGCAAGTAGTAAGCGCACGGAACGAGGGCGCGAGAAATGTTTAGCATCCCTGAGAATATCTTTTAACTATCACAAACCTACTAAAGCTACATATCTACTTAAAATATAGTTACTTAAACTTTATTATAATTTCTGTGTAAGTAGAAGTTTCTTATTTATTCAATCACCTCATATTGCTTAAATAGACTATTGTCGTGTTAAAATTTAGACGCCAATTCATTAATTTCTTCGCTGTCGAGTAAAGCATCAATCGGTGCTACGTCTAATTTTTAAGATTTATAAGCAACACATTACTATAGCTAAATGTAAAGTAAATACCTTTTGTACCTCCGATCCACAATAAACGGTGTTAAGTTTGTTTGGAAATTTCAGCCTTAAAGACGCCGGTGAAGCAAGTGAAGCATATTTTATTTGAACTAGCGTACAGTCGCGCTCCGTGCGGTTTGGAAGCGATTTTTGACTGTACCCGCTATAATATAATCGCAATACTCAACATGCCATTAATCATCCTCGACCTGTTAAATAATCACCGCACCGACAGCGCCCCACGCGTCTGCTGTGACGCGCCGACGTATCGCACCCACTGCGTAAATAATAATACATTTAATTTTACTTAACGATTCAATTACTTGGTGAATAAATATAATTTGCCTGTAAACTCAGTGTGTGAGATCAGAATGCGACGAAGGTGCTCGTTATCATAAATTGTAAGGATCGCCACTTTGCGGTGAGCGTTCACATTAACAGAGCATTCCAGCGTTTTGTATTCAGGAAATTTTGTATCAAATACGTTTTATACTAAGTATTCTGTGACGGGACCTTTTGGACGCAAATATACGATAGCATTACAGTTAGTTAACCAATTGAATCACACGTCACACTGCGCTAACTCACTGTAGTAAAGTAATGCCTAATAAAGGGAAACCTCCCTTTACTCGGTTTCTATAGAATCCGATAGTCGTTATACGGTCATGTTCGTGAACGGCCGCCCCCCTTTATAAAACTTGTGCAAATAAAATTCCACCTCTACTTTCACTTAGTTTACAAAGCGTTATCTCCATACTCGAATACACACCATTCATTTCTAAACAAGCTTTTTATGTCGCCTACAATTTTGCTTATATTCAAAAAGCATAGATATAAAAATAATTATTTTTTATTTTCTTAAACATATATTATTATAATATATACCAAATCAAACCGTAGAAACTAATCTTTTATATTGCGTACTAACACATATTACATAATATATTGCTCATTGAACAAATGAGCTTGAATTTCATTATAAGACACCGTTTTTCATAGGATTAGGTACAGTCAGCGATAGAAAATATTATATTTGATGAATATTAAATTTGTTAAAATGCATAAAAGTTTGCATAAAATGCATTTTTCATTACGATAAAACGATTTGTAACATAATTTACAATTGCCATGTCATCATCATCATCAGCCTATCGCCATCCACTGCTAGACAGAGGCCTCCCCCAAGGAACGCCAACTATCCCGGTCTTGGGCAATCCGCATCCATCCGCTGCCAGCCACCTTCTTCAGGTTGTCGGTCCAACGTGCCGCAGGGCGCCCTACACTTTTTTTTTTTTTTCGTGAGGAAACCCCCACGGGTCATCACCTCACCATGGCTATCGGTGAAGTGGTATGTCGGAATCGAACCGGCGAAAACCACACGGTGTTCCGTCACAAGTGAGTCTATCGCAAGGGACTCGGGTATACCCTAAGAAGTCCCCGAGCTAGCACGTGTCGGCTCCAGCGACCATCAGTCCGTCATGTGCGACGTCGGTGACTCTAGTTCTCTGCCGAATAACTTCATTATCGACTAGAGAAACACCGAGCATCGCACGCTCAACTTCAAACTTGTGTCCACGTTTCGGCTCCGTACGTCATTACGGGTAAAGGAACGTACCCTTACTACATGACCCGTTCTGGGGGGGAGGGGGGTCTTCAAAATACCACGCTTGGTCACAAGGGCAGAGGGGTTTAGGTTTTCGTCACGTAGTCAATATCCTCTAAGGAAATCTCGTGCTTTTTCGAGCTATATTCAAATATGGCGCGCAGTGTTTAGCGCTTTTTAAACTCACAGGTAGCAACAAGCAAGCGTTTAGCGCTTTTTAACTTTCTGTCGGCAAAAAATGATTTAAAACCATATTTATAAATGACTACGTGAAAATTAGAGGGGACTTGGCATATACTACGGGTGGTCACCGAGGGGGGTATAGGGGTATAAAAAATTGTAAAAAATGGGTCACGTAGTATGGGTATGTTGCCTAAGACGCACTGGTTAAATGTCCTGGTTTTTAAGGATTGAGGGATCGGGGACTCGAAGATATGAAGTAGCTTCCCATACGCCGCCCAGCCCAGAAGAATTTTTCTATCGGCCTCTCGATCGAAGTTGTGCCGGCCGAGTTGCATAGTTTGCCATGTGTTTGGTTTAAACTACACAATACCACAGATAATATAATACTGACAATACTAACAAACCTACAACTTGTAACAAATCTAATTAAGCGGTTTCATAAAAAAGAATATTATCAATTCGTTTCTATCGCGAACAATAACTATTATTAGGAGCAGCAAAAAATGACAATGTAGGAAGAAACTTCTATAGTGTAATATGTGTACCTGAATTAATATTTTTTCGTTCTGATCTATCTGGCGAAAGCGTAAGTTTCGTAGTTTTTTAGATATCTAAACTTTTGTCGATAGCTGTACAAGGTACGAATGCAAACAAAGACATTGCCAGCTGTGTGTTCAACAGCAAACGTAACCAGTTAAGTACTTACTGTACGTAGGTAGACAGTGGAACGCATTGAAAGGTCTTCGGGTCGCGGATCTTTTTAGCTATTTATAGAGTAAATGCGAGGACAAAGGCAATTAGTTGCAGAACCCAGTCCTGAGCTTAGTGCGCGGCCCTGTCTCCCTGCTCTGAGAGGAGGGCGGTAGATGGGAGGACAGGGGAGGTGCATCCCGGTGCACTAGGAGAGCCCAGCTCCGATTTATTGCTTGATATTGATGTTTCCACTTGAACCGTCCTCCGCCTCCGTGTGCATAGCCCTATAACGATACAACACCTTATTAGCTCGGCACACTCAGGCGAACAAATTTAATTGGACTAGTTTTATTTTTATACATTAAGCATCGTCGATGAGTGGTAGTAAGTTATAAATAGTTATAATAAACAACTACTCAAATCAAAATCAATAAAAATCATTTATTTCAATCAAACCAATTTTTTAATTTATTTAGATAGATCCTATATCAGGCAAGAAACTCCAAGGAGACTATTTAGATAGATCCTATATCGGGCAAGAAACTCCAAGGACACTATTTCAACATGTTTTTTCTACAATTTCAAGTTTCATTTTCTGCTACTGGAGCATTGTTAGTTTATTTAGTTAATACTGTACAAGGAAGTCTACAAAACCGGACCTCTATGCTGAAAATAGGTTATTTTATATGTAGTTGTTGTAATACTCTCCAAATTGCTGTCCGTTACCATTTAAAGTATTTTATTAGGCATAATTGGTAATTAGTAGTAGTAGAAAGGCATTATAGTAGTGTGTGTATGTATACTCTTTGCGCATAATAGTGATAATAATAATTATTATTCGGAAACTAGGAATTAGGACTCGCAAATATATCGATAAATCTCGTAAGGGGCTTTCACCGAAATTATAGGAACTTAGTATAAATAAAAGTATAAATATAAATTAGGAGTATAAATGGATGAAATAGCCGTTGTAAGGATTTTTACTTTTAAAAAAGGTAACGGGAAACGGGAGAGCTAAAACGTTGAAATTAAATTTTATTTCGAAGATTATTTAGTACCGTATTTTATTTTATTTTATTTTATTTGGAAAACTTACAGCTGAGTATCGAAATAGGTGTCAAGAACTAAATATATAAAGGCCAATTACAAGTTTTCACAATTAGTAACTAGTTTAAGTGCAAACAATATTTGGTCGGAGTAAAGAGAAGAAAAAACCAAAAGAGCATGCGCATGCACACATTTACATTATCGTATACCGAAAAAAAACCGTTTCGTAATGATACTTTTTAGATGAGAAACACTGGTAGCAAACAAATCGATGTCTATTTCCTCTGAGAGCTTATTGAATGTTTTACATGCACGAATCATATATCTATTTTGTCTATAAGTGGTCCTTACACGCGGTAGATGAAGTAAAACCATTTAAACCATAACCTCACCACGTCACCATCATTTATGAACTCAGTCCGCAGTTCAATCTTTAATGTCTTTTAAAGTACAGTGTTGTATACTTCATAACATTGTAAGAGGGGTTTTGATTTTTATTTTATGGTATAGGGGGCAAAGGAGCAGACACCTGATGGTAAATGACTACCGCCGCCCATGGGCACCTATAACTCAAGAGTCACAAGTGCGTTGCCGCCCTTTAAGGTGGGAAGAGGGGGGAAGAGCGGGAAGAGGGGAGAGGTGGATTAGAAGGGGGGAGACGGGAAGGATGGGAATAGGGGAGAGGGAAGGGTTAGGGCCTTTTTTTTTTGTTAGTGTGGAAACCCCCTCGGGCCGTCACCCCACCGGGGTTTTCGGTGGGGCGGTGTGTCGGAACCGAACCGACTAAAACCACACGGTGTGCCGTACTGCGCCTTAAGTAGGAGGGATCCACGAACAGCTTTTATTAAGACATCCAGAGAAGGGTTAGGGCCTCCGGTAACCTCACTCACACGGCGAAAAGTAATGCAAGTATTGCTTCATGCCGGTTTTTAGTGAGGCCGTGGTATCACTCCTCCCACGAACAAATATTGCCTGCGGGACTGCGACCGCCTGATGAAGGGGCCGGTCCTGAAACTAATCAGGCATCCCCGAGTTACAGTCTACAAGTGCGGGAGTAAGTTCGGCTAGAGTAAATACGTTTTCGCTTTTGACATTTCGCCCCGGTTGCACTGCTCAAGGTCATAAAGTCGTTTATCAGAACCCGTCTTACAATGTTATTGAATACGCGTGTGTAAAAACTTTTATCTTAAGTTCATAAGAGTACCAGCCCTCGCGAAAGATTTAATTCTATCATAAATAGATATATAAAAGTGTATTATTCAACAGAGGCACTTATTACTATTGTGATATCTGAAACGTTTCTGCCAGCTCGCGGCAATGCTGACGTATGGCATTTTGACTTTCGTCTTATATATCTCGTTGAGTTCTGATTTTTTTAATGTTCTGAATTTAAGAACTTGTATTAAAACGTTTTAAATAAAGTTCAGACCATTTTAAGAGGTTCGGCAGTTTTCCAAAGAAATACGATCGAAATGAAGAACGAAAAAAAAAATAATACGGTCGAATTGAGAACCTCCTTTTTTTTCGTCGGTTAAAAATAGGATCGATTGACTATCGAATTTACAACCCTAGATGGTTCGACAGGAGTATATACTGTGGTAATCTGTGGTACAGCCGAAGTAACTATTATCTTATCTGTGGTACAGCTGGCAGTCAGCAAAGTTAAAGGAAAGCTATGCCACTTCAAGAGGGAGGGACATATCACTCAGTCCGGGTGTCTGTGTGTCTGTGTGTAATCGTCGTTTCCTTCCAATCACGTACCCATTTCTGTAACACTATCGGCACTCAAATGGTAACCAAGGTATTTCCTTTCTTTGCTTGATGGTAAGCGAATGAATTAAGGTACCATCGGATATAAACGAAACTTAATTTACTTACTTAGTTTTGATTTTAATAGAACATCTCATGCACAGAATAGACGGCGTTTTGTTCTCATCAACTAGGACTTAAACAAGGCGACGATAGTTAAACGAATCAAGACACTCGCGCATGGCTTGACGAGATGTGCGCTAAATACTTTCAAAGTAATTTGGAAACTTCAGATCATTTTGTCATTATGATGTCTATATAGAGTAATTCTTAGTACCTAGGTCTTTGAAGTATGGCAAAATTGTGTTGTCTGTATGTATAACTAGAGATACATAAGACGAAAGACAAAACGGTTGAAGAAGAGAACGCATGCATAGCGAGATCCTCGCTCAAACCTTTAACAGTCTGCTTTTATAGTAGTAGTAAACGATCTTAAATCCAATTGACAATAAACTGTCGCCATGGTATACGGAATCGAGACGGGAGTGCAACTCCTAGACCACCAGAGGTGACATTGTTATTTTGTAGAAAGAAAGACCTATAGGTACAGTTTTTTTTAAATGTTGTTCTCTCAGCATATTTATATATAGATAGACTAGAGATTTATAAAGATCATAACTAAAATAACTAATTCATGTTTTCAAACAGATTCCTTTACGCTGTTCAAGTTCTATCGCGTATAACTCGTATAAAAATCGATCAGTAGGAACTACACAAGTTCTTAAAAAACTTATCCCTTAATAGGATATCGTTAATCATTATTATTTTTGGTAAAGCCCATGTTTTTTTTAACAATTTTTATAGAATCCTGCTTAATCGGTTATATAACTTTAACTGAGTCTTTAGTCCCGATAATCTCTCACTTATGTTTGAAATTTTCAGTGGCGGGAACCAACGCGCGAACTGGGACAGTATAAATAGTAATAATCAACCAGCCAGGATGATTACATTGACTTAATTTGACAGTATATTTTAATTTCAAATTTATACTGTGTCCTTTTACTAAACTAAACCTAAATGCGAAAAATTGTCATTGGCCTTTTCACACTATATATACTACATTGTGTTTTTACTTTAACTATAAATTCTTCTATAAAAAACAAGAGAATAATAAAACCACGTGTCTGGAGTCCCTTGAACACGGAATTATTCAATCAAGTTTTATTACTTGTATCTTTGCTTACTTTTATAAAACCTTTTCTTTTACATCTTATCTCAAGCTGTCTAAAACATTTACCACCTTTGCAAAAAATTAAAAACTATCTTTGACGAACCGATCACCAAGATACCAAATGCTCTCATTAACAAAATTTACAGTTTAGTTCAGGTTCCCGTTAACTTTAATTTTCTTCATCCTCACGGTATCTAGATGATTATAACTCTCGATGTAATAGAAGCACGCCGAGCGCGACGTGCGATACGCGTGCGCGTGTATATAAATACCTACTTATATCTGGCACAGGTGTCGGTTTAGAACGCGATGCACTAGTTGCACTAGTTGTTATACTTAGAAGTTTATTGTGCTGTCTTACTTGAGGCCTTCACTATTTTGTACGTTTTCTGTTCTAGTTACATCTTGAACCAGATCCACACTGTCAGTTACTGTCTGCTCGTCCTGGACACTTTTCATTGATAAATGGAATAGGCGTTTGTCTTTCATCTTACCTGATGGAAAGTGACGATAAGACGAAGATGGTAAACGCCTATCCAAGCGAAACCTAGTCCGTTTACTCTTGAACGTACTAATACTACAATTGTCTGCCTGACGACTCGAAGGAGCTGTCAAAGCTTTTAGTTACATTTTTTGGTATTTATTTATTTATTTTAAACTTTATGCACATTTGGTACATTGGCGGACTTAATGCCTAAGGCATTCTCTACCAGTCAACCATTGGGTGATGCAGAGAAAAGAAGAAGTAGGTGCAAATAAAAATTATGTTAAATAATTGTGCAGTAAATAATACGCAACTTGTAGCCCAATATATATATATATATATACACACACACATACACATACATATATACATATATATATACATATACATACACATACATACACACACATCCATATATATATGCATATACATATATTTTATAAATACATACATAAACATACATACATGTATAAATGCAGACACGATCACCATAAAATTCCTATCTCATACCTAAGTATATATATCCACGAATAAGTATAAGTTTTAACAATATTCAATCGTTAACTATTGAAGAGTTGAATCTGCTAACTCTTTGAGTAAGAGCTCCTTTACTTTCACTTTAAAAGAATAACGATTAGTAGCCATCCTGACCTCGAGAGGAAGCGCATTCCATAGTAGAATAGACTGAACCGAGAAAGAAGAACCGATAAACCCAGTGGTATGAGAGGGACAAAGTAGAAGTAGGTTACTTGACGACCGAAGGTTTCTGTCATGGTTATTACACAGTAGTTGGAAGTGTGGTGTTAAATAAGTAGGGGGAGATGGAGAATTGAGGATAGTGAATAGGGTAGTGAGTGCGCGCATTTTTCGGCGTTGACGAATAGGCAACCATCTGAGCTGAGAACGAAAGGTGGAAATATGGTCATATTTACGAAGATTAAAAATAAATCGAATGCAGTTATTAAGAAGACGGTCTAATTTATCGAGAAGATCTGCATTCAGGTCATAACAGCACATATCACCATAGTCGATTAAAGGAAAGATAAGAGTTTGCACGAGCGTGGTCTTAGTATTCGCAGGGAGAAAATGTTTTAGGCGATATATAGCTCTGAGGGTTCCGGTAACCTTTTGACATACGTTGGTAACTTGGTCGCGCCAGTTTAACTTAGAGTCGAGATGTAAGCCCAGGTTTTTCACCGAGCGACAAATGGGTAAAGTTGTACCGTTAAAAATCACAGCAGGGAGTGCCTCAGAGTCGACTCTACTCATCAATCGGTGACTACCAATTACAATGGCCTGACACTTTGTCGGGTTAACAGATAACCCAAACCTTTTAGACCAGTTCTCAATGACTTCGAGGTCTCTATTAACCATGTCAATAGCTGTTGTTATGTCTTCAACCTTAGCTTGGGAGTACAGTTGCAAGTCGTCGGCATACAGATGATACGCACATTGAAGTTCAAGGGTTAGGAGATTAATAAACACAGAAAATAGCAAAGGAGAAAGGATACCGCCTTGAGGAACACCAGAGTCAACATCGCACCAACTCGAAGACAGGTCGTCAACACGAACAGACTGCTGGCGTCCCTGAAGATAAGATGAGAACCATTCCAGTGCTTCAGGTGAGATCATAAGATAGGAGAGGATAGACAGGAGTATATCGTGACTGACAGTATTGAAGGCGTTGGAGAAATCTACCAGTACCAAGACTGTCACTTTTGTGTCTTCCATGGCCGTCCTAATATCGCCAGTCACTTTAAGGAGAGCGGTGGTAGTGCTATAACTAGGCCTGAAACCAGATTGAAATGGGCTTAAAAGGTTATTCTTGTAAATAAAAACAGATAACTGTTTATGCACACAATATTCTAGCACTTTAGAGAGGAAGGGGAGAATAGAGATTGGTCTAAACTGATTAGGAAGGGTGGGATTTGCAATTTTGGGTAGGGGAATGATAAAGGCTTTACGCCAAAGTGAGGGGAAAAGGCCGGAATCTAAGGAGAAGTTAATAATATGGGAGATTACAGGTAAAACTTGATCAAGGATAGTTGTGATCATACGTCTGCTGATTTGATCAAATCCTACAGCGTTAGAATTGATAGAAAGTATTATCTTTTTAATCTCACCCTGAGCAACTGGAGAAAAGTGGAAAGAGTTAATATTGGGACAATTTAGGCCCGCTAAGTAGTTAACAGTCCGATATTTGGTTTGGTGATCCAGATGAGCAGATGTAGAGAAATGGCGATTTATATCATCCAAACCAACTATCTTCTGCACGTTAGCAGAACGCTGTTTGCCAATACCTAGAGTTCCTAAGAACTTCCAGGTGTTGGCGGGGGAAGAACAAGCAAGGTTGTCAAGAATGTGTCGGCGTTTAGCGTTGCGTATCATCTGATTACAACGATTTCTTGCAACTCTGTACAGATTGCGCTTTTCATCTGTGCGGTCCTTTTTTAATTTACTGAACGCTCTATCTCTTCGCCGCATAGCCAAAAGAACCTCCTTCGACATCCATGGTGCAGGTGGCCTCTTCATTTTAACCTTTCTTATAGGAGCATGAGTGTCGTAAAGGGTGAGAACTGTGTCATTAAAGGCCTCAACTTTAGCATCCACGTTTGGAGCCACGGTTACTACCTCCCAGTTTACTTTGGAGGCATCACTGCGTAACTTATCAATATCAATTCGGCGAAAACAACGCCTGTGCAATACTCTGGGGGGGGGTTTAGGAGGTTTGAGGATATAAGAAAGGAAAATGAGGTCATGGGTGGAAAGTCCCGGTGCATCTAGTTGACCGTGGTTGCGGACAAGTGTTGGGGTAGAGATAACCATCAAATCAAGCCACGTATCTCTTCCCTGGTTGTTATGATGTGTTGGTTGTAGGGGCAAGACGTGCAGGCTGGCTGACTTGATAATCTCAAGGAGTTTGGAGGAACGTAAGGATTGGTGGGAAAGGTCTGTATTGAAATCTCCCATGATGACATGGTGTGCATATTCTGACCCTATAGATTCCAGTACTGTTTCCAGACTGGAGAAGTAGTTAATAGAAGGAGGACAGTAGACAACACCTAGAACCATTTTAGCTCCTCTGACGCATACCTCGAGGAAAAGGAACTCTGCGTCGGCAGAGTAAGTGGCAGAAGAAGAAGCTAAAATTTTGTAAGGAATAGAACAGTGGATATAAATGGCTACGCCGCCGCCTCTCTTGTCAATACGATCGTTTCGGATAAGAATGTAGCCTGGAAGAGAATAAGACGTGGAAGGGAGGTTAGGTTTAAGCCAACTCTCGGAAATCAGAACAGCGTGAACGTTTGTGTCAGTAAAGGCCTCTGTCAAATCACTAAAGTGACTGGGTACGCTCTGTGCATTTACGTGACATACATTGAGCAGGTGTTCGGATTGCTGGTTAAATGTAGTCCTCAAGCGGTCACCTAGTGTGTCAGGTAAAGAGGCATAACTGTCGTCATCAGAAGAAATAGCAGATTCGTAGGCAGAATTATAAGAGTCATCATGATCAGCTATCATCGCTTTTTAAAATAATAATAAAAATAATACTAATAAACTACAAATTGAAATATAAAGGAAAATATATATAAAAAATACCTATAATATAATTATAATTATATGTAGAATAGCTAAAAGTATTACAACACTAGCTAAGTTTGCTTAAATATGTTCCTCTGCACCACCCACCAGCTAACATCACACACTAAGTACAACATAAGCAGAAAACGCACAATCAAAAAAAATACTAATTAAAATAACAAAAGGTATTCAGAAAAGGAATATAAAACGAGAGTGGGCGTGTAGACATAGTAAAGGTGTTAGTGCGTATCCGAACGCAACTCGCTGAACCAAACGCAACCAAACGTCACTTTAGAAATGTCATGTTGTCATATTTATTTACGAGATAATTGAGGTGGATAAAGTAAGATTAGTGTAAAAAATTGTGGGTAATTTACCAAAGTGACAAAATAATAATGAACTGTTATGTTTACCTGATTGCCGTCCAGCCAGTTGCGTGCAGTCGAAATATTTCAGTACACTGTGGGGTTATGATTAAATGTTGTATCATGAAGTCAATATTATGCCAAATAAACTAAACTTTGCCCGAAACGATCTTGTTTGGGCCAGGGGAGACAATTTTCTTGGCTCCACTTCTTGCCTGGGGCGCTGTTGTACTAGAAGATTTTGGATACTTGGACGTTAAAGGCAACAGTTCTTCGATAGAATTAATCTTGTGCCGGTCTCCTTCAGGCGACTTAATAATTATAGCGCCGTCCTGTGTCCAACATGCACGAGTACCGAAGTGAAGCCTCGCCTTGGAGAATACCGATTGCCACAATTAAAGGATGGAACTTCTTTAACGTCTAGTAGTTTGATAAAAGAATGGTGATCGTTAAATTAATTCGAATAGAGCTTTCGCACACTTACCAAAGTCAATCTCATAAAAAAGATTAGCAGGTGACTTTACGACGATGTTCCAATGTATGCTATACCCTATTCGTGAGCATGTGGTCGTATTTTGTCACGTTAAAGCCAAAACAATTTTTTGATCGTATATAACAAGATTTACAAGATTTGAAAATTATTATGATTTCGATTTTACCGACAACTCTGAAGATAACATCTCTCTTTCTTAAAATTTATTGTATGGAGTGATCATAATAAATCAATCACAAATACAAGTACTTTATAGAGTTATGATACAACAATAAATAAAACATGATGTATGAGATTATCAGACATGAATTAGTGCTCGGGGATCCATTTATATTTTAACTGGCGCACGACGTTCGTGTACGCAACTTCAGCATCAGCTGAAATAACAAACGGGCAAAATAAACCTAAGCCTGGCGCAACAATCTCAGAGATCATGCACTGATAAATGTGCTTTGGGATTAAGTAATAGTAAATTTATTGTACATCTAAAAAAAGGTAAACTCGCCTTCAATTGGACGTTAATTAAACGATATCGTAATTGAAAGAGAGAAAAAAAAGGTAAATAGTTTTAATGCCACTGGCTTTACTGATTAATGACTGTTATATTTATTTTCGGGGAGTACTTAAGGGAGGATTAATCATAATAATAATATAATACCTTCACACTAGGCAGAGCCTGTGCTATAGTAACCAGACTGCTGATAAACATACTTATATATTTCTAAATACATACATATTATAGATAGATAGATAAATTACACCCAGACACAGAACAAATGATCATGCTCATCACAAAATTATTTATCCTGGGTGGGAATCGAACCCACGACCTCTGGCTCAGCAGTCAGGGTCACTAACCACTAGACCAACAGGCCAGTCAATTAATAAGACAGTTTAATGATTTTAATGTACGTAGGCGGTGGGTACGTCGTGACGTTACAAGTCACGGTTACGTTTGAGTCCGGACGGATCTTTTGAAAGCCCTAAGTAATTCGGACCCTCCAAACGGAACTGCTGGCATAAATTAATAATATCGGAGCACTCTGCTCAGATACTATTCAGTTTAGGTACCTCAGTTTGTAACTATTGTAAGAAGTGGTTAGTTTGAAATTTGCGCTTTGAGCCCTCTACCAGAGAACCGATGACCGCTCAGCCGTTTACTTGTCGCATTCGTAGAAGCTGCTGAAGCACAGTAGGTACGCTCAGTGCATCATCAATTAATCCATCTAATATTGATTATTAAGCCTAGCTTTTGCCAGCGGCTTCGATTACCACAGTAAGGTCACACAGGTCATAAACTATCTGTGTGGCGAACATTTAACCCGGTTCAGTAGTTTTTGCGTGAAAGAGTTACAAATATCCATCTTTTCTTACAAACTTTCGCGTTTATAATATTACTAAGATTGTTATCGCAAGCACACCCGGAGGCATGTCCATATAGCCATTGTCCTTTGATGACACGTCATGTCTTTTTGTCCCTTGAATTGCGAAATAACCAACTTCTTACAATATCCATGCACATAAAGAAATACATTACATTGCAAAGAACACTACACAATTTAATAAAGAAATACAGTAGCAAATAAATCTAACTTGTATTGAATTCTGTAGTTATTTGCATTATTGTGTAAACCACAACAATCTTGATGTTCACATCACTGTAACGACTGCAGCGTGTATCCGAAAACTCGTCTAAAGTAAACATCTAGAGACATCTTACAGTGATTTCTGCTGAAATGTGTGGACACGCCGACATTAAAACATGATGTTTTGAAGCTTTGGACGTCTCAATGACAAATACTAACGAATCTAGTTGTAGTGTGAGCGTGTGTCGGGACCTCGACCTCGCTCGCACTGACACGTCGCCATTCCTTGACATTCCTTGGGATATATAATTAGCTACACTTTCGTAAATTGATCGTGTAGTTTAATACACTAACGGTGCAATGGTTGAACAGCTCACCTGTCAACAGCCTATGCAAATATTGTGAGTTTGACAAGTCTGTATTATCTTTATATCTGTGTTTACAGAATCTGTAAATAAATACTATCTGTGTGGCACACTAACGCTTGTATCCTCAAAAGGATATGCAGGGGCATAAGAATTTGGAGTACATTGTAAGGGAAAGGTAGGCGAGGATGGAAACGTATGAATATAGGAGCATATATTACGCTTTGCTCGAAAATATCCACACACCTGTCATAGGATTCGTATTTGCGAATGAGTCGTATTTGTGGATATGTTTTTAATTTATTTAGACAAGGGGCTCCTCATTAAGGTTATATGCTATAATTTTAATCTACCGGTGGAGTAGTTAGTAGTAGGAGTTACTAGCGTAGTAACCGTGCGTTGGTGAGATGAGTCAAGGGTAAGACCACTGGCGTTCTATATCAGCCGTGCCGTGTGCCATTGTTTGTTAACTTAATTGTTTAAAAAAAATTATAATGACTGACAAAATCACCTTGAGACGATGCTGTGCGAGACCTGTCTTCATCATTGAGCACTTTTATCTCTCTTCGAGTTACAGAGTTAGATTTGGTAGTGCACGACATAATGACCTTAGTGGCATAGACACACGTATGTAAATAATCGGCCCCATTTATAATATTATTCTCAATTGGCCGGTGCTTACGCTTAATCGTGTTAGAGCTGTTACACATTCTCGAGGTTTCTTATTGATATGCATAAGACGGTAATGTCAATTGTCGCAACATATTGATTGATCACGCCCAAATACTGCATATCGTATGGCGTATCACTAATGACATATACAAATTATCGCTTAAATACACATGAACGTAATATAGACTTTTTTATGTAACTGAAGGAAATAATTTTATTGTCTTCGTATGTCCTGTGTATGAGCTAAGATTTTGTTGACAGAAAAATTGCCGCAGCTTTCTTACTTCTACGTAAATTTGAACCTCTTGATACAACTCTGCTCCAACTCTCTTTTTGCATAGCAATATGCGATACCTCTGCGGGTTTGAATCAATACAACTTTTTTAACCTGTTGCTGTTACCGTTGCCTATAAAACTCATAACACCACTCCCATGTAGTTCAGATGACCTTAACAGTAACAATCTTCAAGTACGGATTAAGAGAATTCGTAAAAATATTCAGATTATAAAAAAAGGCTCTTGATGAAGCTTGTGTGCAAAAGCGTTACAGGAACGCGTTATACACTATATATATATATATATATATATATATATATATAATCCACCATATACGAATACGAAGAAGTTGTAAGAAACCGGATCTGTGCATACGAGTACAGAGCGACTGGTTCCGTGAAGACGTGCCGACCTCGATACGGCGACGCTTCTCGTGCACGCCCAATGCCCACGGAGTCCGCGGGGACGACACTCACTAAAATGTCATTGCTTGCGGCGTCGTCATGGGGCGGGTCATTTCTTTCCCGCTGATATGGCGAAGGAGATGATGGCTGGTCCATGCGTCATACTCGTGAACGGGTGCTGCTTGGGGTGACTGGTCGGCCTAGTCAGCGATGCTTTAGCCTATACTATTATTTTGGTTCGATCAACTGCAACTCTAGCCTCTTAATCCAGTCACGAATTATTTTTAACAGTAGATTTTGCAACTGAATGAAGGTAGATGTGCACCTTGAATGATTTCTATGTTTAATAGGTTCAAACCTTCAACGGTATCACTGAGTGATTTTTATTTTTTAGTACGTTAGCTTTTGGAGCATTTCAATAAAATGAAATTCAGGTGGCATCAGCTTGCATCCTGTTTACCTCTCGTGTAACACTAACACTATTGTACCTGAAGATCTGACTTTTAAAAAGAGTGGCCATGAGTTTCTTTGCCAGTATTCTTCTCATAAGGCCCTACGCATTTTGGAAACTGGAAGTTATAGATCGACACAAACAGGCAGTAGATTTTGGTGTTTTCCACCTAATTTACCTTGACAATCCAGTATATGCTGTGGCGTCTGTTTGTGCCGATCTATGATTTTTAACTCTAGCTTCAATTTAACGTTCATAAATGTCACTTAGTGTCTTAATTGAATAAATGATTTTGAATTGAATTGAATTGAACTCGACGGAGGCTGCGTCAGTGGGTCAAAATACTCTTTTGTGAAAATTTAATTTTTTTTTTTTATTATGGGTTAACTTTAAAACATACATGTTTTGATAACCTAATTAAGTTTTGAATAAAAAATCACGCAAAATAATAAATCGCGTACAATATTTGAAAGATGTTACAATACATTTACTATAAATAGATTTTACCTTATTTTACAGCACGTCATTTTTTTTTAATTTTGACGTCTCCTGTTTAAGGTAGATGAAATGTACAAAATAACTAATACGTCCGTATCCGTAATAATCATCAGCCTATCGCCGTCCACTGCTGGACGTAGGGCTCCCCCAAGAAGCGTCAACTATCCCGGTCTTGGGCAGTCCGCATCTATCCGCTGCCAGCCACCTTTTTCAAGTCGTAAAATAAACTAGAAACTTCATTAAATAGAAGATAAAAATACAGTAAAAAATTGCGCAGTCCTTTTTTTACAATAGTGACTGAAATCAAACCATATCTTTCGTTCCTATTTTGTATATTTTTCTTGCACACTAAATTATCACAAAAGCCGAATAAATGCCTCACAGCGTGTCCGCCTGCCAGTCGCTCATCTCAGTTCAAATAAAGGACACGTCTAAAAGGTTTTAAAACATGAGAAATACACGAGTAGGTACTAACTTATCCAAGTTGTTTTGTTGCTGTAAAAATATATGGACCAAACAATCGCGACTTGCGAATGATGACAGGACGTGGTGCGGGGTTCATTCATGTCGCGATGCAAGCGAGAGCGGGCGGTGACGCAACACCACGAGGTCGCCCTGCACCTGGCCCCCTGGCCCCTCGCTCCCGCCACCACGACGCATAATGGAAATTTAATATGCACTACACTCAGCTCCGTCGTAAACCACATTGATCCCTTTGTTATTATTAGATCGTGCATCCGAATGAAGTCTGCAGTACTGCGACTCGGAGAGCAGTGTGTTCGTGCCGCCTGGTTTGAATACCTTCCCATAGTCGGTTTGGGACTTTGGGTACCTATATACTTATAGAGTCACGTCTGAATATTCCTGAAGTTAAACTTATAACAATGTGCCTGACCCGGGAATTATACGAACGTCTAAAATGGCGATAGATGCACTTATACACTACTTTATTTTTCAATCATTAATCAGGTTCAATACAGTAAATATAAGTTATATTAACGAAAGATTAATAAATAAGGGGGAAGGAAACAGTGTCTGAAATAAGCAGCGTGCTTTGTCAGCAGCTCTCCCCAGGATATACGGGTTGTTACAGAAAGGTATTGTCTAATTTTAGAAGCGTTATATGTAGCCGACAAATAGTTAATTTAAAAAAAATGTTATAGAACATTTTTTTCTTAATAATTTGTTTTTCTTGGATTAACGCTTTTCCTAGTGTAGGTGCACAGTTATAAACAACATATTAGAAAATTTTCATGTCAAATGTTTTCTTATCTTTTATTCAGACATTTACAGAAAAATCTGACGTATTCTGACTGACTCGTACTCCTGACAATTCAAAACAACCTATAATTGGTTTAATGTGAATAAATGATTTTGATTTTGAATGGATATTCCTTCAACATCCTTGGTATTCAATACCCATAATTTCATTAATGTCAGCTCTCTCTTAAGAAATATTAGCTATATCCGTCAATTTTCAAATTAAGTTTGTCAGCTTCAAAATAAGATGTTTGTATTAAAAACTACGAATTTTCCGAAAATTGTTAGCGTCGCGTTATTCACGGGAATGTCACGTATAGTAGCCACCACACCTTTCTGTAACACTCGTATAGCAGCGCGTCGGCACTTGACCTCCGACGTCACATGTCTGCGAGCTTACTCAAACATAGATATTTCTGTCAGCAATTATGGAACATCTTGACTCACTTGAGTGCAGATTGACCTATCAATACCTCTTATTAAATAAACAAGTACGCTACAAAACTGGCTTACTAAAAGATGGCCACATATTTTTAGTATTATTCTAGCAGGAGTTGGTCTAAGTAGCGACATCGGTAGTGAACTAGATGGTGTTTGAATTCGCAACCTTCTAATCGGAAGTCTGCTGCTTTAGTTATTGCATTACTGCTGCTCCGGTTAGTTCGCTGAATTCGTTGATATTGTGACGTGTCATATAATGGGTTAATATAACACGTTTGGGTTAATTAATAATAATAATGTATTATTTATTTCCTCTTCCACAGAGGTAACTTAAAACTGTGGTTATTAGTTATTACCATTAATACATATTCAAAAACGACCCTTGTTTGAGACTAGTTTGCATCATCTGCACTAGAAAACCCTGTCACACAGGTTATAAGGCCGCCCCTAGAGCAGTTTATGTACTATAAAAGGCAAGCAAACTAGAGTATTAAATTAAACTATTTTATTTGATTATGAAAACCCCTTTTATATACATATTTGTATGCATAAACTGGTTGTGGCTGCTAAGCCACGTGACCATTGGCTAGATCTTAACGAATGTTAGCTCGTTAAGAATGAGCCATTTGTAATGGTTAATGATGTATAAAGAGGTGGTCATTGTTCAAGTGAAACTGACTCGCCGCCGTGTTGGTGGGTCAGCGGGAGGGCGAATGAATTAGTTAACCATTGGCTTCCGCCGACTACCTCCATTTACCCCCTCTCTTTGTAATACCTTATTCCACCCTCATTAATGCGTGGTAGCAAAATGCATTCGCTTTGTCGGTGCAGTACAATAATTAATGACCAGATCGACCATAAAAATCGAAATGATAACCATCAATGGATTACAAAGAATCACTTGTGAAAAGAATATCACAGTAAAACCTCATTACCACTATTTTCATTTGCGAGTTGCTAATATGGTTTTTATCAGTATTATAACGGTGTAAAGTACTGCAATAATAACGCTTTATACTCCAGACACTCACTTATCATTTACATAAGGGTGCGACAAACGGTGTACAACGTCAACTCACAATGGCAATCTTGGCTCTGCCAATCATCAAGGTAGCACCACAACCTAGTTTAATTATTTTTTAAGAAAATGAAAATTAATTCTATATTCCTTCGATAACCATATCAAAATTGGTTTTACATTATAGATACTAGGAGATGATTATACTAAGGGTTAAAAAACATCTTTTTGCTGTTGCTCCTTTGTACCACTTTAATTAAGACAACAGTATTATTAGGGGGCCCACTCGCTGTGGCGGGATTACAGAAAGCAATGTAGTAATAACAGCTGAAACTTGTACCACGGAGGACGCCTTTATTATTATCAATTTACGAGCGCTAAAGGACGTTCAACATTTTATTATCAAATCTGTAATAAAGACTGCGATAGGATCTGTGATTGTCGATCAGCCGCGTATGGACCATTCCACTCCTATCATCGATATCTTAAGTAGTATTTTATTGATTTATTTTATGTTTAGACATGATGCTAAAGCTTTTTTCGGTGGTAGGTATTTGCTTTTAAGAAATGGAAATATTGCCAAAATCTCGCCATAAAGATGTTCGGAGGGTACTAAACTAAGCTATAATTGGTTAAGATAGTTGTTAAAAGTAAGGTTACAATCAATGCCTTCAAATACTGAATAGGAGTGTCAACTATGTCAATGTTCAACACCAGATTACAACTATGAAAATCAGCCATTACATTCTCCTCACTACATACATACTATAAAACAACGTCCCCCGCCTCGTCTGTCTGTCTGTCTGTTCTTGATAAACTTAAAAACTACTTAACGGATTTTCATGCGGTTTTCATCAATAGATAGAGTGATTCATGGGGAAGGTTTAGGTGTATAATTTGTTGAGGTTGTTAAGGTTTGTTAAGGTTCTGAAATATGACGATGATTGTTGAAGATGTCGGAAAAAATCAGTATGATATGCTCTGTTACCCGTGCGAAGCCGGGGCGGCTTGCTAGTCTATTATAAAACGAGGTGTGTGTATTATATCAATTATATTTTTTTAGCATTTCTTTGATTATTCTGTGGAGGTATAAAAAGCAAGGTGATATCACAACAAATTCCTACCACTCTTTTTTTTGAAAAAAAAAATAACTCGATCAAGCAACAGATAGACGTCGACGTCTTGCGCGGCCCTTAAGAGCTGAACAAATCGCAGTAGTAAGTGTTTATATTTGTATTAGGTGCAATATCCCTAAATAGTTTCGCTGTAGCAAGCTCTCACCCGGCACCCGGCGTGTGAATGAGTGGGGGGTCGTAGGAGGATGTGGCGGGGTGTCGGGGGAGGGGCTCGTGTCGTCGACCGCGGCCAACCGATGATGGATGACGCGAATAACGAGGCGAACAAGGTCGTTGCCGGCTTCGCGACGCTCCGCGGGGTAGGGGACACGCACGGGACCTTCACATTGCCCCCGAGCTATACATCATTATACCGCTTCCTTATTACGTACAGCCAGAGATTTTGGGTGATAGTCTAACATTAATATTTTACTATATTAGGATTTATTGTTTTTTAAGGTATATATGACATAGAAATATTCTCTTAAATCTGTGTCTGCTTGACTTGGAATGAGTTGGGGCCTCTCGGTGCTCTCCCGTGTTTTTAGCGGAACCTTTAGAAATTCTATGTCCAAAATTTCTCTTTTTTTTGAGGTTCCTCGAAAACAACAATACACGAACACGTGACAAGAGAGCAAATCATTATATTCTTATATTGGTTATGTCTTATAATGGTTCTTATATTCTTATGTTGGTTATACCTATTCGGTTTCAACTTTTGCCTACTTTACTTTTAAGCAATGGTCGGAATATGTAGGTAGAGTGACTGTATCTACTTGCACTTGCATTGTCCTTGCATCATGATGTCAGAACATGGATGTGCCTTTGTGATCACGGAAAATAACAATATTAACTGAAGTAGTAATTACTAGATGTACTACTATCATTGAAATTTAAAGAAAAAAGTACTGAAACGTGTTAAATTGATTTTATTTATCTGTTTAATAATAAAACTATCATTTCTTTTTAATCGACTTCAAAAAACGGAGGAGGTTCTATGTTCGGCTGTATGTATTTTTTTATGTATGTTCACCGATATTTCCGTTATCTTTGGACCAATTTAATTTTTTTTTTGTTGGATAGCGTATGCCCAGGTGGTCCTATTGTCACCAAGTCCGAAACTGAGGGAAATAGCGAGAAACCCTCAGAAATTAAGGGCACATGTTGTGTGTTTGTAGTTTTTTCGTCAAATTAAGCGTACAAAAACTTCATCAAAGGAGAAGGTTCTAGGTTCGGCTGTTTGTATATTTTTTTTATAACTGTTTCAATCAACTGCAGCAAGTTGCTAGACCAATTAAAATTCGTACCACCTCATCTAAATAAAGTATCGGGCTTATTAAGCTAAAGTTAATTTGTTCGTTAAGTTGACTTAGTTAATCTAACGAACTGCAGTTCGGTTATTTACATTACAGTAAGTAATGTTCTAAATGCCGTATTTACTCAGTACATACGTACTTTACACCAAAAATGGAAAAATAAATACTTGAAACAAAAGTTAAATCGACTTCAAAAAGCACTAAGAAAGGTGTAAGAAACAGTCTCACAACCATTGATATAAACGCAAATAAATGAATGAATAAATGAATAAATAAATGAATAAACTATGAAAATCACTAACTAACTGCTAAGTTGTTCGTACCTCTATTCGCACTCAAGTGAATAGTCCTAAACAGTTATAAAAGGGTAGGAATTAGCTACCCTTTTATAATCCCACTATTTGTTAATATTTATCAATCGACCAATAGTATTGCGTTACCGGTATACCCAGTCAAAATAATATCTATTAACTTCTTTTTATTAAATAGTGAACTGTGTTATCATCTATTATAGTTTGGCCCTATTTTTAATAACATAAATAAGAGTTTTTTAAGTGGCGACAACAAAGGGCACGGAAAAGTTAAAAAAAAATCTATTTAAATTTTTAAAAATAGGTAACTTTATAAAAGCACTAGGTACCTATCGGTCTGTTTGATCTCCGGACGGGCCATGATAAAGATAATAACATGGATCCACTGCTGCAGTATCCCGTTCGTAGCTATAGAGAAAAATAAAACAAATGAGTCGAGTTGAAAACCTCCTATTTTCTGACATCGTGTAAATAAATATGAATGATTGTATGTACTTATATATGGCGTGCTTGTTAGATATATTGTATAGATTTAAAAATGCGCTTATTCTAAACCATAATCTAGCAACGCTAACTTTCTTAGTGTCTTGAATGACAAAGTTGCGTAGTAAGCGTCTATCCACGTATGAACGTCAGAAGCTCATAAGATTGTATAAAGGCAAAGTTGTACAAAGAGTTCTTATTCTCTTATCGTACAATCGAGAAATACAAAAGTACAAAAAATTAGATATCGTTATTGATGATTTGGCAAAAACGGGTGAACAAATTATAAATGTGAAACTAACTCGGTCTTATTGTATGTATGTGTATATAAGCGGAGTCGGAGTCAGCACTGAATCAGCCTGTGACCACGGCCAGTGCAACCTGGTCGAAACGTCAGAAAATTCAAAGGTATGTAATACCTAGTACGTGATCGCGTTAATTCCCGCGTATATACATAATTACACTATGGAACGCGAAAGTTTAGAAGTTAACTCGGTCTGTCAGTTTGTTAGGCATTGTCCTAGGCTGTTATGTTGTATGTCCACAGGAGAACTGAAATGGACATAGGTTACCTTTCATCCAAAACAATACCGTTCCCGAGGAATAGGTTGATCAACAAAATTGACATTAACACGAGCGAAACCGCGGACAAAAGCTAGTACCTTTTATATTAAAAACGTTATGAATTCGTTTTATGTAAGGAGTTTCTTCGCGTAAAAGCGTATTTCAAGATATGCTATTGTTCCTTGTTACATCTGTCTATTTCGTGCAGAGCTTGTCAACTTTTATAGTGACTCGTGGTTCAGTGCATTTTTTAAATCTTCTAATCGATCAATCATCGTAATCACGTAAATATAGTCGTTCCAAAATAGATAAAACAAAAAATCCCTGCTAATTCGCTTCCCGAAACCACGGCTAATCCTGTTCAGATAACAAATCCATGATAACTGTGCTAGCTAGTACCGTACGATGTATTTTATACAGAAGTACTATCTGCTGACCGCGACTTTGTCTGCGCATAATCTCTTCTTTTTAAACTTTCATCACATATTTCTCCCCTTTCAAATTATATTTTCACGAGATAAAGTCCTTGCCCAATGTCCCGACTATCTCTGTAACAAATTTTTAATAAAATTAGTTCAGCGGTTTAGGAGTGAAAACTAGCAGACACACAGGCAGAGTTACTGTTGCATCTCTCTTACAGTAATTATATTAGTGAGAATTTCAGATTCTGATTATTTACGTGTATTTAATAAGTGTACTGCTACTTAATATTATATTCCTCGTTTGTATCCTATGTTGGTGTGAGATAAAGAGTATCTATCAGTCCATCTATCTATTTACTGCAAGCTGTCGGTCGACTCGTAAGAGTTTATAAATAGCAAATATTGGCGTAGGCTTGGCCACCAGAACAGCGTTCGTGACAGGATAACCTCTGGCCTTGTTCTGTATTTACTTATCTCTCATCGAAACAATCGACCTTCACATTATCAAACTAAACGTTTTGTTATATTATTTGCTATTTACCAAGCACTGCTGATCATCTTTATTTTTAATATTCATTTTTTGACGGAAACCTTACCAACAGTTGTCCTACCGACGCTTTGTGACTCTTTTTCAAAGTAACGGGAAGAGGTATAGTACTACAATAACACGCAATGAAAAGCCAGTAGAAGAACATTTCAGCTTTTTAGACAAGCGCAACGCACCCAAAGAACTAATCAATGTCACACATTTTACTCGCGATCTCAACCTATAGGGTACAAGATACATATCCCGTTGAGTTGGTACCATAAAATTTGGCAAGACGCACTGCACAAGTTTAGGAAAAAATTGAAAACTATGTAGTTTTATCACTTTTTTGCGGTAACAAACCCAGAATTTTCAGTTAAACCATCAACCGCAATGTGGACTGATATATACGACAAATGAAAGCTACTCGCACGCCTTAATTAATTAAGAGTTCATCAAATTAAATTAATAAATTATGAGTTTTAGTAGGTAAAATACGACTACGACTAGATTCTCGGGCATCTAGCTTCACGACTGACTTTTGATTGAGCAAATAGTGTTACTTACCTGCGGTGGATGCCATCCTATTCTGGTGCCTCAAAACTTTGCCAGCTCAAGTGTGCCCCTCTCGCAGAAGTAAGGCAGGATGTAGGCACTCCCCATTCGGGCATCTACGATTCATTATATTTTCATCAGTGGGTTGTATTGGATGTTATTCGTATCTGATAGCCGTGGCTAGTGATTTTATTACCACTGTATTTATTAGTACTGTAGATACACATTGGCGTTTGTTATTAGAAGCCATTACCGGATAAGCAAAAAGGAGCTTTACTAAGATCGTAAACACAGACCTAGATGTTATTAGCCCACACTTATCTGATGAGGGTGTTGCCAAAATTGACAATAGGACCAATATATGCCTGATATAAACTATTATATAACTGTCGCAAACAGTATTATAACATTTAATTTATTTTGTTATCTTCTTAACAACTGACCGTAATTACTTCATGAATAACGCTGGGCTATTCTATCCTGACGGGTGTTATGTTTGTTTGTTTGTTTATGTCGTAAACGGCACCGTGGTGACTGCTCGTAAACTAGTTTATGGTTTCACTTTCAGTGTAACGACTTAGTGCTTATTATTTTTGTTGACAAGTGGATTATACGGTTGTTCACGTTTTACTAAATGGATGCCATCACGGAATATTCTCAGTCTTCAAATAGCGAGCAGTAATTTGAATTAACTGACAGGACGACATCCAATAAAGAAAAATAAATTGCAAAATGGAGCTTATACGAGAGAATCGTACCTTATCAGCTAACTGCAGAGTTTAGGAAGTCGGTCGTTTTGTGGAATGGGCCATCTAACTATTAGATGCTAAAATAGTAAAAAAAGTAAACGCAGTGACAAAAAACAAAGTAGGTTTCTGTAGTAGGTCTAAGGTAACAGCTTTTCTTAGCTTAGCATCCGTTCTCAGCTGCCTTTGCTCTTTCTGACTTTCTTAGACCTCTTTAATCCGATTTTAACGTAAAATCCGTTCTTTGCTGACGTGTCCTGCCTATAAACTATCAACCTGCTACATTTCGGGTATCTAGAACCATAAACCAAGGACTTTCATATAAACTTGCGAGAGCCCTTAGAAGTCCTTAATCTGATGTCATCTTCTACTCCTAAACTACCCCACTATAATATGTCATCTTCAATTATTGTTTTTTAGTATTTTAATTTAGTTAGTAGATGAGTGAGGAAGTACCTATCCTTTCGCTTTTATATATATATATCTAATATATATAAATCTCGTGTCACAATGTTTGTCCTCAATGGACTCCTAAACCACTTAACCGATTATAATAAAATTCGCACACATGTGCAGTTCGATCCAACTTGAGAGATAGGATAGTTTAAATCTCAAATTATAGTCGCAATTTTAATTTATTGCTAATTATTTGTCTGTTATTATTTGACAGTCACAATTATCTGTTAACTCCAAATGATTCTAACAGATGTCGATACCTTTCGACTGGGTTGAGTAAGTAATCAATAGATGGCGCTGCTATGGTAAATCTACGAACGTGTCATATAAGCTACATTTTAACAGCATAATTACCACGTGTTGTTGACGCTATAAAATTAATTAAATTTATTTTGTAGTGAACGAAATACCATATAATTCAGCTAATTATTTGTCTGTTATTTGCGATTTAACATCTGATGGACGAGTCATTTTGTACAACAATATGAATTTTTCAATTGAGTACTTTAGTTTTATTTTCAATTTAGCTAATTAGATTTTACCGGAAGGGATTTATTTCCTTAGTTGCGATTAGAGAAATAAAATATGGCGGTACGAAGTTCGCCGGGTCAGCTATCTGATGGACGAGTCATTTTGTACAACAATATGAATTTTTCAATTGAGTACTTTAGTTTTATTTTCAATTTAGCTAATTAGATTTTACCGGAAGGGTTTTATTTCCTTAGTTGCGATTAGAGAAATAAAATATGGCGGTACGAAGTTCGCCGGGTCAGCTAGTACGATTATATGTCTTTTGCTCGAAAAGAAACGAGAAAATCTGTTTCATGCAGTGACCGAGCTATCTAATGTTATTGGACGCTCCTTGGAGAAAAAAGATGTGTTGCATTGTACTAGGGTTGCGAAATTAAACCCTTCAATTAAACGCCCACGTGCAGTAGTGGTGCAGCTTGCTTCTATAAGAATATGTACGTTTTTATAAAAAAGGCTATGTTAATTAAGTAAAGTTTTATTACCCAAAAAATCGGGTCTGTTACCTGACTTAGAAAAGTGTAACACTTAATACCACGTCCCCGTATGTTTACTAATACGAAACACTTAACAACAAATCGTTTCTCCGAAAAACTTATTGCCGAAGCCCCGCGACCTTGCTTAACTGAACCTCTAACGAGAAACAGCAATAAACTATTCGAGAAAAGAAACTTAAAGAATTTGTCGTATCGTGATGCTATATAGCCTATAGCCTCCCTCTATAAATGGATAGTCCATCCAACACAACATTTTAAGAATTTTTCAATTCGAACCAGCAGTTCCTGAGCCAAAGCCAAAGCTTCAACCAAACAAACGAACTCTTCAGCTTTATAATATTAGTATAGATGTGATGTAGTGATAAATCTAAAGAACAATGTAGCGTATGTATATTGTTGATGCTCCTTAATTAAAGTTAAGTTCCTACATCCAAATCTTTTCCCAATCAAACGCGTGGAGTTCACTACACGAGTAGATAGATGCGTCGTTGTCCTTGACGACAATAGTGACAAAATCTAAAAACGAAAAGTTTAGGTCGGCTGGACGTACTGTGCCGCTAGCGCGGTGGCGTTTTGCTTTTGGATAAAAAAATAAGGTACCTAGCTACTAAAGATTTTATTTCTTGTAGTTATGGCATTCTTATAAATATAAACCAATAAAGTATCATTTACTTAAAAATTATAAAGATAAGGTATTTAGTACTTTAAGTACTAAATACCTTATCTTTATAATTTCTATTTATGGAATAGAATTCTCTTTATAGATTCTATTTATGGAAAAAATATATACTTAGGTAATACCTAAGTATATATTTTTTCCATAAATAGAATCTTAAAACCATTTCAAAATTACGTATTTTCTTTACTATTATAAATATTTAATAAGAATGGTAAACCATTATTAATTACTTTTATTACAGAATTAAATCAAATCAAATCAAATCAAAATCATTTATTTCAATTAAACCAATAATAGGTATTTTTGAATTGTCAGGAGTAGAAGTCAGTCAGACTAAGTCAGTCGTGAAGCTATTTGCCTGTTCCAATACGTAGATCCTATGGAGAAGAACAGGCAAGAAACTCCAAGGACACTCTTTTTCAAAATGTTTTTTACAAATTTCTGGTTACATTGCTTATAAGCGTAAATGAAATGTGAGGACAATGTAACATACCTATTATTCTAAAATATAAATAGACGCGCTAATTACTACTATACATATTTAAGTAATAACAGTCCGGAGATGACCAGCCCCGACCAACGGCACCCGGAAGGAAAAAATAAGAAAGACATTTAATAATGGTCCCTAGGGACAAGATCGAACTTCAAGTAATAAATCACAACTAGGTCTCAAGAGATGTACACACCTAGCAACTTCTTGCTATAATAGGATAGGTACGTTACAAGCTATGTGAGCTTGAAACTGAAATTGTTAAAAATAACAACTAATTTTGAGTTTCCATTCAGGATAAGCGCGGTGGATCTAGTAAGTATATTACCGTCGTCAGCGACCAATGGCACGTCGATGGCCATGGGATTTCTGAAATGTTCGCAAACAAAAACTCGTCATTATTGATACTCAAGATTATTGATACTCGAGCAAACTAGGACTAAACTGACCATAACTGTCTTCCAGCCATGATAAATAACAGCTTACCCCTCACCGATCCTATGATTCAGTATGATAGTAATGAGTAAGTGAGTAAATAAATTTAAGTCTTTACATTGCGGGAAGGGGCCCTGATGGTATACCGCCAACGTGTTCACCCACATTCGCTAAAGTCTGTGAGTCGCTGATCTGTCCTTTCTTGCAGGCACACTTGGGACTCTCTATTAGATTATATCCACTTACACTTACTACATTTTGTTGAAACCCTGGTAGAAGGTGCCCTGCCTCTGGTAGAAGGTGCCCTGCCTCGGGTAGAAGGTGCCCTGCCTCGGGTAGAAGGTGCCCTGCCTCTGGTAGAAGGTGCCCTGCCTCGGGTAGAAGGTGCCCTGCCTCGGGTAGAAGGTGCCCTGCCTCTGGTAGAAGGTGCCCTGCCTCGGGTAGAAGGTGCCCTGCCTCGGGTAGAAGGTGCCCTGCCTCTGGTAGAAGGTGCCCTGCCTCGGGTAGAAGGTGCCCTGCCTCGGGTAGAAGGTGCCCTGCCTCGGGTAGAAGGTGCCCTGCCTCGGGTAGAAGGTGCCCTGCCTCGGGTAGGCAGGTGGACGCAAAAATGGCATAAATCCTTTCTAATAATTTGTTCCTTCTTAGTCGCATTTGCAACACCACGGCGTTAGTCAGGCGTCAGGCGTTACCTTCGCTAACGCTATTCCCGATAGTTTACATTGCTCCAAGTGTATCATATAAGCCGATATGACATGGTTCTAAGTACTAGGCAAATGCTACCATGACATATTTACTAGGAATAGAAATCACTATCATCGTCATAACGTGTGAGTCCGGATATTTTACAAGAAGTAGATAAAATCAAAAATCTTACATTCATACCCCAATGGTGAGCATAATTAAGAAGGCCTCTAAAATGTTAGAATTTGTTGTCAGGAATTTTGAGGAAAGTTTTCACAATCCTGAAAAGGCCAGCGCACTGGAATTAATAAACACTTGATATGCAAAATTATAAGTCTCTAGAAAAAGCGGCTGCCGCTGAAGGTTGTTGTTTAATTACTGATTAAAGTTACTCCTATTCCTATTACTCTTCAAAACTATATTATCTATTGCTAATGTGTTGTGTTGTTGTTGCAGGGATGTGTCGAACAACAACATCAGCACGATCGGACGCGACGCGCTTCGTCCCGCCGCGGGCCTCAGAGAGCTGTGAGTATACCAAACATCACTATGCAATAACATTTATTTCTAACTGGGGAATGAAAAACTACTTGAAATACTCAAATTTTATATCGCAGATACACAAATAAATGTAAAACCAGAATATATTTTTAAAAATCTGATTGTACCATGGAACGTGTTTTAAAATTGCGATATAATCACATTTTTTTTTTAAGACTATTCCCGCAGCAGGGTTCCCCTTTGTCATGGGGGCCTTCACAAACATTTAAACAACGGACACAAAGAACACCCAGACTCGGGACAACTATTTGTGGATTTTAAGCCAAACCAATGCGACCACTTAAACACTTGCGCCATCCGTGCATTGTAAGTCTGCGTCCTATACTATTGTATTTCTATAGGCATGGAGAGCGATGGTTCCAAGTAAATAATGCTTGAGGGAGCAGCTGAGTCTCTAAACAATTGCGGTAATTTTCCCGGTACATGTCGACGCGGTTCAAAGTTTAAGTCAAACATTTTCATTCTTTTATATTACCTACAAACGTCCACGAACATTAAATGGCTGTCCACTTAATGTTCGTGGACGTTTGTAGGTACACACAGCTCTACAGTCGTACATATCGAATGTAAGGAAGGAGCTGCGACTAACACGTATCATTCTGGAACACTATCTTATAAGGCGTAAATCCTTAACTAAATTAAACAATTATTTCAGTCTCTTGCACCAAATAAAATCTACTTTGCTACTCTTAATCAAGTCGGACTTGTCCCCATGTCCCCACGAGAAATAGACGTTCACGAGCATGGTAAATTGTCCCACCACCGAATTTGGTTTATAGAAACAATGTCTTAAACAGCAATTTACATTAAGGGGGGCACTTGAAGCTAATTGTTAAACGTTTAATTATTCACTGCGCTAAAGACGTACTGCTATCAAGGCGGTATACATACAGTCTATCAAGACTTACAGTTGTAAAAAAAACTTCAAACAGTGCTTAATCCTAAAATCTCAACTACAATACAATCTGAGTTGAGAAAAAGACGGTATTTGAAGAGCCCATTCATTGTAAGCGCTGTCCCCTAATTTAAGAAAATACTTAAGCTACTGAAAGCGGTGAGTTCTACTTTATATGTATATAGAACAAAATAAATTGTGTCGACCCATTTCTTAGCCAAATACCATAAATGATTTAATTTAGACGTTTGCAGTTCAGTGTGACCATGATCGCTTGTAACGAAAGTTATTGTATTTACCAAAATATATAAGCTTTATATCATACAGGGTGTACATGACGATAGAACATGTCACAGCCAAGTCAAACAGTCAAAAATTCAAAAAATAAAAAAAACTATGTACGATTTAAAATCTTTACTTTTACATATTCCACCTGCTTTTATAAAAAAAAACGAATTCAAACGGTCATAACTTGTAAACGGATAGTTTTTTTTTTAATTCTTTTTGTAACTGCATGCTAGAGTCATGGCCTTTTAGTGATTTAAGTAAGTGTTCCATTGTCATATATATCCTGTATAGTATTATATGTATCTAAGCAAATTTTTTAAGTTAAGATTTAAGAGTAAGAACAAAGATTTTGAAAGAATAAGAAAAGTTGTCTTTCGCAGAATATAATATTAAGTAGATGGTGCAGAACTATTATTGTAAAAGCAAACACCATGCAGAGCATACCAGCCGCTGTCATTATTTCTAGCATAAAGTTATTTGTCCACATAATATGGTCGCTGACAGCATGTTGCAAAGATTTGAGACTAACTAACATCACTACCGCTGTGATTAACTAACATTAGCTGCAGTCCCGCCTGTGGGACAACTTGGTCGTTCGTTACTAACATTAGCTGCAGTCCCGCCTGTGGGACAACTTGATCGTTCGTTACACAGCTGAAGTGAGTGTAGCGAGTGTAGTGTATTATGAAACTGGAAGCAAACTCCTTCAAGCGTTTGGTACATCAGGTCATCTACCGCCTCACGGTCTCTTTGTAGTGTATTATGAAACTGGAAGCAAACTCCTTCAAGCGTTTGGTACATCAGGTCATCTACCGCCTCACGGTCTCTTTGTAGTGTATTATGAAACTGGAAGCAAACTCCTTCAAGCGTTTGGTACATCAGGTCATCTACCGCCTCACGGTCTCTTTGTAGTGTATTATGAAACTGGAAGCAAACTCCTTCAAGCGTTTGGTACATCAGGTCATCTACCGCCTCACGGTCTCTTTGTAGTGTATTATGAAACTGGAAGCAAACTCCTTCAAGCGTTTGGTACATCAGGTCATCTACCGCCTCACGGTCTCTTTGATCTGTACATTTTAGGGCGTTGGGAGTGTATAAACAATATCTGTTTTTAATATTTTTATTTAAACCTAACACAAAGACCACCTGGATGTGTTTACAAGGCATGCTCGTAAATTGTTAAGGTGCGCACGAATGCTCTTCATCATTTGAACAATTTTGTTTGACGGTTATAACCTAACCGCGCAGTGCCAGCTTTAACTCTGGTGTTACGACAGTTTTAGGAGCCATCAACTATGTGACACGCGGCGCCGACCCACCGAACTGGGCATCCGTCGCTGACATGTATATATAGACACAGTTTGGTATACCTATTACGAATTATATTTCAAGCTATTCAATTCCTTTAACGTGATCTATTAATGATTAAATTGATTCCTATTTAGACTCTTAATTAACAAAGTCTGTGATTCTATGATTTCTACAACACAATAATACAAATTGAAATTAATTTAAATATTTGTTATGCAGCTCCGTGGTGATAAAACCATTTTTACTTTTTAATCGCTTAAAGCCACAGAGGTTTAAGCCTGTCTTAAGGACTTTTGGAACCTCGGTAGAAAAGAGAAAGACTTATTATATCAGAGTAACGACACAGATTAACGAATTCTAAAAGCGGCGGTAGCGTAATGGCTAAGGCGTCGGACTTGCGATCAAGAGGTTGCGGGTTCGAAACCCCACCGAGTACACTACCGACGTGAACCCACTCCTAACACAAGCATTTTAGCTTAGCTGGAGGGGTTAACAAGAATACTAGTAATGTGTGACCCAGGTTACTAGTATTCTTTTTAGACACTCGAGTTGCAGGTGTCCATGGGTGACGGTAGTCACTTACCATCAGGTGACCCGTCTGCTCGTTTGCCCCCTATAATATATATAAAAAAAAATACTGACTGACTGAATGACTGTTAATATACTCGTATGTACATATATGCGTCAGCGTCACCGACTCCGAAGTCCGTGTATAACGAGGCGCAGCTTTTACCACCAACTTATACGTTTTAGGTAAACACACATGAGTAAAGTTCTGTTTGTTTACGCATGAGCCCACGCCGTTCATTTGTCTGTTACAGGGTTGTATATCTCGAAATTAATAAAAAAGATATATAACAGTAAAAAACAACTCGAGAGGGGATAAATCAAGTTTAAACAAAAGTCTGAAAAATGGTGTTTTTGCTAAATAAGTAAAATCCCACCAAAAACGTTTCCATGTAAATGTTGCCAAGACAGACAATATGGCTCGCACTGCACAATAGTTATCAGATCTCACGTAGAGCAAAGCTTCAAACTCTACACGCTCTAACTCTACAAGCCCTAACTTCACAAACTCTACACCTTAGACAAAATATATGGTCTGGCCATCACTGTTAACATTATATCCAGAGAATTTCGTGTATCTGGTATAATCCAAACCCATATTATGGGGGTTCAAATATACAACGAAGCGCTTCGAGAAAAAGTAGGTAGTGCCCTTGCGCCTCGCTTGGCTCGTCTTGGCGGGGTCACTACCGAGCCCCCAGATACTTACCTGGGGCGTTAAAAACGTGAAAAGTTCGCGTTCCAGTTACAGTGAATGAGATTTAAAAATGCAAAATGAAATGTTTAGCTAATAGCTAATAGGAGATACAAAAAAGTTTAAACCTATGATTGATGAAACACATGATTGCAATAAAACGCACATACGTTAATTTGCGGAGGTATTGAAAGACTTCTGTGACTCTCGAATATTAATTGATTGATTTATTTACAGTGACTTATTTACTAGTTATTTACATTAACTTGAGAGAGGGGTTTGCGCGTGTAACTGTATTCTGCTGACGCCTTTATTCGTTGTTATGGCAGTGGACGTGATCTCTTATTTGTTTGTACGCGAGTGGTTACTTCCTTGTAGATATCACGCCGCTTACTCATGACTGCCGTACGTTTGTTACTCAAATGGTACCGAATTCATAGTTGGACCGATTTAAGCAAAAATTATCCAATCCACAAATTGATCATTTTGAGTTTTTGTGACCTATGTACTCCGAATAAGGTATATTTTAACATATCAAAGGCTCAGTCTTTGAACGTTAACGGTCGTTAAATCGGTCCAATTAGGCTTAAGTCGAACCTCGATAGGTTTAAAACCTCCAAATCCCTAAAAAATGTTTTGTTCCCTTCTCTTCAAACACCGAAACCTCCATAACTCGAAATCTTAACCCTTAAATCTATTAGTCGAAATAAATAGTGAGTCCCTCCAAGCCATGTTGGTACATATTTTCCCTCCATAACTCGAAAAAAATCGGTTGTCTGTAAAGTCGGTTTACTGACGATAGTTGAACGTGACAACGTCATAAGAACGCCTCAGAGCGAGGTAACGCCGCATGAGTCATGTTTGTTCGTGCGTGCAGCCGGCTCCATCGAGTTATAAGAACGCCTCAGAGCGAGGTAACGCCGCATGAGTCATGTTTGTTCGTGCGTGCAGCCGGCTCCATCGAGTTATAAGAACGCCTCAGAGCGAGGTAACGCCGCATGAGTCATGTTTGTTCGTGCGTGCAGCCGGCTCCATCGAGTTATAAGACGTTGTCACGTCCAAAGCTTAATCTGTATCTCAAACATAGCAATGTTTTATTTTACAACCTTTACAACTCCATTATTTGAAACTTATTATCTCCTTAGTTAGAAGAGAGAACTTAAACAATTTTTCGACAATTAAACGAATTTTCTGCTCTTTATACCTAAGACAATGCTATAGATAGACAACAACCGAATTATCTAAAGCAAAAAAAAATTGATTTAAAATAAATAAAAATATGAAAATATGATTGTCCCCTCTGAAATTTGATTTTTTATTTATTTTACCTCTCTAACTCAAAATGTATAAGAATGAATCTCAACCTCTTTATGTCGGATCAAAATGTATAAGAATGAATCTCAACCTCTTTATGTCGGATCAAAATGTATAAGAATGAATCTCAACCTCTTTATGTCGGATCAAAATGTATAAGAATGAATCTCAACCTCTTCATGTCGGACCAAAATGTATAAGAATGAATCTCAACCTCTTTATGTCGGATCAAAATGTATAAGAATGAATCTCAACCTCTTTATGTCGGATCAAAATGTATAAGAATGAATCTCAAGCTCTTTATGTCGGATCAAAATCCGCCTCAGTCGAAAACTCTATAAGTCGAATTCTTCGGCGTCTCTACACAAATCTAAAATGTTCGACTCAACGAGGTTCTACTGTAGGTATATCAACATTAAAAATACCGAATAAACCTATTTCGACTTAGCTTTTCCTCGCGACTTCACTTGCGTAAAAGTTATTTTTCTATCTCTCGGTAACAATAGGTACTTTTTTTCTGGACGAAAGGTATATCGCACAATCTATGTCCTTTTCTGTAACTCTAACAACGTATGTAAAATGTCACGTTCGGTTACAAACGCATGTAATGCCCATTCAGTCTGTGTAGGTCAGGCCGTGACCTTTCAGTCTGTGTAGGTCAGGCCGTGACCATTCAGTCTGTGTAGGTCAGGCCGTGACCATTCCGTCTGTGTAGGTCAGGCCGTGACCATTCAGTCTGTGTAGGTCAGGCCGTGACCATTCGGTCTGTGTAGGTCAGGCCGTGACCATTCCGTCTGTGTAGGTCAGGCCGTGACCATTCAGTCTGTGTAGGTCAGGCCGTGACCATTCAGTCTGTGTAGGTCAGGCCGTGACCATTCAGTCTGTGTAGGTCAGGCCGTGACCATTCAGTCTGTGTAGATTAGGCCGTGACCATTAACAGAGCTCAGAAACACGCATTAACCGTTGCGAGGGTGAACCTCATAGTATGAGATGGTAATGAAATGCTATACTAATTTGGTATGTCGCTCTTTTGCCTTTAGCATATATTATTAATTACTTTAATATATATTTGTGTTGGCCGCAGGTGGTTCCAAAGCTAATAAAGATAAGCGTTTTCTTGAGAAGAGAAATGCTTAGGCTTGGAGGACATGGAAACGAGAAACGGGGCTTTCAAGAGAAATTGGAACATTTTATAGGCGACATATTGATTTCCGACATTTACTCGAAGTTGCGGGCACAGCTAGCACAAACATATTTTTCGTAAAATCACACAATTTATACTGTTACGTATGAACATGTTTGAGCAGGACACGTGTCGTTAATAAGTCAAGCCAGCGTCAATTTTCATACTGCAATATAGAGTTTGTAAGCGCAAAAAGGAAAATTAAATGATATAACAACAAATTAACGACTCTCGGAGTTTCCTTCACTTGGGTTGAGAGACCATTCTGCTTTTCACCAATTTTCATGACTCATTGTTTGATTTTCCTGCGAAGTGTTAAAACATATGACTTAAGTGGTCGTATCTTTGGATTCCGTTGACTTTAGAAGGTTGATTTTTTACAGTTTCAAGGCGCCCTGCGAAAAAATACTTGATAGACGGACAACAAAGTGATCCAATAAGGGTTTCTTTTTCCTCTTTTGAGAAACGGAATCCTAAAAATATAATATTTTTTTATTATAAACTTAAACAGATTTTTGTTTTGTTTGTTTAGTTAAATAATAAAAACATTAAAAGTACAAAAATATGATAAACTTGCAATTTATAGTATAAAAATCAAGATAGACCTTGTTCTCGTAAATTCATTCACTGTAACAAAAGTTCGAGGTAAAAATCCCAGGCGCTGCACTAAAAGTAATGAATGAATCCTGTTGTATTTAGAAAACCATAAACAATGCAAGTAACATTTTATTAGATAGTTGTGGGCGATATTCTTTAGTTTGCATAATACAACCTGGAGATTTAATTGGAGCGATCAGTACCTAGACATTGCAACGAGACGGGGTTTCCAAGAATCATAACAAAATGGACTGTGCCTCGTTTGGACGCGCAACCCTTTGTTCGAAATATGTAATATTCCTCGACCTTTTCAGCTTAGTATTGTTCTTTCGTTTATGTAATCTTAGGATCTGATGCGTGTTTCATTGTTTTACTGCAGATAGTAGTGAGACAATGAGCCACGCCCACCATTGGCGTATATACTGATGTGTTGATACGCTCCCAGAAGATGTAGATCTCAGAATGGGTGGGTCTTAAATGAACATGCCTAAGGCGAAGATCATGTCTAACCACGAATTTGCACAAATACCGGTTGCCACTTTTGTTTCGTAATCCTTGAACACTGTCATACATCACTTTTCTATTCTTATTAACTACTAATTGTGAGAAGAGTACGATCATCTGTGTCTGGGTGTAGTTTATGTAAAATATGTATATGTATTTAGTAATAAATAAGTATATTTATCAGGCTCTGCCTAGTTTGGGATCAGATGGCCGTGTTTGTGGTGACTCAAGTTTGAAAAAAAATGGACTAGCTCTCAAGTGACATTGTACACTCAATTGTAAAATCAATCTTCGTGTTTTTGTATGTATTGCTTTATTAATAAAGTTTCACAAAGAATTCTCCATTGTCTTGTGAACATGGAATCAAATATAAATGTAAATTCTAACATTAATAAATGGTTTGAGTTTCATTATGAATATCTATATGACGGAGTAGAAAAAGGTATATAAAATCAAACCACATGTACAAACTATATGTATGTACTTATATCATTCTTCCACGATGACGAACATCCAAGCCAACGGAACTGTCGCACGAAGGCTAATATTTAATTATAAAAAGTAACATCTAGAAACGAACATAAAGTCGTAAACATAAAAATGTGGAATCAGAATTGTTTTTGATATCTCCGCAAATGGATGAACGAAGGTTAGGTACTTAAAATAATTAATCTTATAGATAGAAGACGTCATTAAACCGTCACGGCGGTAGTTTATAAGACTCTCGTAGTAGCGATAAATGTTTTGATAAGGAAGCGAGGGATACTCAGCAAAATAAAACGTTCCATCTGTAGACTCAGCTCACAAATTTCCCGTGACGTGTACGATTGTCTATAAATAGATTCCGTAGAAAATAACACATATTTTTTACAAGTTTGGAATTTGGAAATATCACTATACAAAGCTATACTTTACAAAGCTGACATTTAAAAATGTTAAGATCACCACTCGAGCAATTATCTGGAGATCACAAAAATAAAAATTCTTCTTGTCTCTTTCTCATTGAAGTAACACAAATGAAACGATGGTAATCCTAAGAGACTACATCGAATCATCCAAGTAACGTAGTATATTACATGGCGATTAGATGACAATCAAGGTTACTATTGACCACTACCCACTTCGGTCTCGTCTTGACGTATCAGTTCACTTAGAAGGGTTAACGAGGTAATTGATGTATCCCACGTGAGGAACAGATATTGTATTGCACTCTTTCCATTTGGAACTACTATAGCCATTGTGGTTACTTATAGTGTTCCTATAGTTGTTACAACACAATTCTCGGAAATAAATGTTCATAATATTTACATAGGTATATTCATTTGAAACAACCAGACAAATAGGTAGACAACGACACAATCGTTGTATTGGAACCGCGTCACATCTCTCACAAATAAGCGCTTTCTATACCCTGACTCAATTAAACTTTTTTTTGAGAGTATAGATCTTAGGAAGTGTGGAATGTTGTGTGCAGGAACCTGTCGATGAACCGACTGGAGTCGGTGTCGGGCGGAGCGCTGAGCGCCGCGGCGCTGGCGCGGCTGTGGATGGACCGGTGCGCTCTTCGACGCCTGCCTGCGCACGCCCTTGCTGACCTACACCACCTGCACTTCCTGTGAGTCACACACACATTTTAGTTCATTTTAAAAGACATCTCCCGCACTAAGAATTCTCGCGGGAGACTGTACAAACGTTTAAACAAAGTACACAAAGAACACCCAGACTCGGGACAACTATTAAATGTTGTGGATTGCACAACGGGAAAACCGCGTGTGGCGTATCGGCGAGGCGACCAGTTTAAAAATTGGCCCGTCCGTGCACTCAAACATTACATTCAACAGTTCTTGATAACATTACGAAACTGTTTCTCATGTTGAAAGTAATTGATTACCGAACGCATTTAGAAATAAAGTCCGTTCGTATATTTTCCTTGTCTGCCAAAATGTTTTGATAATATTGATTTACTGATATTCTCTGCGCTTTAAACAATGGTTCAATGAAAGTATATATTATTGTATGTTGTTGTGTTCAATTCTTAGTGAACGTATGTATTGTCCGAATTAAACGACGAGGAGTGCATTAGCGCAGCAGGTTGGACTACCGCTTAGTGCAAATATTAGTTTGAATGAGTTTGTCATTTGCGTTAGTACGGGTGTTTCTAAGTATGACAACTATGTACCTATGTAGCAAAGAAGTATCCATATAAGTAGGTATGTTTATTATCTTGGTCTAGAACCCATTGTATATAAGCCATGCTTCATTCGGATATAGAAAGCGCTGTGCTATAGTTTCCGAAGTATTTTGTTTAATATTAGTAATTTAGTATTAGATTTATATTATTATATATAAGTATATAAAAATCTATATTTATTTGTTTGTATTTCTGAAGGTCATGACTTTTGGTTAAAATGTTTTTGTTTGGTTATGATTATTATATTATATGATTATTTAATATTTATTGTCATAATTGATTAAATTAAGTAACTTATATTTTTTGCTGAAAATGGCTGGCAATGTTTTCCAATCTGGCAATCCATCGGTAGTTACGGTGTGATAATTTGTTTTATTTTTTTTTTCTTTTCCCGTTAGTCTTAGCACATTACTGTAAGTCATGAAATCCTCTAAAGCCATTAGCTCTAACTAATATTATAAATACGAAAGTGAGTTTATTTTTTTGTATTTTACCAATCATCATGAAATGTTGCGCACACGTTGCCAAGGAGATAGGATACCTTTTTCAAAAAAAAAATCAGTTCCCTATTGATGGAAATAGTACTTATAAGCGAGCGAAGCCGCGGGCAAAAGCTAGTCACATAATAAACTGAATTAAAATAGCGTTTGCGGTCTCTTGGACCTAATGTTAATTATGTCATTAGGTATCTGGAAGTAAGGGGTATTCGGCATTAACGCTTAAACTTAGAGAACTTAGAAACTTAGTAACACGCGTAAATATGTGAATTGACACATGTTGTAAAGCCCTAAGGTACTCTTAATTGTATTCTAAATGCACTACTAACTTTGTAGATTTGTATGTACGTTTTGTCAATCAATTCAGGTATTTCTCGGAACCAGTAGGTACTTATTTAATGGATGAAAGGTCCCCTATCCTATGTCCTTTTCTGTACCCAAAATTTACCGTGATCGGTTTAACATAGCAGTTAAGCCATGAAAGCGTAACATACAAACAAAGAAACGCATTTGGGAGAGCCATGCTTCGGCATGTATGGGCCTTCTCGACCGGAGTGATACCCCGGCCTCACAGAAAACCAGAAAAGACTTGCATTGCTTTTCGCCGAGTGAATGAGGTTACCGGCCCTAATCCTCCCGCCCTCTCTCCTCCTCTTCCACCCTTCCCTACTCCCACCTTAAAGGCCGGCAACGCCATGGTGCGCATGGGCAGCGGCATCTACCAGGTAACCCGCCTGCTTGTTTGCTCCCATGCCATTAAAACAAAACAAAAAAAAAATTTAGGACCAGCTGTTGCCCGCGACCTCGTTCGAGTGGAAACTTTGGTGAAATATATCCTACAGGAACGGGAAAAGTAGCCTATGTGCTCTTCCAGACTATAATTTATCTCTGTGCTAAATTTAATCTAGATCCGTTCAGTCGTTTTTGCGGGAAAGATTAACAATACCCATTCATCCATCCATCTTCTCGAACTTTCACCTTTATAATATTAGGTAAGATACTCAGTTAATTTAAAGATTCCCAGTGTTACGAAACAAAGTAAAATGGTGTTTAATCTGGCGAGAGATGGCACCAGGTTCTATTAAAAAACCGTTCATTAATTTTAATTAAGTTTTTTAACCGTCAAGCCCTGTGATTGGTCACCTCGATTTTAATGAACGGTCACAAATCTTAGTGGATGTAATCAACACTCATAACCATCCCATACAACAGAATTGACAAAAATGAATTGAACACTTGAACTTACAGTGAGATTCATACATCATGATCAGCCTCTCGATCATCTCAAGGCATCTCAATCTCACGGATGATCACACGCGAAAAGTCACATGTGTATAAGGTACATTTTTTTTCGTTTCTAGGACAAGATTTTGAATTGATATTTCACATAGTCCCTAGTAATGCAGGTCCTAAAAATATTCTACAACACTCCTAATAATTGAATGTAAACTCAATTGAAGCAAACGTAAATTCGTTAATTCTGTGCTGTTCTTTCCTTTTGCGCGTTTTAATTTTTGTTCCTTTGCCTCCAGTACCTACTTCGTCTCTAGGAGGGGAAAATTTAAGTGTTATATTTTTATTACCCCAGTTCGCTTCTGATTAAATTTGTTGTGCGTTCTAAGCCTGTTTCCTTATATTCGGAACTAGGTGTCAAGCTTGGCGATTTTGTTTGCTTCTTAGTAATGCTGACTTAGGAAATGCGCTGTTCATTACCTGATACGTGCCAACTTCACACTAATTACACATTCAATTAAATTCTACCGGCCCTGTAACCAGTTTCGCTTGCGAAAATATGCGGAATAGCAACCTTCATAAACTCCTGAACAGATAAATGTGTTAGGTATGCACGTTTCCTAAGGATGTTTTCCTTCACTTTTAGACAATATAAACTTCGAAAACTCTGTTATACCTACGTGATATTTATCACTCGTCGACTATCTTTATTTATTTTAAGGATGTGATTGAATTGTAAATTGAATTCAGTCAATTGACGAAAGACAACGCTCTCGCTGTGCAATTTATCTCTCTGTTTGTCTGACTTAACAAACATTGATGTAAAAAATAGACACAAGATATACCTTGACTCAGTACAACTACAATAAATGACAGGACACAGATTAACAGATAGTTAATCACACATGTGTAGTTGTCCTGTCATTGACCTCATATCACTCGACGTATAACAGTAACGGCGAAGTAACCACATGTTAATATTAGATGTTTATTATTCCTAAATTAGATTCATTCCACTGCCATACAAAAAAAATGAAGAAATCGTAGCTGTTTCAGCTTATTATCTTCAAAATTGGCAGATGCAAAGGCCGCAGATCGTGAACACTTCAAAAGCATATCGATTGCTATCAATTGAAGCACTTTCTCCAGTGAATTGATGCCGGCGATGAGGAAAATGTTATTTGTCCGTAAACACAAGATACCGGAGGCTCCGTGTGGCGTACCGGAGGCGCAAACAACTCCGAATTGGATGATTGTACGCCAGAATAATGAGGGCGTCTCGATTGTAAACCAAATAAGGGCTCGTCCCTCCGGAGTTGCTTACTCTATTCTATCGAATAGATTCCGCGTTAGAAATGTCAGAAGAATACAAAGAGCCTACTTGTCACTGATACTATTCGTTTACTATGGACGTGGACCTTAGGGGATGCTGTATGTATATTAAATTTAAGGAAAGAGTTCTATTTGTATCTAACAAATAACAATGGTTAATACAGTTATCGTCCTACAAATCTTCACGGCTTCGTGGCCGGTGCACCGCTGTGGATGGGAGAGAGGGTCACACACTTTAATGTCTGACCGTCAACAACACTTTATAAGCTAGAAAGTTATACTCTAAGCGATTCAGTCTACACGTGGTACTATATAAGCAATAAACTCGTTCGTTATTACTATTTTCGGTTTTATCACTAACGGCGAACTATTAAAGATATTTCTACATATTTTAGCCATGCCTCAGTGCGATAAGGCCGCCAATTGTATAAACCACCCAACATTGCTGTGTTCCTACTCAACAAGTCAACACCAAAGGTTGGTTACCTTTTTTATAAGGCTTGGAAATTAAGGAACCTAATAAAAATTAAACACATATATGAATTCTCGTCTCTAATGAAATAAGGTTTAAATAGACGTTTATTTGACCAAAATAATAAACAAAACATTAATTTGCAGAATATAGAATAATTAGTAAACGTCCATTATCATCACCTAAAAAAATAAAGTAAGTATTAATTTTTTTAAACATTGAAAAATTAAAAAAGATTCAGTATTATTGTTTGCTTATAAATAAACTTTATCAAGAGCATATTTAGTGCGAGAGGCAACAGCGTGAATCGGTGTGAAGCGCCGGCGATACATCACTCGCCTCGAATTAATCCACCGGCGAACATTCCCCTCCAAGCCTCTCAACGATAAATAACACGCCACATTCACAAAAGAAATAGTGCACTGAATAACCCGTGCTATATTTCACATGCGCCCTCAGCGCCCCCCAGCGCCCCCCAGCGCCCCGCGCCCAGCAAAGTGATGATAAACAAAGTCTGCTGGATACTTGATCGTATTCTATTTGCAGACAAATTTACAATAAATCACTCAGTGCGTCAGCACATATCGCTTTACTAGTTTGTTTCAAGGAGCAGTCTATGAATACGGTCTAGATTATACTCTAATTCATAACAAATCAAAAGCTTTATTGAAATGGTTTGCGGCTATGTTCATCAAACGCGATTATAGTGCAGCTAGAAGTAGGTATTGTGTGTCGCGTATCGATCCTCGGCTGCACTGTCGATGGCCGGCGGCTGGCGGGTGGCGGCCATTGTACACGTTACAATACAATAACATTTACATATTGCTAATACAGCTGTCGGCGAAGTCTCCGATAAACTGCCACAAGTGCCCACGAGCCTTTTACTTACGAAAATCTTCCTTATGAAAATATCGACGTTTTTGAGTAAAAACTGTACAGAACTGCAATGTCTGCAATTAATGCAAAAGTTCTTTCAAAGCGTTCACTGTGTCCGTTCGGGGTCAATGTTGAAAGTCGAAGTTTGAAAAAAGTGTTCTTCCCCTGGTGAAGGAAGTATTTGTTCGTGTTTGAAGAAGACTGTAATATTACACTGTAATGTAAAAAACGTACAGATTGAGGGTAAGCGATTTTCGTAGAGTAAACCACCGAGTTTTTTCTGAAAAAAGGTACGGTTAAGACCCGAAACAAAAATTATAAACAAACAGTTAATGGGATCACTCTTTTGAAAATGCAGGATGGTTATTTAAATGCATACGCCATATTTTTATTATTTAGTAAAAAATTAAATTTAAATAATATTTACGATTATTACTTGTTTTTCTATTATTCTAATTAAAATTAAAAAATGTCCGAGTTTTTAATCACGTATTCAATAAAAATTTGCCTAACAATTAGGTATTATTGTTATCTTGTTCTTATCAAATATCATAGTTATAGATACGATAACACCTAAAACCCTACGAGAAAAAGTCGGATCTTGTAATTAGTTATTAGATAAACAATAAACAGCTGTTAGTCAGTCCTGCACTTAAACTTCGTACGTAGAATTTATCTGGTCAGTGTCAGCTTATGAATTGTGTGGAGCAATGATGAACATTCTGTACCATAATGTAATTTGTACGATGAACGAGAAGCGACGTCCCGAACATTAATCAAGTCGAGCCCACAAAGAGGCCGCGCCACCTCCAGCTACACCAGATCTGCTGACGCGTCTCCCTAAGTAAATACTTATTATAATTTTAAATCAACTGGAATCATTTTTATGTATCTTTCGCGACTATTTCGGCAATTTCTTGGATGTTTATTTTTTATTCGTTTGAACTTAACATTTTTTATTTCTAGCAAAAAAAAAAGTTTTTTTTTGGGACAGTGTAAATAATATGACGGTTGAGTTGAAACAAACACACTTTCGCATTTATAATAAATATTAAGTTAAGATATTACGTTTTTCTAAATTTATTTCTGTAAACGACGCTAGGTACTCAGAGGCCATAAGACTCCTATGCATGTGGTAGGCGCACAGGAATAGGCGACCGGTTTATTCCTATTGACGAATTTCTCGTATCATCAACATCATGATATTGATTAAAAACTATACGGTTTTACTCACGTTTGTATTTCGGGGATACCACTCACGAAAGTTTTTATTGTAATCATGATATTGTTAAGGAGGTAAAGCACAAGTTAGGCAATTTCCTGAATAGATGAGAACTGCGCGACTAGGAAAATGTTTTCACTCTACAGAAAATCTTGACAACCAGCGCGATGTATGCTAGAGAGTAGATTTGTCAGAGCTTCGACACGACTTGTGATATACCTATCGGTGACCACCTACCACCAGTCGGGCCATGTACACGTTTGCTGTCTAACTTTTAGGACACGTAGTAAAATTCATACGAACTTTTTGAACTAAAATCTCTACTTTTGGCTTAAAGCTTTTGCAGTAATGCTGAAAAAAAACACCCCGTCCGTTCCTCGTGACCAGAGGCAACGCAAACGATACCTGTCGCCACTGGCAAGTATTCTTACGAACTGATGTAGCTTAATTAACTTTATACAAGTCTGGTTAGATATGAAGGTGATTCCAACTATCTAAAGTTTGAGAGCCATGCTTCAGCACGTATGGGCCGGCTCGACCGGAGTGATACCACGGCCTGACAGAAAACCGGCAGTGAAGCAATGATTGCATTGATTTTCGCTTAGTGAGTGAGGTTACCGGAGGCAATAACCCTTCCCTCTCCCTCTCTCCCCTCTTCGCTCCCTATTTCTAACTTCCCCCTACTCCCACCTTAAAAGCCGGCAACGCACTTGTGACTCTTGAGTTGCACGTGCTCATGGGTGGCGGTAGTCATTTACCATCAGGTGACCCGTCTGCTCGTTTGCCCCCTATACCATAAAAAAAATTGTTCCTCGTACCGTGTTTAGATACGACTGCCGGGCCAGGTCAGCATTTCTGCAAAAAATGTTTAGTAACTATCCCAGAGTCTCTTCCCTTGGAGGGAATACATATACCTTTCAGAGGCAAAAAAAATCTTAGTGCTTGAACAGTTATTGTTTTATAATTATCAAAATCGAGTGCTGCAATCCGATACGCTTAGTAGGAGTGTAGTCTAGACTTGTGCTTGCGTGTCAGCTATATTAACAACTTTTACCCTCGGTGATAAACTGTGAAAGCATTACCGACCGACGATATGCTATGAAACTGATGGTTGCGAACACGTAACTACTGACTGTCCCACTCTTTATCTGGATCTCTTATCTATTTCGGGGATTTTTATTATGACTACGTTATCAATGTCTTGTAAATTAAATATATATTCATGATATTACTGCAGCAATTCACGCTGTGACCAAAACCAAGTAAAGAATTGATTTCTCTCTGTTATTAAGATGTCTGTTACCTTCTTGCTTTATATAGTGCAGTTTTATAAATCAACATTTATTATTCTTTTAATTTGTACAAGCTGCATAGACCGAGCGCCATTACTTTTATCTAACAATGAACCGCAGCAAATGCTGCATGGCCTTACCTTAATCTAAAATTTGCTTACTGTTAAAATCGAATTCTCTTTCGTCTTTTTGGTATCAATGAACAATTTTGTCACGAATAACGTGAATGTTACTTATTAGGTACCCTACCTTATACCCTTATTTTGAGTCGGCGCCAAATAATAAAATGATTAATTACTTACGTAGGTACATATAAAATTTTGAAAATTAATCAGTTTGTTGTTTGGCGCCGACTCAAAATAAGTTTATAACAAATTTGATAGGTTATGTAAATAAGCTCAATACTTAAGACTTAAGGTTCATTTATTTTTTGCTTTTTAGTTCTTTTCGTCGGTTTAATTTTTTGTTAAAAATATTTTTAAAATATTGATCTTCTGTAACTTCAGGTGTAAGTGCTTCCATTATTGTTATAAGCCATCCAATAGCGGTTAATGGATTTTATTTTATGTGTTTTACACAAACTCCAATCGAATATTTTTTTATTATCAGTTGTACCAATGAACACAACCTACTTACTTGATATGGATTGGTCGTTAAAGTAATGGCATCGTATTAGTTGTCAGAATTTGTCAAATTTGGCGCAGTTTATGGTATTCCTGTTATCTGACATCATTGTGCAGTAAGTACAAATGTTGTTAATAAGTAAGGTGTCAAAATAAAAACAAGCGAGTATCTGATGAACTCATCTCATATATATTATGATAAACAAATTGTAGTAGGTACGTTTAGAACGCTGTCAAAGTTGGTTCGGCACGCAATAAAACATTTTGTAAGTCATTTAAACTCAATTCTTTCTTTGATCGAAGTCGCCATTGCTATTTAAATACTATCTCTTTTGTAATAACAATAAATCATGTTTTTATTTAGCACATTTTCATTATGAGACTGAAACAGTATTTTATTGAAATGTATTTTGTGTGGGTTTTAAAATCGCACTACATATAATCGTATTAGCTTCCGCTCTATTTACTTCAACCGTATTACTTGTAGCCAAGAATAACTTCACCTAGGGTGAAATGACTTAGTTTGATAGCCTCACCTTTTAAATGAATTATTCCATGTCAGTGTTTTTATTGTTATCGCTTTATTTAATGTAATGCAAAATATGTATAACAAAATCTTAAGTAATTATTTTTTGTAACCCACACAAACAAAGATTTGTACAGCAATCATTTGCATTTAGGTATTTAACTTATTAAATATGAGTCAAATACATTTTTATTGAAAGCAGGAATTAAATTGATTTGATTGATCTACAATTAAACCAATTTAATGGTTATGTAAGCTATGAGAAGATAATTGTTTATTTGCAGTAAAATGTGGTACATAAATTGTTACAATTATTCTGAATAAAGCTTAACACGTCTTGTCAAGTTGTTGACATGCAAATAATGGATTAGATATTTATATTCAAATAAAGTTTATGTCACTTTCTACTAATATTACAAAATTAAAAAGTAGTAAATAATATATATTTATACGTAGGTCAAGTATATTATGTCAATATATTTAAATTTTCTTATTTATACCTATCACCTGTAACTACATTCCAAACACTCTTTAGTAGTGTAAAATCACTTCTCCGAAAGCCAATCGTTCAGTTTTTTTTTCGAAAAGCCGACTTGGAGTACCTTTAATCTCTTTAGAATGGTCTCATTATATACGACCACACATCAAGTAAAGGGAGGTTTGAGGAACTTTTGACTATCATTCCTATCGGGATTGCTGGTGTTTCTCGGATACACCTCATTTGCCCGCGAAATACTATACCTATAGCTTCACTCCTCACCAACTATGTAAACAAATACTATACCTATAGCTTCACTCGTCACCAACTATGTAAACAAATACTATACCTATAGCTTCACTCGTTACACAAATTTTTTAAAACAAATTTTGGCAGTTAGTAACCAACTTCCAAGTGTCGCATGTCGTATCGAAATGAAACTTTGTATGTGTATGTAGGTGATAAATCACAGAAACACTTTACTGTCATTGATTACCCTTAATTTTTTGTATTCCAACCATAATTAAAACCTACACTCTTACACTCTCTTCTTTTCATCTATTCCCGTCTCAACGTCAATCAAATTTTTTGTAGTAAGAAAGAAAGAAAGTACAATTTTTTCCATCCAGACTCTTGAAGTCAGGATAGAACACTTTATAATCTTCATGAGGCCTGCACTCAACCCTAAAGGATCATTCATACTCATAAGAATCATAAGAAAAGCTTTCTCCAAAAGCGTTTTAATGCTCATTTTGATGTTTTCTGAATACTGAAAATTACGCAAATGCATGGCATCTTATTCTTTAAAACTATCCGTATGACACTTATACAGACATAGATAAGGCTTTTATAGCACAAAAACGGTGGACTAGGTCTATATGCGACATCGCTCCGGATGTATCTTGTTGTTCATATTTAAATAAATGAAAAATCCGAACATTGCCGTGCTTGTACATCCTGGAGGTGCGCAAATTTATAAAACAGCACCCTCAAACATTTAAGCAAGCGAAAGATGTCACCAAAAGGAACAACATTAGAAAACAAACGTAACAAAACGTAGAGGAAACTTGACTTGAATTCATATTACCATATATTAATTAATTAATAACTCTGTAATAAAATAATATATTTAATAACTACTAAAATACTGTGATAATATTGTGCAATAAAAAATACAATAGCCTAAATCATCAACAGATCCTATTATAAGGACTTGATTCTGTTTAATATTCATTCATCATAAATGTATCTAATTTGCATCTAAACTTAACTTAAGCATAACTAGACAGCTCATCCTCTCTCCTAATAGTGCTGTGCCCGACAGGGTCCATAATTGATAAATGTAAATATGTAAAATGTATGTAAATATTTATTATGGAATGCAATAAATAAATAAATAAATAAATAAAAAATATGCAGCGGTGGTAGATAGAGGACGAGCGATTATAAATGCATAGTTTTATAACTATAACTATAATTACGTCACGACCTACGTCATGCACTACGGCCCGCCAGGCATGAACACCTCGCCTGGTCGGAGGATCCTCCCTTTGTGTTGGAGGAACATGATACCCGTTCCTCCACAGTGGTGACCCCGACGTGATCCACTGTGGAGGAACGGGTGGCATGTCCCTCCATCACAAAGGGAGGATCCTCCGACCAGGCGAGGTGATCATGCCTGGCGGGCCGCGGCCCAACGGTTGATGTTGGGAAGCTGTATATATACTAATCGGCGCGAGAACTCTCATAGCGCGATGCAGGATTAGTAGGTTGTACAAGTTTCTTGTTGCTGTATGTGGAAGTCGCCACATCACTCCCCTCCAAGACCGGAGGTCGATATCTTGATGAGTCAGCTGTCTATATGCTCTATTAAGGAGCGTGCCAGGGCCAGTAGTGAGTTGTTCCGGTGAGTCGGAACTGAGTGCCGCAAGTTCCAGTGAGTCGGAACTGTATTCCGCTAGTTCCAGTGGGTCGGAACTGAATGCCGCTAGTCCCAGTGAGTCGGGGCTGAAGTCCGCTGGTAACAGTGAGTCGGGGCCGCGTGCGGTGCTGCGTGCGGTGCTGCGTGCGGTGCTGCGGTGAAGTCCCCAGTGAGTCGGGGCGGTTGCTGCGTAGTGGCTGGCTGCTGCGTAGACGGGAGAGAGATGCTCTTCTTACGTGGACCGTAGGGGCAGTGTGCTGTGCCTAGACGCTGATGAGGCCGTAGGGGTAACCAGGCTGGAGCGGTCGCTGCAGGCGTGTGGTATCCCTGTTGAGGCCGAGGATGCTGGCTGGCTGAGACTTGATTACCGCTCATTGCTGTAGGAGTGTATACGATGGTGGCGATGATGATGCTGCTGATCTGCTTCATGAAGGCTGCTTCAAATCACGTCGGGGTCACCACTGTGGAGGAACGGGTGGTATGTCCCTCCATCACAAAGGGAGGATCCTCCGACCAGGCGAGGTGATCATGCCTGGCGGGCCGCGGCCCAACGGTTGATGTTGGGAAGCTGTATATATACTAATCGGCGCGAGAACTCTCATAGCGCGATGCAGGATTAGTAGGTTGTACATGTTTCTTGTTGCTGTATGTGGAAGTCGCCACAGAATTATAGACTACTAGCAGCGCCTCGGGGTTTCACCCGCGTAAGTCCCGACCCCGTGGGAATATCGGGATAAAAAGTAGTCTATGCGTTAATCCAAGTCTCCAGCTATCTATGTACCAAGTTTCATCGCAATCGGTTTAGTGGTTTTTGCGTGAAAGAGTAACAAACATCCATCCATCCATCCAAACTTTCACATTTATAATATTAGTGGGATTGAAAGTAATAACTTCACGTGAATAACGAAAGATAGAATTAAATGTAAAACAATGGGGTAGAAAATATGTAAACAGAATGAAGCAACACCTCTTTTACTATTGTAACACACCATACATATGACACTTATTATTAATAAGTGTCATATGTATGGCGTGTTTCGCAATTAGATCTTAACTAACGTGTCACCGCGGGACTTAGTCGCTGTAATATTTTTAAGGTACAATATATACCTTTTTTATATGAATTACTTATCTAACATTGTGGTCACACATTGAATTCCAGAGTGACCACCATTAGTACCATTAAACCCCTATTATTACATCTACACACTGGGCACACTAAAAGTTCTGCGCTCCTGGCCGCTCATAAATGTTTGAACTTAGAATGTAAAATTTTTTTAAACAAGAAACTTAATTATTTACTTAAAAAATTGCCGGAAAATCGCGCGTCAAATGTTTTTTATCACAAGTTGAACTTCGTCGTCCGTAGCAAAAATGGAATTAACGGATATTAAAAGTTCACTGACTCCGCAAGACTGCACTGCTCATCTTCAAAATGCTTTTGGGACGGAAGTACCTCACTTGAGCACCGTAAGGCTTTGGTACACAGAATTTGATCGTGCCCGTGTTTCTCTCCATGATGAAATTCGTGAAGGTCGGCCCTCAACTGCGATCACCGAGGAAAATGTGGCCACTATCAGGCAACTAATAGAAGAAAATCGGCGTATCACTTATCTACCAAATGTCACAATACAATTTTCACCTTAATTACAATTATGTTTTTGTTTATTTTACCATATGAATTGCGCACACAATAAGTACTTTATTGAGTGCGCGTTCATTCTCCAGGTTATTCTTAGACAATATACTTTAACAATGAATATGAATATTCTTCTATAACATCCCGAAGTCAACCAACACGTAGGTTTAGACTACCCCTAAAAGAGATTCGCAAGACAACATTCAGTCAGAATTTTTTTGGCTTTTTCGGACGCTTCTGGTATAACAATCTAAACAAAGTATTGAATATTGTTGCTAAAAATAAACACCACTGCAAGAAGGTTGTTATTGACTGGCTTCTTACTCTTAGCTATGATTTAACTGAGAATCTGCTTCATCCAGTCAAATAGTCACCCAAACAAACACACACACACACACACACTCACACACTCCCACACGCCCACACACACCCACACAGCGCCATCTAGTGGATCTATATATTATTATTAGCGTGACGGTAACGAGTTCAGTTTATTTACCCCATAGCAAACGTCCCTAAAGCAGTTTTCACTTTAAAAATGTTGTTAAAGTACGTTCAACGGACGTTCAAATGCTGTATATGTTAGGAGATGAAACATAGATAAATTGTTACATGCCTAGAAAAAGAAAGCAACAGTCTTCTGTATGGGTGTTCGAAGGTGACAGTAAACCAACAAAATTGAGGCAGGCGAGAAACGTAGGCAAAAAAATTATTGTATTTTTTTTCTCCCGGGCGGGTCCTGTCTGCACGATTCAACTTGAAGAACAAAAGGCAGGTAATGCTGAGTGGTATACCACCATTTGTTTGCCCAGTGTCTTTGAAAAAGTTAGATAAAAACGACCAAGAAGGCGCATCCTGTTGCACCATGACAATGCTTCGGCGCACACTGCGAATAAGACTAAGTAATGTTTGGCTTCTGAAAAGGTAGAGAAAAATGGTTTGACTGAATGAAAAAGTGTTTAAAATGTAATTGAGAATACTTCGAAAAGCAGTAAATATATTACTTTACATGTAAATTGTTTTATTAATGAGTTACCTAAAACTTTCAGTGTGCCCCACGTAACATGCATACAAAGCTCAAAATGATAGTGGATGTTGGCCAAATACATACCTATATATATTTCTAGCTGCCGTGCCCAGTGCCCATGTGCTACATTTTTCTTTTTTCAAGTGTTGCGAATACTATTCATAATAAAAAGTACTGATAATTTGCGAAATATCAATCGTATGTGCGACGGGGCGTCGCGTCGTGCGAACCGCGCCTGCCAAGCTTTCACACGCCACTTGGACGAGTTTTGCAAACCTGGCCCCAGGCGACGTGACGCACATTAATTCATCCTTCATCAGCCTGCTCTCTGTATTAGGCACTATCTATTTACGTTAGTTATCCGGCGCCCGGTGTGCATAGATAGCCTCGCTGCGCGGGCGCAGGCTTGTGAACGCTGCGCACGTCGTCGCGTCGACCGACGCGCTTCCAATGTCGACCGCCTGTGACCTACACACACCACGAGCACATTAATGCATATATCAGCTGGCTTGGATCCTGTTTCATAAAGAAACAAATCTGAGTCTAATGATTTACTCTTCATTGCAAAGTGAAGTACGCGAAAAAATATTACAAAAGGACTGGAGAGCACAACAGATTTAATCGGAGGTTCGAAGAGCAATCTGCTGTGTTCTCTTGTCTATACATTATATATGACAACAACAAAAGAGTCACTGGTTGCTGTTACAGACAAGCTGTACATGTACTTACTTATTTGACTGCCATCTTCGGTAAGATTGAGGTAGGTCCTCAAACGCACGGCTCAATTTCAATCAAAAATCCGCTATGTGGAGCATAGTGGATTTTAAAGTACCACAAACACAATATTGCTTAGCAGAACAGATTTATTTCCTTTCTTCTTCTACATTAGGTTAGTCAATAAATACTTACTGTCCGATATGTATTAGAAGTTATTTCTTTACAAACCCAAGTGTAAATATGGCGACTATAATCATAAGTGTAAGTGTAGTAAAATTATTTTTTTGTATAAATAAGTGTAAGTAATGGCGACTAAAAGTAATTGCTTTGCAAAACTAAGTAATCTCGTTTATGGCATAATGGTTTTAATAAAGTACACGACATTAACTGACTCTGTCCATAAAACGGAGCCAACCCAGTGCTACGTTATGGTGTTGTACGCCTCGACATGATTGCTAAGCAATAACCATAATATCAAACTGCTAATATACAGGTTCTTAAACAGTACCGTTACGAACGTAAGTGCCGGTTAATTGTGGATCGACGCTGTTCAGAGAAAGATCTTACAACTCGAATTGATTGAACGGCCAACAGCAAAAAAGTGATCAATTAAATACATATAATTGGTCCTTACAGGTGTGTATACAATTATAAAAAGTTTCGCGACTGATGTCACTGTGTTTGGATGGGGCCATGGCCTTCATTCGTTTACATTGAATAGGAAGGCACACCTTTTTAAATATTTTTTTTCGTGTCATAAGCTCACCGGCCTAGTGGTGAAGTGGTATGTCTCGTGTCTTAATAGAACCGACGAAAACCACAATGTGGTCCGATACAAGTGGGTCTATTGCAAGGGACTCTGGTTTACCTTAGGAAGGAAGTCCCCGAGAACCATTCACGCCTTGGGCGCCTGTTAAACAGTAGGCAGCCTCACCACAGCGTGCGTCGGACGCATTTTTTTAATCTTAAAATGAATTTTAGTTAATCACCTAGTGTATAGACGTCCTATTGGATGGAGTGAGTGAAACTGGACAAGTGCGAATCTGACGGCCGCACCGAGGATTCTATGAGCAAACAAAGTAACTTGTACCTACTTGTACCTATGTGGATAGAACTATATTAGGTACATCTCGGTAATCGATCTCGAAGATTTTCGCGCGTCAACACGTCTGTCCTTTTCGCCTGTTTTGCTCAGCATAAAGTATTTACATCTGTTTACCAAGTAACTATTATCTTATCTGTGCATGTGCTGCCGCGGTGGACCTAACCTATCTATCAAGTACCTATTTATCCCTTCACTGACTTCAAACAGACCAGTAGGTTCCTAGTGCCTTTAAGTTACCTTTTGTTTTAAAAGTCTCACATGTATTGTAGTATTTTCATTAGGTTTTAAATCGATAAATCTTTACTTTTCAGTGCTCTTTTTTAGTGTTTTTTTTAAAATCGGTTTGACGTTTTTTTAAAGTGTTTATTTTTTCATTTTTAGTGTAAGGTACATACGTACTAAGCAGACACGGTATTTGCACCATTACTTACTGTGATGTAAGTAACCGAACGAAGTTCGTTAGATTGTATTAGCTTTAGTTTAATAAGCCGGATTTCTTTACATAAGGTGGTAACATTTTTAGAGTGTCTAGCAAGTTGCTGCACTTGATTGAATAAGTTATAAAAAAAAGATAAGTACTAACAGCCGAACGTAGAACCTCCTCCTTTTTAAGCCGGTTAAACATTCAGCACTTTAAACATCATTGTTGCTTAATTTAAAATCAACATAAAATCAATCATAAAAATCATCATAAAATCAACATGCTCACTACATCTGTAATTTTCTGAGGGTTTCCCACGTTTTCCTTCTGATACCATTATCAGATCGAGATTTGGTGACAAAGGGACCGCCTGGGGAGCATACGCTTTCAAACAAAAAAGAATTTTTGAAATTGTTTTTAAGATGACGGAAATATCGATGATCATACTTAAAAAAAAGTTAAGTTCATTCAGGCGAACATAGAACCTACTCCGTTTTTTTTAAAACGTATAAAGAGTAGGTATAGCTCTAATTGCCTTTTTTTTACTAAAGCTCGATGGGAAGGTTTGTCAGGTACACGTGACGTCAGTGGTTCTGCGAGTGTTTTTAGGCATCGATGATATTCACTATCAGGTATTCAGTACATCTCCTGTGATCGTGTCGTACATCAATTTACGTGGAGAAAACCTCAGTTAGGTGTTTTTTTAAACCGATTTGGCAAACAAGCCCACGTCCCCACTAAGTAACAAACATAATGATATGCTCTAACTCATTTACTTTTACAGACTATATTAAATTTCACAACGGTGACGATTTTCTAATGATCGGTTAAATGTTTATCTTGTTACGAGCTTAACAAGATTTTCAAACCAGTCGATGTACCTATTAGACTCGTACTCGCGAGTTGCTTATCCCCCACGGCAAACAAACATATCAATCTTAGTAATTGAGATAATAATTTATGGGATTTCAGTCCCTTAAATTAAATCAAATGTATGTATCTATAACATCAATTAAGTTTGTTTGTTTGTTACGCTTTGACGCCTTAACTTCTGAACCGATCATTATGAAATTTTGCGTACACGTCCGGGGTACAGAAATGAACATAGGGTGGGTACCTTTCATCCAGAAAAAAGTACTGAACCCCAGGGATACCCACATGAGTGAAAGACTCTACATTAACGTAAGCAAAGCCTTTGGCCCATTTAAATCATTTAGCCATTAGTTCCTTGTGGAAATATAACCTAAAAACGCATATAAGTAAGTTGTGGAAGAGCCATGCTTCGGCACGAATGGGCCGGCTCCACCGGAGTGATACGACGGCCTCACAGGAAACCGGCAGTGAAGCAATAATTGCATTGCTTTTCGCCGAGTGAGTAAGGTTACCAGAGACCCTAACGCTTCCCCCCATCCCCCCTTCTCCCTCTCTTCCACCTTAAAGGGCGGCAACGCACTTGTGACTGTAGAGTTGCAAGTGCCCATGGCCGACGGTAGTAATTTACCGTCTGCTCGTTTGCCCCCTATACCATAAAAAAAAAATGTATTCCTTACACCATACTTCTTTTCCTAGTTAAGGAATAAGTTACGATAATTTTATCGTCGTTTGACGCTCTTTTTGTGCTTTTAGTACTTTTGTACTCTTGTAGTGTTTGCATTACTTTGATGAAATATGACTATTTAAAGTTTTTGACTATCTTATTTTAGTATAATTCCATCCATTTTGGCATTGGTCTCGTCTGGCTGTAAGGTCCAACAAAAATGTTTCATTCTACAAAGGTTCTAAAAAGTTATTACAAAATACTTCAAACGTAGTTGAATTCCTCTTTAACTGTAAACGTGTTTAATAAATAAATTAAAAAAAAAACAAACTAATTGCAACAAAATAATGTAGCTAATATTAAACATATAAAGAAAATATTTTTTAAATAAAACTTTTATATCGTGAATTGTCATGAGAACCAAACGTGTGTGCCAAATATCAGCACGATAGCTTCAGTGGAAGTGAGTGAAATATTGATTGCAAATTTCTAGGATATACATACATACACGTGAAGTTAAATAAAAGCTTTTAATAATAATAAAAAGAAAGTCTCAGCCGTCTTGCCTCTCAGCAAAGTTACAGTCGTAGCTTGAGTAGGACTCAACCGTCTCAACTATCAGAGGTATAAAATCTTTGCTGTAGGTAGGATTTCAGCCGTCAGCGAGATACGGTTTTTGTCTTTTGACCACTATCATACAGTTTCACAGTTTAAAGGCTATTAGAAACACCCGCTCGTTACTAGTATTCCCGTGAACTTGCCCTCAGGGCAGACGCTGTTTTTGCCTTAATCTTATAAAATTTGTTGATGTGACTAACAAGTAAATGTGCTAATGTATATCATATGTATGCTACATATCAACAATAACACTTTATACATTGTCGGTATTGCGAATCTGGGACTGTGCAAATGGGCACAAAACTTTAAATGTACCAACAAAATCTTTGGGCTGTATATCTTGTCTCAGCTAACTTTCCTTTCAGCAAATGCCTGTAGTCAATGTTTATTTCGCTTTTACTGAAATAATTTATGTACACGAAACTACATATCTAGGAATTATATCAGTATATTGGAGTTTTAAGCTAAAGTAAGCTAAGAGTAGATAAAGAGACTCAGAGTAGACTTGCCATCCGTGGTATTGTACCGACTTTAATCATGTACGAGTATTTGGTCTTACTACGTTGCCTTGAATTTGCCTTTTCTCGATAAAAAAAAATTAAATAACACATAACTTTTAATAATAAATTCCACTTCATAAACAGGTATGTACATACATACGAGTACACACAAGCGCTCACACCTGTATCCCCGGAGGGGTAGGCAAAGGTGATTAAAAACCCACATTTTGCCAACTATAATTTGGTCCCAACCCTATTGCTGCCAACGGCCGGGCACTTTAGGAATTAAAGATGGGTAAATTGTGAGTATATTAAAAGGGGAGACGCAGGCCGTAGAAGGAAAAGAATATTGCTTATAAGGATATATTGGGGCGTGTAAGCAAGAGGTCGAAAACCTGTTCTCAAGATAATCTATTAATAATTAATGACTCTATTTTATTAATAATTATTATTGCTATGACGACATCTCTACGACTATTGGCTCTGTCCTCCACTACAGCAGGCTGCTGTACCCATTAACACATTTACTTCCTTATTTGTAAATGCTTCTTAACGTATTTTAATTAAAATATTTGGTTTAGAGCGATACAGATTCAATGGAGTTCTTTTTTTTTAATTAGCAGTAATAAAATTATTGTAATAAAAACCTCCTTGAATAATTCATATTGATGAACAGCTTAACCCGCCTTTAATAGCTTCACTTATAAACTTATAACTAACTAACAAGGTAAACAAATTTTAAAAGTCCATTTGAAGCTACTTCTAATACTGGTATCGAAATGAAACATTACTACAATTGTTGTAACTATGTGGATGGTGGACTGTTCAGGGGCTACTAGTTAACCCCTCGAGTTTATGCTCGTGAGGTGATTAGCTTTGACGAGTAGTTGGAGCCAGGTGGGTAGTAGACTTCTTTTTTAATTTTATTTTGATTCGGTATAAAAACGTGTTTTTTAAATTTCTCTAAACTATAATATATTAGACATACCTATTATTGTATTCTCACGCGTTTGGTTCCTGAAAACTTAACTAGTTTCGGGACCTACAGAAGCCCTTTATCAAGAGAGAAAATACCTATCGTGTCGGTACCAATCCAGCACCGTGTAGGCCGAAACTAGTCGGGATTTCCCGAAACACACAAAGTACCTAACCGTATCTTTACTAAATGATAATATGAACATGTCAGAATAATGTTCCAGTCTCACAGTGGTCACAAATATGGTAAATACTGCACACTATGCTCATTTCCGACTCAGCATCACAAATAGACAGGTAACGCGACAACTATTCCACTACATTCGACAAGCAGTCCAACAGCTTTAACGGATACCAAGCTATCAAACTGAAATCAGTGAAATCAGAAATTCGTGTTCACAAGAGCAACCAGCCTACACTCATAATGTTGTGACATTGAGTTACATTTGAGTCTCCCTAAAGTAATTTGAATGTAAATCATCTAGTATTCATTGCAATATAATTAATATGTAAACCGCGCCGCCCACCAACTTTCACGACATCATAAACTCACAGACAGAGTCATTTAAATTCATTTGTTATGTTTACACTTCACACTAACAAGGTACAGCAGACCCGTTCAGTTCACTATTTAATTACTATCTACCAAGTTTAGGATACTTAAGGTCCAGCACAGGAAAAGGTAACAACCAACTTTCAATAAATTTACAAAAAAAAATATTTGTGTCAGTGAACCCGAATGACGTGATTATTTTTTATTCATTCATTTAAAGCTGATTTTATGAAACTTAACTTTATGTATAAAAGTACGATTAAAAGTATATAGACTTTATTTGCGAGTAAAAAGAGATAATATCCGGTTACCTAAAAAAATCTTGGCGGCCCGTACGTACTCTGACGAGATCATTCAAGGGATAGATTTCATAGTTCCATGACAATCACTTGTCATAAAATCTTTATTATTTAGTACTGAATGAAACAACCGTCTCTGCTAGACTGTTTTCTACAAAACTAATTTGAAATTCTACATGATTTTTCGTTTTGTTTTATGTCAGAACATTGCCGCTAACTGATTCAATTAGCGACGCGCGATAGCATAATAGCTTGGGCGTGTAAGTTCGGCACCTACCTACACTGCAGCTTATTTGAACGAGGCAACAAGAACACGCTAGTAATAGGTGTGCTGACTATGCATGTTCGTAGTCTTTGTAAAAAGAAAATATATAAATAATATATATATGTATAATAGATGCTCTTTTACCAGCTCTGTTTCCAACATAACATTTTCTTTCATCTTGTATCCGACAAAAGTAATCAAGTGAGAGTATTTTATAACTGTTCCTATTACCGACAAAAATTAAGTACTGGTACAGTATCTTTATTTCTAGCTTACATCCCTACGCTTCATAGAATTTAATATATATAAGATATGCTAGAATCCCATTTGTAGATGTCGGCTATTCGGTCCGCCAGTCGCCGGCCTACCGGCCCGACATGTAGTTAAGTGAGTCCGACCGAGTGAGTGAGTGAGTGAGCTTATAATGTCTCATCGGGTTTTTATGTCGCCCCGGGGCCCAAGCCTTGTGTTGTGTACGCCGGGGAACAAGATATATTGACCTTTCTTTTATGCATTTACATAATAATAAGATACTATTTGTAACATGGTAGCTCGTGTGTTATGACGTCACAGCTTATAACGTAAACACAATGTTTACAATGTGGACATTATTCTATTATACAAGGTGTTTTTTAAAACAAAAATCTGATGAGACAAATTGAATTTAAAAAAGTATTTGATACCGATGATGTTGAGGAAATATTTTTTTTTCAAAATAATATTCTCTTTGGGTTAATTTAACTTTTTTTGGTTATAAAACGCCCCTAACCACGACATGTGACCACAATTTTCCTGTAACAGCTTGTATATACGTATTTCTTTACTTTTATTTTCTTTCTCAAGTTAGTGCAAATGTTTTTAAGCTTTAATGCCTACAGTTTAAAAGCGATAATCAATCGTCACTAGTTTTCTAAGTTACGGTGAGACAAACTACTAAACAGAAGCCGTTGCCTTGGAGCGTGCCAAGTATAAGCTGCTGGCAGGAAGAGTCGACAGCTTCCGGCGACCTTGTGCCATTTACATAAACACTTGTGCGGACTGCGGTGTGTCAGAGCCCTACAGCCTGCCTCATACGTCACACGCACCGACGCGACGTCGAGCCAGTTCAGACTCGTTTACATAACTCACTTAATGACTGCCGTTAACTTATATAAGTTGGCTACATTTCCGTATTTTTATTGGCACTGAAGATTTAATTATTTTATCGAGATCGCATTAGGCTGAGATGGATTCTACTGTAAGTGACATGCGACCTCAGTAAATAATTGATGTTCCGTGTAGGCACATATAAGCGAATGCTCCGGTACAGTACACACTAATACTGTGTTAATACTTTAAATAATCACGAGTGGTCTAAGTTGAGACAGGACTTGACAACGCCACTGTACGGTGCACCGGTGTGGGCGGGAGCTCTGACCGCCCAGAATAGGGCGCGCCTCTGGCGCCCTCAGAGGGTTATGGCGGTTAGAGCCATACGCGGATACCGCACCGTGTCGACGGAGGCGGCGTGCGCGTTGGCCGGAACTCCCCCGTGGGATTTGGAGGCGGAAGTGCTCGCCGAAGTATATCGGCGAACGGCTGAGTTCCGGGCGGGAAGCGGCAGTCGGCCCCCGCCCGAAGAGGTACGCGAATGGCGTGATGCCGCTCGCCGAGCCACCATGGCTCGTTGATCGTCCCGGCTGGAGGCTCCACGTGCTGGCTTTGCCGCCGTGGAGGCGCTCCAGCCGGTCATCGTCGAGTGGGCAGGGCGGCAGCACGGGACCCTTTCCTTCCGACTGACGCAGGTTCTTTCCGGGCACGGCTGCTTCGGGAAGTACCTGCACTCGGTCGCTAGGAGGGAACTGAGTCCCGCCTGTCACCACTGCGACTGTAGTGAGGACTCGGCTCAGCACACGCTGGCGGTTTGCTCCGCCTGGGCGACGCAGCGTCGGGCCCTCACTGCAGTCATCGGAGGGGATCTCTCGCTACCGGCCGTCATACGCTCCATGGCCGGTAGCGACAGGAATTTTACCGCGGTCGCGACCTTCTGTGAGGACGTCATCTCGCAGAAGGAGGCGGCGGAAAGGGTCCGGGAGGACGATCTCCACTCGGACCTAATTCGCCGCCGGCGAACCGGGCGGCGGAGGCGCGCTTACCAGCGCCTCATGCCGCCCTGAGTGTGGCCGCGGGTGGACGGGACGGGTTTTTTCCCCTTCACCCGCTATAGTGGCCCCCCGCGAGGAGGCGGCGTCCGCGTGTGCCTGGACGTCGCCTAATTGAGAGGTTTTACCCGAAGGTGGTGCCCGCGCTTTTGCGGGCAGGCGCTAGGGGGGGTCCGGATGTCTTAATAAAAGCTGTTCCCGGATCCCTCCTACTTAAGGCGCAGTACGGCACACCGTGTGGTTTTAGTCGGTTCGATTCCAACACACCGCCCCACCGAAAACCCCGGTGGGGTGACGGCCCGAGGGGGTTTCCACACGCACAAAAAAAAAAAAAAAAAAAAAAAAGGACTTGACAACGCAATCAATTTATTATTTTATAGTAGACGATACTTCATTTGTCACACACATTAAATTACTCAAAATACAGTGCTCCTTGATGAAGGGTTCTTGTTATATATAAACTAGTTAAATATTCATACAGCCAACAAAAAGTGGCATCCATTCGAGGAATTCGAGAAAGGGATGAAGGAGCCAAGGTGTCATGATAGGCAGTGACACAAATCATTGTGTTTCATTTTAATATCTTTGGTTTAAAAATAAGGGGCAGGATAATCATTTCATGTCCCTTATTTTTAAACCAAAGAGAATAAAATGTACATAGTTAAGTTATATTGTTAAAATGTTTTTACTTTAAACTCAAGCTTACTAAATATTTTACATCTATGGATAAAAGTTTTATAAATTTCCGGATAATCTGTAAGATCCGAAGCACGGTAATATTATCTATTACCGTGTCCGAAGTTTGTTCTATTAAAAATGGAGAAGTTTACGGATCGTTCATATATTATATTTTATCTACATCTAATTGTTACAAGTACATACATGACACTGGGGTAAGTTGCATGATTTACTATCTGACTGACTGCATGATTTACTACTGTAAATGAGCAAATGAGCTATCCCAAAACACAATCATGAAAAACTCTTGAGTCAGTTTTTCCTTCGCCGTTAAAGCTGTGATAATTAACTTCTAATACGCGTAGTAGCTTTTACTCTATATATACCAAAAGACTGGTCAAAGTGGCAAGGAGCCATTGGATGTAGGCGACGCAGTTAATTGCTGAGGTCTTGAGGAGGCTTAAATTCGTCAATAGACGTCTCATTCCTAAGGTGATGAGAAAGATGACGGTATAAATGTATAAATACGGAAAGGTACACAAATTGGGACCGAATCAAATTTTGAAATCGATAACTATGACCTCACCGTACGTAACTCGCGCGACGACTGTCCAGGCTTACGTGAGTTGAGTGAGGTCATTAAGAGCACATTGCTTCTTTGGCGTGTACGTAAGCCATTTTTGCCAGATTATAAAGAGCTATAAAATACCATATTGTCTCCTAACAATTCAATGAATTCTAAACATAGCTAAATGCTGAATTTAATTGCTTAAGAACGAGTAAACGGATTTTAACCTGACACGGTGCTTCTAATGACTTCAATTCGGATTGTTCTGGACACAAACCAGGCTTGCACCAGTAGGAGATTCCAATGGTTTAACCACTAGTATACCTCTCCCTCAATGAAATAGTTACAGACTCAACCTAACTATATAATACTTACTATGTTTGTGCAGGTCAGCGGAGGACAATTTCATCTCGGAGCTAGAGGCCGGTGCGCTTTGGGGCGTGCGGTCCCTCCGCACCCTCCGGCTGGCACGCAACCTGCTACAGGAGGTTCCCACACATGCTCTTGCGCCCCTACATCATCTGCAGACGTTGTGAGTACAGAAGACAATACCTGCTTCATTAACAAACGGGTGATTAAATACCCCTTTTTTTATGAGATAGGGGGCCAACGAGCCGACGGGTCACCTGATGGTAAGTGACTACCGCCGCCCATGGGCATCTGCAACTCGAGAGTCACAAGTGTGTTGCCGGCCTTTATGGTGGGAGTAGAGGAAGGGAGGAAAGGGGGGGAGAGAGGAGGAGGGGCTAGAGGCGGAAGATGGGGAGAATGAAGTGTTAGGGCCTGCGGTAACCACACTCGCTCGGCGAAAGACAACGAAGCATTGCTTCACTGCTGATTTTCTGTGAGGCCGTGGTGTCACTGCGGTCGGGCCGGCCCATACATGCCGAGGCATGGTTCTCCCACGACTAAAAACGACTGCGTACTGATTATTATATAGATATATCACTAGTAGTCTGTAAACTTCCATTTGACTGAAATGTGCTCTTTACATAAACAAAGCAAAACTATTTTATTTGATTATTGACATTTCACTCCTGAAAAATGCCGGTGTTAGCCAATACAAAACGTTGGTAGATAAAAAGCAGTTTTCAATTACAGAAAGTTATATAATAATAGTATATTTACCTAAAGTAAGGTTACTATTTACTTTAATAATACTCTATTAAACCAGTTGTTTTATCATACTTATCGACTTTTATTTTGAGTCATTGAGTAGCTCAACTCCATACCAGGCCTAAGCCACTCGATGTACTTCACGATGTACACTCGATGTGCGCTAAACAGGTACCGGCTGCATGGCCGCTGGCGGCCCTTATACGCAGTCTCGCGCAGTGGGTTGCCGCCGACAGCTGTAACGCGCGCTCACGCTTTTATTTTTGATTTTTTACGTAATTTGAAATCGTATTTTTATACCTTTATATACTTTAAATACAGACCAATTGACATGGTTTGTGGTAGTTTATGTGCTGTACATGGACGTAGATCCAGTAAGAGAAAAAATTATCAAAATTTGTAATTGTTTTTGTTTTCAAATATATTTTGTTCTATTTTGATGTTTTGGTTTCTGTTACAAATAAATAAGAGTTAATACGGTTTTCACTGTCACATAGAGTTGTTTTTTAGATACGGATTTTTATGCAATTTCTTTAATATACAAATACCTACTTAATTCGAATGGTAAACCATTCGAATTATACAATTTATTTAAATAATCAAGTGTTTGTTTCGAATACAAATAGTTAATTCTGCAATAAAAGTAATTAATAATGGTTTACCATTTTTATTAAATATTTATAATAGTAAAGAATATACGTAATTTTGAAATGGTTTTAAGATTCTATTTATGGAAAAAATATATACTTAGGTAAGTACTAAATACCTTATCTTTATAATTTTTCACTTTTCTAAGTCAGGTAATACACCGATTTTTTGTGTAATAAAACTTTACTTAATTAACATAGCCTTTTTTATAAAAATATAGATATTTAATATAACATAAAAAGAGGTAACCCTAAACTCACTTACGGCAACGCAACCATGCGTTATTGCGAGGCAATAATAATCGTGTTTTAAGAACATTAAAGATCATTTTCGCATGCAGGGGTCGGCGCTCGAAAAGAGTAGGTAATTAAAACTGGTCGGCGCTCGAAAAGAGTAGGTAATTAAAACTGTTACGTAGTAACTACTTAGTAATCTGTGTCCATACTCTTAAGACTAAAAACATTTCTGTAGTTTACCAGACCTTAACGTGACGGATTTTATATGATTAGCTGTGAAATATTATAAATATTTAATTACAATATATGTATATTTTGATTTGTCAAACAGCGAGTGTCAACACTGTTACAATACAAATATAACAAAATACCTACACGTATGCTCTCCGCTGAGGACGGATGCGCGATATTAAAGCGTCGCCAGGGTGTTTACGGTCGATTATGTACCACAATTAAGATGCCTACTGCCTACAAATAGATGTTAACATAATAATTTCTGGCAGTTTGTCTGTCAAAGTCGTCACAATATTAGAATATATACTAATTCTTCCTACTGTCCCACACGCGTCCCCGTTCCTGTCGTCGAACACTTTTAAATTAAATAGCCTATGAATATCAGAGTGACATCTAATTAATGCTGACCTAAATATAAATATATTTGTGACACTGTGATATAGTAGTTATGGCACATTAGAGACGAGTTTAAAGTGAATCTCTAAAAATGTTTTCCTGGTAGTTTGTTGGCGAGTGCCGTCACGCGCCGCGTCCTGCTCCACTTACAGTTTGAAATACGTCGCGTTGTCTGACTTCGTGCCACTGACAGATTTGTAATGTAAAGATTAGATCATCCAATCTTAATTCATTTATTTTAAACAAGACAAGTACATAGTAAGGTGCGTAGGTTCATGTCGGTCATTTACTACACTCTTCGTCCCTCTCATTAACTAAACGCCTAATAGCAGTAGGTGCCATCGGTGGTCTATATGTGGGATCGTAGTTTGCAATTCTCGCTACACTAAAGGGTCTTTTGGGCTTTTAGATGGTTTCGTAATTAGTATAACATTTCTGAAGGTAATGACTATATTGAATGCCCCTGATACCGCTTAAATATTGAATCACCTTTAATTTTCATTGTTATATTAAATTAAATTAAATAACTAATACTTTTTGATTAAAATGGCTTGCAATATTATCCAATCTGGCAATCCAGCAGTAGTTTATTTATTTTTCTTCTTTTCCCGTTAGTCTTAACACATTACCGTAAGTCATCTAATCCTGATAGAGCTATACTCTATCCAACTGATATTATAAATAATAAAGTGAGTTTGTTTGTTTGATTGTTTGTTTGATTGTTACGCTTTTACGTTCATACCTGAATTGATTGACAGAGTCTACATTAACGCAATCGGTGATGCGAATAAAATGAAGTAGTCCATATTTTGAAGAACTTAGAACTAGGGTAGAATACAGTTGAGAGTACCTTACAACATGTATAAGCTCACATAATTGCACCCCTGTTTATAAGTGTAGTGAACTGAACTGAAACCTGGCACTTGAAACAATTAATGAAATCTATTTACCAGTACTGTTAGTTAGGGGCAGAAAAATGACTTTTCTGCGAACTCGTAATAATAGTACGAGTAACTCGCACATGAAAATAGTCCTTGAAGTCCATAACTAACGCCTTGTTGTCTTTTGTCACGACTAGAGTTTACAATCTTAAAGCGCACATGTTCATATGTACAAATTATATCACACTAGCAACCCGCCCCGGCTTCGCACGAGTACAAATTATACACCTAAACCTTCCTCATGAATCACTCTGTCTATTAGTGAAAACCGTCATAAAAATCCGTTCAGTAATTTTTCAGTTTATCTACTGGTACTATTATGTATTCTATGGTTTATCGTGAATAGACAGACAGACGCGGCGGGGGACTTTGTTTTATAATATGTAGTGATTAATGCATGAATTATAGTCCCGGCACTATTATCTACACCAGTTTCTTCCATAGGTATTTTATATAATTTTTACTTCTCTTAATGTGAATATAATTATCAATGTCAATAATAAAACAAAACTTTAAATTAAAAGAAATGGTGCTCACTATCCGTATCACTACAGTAAAACTGATATAGTATATATATATATATATATATATATTCATTATTTGTAGACGCTGTACAGTATATTATATGTATATAACATACAGGTATATATATACATAACATATACACTCACATGCGTCAGCTGCCTGCCTGCCTCGCAGCGCAGGTTCCACACAAAAAACGTAACGCTGTCATTCGATCACTAAATTTTACTCTTCATATTTTGTTTATTCCGGGCGCCTTACCTATACGAAAATCGATTCTTAAGGAGTAAACTCGAAAAACTTAACACAATAATATTTTATATATTATTAAGGAAAATGTCACGTTCTAATAAGATATTATATAGTCTCGTGAGGATCTTGATATGTTCATAATCACCTCGAACCTACACCTAACAATTGTCCTTGCGTTGTTAATCACCTTAACTTTGATTAAAATCATTTTAAGGTTTGTTACTGATTCAGATAACGCGGCGAGCCTATCTCTCACCCGACCTTCTCAAGAAGGAAGGACGGTTCATACATACAAATACATATAGAATTTGTGACCAAGAAAGCACCTTTGAAACTAAGTTAGTAAAGGAGAATACTGCAAAGAGCAAAATAACTTCTATCAATACAATAGAATCGATCGTTCGGCATTGCCTTACAACCAGGACATAGATGTGTCGAGAAAAGTAGAGGTGATTTGCTCGGAAGCAGAACTTCTCGCAGCCGCGACGATCGCTAAACATTAGAGAAAGTACCTAGCCAAGGGAATAAAATGTAAAATTTGTTAGACGGTTAAGGCAGTTGTGTTTAGATCGTGACTGGAATATAATCCAGATATTTCTGCTCACCGTTGCGTTGGTGACACTTTTATCTGTGCCGTTCACCGGCTATTAAGAGAGTTTATGCTATTGGGGCGCAATTTTGTGTTTTATATGAATTTTCATTCTCTCTCATTCACTTGGTGATACATAGAGCACACTAAAAGTTCTGCGCTCCTGGCCGCTCAGAAATGTTTGAATTTCGAATGTTATATTTTTTTAACATAAGAAACTCAATCATTCAATCACATTATAATTGTTTTTTATTACAAGTTGAAGTTTGTCGTGAGTAGCAAAAATGGAATTAACGCGAAAAGATTTTAGGGCGATGATTTTTTATGATTTTAAAAGTTCACTGACTCCGCAAGACGTGCAGTCTTACGGTACTCGTCTTCAAAATGCTTTTGGGAGGGAAGCATCTCATTTGAGGACCGTAAGGCATTGGTAAGCAGAATTTGATCGATGCCGTGTTTCTCTCCAGGATGGAATTCGTGAAGGTCGGTCCTCAGCTGCGATCACTGGCTGATCACTTGGCTTCTGAAAAGGTAGAGCTAGTGACCCATCCTACACATAGTCTAGACCTGGCACCATGCGATTTCTTTATTTTCTCAAAAATTAAAGATTTGATGAGAGGTATGACATTTACGGTGCCGGAAGAGGCCGTGATAGCTTTCAGCCAGCACGTGTAAAATATGCCCTTAGACAAATGGTCCTCATGTTTTAAAAAATGGTTTGATCAAATGAAAAAGTGTTTAAAATGTAAAGAGAATACTTCGAAAAGCAGCAAATATATTACTTTACATGTAAATTGTTTTATTAATGAGTTACACAAAACTTCCAGTGTACCCCGTACCCCACGTAGATGTGTAGCGTTTTGTAACTTTAATAGGTACAAGAAAGTATGCATATCACTCCAAAGGGTGTGTGTAAGGAAAAACATGGATTTTTGTAACTTAGAGAATTTTATTATATGGCGAATTGGCTCTCGAAAGGGAATAAACGCTCTTAATGCACCGAAAATGCACTTTACAATACATTTAAATCGTAATAACTTTACAAATTCAAATGTATGCTTTATTGTAATTATTTGTTTGTATGTGCAGGAACCTGGCAGGGAACCTGATAAGTGAACTACGGGACACTGCGCTGCCGCCGTTGCCTTCATTGCACACCCTGTAAGTGCATATTAAAAGATTATCCTACCTATAAAATTGATTTTTGTGTGTTAATTTATGTGTAATTGCTTTTAAATAAGTTTAAATATACATATAACATAATATATATGTACACAAATATTGCATAAAAACCTTCGTGGAGGCACCAAACGAGTTTATAAGAGTAAGTTTTAACCGCCCCTCAGCCCCTTAATTAAAAAGTTTGGAGAACTTTAAAACACTCAAAGTGGTTATTTGCAGCCCGGATAATTAAAAATATATTATGAAATTACTTGTAACGCGGTAGGACAGAATCGCATAGAATATAACGAACAAGGAAAGGGTTAAATCAGTGGTGTAACAATAGGGTGGCAGAGCGGGCAAAATAGAACACGGGCCCCTTTCTCGAGGGGGCCCCGGACAACAATGGGCCCTGAACACAGAAGGCACTAATTACAAAATGTATTAAAAAAAAAATAATTTTGTATTTAATCTATTTAAATTATCTAATAAACATAATAAAATACACAAGTTAGAAAATAACGACCAAATGCGACTCAGACGCACACATCCGACAAATGAGCCTCGGGCCTCTGATGGTATACGCCACTGGGTTAAATCTCACTGAGTTCTAATTTGTGCCAGGCCTGGGTCCACTCCACACTAGATTGCAGGTCCAGCGCCTCAGGTGTATGTAATAGTATGTTTTTTTGTTTGATCTGTTACTAAATTAAATGTGAAAGTTTCACATACGATATTCGCTATCTATGTCGTGACTTACCTATTCTGGTCCATTGAACTAATAGATCGTAAATCTTTTTAGGTATCCTGAGGGTTCTTTGTTATCACAAAATTCGTACAGTGGCGAGAATAATTAGTTTATATACATTTTGATAGTTTATCTAAATAATTTCAAGACTTAAAAGGTTTATGTATTTTCGCTTGTTAGTTTAATTTTAGTTTAGTTTTATTTTATGATTTTTTGTAACTCGCGTCATCTTTTAGTAATCTGACAACTAGTATCTTCTAAAACATTTAAACGACTACTACTAGTAAACTAAATACTTTAAAACGCTATCAAATGTCTTTTCTTCGAAGCATATTAAGTGGCTTCTGTCACTAAAACCACAGTTTTTATATCTAACTTCTGATTGTTTAGGGAAGGTATGGTTTCCCTCATCAGTTCAGCTTCATGATGTAATAATTCATAAACGCAAAAACCTGATTCAGTTATGAAAATTAAACAGAAACGCTATTCGTGCCCACAATTTTCGAGGGTTTCTCTCAATTTTTATCAGGATCAAATCATCAGATTCACCACCCTTGGGACCACCCTTGAGGTATGCCATTTCTAACAAAAAAAAGAATTATCAAAGTCATAAACAACGGAGTGAGGGCTGAACATACGGTCCAAATGAGAACCTCCTCCTTTTTTTCGTCGGTTAAAAATACAGTAATCAAGTTTCATAACTAGTCAAAATCTATTTAAAAAAATAATGAGTTACTTGTAAGTACCGCTTTAACACCGAAGTATTGGCGGTTCTAACTACGCCCTACCACAGAATTGACGACGTCTTATATGCAATATCTTCTTATACCACATATTAAATAATAAACTTAGAGAGATTAATTAATGAAAGTTACGAGTATACTACAAACCAACCGAAAATCAAATACAATTTTTAGTTTCGTGTAGCCATCTTATCGGACCATCTCATATCTGTCGGTGTAATGTCACGACTTGCTATGAATATAGTATACGACAAGAAGTGATATCACAGTGTATGTACCTGGTCGACGGGTAATGACCAGAGTAGCAGTTTAGCCTTTTTGCCGTGACCGGTTGTAAGAGCGTGCAAAGGTGAACTGGTTGCGACGCGGCGCGGTGCGGCGTTTAACTCAGCGGCTCATTCACTGCTATACATACAGTATACTTAGTAAGGGTGTACAACTCGCGACACGTGCGTTATCTCAGATTCACATTCAATTGCACTGCAGTGTATAATTATGTAGTCATTCATATTTTGATTATATCGGAGAATACTAAGTACATTAATTTCTACGCTTTCAGATGATATGGTCTTGAATTCGAAAAGTTTATTTGACTGCCACGTTTATTTTATCTAAAAATAATAGTAAAATAAAATCATGCTATAGTCAAGATGTTAACATTTATATTTCGGTTATAAATTTGTATGTTAATAAATTTGTAATATATTTATGTTATGTATAGACTAGTTTTGTAAAAGGATTATGTTTCTGAGTTTGTGAGTAGGTGTAAAATCGGTCTAGTAGCAGTAGTCCGGCTGGTAGTCCGGTTGATCGAACTACTGCTAAAATCCGGTATTACTAATCCGATCTTTAACTTTTTTTGTCTCAAAAATATCTTTCCCGTATGGACACTTCTGGTTAATGACACAAGCCCAAGACCGACTGCAAAAAGCAAGCGACACTAGTGATTTTTAAGAATTTCTATAAAAATTATTCCGGGCAGGGCAGCAGTGGTGACGCCGACCGCAGAGCAGTAGCGTTGTTCGACAAAGACTCCTTAAATTACTGAGGCCTTTAGACGCGGCATGTGCGGCCTGCATTTATTTCTAACACATAAATTATATATTTTAATTAATAATATTATGTGTCAAGCAATCGCTTTTTACTGTCGGTGATGCCTCTCCGGTGTGGTTGACGAAGAAAGGACCATTTGGTAGTTGGTGCCTTTTCGATTTGCAGGACCATGAAAGCCATTGGTATAATATTATTATGTATTATGTGGAAAAAGGAAAGTTCCTTGAACTCAGTAAAATGACTAGCGTATAGCGCGGTCCTCGGCGCTATTCACTAAAATGACTAGCGTATAGCGCGGTCCTCGGCGCTATTCACTAGTAGGAGAATTTCGTACTCGTTAATATTCTAAACATAAATATCTCCGCGGCGCCGTGAGCACGTGCCAGAAACACTTACATGACGATACAATAACATCACAATACGAACATGGTATAATTTACCCATTAAAGTACAATAAAAGGAAAAACTGATATCTATCGGATCCTCGTTCTTGTGGTCGTGGTCAGACATGGTATGAGCACAGAATGGAGATGGAATACAGCCAACATAGAAACTGCTTCTATTTTTTATATCAATTCTTTTAATTTGACTCAAGTGTTATCAAAGTCAATCAAATTTTTTTATTTTTTTTTTCTTACGTGGGAGAGCCATGCTTCGGCACGTATGGCCGGCTCGACTCCGCTCGATACCACGGCCTCACAAAAAACCGGCAGTGAAACAATGATTGCATTGCTTTTCGCCGCGTGAGTGAGGTTACCGGAGGCCCTAACCCTTCCCTCTCCCTTGTTCCCGTCCTTCCCCTCTCCCCCTCTTATCACCCAGCGACAAGAGAGTGATCTTATAAGGATTCCTTTTTACCATTTTAGGTACGGAACCCTAAAATAAAAATAAATTAAAATTAAAGGGAGCACCACTACTAGAAACGTATTTTTTTTGGCTTGTAGTATTAAATCTTGTACAATGGTGCGGAACCCTTCATGCGCGAGTCCGACTCGCACTTGGCCGGTTTTTATGTCCTGACACCGGGGCCGGAGTACCGAGGCCGCGGGGTAGAACTACATCCTCGCCTAGAGTCTACAACCTACAACGTTCCTTTTTGACGTTTGTGTGTTGTTTTGTATTAATTATTATTCACGTTCGAGAGCGACTCACCGGAAACGTATCCAAAAACACTTTTGTAAATAGAAACTATTTTTGCAAAAGAAAATAATGCTTTTTAATATTCATCCAATTTATACAAGGAACTCCCAGAACAGCGAGACCGTAGACAATTGGGTACCGGTGTAAGATAATTAAGATTGTCCGTAAGTCAACGAGTGCAAATAGTTTTAGAGATATGAATGAAAGCGACATTCTACATCTGCATTATTTCAGTATGTAGTATGCACACTAATCAACCATTTTTTTAGGGATATACAACAACTCTTCAATGTTCAACATAAATATGTAAATAGCCAAGCTTATACAATTCCAGTAAGAAGATAATTATAATAAATGTATCTTCACTTACACGGTACCGAACGACTCGCAAGAACGTTAAAGAAATGGTATATAAGGAATGTAGAATGAAAGAAATAATCCTACTAATCCTATCCCACTAATATTATAAACGTGAAAGTTTGTGAGGATGTATGGATGTATGGATGTATGGATGTTTGTTACTCTTTCACGCAAAAACTACTGAATGGATTTTAATGAAACTTTACAATAATATAGCTCATATATCAGAATAACACATAGGCTATAATTTATGAAGATGTTATGTATATTGGCCAAAATATAACGATAAATATTAAGTAAGTCGGAAAAAAATCTGTCATCTGCGAGCTATTCTGGCGACGGTGGGAAAACTGTAAGAGTTACACGAATATAATGTACGGTGGGCTTGTTTCTCCTAAATAGTTCTACAAAAAAGTCCGCGACAGTATATATCTATCTTCTATGTGTAAGCCATTATTACCAAAAGAGTGAACCATAAATACAATAAAATTTGATTTTTTATTCCCAATTCACATTTAGCTACTGCTAAATGTGAATTATGAAAATAAATACTTTTATCGCTTCTGATATTTAAAGTAGATAAACTTTGTCTTTTAAAGTACGTAATTTGGTCAAATATTTTAAAAGTTACGACTATAATATAAAAGTGCCGGCGAGGAGGCGGGGGGGAACATCGCTCACCGCCGCGTGGTGTATTGGCGTGAGCCACCCGGCACCCGGACGCGGGCAGGCACTGGCTGACTGGGAATTTTCAAGACACTAGCGATTTGTTAAAAGGCTCTGTATACATACATTTCTATAATATACTAGCAATCTGCCCCTGCTTCGCACGGGTACAAATTATACACCTAAACCTTAATCATGAATCACTCTTATTAGTGAAAAAAAATTTGAAAGTTTGTGAGGATGTATCGATGTTTGTTACTCTTTCGCCCAAAAACTCCTGAATCGAATGCGATGACACTTCGTATGTAGATAGCTGGAGACCTGGATTAACACATAGGCTACTTTTTATCCCGAAATTCTCCTGGCATCTGAGTTACGCGGGTGAAACCGCGGGGCACAGCTAGTTTGTTATATATATAATTCATTCAGTATGATCACTACATTATCTTTACGAAACCTTTTATTTGTATACTAGCAGCGCCTCGCGGTTTCACCCGTATAAGTCCCGATCCCGTGGGAATATCGGGATAAAAAGTAGCCCATGTGTTAATTCAGGTCTCCAGCTCTCTACATACCAAGTTTCATCGCAATCGGTTTAGTGTTTTTTGCGTGAAAGAGTAACAAACATCCATGCATCCAAACTTTCACATTTATAAAATTAGTGGGATAATATTAAACTTCTGAAATTCTTGGAAGATTTATCGATGTTTGTTACTCAAGATCTTGGAATCTTAGAGCTTGGAATTCAATATTTTACATGATCAGATCAGAGCGATGTCCCACAATCAGATTGTTTATATAACAACTGGATTAATTTATTTACGTAATCCAAAACTCACTGACCTTATATTTGGTTATTTAGTAAGAGACACAAATACATCGTTTTTATTATGAAAGTAATTGAATAGGCAGCCTGAAACCTTTTAGTTTATGGCAGAGATTTTCTTGTTTTGTCAGGATACATTATTTCTCATGTGTAAGCAAATATCCCTCCATCGCGCGACAAATAACGTTCGGGCATGTTATTTGTGCCGCCTCATTGTAATAATGCGTGTACTGTGTCATACATACTTTGTGGCGAGATGACACTCGATTTCCAGCTCTATCGACCGCGTGATAACTACTCGTCTGATATGACACAGGATTGAGAAATAGACGTTATTGGTACAAGAAAAGTAAAGTAGGATTTTTTTTTTTTTTTTTTTGTGATAACATAAAAAGTTTACCTCTCTCGATTATATTGCAAATTATATCGGTGTCATTATTCTACAAATTTCTTTGGATTCGCTTAGGATGGGAGGTCCTAGTTTTAAAGGAAGAGGCTGCACCTCCCGACGCGACGGTTAAATGTACTCTACTAACTATCGACTACTAATGAAGTAACCTAAACAAATCTCACAACATAAAAAGAAATCTAGCAATAGATCACATAGGGATAAAATTGTATTGTTTTATTTACACCCAATACCTCAAGATTCAATCGATTTTATGATAGCATTATCGTCATATCAAAAAAATCAATTAGACGGACTAGACAAAATAAAAAAAAAAGTATTGCACCTTTTACACGATTTTCCGATTCACTCGGCAATAGCCGCTGTAACGCTTCTTTCAATATCGCATCCTTCGTTCCCTCATAACAAACAACCCAAACATACAAACTCTGACACTCTTTACACACTTTCACTTCCAACCACAACAATGAATTCATCAATCTCTAAATTCTCTTCGTTAACTATACTTTTATGGTACATCAGTTCAGCTCACTCTTAAAACGCTTCACTCGTGCTGTTCGCCGCTTTCTGCAACTCATCCGCTGACGACGCAAGTCTAACTTGTACAAAAGGCACGTGTAGCCCTCTATATTAAGTCCACATTCACTGTCCGTTATACTACTCATAAAACTATCCTTTCTTGACCTCCTTTGGGGCATCGAACCGCGTACTCAGTCAACTTCATATTATCAAAATACATGCGACTTTTACAAACCTATACTTATTTAGAGGATTTATCGTGTCCTATCGGTCTGAGTTCTCTTAAATTTTACAGGATGATACCTACGGGTTACGGCTATGTCTTTCCATCAGAAAGTAGTTGATTCTCCGACGTCCGAAATCTTGTTTGGCTTCACCAAACAACTACGAAAGATTTAATGGATCTACGTGAAGGTACACCACAAACTTACGAAGTTATTAATGAATCGTTATTAACAGTTAACGCGCTTCCGAAACGAACCACCTAAAGTCTAATTTGTTTGATTTACCGCGTCGTTATTAATTTGGCGCCAGCTCTAATATACTCAGCTCATAGAGGTTTTATGTTAATGGTTCATAAATTAGCTACCGCGACCGCTAAAAGAATACAACGCTCCATATTTTCATCTTTGATTAATTAAAGAATATAAAAGCATTGAACGTGCAAAATAAATCAATGATCTGACATATTTAAAAAGATTGAACGAAAACTGGACTGAGGAAGTACCTACAGAAAACCGCATGTCAGGTGAAATATTTGAAGCTTAAACACATTCATTTATTGTCAGCTTCGCAAAGCGATAGATAGTATATATAGAACGGACAAAATTATATTCGTATGGTAACATGTCTCATAGCAATGGATGGGGCCGCCTACCATCACTACAGGTTCTTGCTCACAACCAGTGCCAGATGAATAAGATATAGATAATACTATGATAAAGATAAAGATAAAGATAAAGATAATTTATTTGTCAAACATGCGTTTACACACAATTTAAGCATGCAATATGTTTAAAAATATAGAAGAACCTGCATGTTTTACCTATGAAGGCGTACAAATTAAAAATGTCAACAGTAAATAACAATGAGTTTGTAAATTCATTTAGAGGTAGAAATATATTACAAGAACAGAACAAATTTTAACAATAATACCTAATCATTAATTTTACAGACATAATCGATACTCAATACAAATAAATAAAATCGAAGTGTCCGTTTGCAATGTCAAAACAATAGTCCTTTACCAGGCTCATACCGCACGACACCTATACCCAAAGTTCAGCCTTTCAGATTTTTGTCTATCTGTCTGTCTGTTTGCTCCGTCCAATCTCCGAAACGGGTGACCAATTTCTACACAACAATAACATAACATAGAAAATAACAATTAATAAGTCCAATAACATACATAATCAAGATACAACATCAGTCAAGAAGTCATTTACATTATAGTAACATTTGTCCGCCAATAAACTCTGAACCTTCTTTTTAAATACATATAAATTAGATTTTTTATAAGTCTGTGGTAATTTATTATAAATATGTTCAACAAACATTTATTTTCTTCCATCGACATTCATATAATTGTACATTGTCACTTTGGTGACTTTTTTTGGTCACCAAGCGCTTCCGAAAAGATTGAAAAGTAATTAAACGACGAAAAAAAATATTTAATCGATATACCGTCAAATATAAAGCCCAGCCCAGAAAGTTTTAATGTATTTACATTGCCCATAAAATGTAAAGTGTGGTCAGGAACGACCGAGTGGAACAAGTATTCTCGTGGATGTTTTGTTGTAGATTAACCGGCATACGAGGACGTGTGCAAGCAGGACGGCCGTGTCGCATCTTCGGTCATTAGTACGGATCGACCTTTATAATAAATTCACCGAAAAGGAACACAAGCGCCATCTATTGGCCTATTTTGCCTTTTGTTAAATATTACATTATACTGCAATTGAAAAGTCTCACTTTACAACATACTGCCCGCCATTCCTCATGTAAACGCATTGCAGTGTGCAATTAAATCCTGTCGATCCATCTCATCTTACGACGTAAACGTATTATTATAAAAACTAAATATAATAAGTAGCAATTACATAATTAGTAATTACAAAAGAGAACATAATATTATCTCGACCTATAAGAACTTTGCATTAAAACTGATATTAGTTATCCATAATCGTCCTTGAAAACGACTCTAGCCCTGGGCCGAGTCTGTGTGACGCAGGATTTTAATTTTCGTCCCGTCCGGGTTTATTGGGGGAGACGATCACTTTTTTAATATAACAACCGAGACTCGGGAGGGGGCCCTACCCCACTAAATGGTCGAACAACATATTGTTCATAGATTTTCTGAAAAAAAATGTTTATTTTCACCATAAAGCCAAGAGGGCGGATAAGCGTACAGTAACATTTCCGTGACAGAACTCAAGGTTAAATTTATCTTACTTAATAAAAACCAAAACAGGTGAGGGATTTTGTTCACAAACAGAATTCACAAAGTCTACAATGGGCACTTTGAGTTAAACAAAGTTGTTAAACGAATAACATAACTGACCATTGTCCCTCACTGTTCGGGCAGGTTCCGCTCAGGGACACTTCGCTCCTAACAGAATCGATGTTCGGACCCAAAGATATAATATTGTGTAATAACATAACTGACCATTGTCCCTCACTGTTCGGGCAGGTTCCGCTCAGGGACACTTCGCTCATAACAGAATCGATGTTCGGACCCAAAGATATAATATTGTGTAATAACATAACTGACCATTGCCCCTCACTGTTCGGGCAGGTTCCGCTCAGGGACACTTCGCTCATAACAGAATCGATGTTCGGACCCAAAGATATAATATTGTGTAATAACATAACTGACCAATGTCCCTCACTGTTCGGGCAGGTTCCGCTCAGGGACACTTCGCTCATAACAGAATCGATGTTCGGACCCAAAGATATAATATTGTGTAATAGTTGAATTACTGTGAACGTGAATACTCGATTTTTTTGTTGTAAGCATGAACAAATAAATATGTGGACCTTAACACCGAATCATTATAGTTTAAATGCAAACTGTCAATTTAGATGTCAGGTACACAGACACGAACAGGTCAAAATCTTAGATATACTTATACAATATACCTATTATAACAAATGCGAATCTGAATTTGTTGGTTTGTAACGCTTTCACACCTCAACTACCTAGATAAATTTTGCATACACTTTGTCAGGGGCACAGCAAAGGAGATGGGCATAGATTACTGAATAGTTACTACGTTATGGACATGTATACACGTACTTTTCATCCAGAAAAGAGTACTGTTCCCTAGGGATGAAACTTTTAGACGGTCATCCGGCTGGATAAAACCTATATTAACACGACCGAAGCCGTTGCGAAAGCTAGTGTCGACTGTGTAGGTATACTCGTGTACTCGTACCAGTGTAGACTGTGTAGGTATAAAAAGGACGGAAACTTTAGAGTTTCACAGCGACACGGTTCAAGTTCGATCTCCGGTCACTCTGTCCGGTCACCGCCGGCTTTTTGAAGTTTATGTGCACTTTAAAACTTATTATGGTTTTCTTTAACAGCGAGGAAAAACATCGCGAATGCACTTGCATACCTATGAGTTTTTCTTAACTTGCTAGAAAGAAGATTGCCCCGACGACGACGTGGCGAGTGAGGTGGGCTATGGACAATCTCCTCTCACTTCACAGCTAATGTATTTTCGGTCATAACAATAACTATTGCACACCCATCTTAACTTTACTACTTACGAGAGAATGCATCACCCGGTCAGCAAAAAAGAATAATCACTTTTGCAAAAAAATATTTTAATTAATTTTATTATTATCTACTGCACTAAAATCTGGTTTATAAACTCTTTGTAGATGCATTTGCAGTATAAGTGTTATTGTACATATTTTCGTCCAACTAAATTTAAAAAAAAGTTTATGAACTGCCTCATGGTAAGTGGTTACCGGTACCTGTGATAACACTTCTTCACTAATAATAGAGCTTTGGCGAGCCCAGCAACAGCAAAAACTGCACCGCGTCAGTTGTGCTCTTCAGACGCGGAATTCTTTTTATACATATTTTGTATATAGTGTAAATAGTGACTTAAGGAAGGCCCAGGCACCTCAAGCTAACCTCCCTTCGGGATAGGCAGAGATAATGGCCCGCCGTTTGTTTCTATACTTAATACCCCAGTAGCTTCCTCAACTGTTATTAAACTTTTCATACAAGCCCGCCCGCGCCCGGTGCGGGCGCTTCGGACCTGCCCTTTCATCTTTATTAAATAATAATAATAAATAAGCTTTCTTTCTAGTCCAGCTGGTATCAAAGAACCATGTGTGACGTCCTTTGCGTGCTAAATACCCGAGTCGCTTATAAGCGTATTGTGGTAGTTATGACGTCGTTAGAATTGTCCGGGACCGGGACCTTCGAGCCGGGCCGAGGGGGCGCCCGCGAGGTGAGGGGTAGGGAGGTGAACTCTACTGCTCTCTTAGATTTATGCCCCTCATAAATACGCCGAGATGTCTATATGTCGTAGTTATTTTGCGCGGTATCGCAGATTTACCGCTACAAACATGCCTGATTAACTGTTTCATTACATTGGTTATTATCTCTTGTCCGCATCGCCTACGCACATGCCTATATATGTATAACAGGGAATGTCAAAGCGTATTTATAAAAATAACAGTTGTAAGTGAAGTGTCAAGTTATTGCACTGAGTTTATGAATTATTCAAATACTAGCAACTTGCCTCGGCTTCGGGTAGCAGAAACATCTTTGACAATCATCAACATATTTCAATCAATTTACACAGAATCTTAACAAATTATACACCTTAAACCTTCCTCATGAATCACTCTGTCTATTAGTGAAATCCGAATGAAGAAGTAGTTTTTCAGTTTATCGCGAACAGACAGACAAACAGACGCTATGTATTTGTAGTGATTTACCTATAAGTGTTATATTATAGGTTCGCTTCATTATAATTAAATAACCAGTAAACATTCAGTATTAAAATCATACTCATTTTTGCAATAGTTAAATATTTAGCGTATTTTTTATCTTTTTTATAAATACAACAAAGGTTTATAGTTGCATTGTGTAATACTTTAATAAATTGTTAACACGTTCCTATGTATAATTATGTATTGTATACATATATACTAAATACATTATGAAATGGTTTACTAATGTTTGCCATAATTTAAAATGACATAATTTCATTTGCCATAATTTCATTAGAAATAACGCTTCAGTTGCCATAATCGTGAAAAAACTGAATTTCACTAATTCCATTGGTCATAATCGATCAAGTGTCATAATAATTGAAATCCATCAATGTATTTGCTATATTATAATTTTCGTTTTCAATAATGCCATTTTTCATAACTTTTATTCACCATAATAAATTTAAATTTAAAATAATGTTGCTTTCAAGAAAATAAACATTTTATATTATCTACCTATACTTGAATTATGTTCATTAATAAATGATTATACGACACAGATTTTTTATTCACAATTAAACTTAAAACTAAACCTCATATGGCGTCTACTAACTAAGCTCCTACTTCTGGGTGGTAAAAAAAAAAAACCACGAAGGCCTAATGCATTAGCCTTCTAACCTAACCTATCCGAGTCGGATTGCACTGGAGTCGGGGTGTTAACGATAATTAATTTCGACCTAACAATATTATGTATTATTTTCATAATTATATCAAATTTTGATTATGTCAAGAGTCGATTATGAGATGTGTTACTTATGGAAACTAATTATTATGATATTTGTTGTTATAGAAAGTCATTTTATGGCAAATAAAAGTTATGACTGTTAAGTTGTTATGCTAAACGTTATTAGTATAAATGATAATAGTGCAAGTAAATATTATGATCGGGGATGATTATGGCAAACAATATTGGGCAAATGAATTTATGGAAAACGAGAGAATACCTTATTAAATACTGATTAAATATTACAATGTACTTACATAAAATTGATTTTGTACTTTTACAACTTGTTTGCATATATGAGATGCTATACATTCCGGTTAATCGCTAGTCGCTACTCCAAACGTCGCGTCGCTCGAGTAAACAAAAAGGTACCTTATAAATATTATCATGATTAAGGCCCGATTTAATAATATATGTATATAGTAAAATTGAGTGTTCGAACAACGGTAAATTAACCCTTTCCCTTCCTAATGTACTCACTATTTTGGGCCCGACAGAGTTAATAATCAACACTAACCTTAAAGCCGATATCCTTGAAACATTATGGAACGCTATATACATAATAGAATACAATATTCTGTATCGTACACCATAAAAGTAATTTTTTTTCTACCTGTTTTATTTTTAAGCTTTTAGTCTTTTATTTCGTTACTTAATATATGGATTTTTATGATGTACTGTATACTACTAATCAATCGGTCAACAGGAAGGGGGTAACATTTCAATTACTAGATTTGACCCACACAAGACAAACAAGGCAAGCTCAATACAACAGAATAATAAATTATAGTTTAGAAAAATTCAAAAAACACACTTTAATAGCGAACCTAATTTAAAAGTAAAAAAGCGTTTCACTGTCCACCTCCTGGCTCCATCATCAGTCCACCGTGACTAAGCCCACACTGTTGGACTCGTGAGCCTAAATTCGAGCGGTTTATATTATTTCTATAAAATGTAGGTATGTATTTAGAAATATATAAGTATGTTTATCATCAGTCTAGTTACCATAGTAAAGGCTCTGCCTAGTTTGGGAGCAGACGGCCGTGTAAGAGATGTGTCAAGTTATTATTATAATGTATGTAATTAAGTATATAACATACAAACGTACATATAATAATATAGATACCAACGTTAAATAAATATATACAGCTATTACTATGATGGCAGATAGTGATCAGAAACCATTTTTTATGAAAGCTTAGCTATTGAGCACGTCTAACATATTCTGGACATGCATTCCACAGGCGAGCTGCGTGGACCGTAAAATATTTACGAAGGAAATTGTATGTATTAACTATTGTATCGCTAAGAATTTTGTTAGAAAATGGTTAAAGTAAGCGTTAAAATGGTTCTAAGCTAGCTACGGTTGCCATCCGTACTATAATATAATATACATAAAGTGTCGTATTATATCTTAATGAATTGTACTAATAAATGTTTTGTTCAGTTCTGTATTTCCCATTTTTTTTTTATATTCTTTTATTAATGATAATTCTTTCAAAAAGGTGACAATCTACAAACCTAATTCAGGGTTATCACCTTTTTCTTGGCAGACAGCACATGCCCACAGCTACGACACTCGTAGCTGTGTTGCAGCAAAATGAATGAAGCAAGGTTCGCTATAAGATTTCTGATAAAGTTATTTATTTCTGTATTTATAGATTTTAGTACGATTTTTTTTATTACGTTTTGTATCTAACAAAACATCAAAAGCGTAGAATGTTTATTTGGAAAAGTCCCCTTTACATAATGTCCCAATCTCAACATTTTATGAAAAATAGGTTTTTTTTTTTCAATAAAATATAACGTAATAAACATAACAAGACAATAAAATAAGTATGTCAAAGTCTTTAATTAAAAACGTAAAGTTTCGTGGCAGGCGGCCGTCTCGAACTCACGAGGTGTGAATACCATGTCACTTTAGTTAGTACTATTAGTACTATTATGTATTCTGTGGTTTCGTTTATTCTATCTTTGTTGTGTTTTCTACTTTTCTGAAAAGTTATTCATCTGCTTACTGCTAAATATACTACTTCTACTACAGTGGTAATCATTCATCAAATTCAGATTAGTTACCGATAAGACGCGATGCGCGATGCGTATCATTTGAATTTAATTGTTACTGCTTACTATTCAATAAAAATCTTAGCTCTTTAATTTGTATTGGACGTTTTGGGAATCAGGTATTCTGCGAAAGGACTTTGTGCACGTCTTCATTTTTAGAAGACTTACTTAGATTACACTTATTTACTAGTATTCTTGCCTCTCTGGCTAAGCTAATCTTTAGTGTGTGTGTGAGTGGGTTCACATCTGTAGTGAACTCGGCCGCAAGTGCAGTGCCTCTGCATTAAGCTACCGCTGCGCCGCTTAAAGTTAAATATACCACACTAATTCTATGAGTATCCCTTTCATACAGCAATATGTAGATATTCTGGTTCAAAGAACGATTTATGAAACACCTTGTAAGTGTTCATTAGCATTCACAAGTCCTTATTGATTCGCTATTAGCGAGTGACTACTCCGACTAAATTTCCTGGTAGGAAGGCTCCCCTCGCTGGCACAGCTCCAGGAATCTACTTAGTGTTTACATTTCAAACTATTGTTATATTTCAACCCTATGGAAAACAAGACAGTAATTTTTGTTGTCGGAGTTTCAGACTCAAGTACAATACTGCTTTTATTATTACTCCATGAATAATGTCTACATAAAAAACAAAAAATTACTTCATCGGAAATGATTTAGAAGATTTTGTGTCGAGTTGGAATCGAGGTAGCTCGCTACGTAACTATACCGCGCAAAAGAACTTCCAGAATGTTTTGTTTTTGAAGTGAAAACTCCTTTAGCGGCGTTGTGCACTTTTTGGGATGGGTAATGGGTAACAAATGTTAAACTCGCGTCAAGACACGTGACCCTGATCGAAAATTCGTAAGACGGAGCCGAGTTTCTTATATTTAAAAAAATATAACATTCGAAATTCAAACATTTATGAGCGACCAGGAGCGCAGAACTACCAGTGTACCCTATGTATACATTTAGATATGTTATTACCTACTTTTACCTTTTTTTAACCTAATTATATATATACAGATGTGTGTGTGTGTGTGTGTGTGTGTGTGTGTGTGTGTGTGTGTGTGTTGTGTGTGTGTGTGTGTGTGTGTGTGAAAATACATTGTGAAGTTATGTTTTCTGACTGACTGTTTTTTTTTTCTGGTGAGACAACCCGAGGTTCATGATGAAGAGCGATATGTGTGCTTGTTTGTCGATACAGTCGTATATTAAAAAAATATTGCAGAAGTAATCTTCAGAAAATTCAGAAAGTTTGTTGCTACGTATGTTCCTATGTCCTATAGGTATAAGCTAAATTTTTTAAACAATATCTGTTTCAAATTTGAAACAACGTAAAACGGCTAGATCAAGCTACACACGTCCAGTATATGTATGTGTTGAACTGTCATGTACGGCAAGTTTATACAATGACAGTTCAAGTTATTCTTGCAAATGAAAAAACCAACAAAAAAAAACTTTACGAATCATGGTCGAAACTCGACCACTAAATATAATACGTATAAAGCATCTGCATAATTATATTAATTAAATTATTTAATGCATTTCATTATGCTTGGTTTTACAGTCTTCAAAGTTCTTTCTATTCAATATCCCATTCAGTATTGTTGGGCCATTCTCTATTCTTATTCTCTAAGCTACAAACATATCCGTATCCACATGAGAGCGGAGAACATGATCGTTGAGATTGTGCACGTAGCTCGTTATGCAGCCCTTCGGTATTCAGGGAAACGCGGCCGAGCGGCTGCCGCATCGCGGGATATACTATCTTATTTGTATTGCTCACGTATCACGCGAATATTGCAATATATATACACAAACATTTATTTAATAACTAAACGAAACACATTGTGCTAATACTCGTATTTCAATGCATTCTAAGTCAGCAATCATGTTAAGTTGTGCAAACTGCGCGAAAAATTCCACCGTTTGACAACTATTTGTGTAATTCAGAGTGCTTTTGAGTCAGCAGCGTTCAAATGGGTATTCAACGGTGGTAAAGATTTTGGTATTTTTGTACAAAGAAATGGATGGCCTTTTTAAAGCCTTTTTGATACTTGCATTGGTAAAAACAGATGTAAATTAAATTTTTAGGGCTCCGTGCTCAAAGGGTGCCAACGGACCTCTATTACTAAGCCTCCGCTGTCAGCGGGCTGTATCTCATGTGCCGTAATGGTAAGGCAGTTGAAATATTCACAGAATATGTATTTCTCTTGCCGCTATGACAACTAATAATAAGAATAAAATGAAAATGAAACACAAACAAGCAACGCGGCAACGTGATCGTTTCGCCGCGCGTCTGTCTGTCAGTGGGCTGTCTGTCATTTACTGTAATAAATGGACTGTTGAAATTGACACAGTATGTATTTCTATAGCCGCTATAACAACAAATAATAAAAATGAAATAAAATCAAATGAATACATACAGGAAATGTGATTTCGCGTTCTCGCTGTAACTCTTCAACTGTAATAGGTAAACACATGACACTTGAAAGAGTGGGTAATGCTATAGCCGCTATAACAACTAATAATATAAATAAAATAACGCAATAAATTAAAGGTTGTTCTCATTCTTACTTAATACAAATAAATAAATACTTTTCGTACTTTTGTTTTTGCTTGACCCTAATAATGGCTGTATCTTTTGAACCGTAACTGGTAGAACTTGAAATTTCAACAGAGAGTTACTATAGTATCTATAACAAAAAATAATAAAAATAAAATAAAGATAAATAAAGGGAAATAACGTAAAGCGGCCTTCCCTCTCCAACCTTTTCTTGGCGTTTTGACTTGAAGGAGTGTAGTTTCTTGAAGGTTTTCAATAAACCTTATAATATATTTATTTTTTAATCTTAACGTCTAAAAAGTCAATCAGTATTTAGAGAGTAGAAGGCAGCAATTTAGACCGAGATTAAATGGATTCGCACTTTTACATACATATTAGGTGTACTTTGAGTGTGACCTTTTATTCGTTGAGGCGTTAGTGCCCTGAACTAACACAAGGTAGCAAACAGAGCGAGACTTTATCCGTTCCACGCCTTGCTGTCTACGAAGACCTCTTATCTAAGCAATGAAAAAGAGATTTAAAAGAGATTAAAAATAAAAACGAAAAGGAAAAATGAAATAGCTTTGTAGAGGTCCTAGGTTTTATGGACCTAGGTAACTTTTGCGCGCGGCTTCACTAGCGTAATTTTTTTTTCTATCCTAACGTAGGTATTTGCAAATTTCATCGGAGTTGTAATTTGAATCATCAATGCAAATTTGATCGGTTATATATATATATTATAGTTCAACCGTGAAAGTGTAACAAACAAGAAATAAACTAACAAACAAAGTCACTTGCGCATTTATAGTATCTATAAGTTAGAATTACACGTTCCCATATGGCAGGACGGGCAGGACGCACTCCTAATGTAATCATCATGATCCACAATAAATAGTTTGAAGTTCGAATTTCATTTGTGCATTTTGGAGCACAATAATATTCAATATCATAAATATTATTTCTAATATTAATTAATTGTAATAGCGATGATGATGTTCCTTCAAGATTCCCTTCATGATGTTCCAAGTTGCCTATGAAAGGGCTCAAGCAATGATTAATGTAATACATTTACACGATATAGCTGCCCACAAGGTTCAGTCCTAATTTTGTCATATTTCAGTGTGGATGATCAGAAATATCCACTTTCAAACAAATCACTGGACCCACCATCCTTCGGCTTGAGGACGAAAATTCGACTCCGACTGCATCTCAGACCATCATACCGTACCGAAAGCCATCTAACGGCGCTACGCTCTTAACAATTACGGCCCTCTACGGCCCATAACTATGGTTTATCGTTTTGGGACATGGCGTAGAGGAGGCATACAATAATAGGTACATATAAGTGCTATTTTTGCACAGAAAGGGACAAACAGGACAAACCTTTTATAATAATCAGGATTGTGTGGCTACAAGTAACGTAAGCTTTAAAACGATTAATAACTATAAGGGTTCCTTTTTTCCTTTTGAAGAACGGAACTCTAAATCACGCTTAGAAATATGACAATGTTTGCTACATAGAAAAATGTAAAATGTTAGAAAAAGTTTTGGAACGTTACGGTCTGGTTATTTTTGTGAGAGGCACAGAATTAATAAGTTTAGGGTGGCGTCCGGAAGTTATCCATCCCTCTCGCCGCAGTGGCCATGGTCAGTGTCGCGGTTTGCCACTCGTGTAAATTGTCAACGCAATTATATTTTTCGCGTCAGTGGTGAAAAGGAGAACGGCCCCCTCCCTCCCGTCCTCCATCCCAGTCCCCGGGGCCGCTCGCCGCTGGGGCGCCGACACCGATAAAAAACACATTACTCACGATGCATGAATGGTGCGGACAGGAGTACCACGAACTCCTACATAACTGCTGATGTTGGAAAGAGGGTGCCCGTGAGTGCATACCTCTTTCCGTGCAGCCAGAGAGGATAATCCTTGCGCAAAGCTGTAACAGCATTACAGAGTTGTTTAAGGTTGTTTTGTAGAATTTGTAGAAATATTTTTAACACAAAATATTTTTTTAACTCAATTCAAAAGTGAGGTTAATAGAAACGACTTTACAATTTAACTGACTTAAAAAACAGTTTGTCGATTTGGTTGTTCCTTATCGCACGTTACACTTCAGACGCTCGGCGACCGGCCGGCTAGCCGGAAAAAAATGTTAGCGTAACGAAAAATGCTGACCGCCAGTTGATTTATTTTATTTTAATGCCATCTGTAGATTCTGCGCGATACTACTGTAATATCTTGAATACTAATTATCCTCATATTAGTTGTAGCAACTTTCACAGATTTACAATGTTTTCATACAATTTATTCAATCCATCAAATATATACATAAATTACTAACGTAGGTACGTTATAAGATTTACTAACAAACTATGGATAAACTTCTGAAATAAAAACCTTATTATTATTATTATTAACCTCTATTCATCTAAACACTTATAAATTACATTTATAAATATGTACAAAACCATATATTATATATATATTTAAAAATATATTAAATAGTAGACCACCGACATCGGGTACAGGGACCAAGACACCGGTGATTAGGGCTCCAAAGACAGGACCTCTTCACTATCCGGGCCGTGTCGAGGAGAACTGCCTTCTGCATCAGTCAATTGATCCAGCCGTCTAACACGAGCCTCCTGAGGTGTTGATCGAGGCTTTTGGCTATCAATCCATGAGCAGATATGACAATCGGAACAATGATCGCCGAATCGCCATTCCACATATCGACAATCTCGTGAGACCAATCCAAATATTTTATTTGTTTTTCTTTTTCAACTTTCACGAGATTCTCGTCATGAGGAACAGCGATATCAACAATCATTGCGCCGCGCTCTGATCGATCTATCACCACTATGTCAGGTTTATTGGCAACAATAGTTCTGTCAGTGATGATAGATCGATCCCAATACAATGTGGCACGACCATTTTCGACAGACGTCCACCGTACCGTCTTTCAGGATATATTTCCGATAGTTTTTCGTCATAACAACTTCGTCCATAATTGCAAAGACAAAACCTTCGGTTTCACCAAAAAGATCACCAAACCGTAGCCAAGATATAGATGCTTTAAAGTCTATATCAGGCCCATTTAGGGCCCGATAAAAACGACCATGGAGCTCTTTGCCCTTCCATACATCCCTGCAATCATTAGTACTAAGTATTACAGGCTTGCGCCAGTTCTCTTTAGCCAGAGCGAGCGGAGTGAGTCCATTGTGAACTGCGACTACATTACAATGCACTCCCACATCAGTATGCAGAAAATATTCTCTAAGGTTGTATATCTCGCGATTGTGTAGGGTTTTAATGTCCAAGACCCCCAAACTTTCGCGGAATATACAACCTCATTACTGATGAACGTGGGTGGTCCATTCGGAATGCAGTCAGCAGTGTACGGACTCTCCTGTCAAGGGCATCTAATTCGGTCTGAGTCCATCTAAGTATACCAAAGGAATACAGCAAAACCGGTATGACCCAACCGTTGCATTCACGAATCTTGTTACCCCCTGATAAAAGACTTTTTAGTACTTTTTCAGGCGGCCAAAAAAACGCTCCTGCAACGCTTGTTTCATATTAGATTCAGGTATTCCCAATGACTGTGATATACCTAGATCCTTGTAGGTTTCGGTAGCAGCCAGAGATCTGAGTTTTGTTGAATCTGAAAGTTCGACACCTTCAGATTCTACTATCATACCTTTCTTTACATGCATGATTGCACACTTGTCCACACCAAATTCCATCTTGATACAGTTACTAAAGTTCTCAGTCACATTCATTAGCGCTCAATTGCAAATTAGTGGGGGCAATGAGTTTCAAATCATCCATGTACAGAAGGTGAGATATAACTCGATCATCTTTCTGCAACCTGTAGCCTAGCCTTGAACCCTCTAAAAGAGTACTGAGAGGGTTCAAAGCCAGGCAGAAGTACAAGGGACTCAGACTATCACCTTGAAATATACCCCGCTGTATCTTTATTGGTGCATCGCTTGCAGCGATCTGCCGACATCCTGGATAGCGAAGTACCGTTCTCCATTGCCCCATACATGACTTCAAAAAAGTGCAAAGAGTTGTATCAATTTTATACAACTCTTGCACTCTCAGAAGCCACGTATGTGGCACCGCGTCATAGGCCTTCTTATAGTCTATCCAACATGTCGACAGACTCTTACGGTTATGACGCACCTATTGGTTAATGGCCATGTCTATGATAAGGAGCTCTTTAGTGCCACGGGTCCCGCTTCGACATCCATTCTGAGAAATAGAAATGATCGAATTTTTATTTAAATGTGTAGTAATTTTGAGTCTCAGAATAGATGTTAGAAGCTTATATACGGTTGGTAGGCACGTAATAGGTCTATAGTTTTTGGGATCCATGGCACTACCGGATTTATAGAGTAAGTGGGTAATACCAGTGGTCATAAAATGGGGTAATAACTCAGAGTCTAAAGCTGTTTGGAATTGACATGCCAAACGAGCATGCGAACTTCGGAACCACTTAAGCTAGAAGTTGTGCAGTCCGTCTGGTCCAGCTGATTTTCAATTAGATAATGAACGGACTGCACTACTTATGTCCTCTGTGGTTATGGCAATTGGTTCCATTTTTTGTACATTTTCGCATGACCGCTTAACATCTCGCATCCAATCACCTTCTGTATGAATGACAGGCACCGACCAGATGTTACACCAAAATGTATTTGTATCATTATCATCCGGAAAGTGCCCATCACTCACACATGGTTCCGCTTGCTCCCATTTTCGGTAAACCCACCTCTCATTTCTTTGGAACATGCGATTCTGACTGTACCGATCAATTCGCTTTTTGTAACGTCGTATCCTATTTGCCCACGCATAAACTTTTTGTTTTAGGAAGTCTATGCGCTCTGTGACACATGACATATATTTTTGAGGACTAATGTCAATCCCCAAAAATGCCTGTTTTACAAAGCGCATCACCTTTGGCCGTATATTGCCTAATCGAAAGCAAATTAGCTTACTAATGAGTGTCCTAGCCTCAGCAATATGACGCTTAATTCTATACTGCCAGGCTGGCACAGCAGGCTTGGGTCGAGTAGTAGTGGTATTTACATAAAAATGAACTCCCGCTACTCGACATACTGCAACAGCCGCATAGTAGAAATTAGAGTGTGTATCACTAAGATCTTCGCTATTGACTAAATAATCAGACAATAGCGAATCCAGGGCACACACCAGCGCTATATTTCTTTTATGCATAGGCAAACGGGATAACGTGGTCTAATTTGGTAATTTACAAACCTGTATTCCAGAATCGCATCCTCCAAAGTGCAATTTAGTCTTTCATTGTATTGGGTATTTACGGATATAGCCCCACTCTCCACAACTTCATCAACAGGTAGTAACTGTGACATCTCATTAGTAACCAAACTCACAGTTTGCGACGAAGTAGGGACAATAAAGCTATTCCGTACGTCAGAGCGTATCCTCTCAAGTACGGCATCATTCAGCAGTTGGCAGCGCTGTATAGCTCGTACCTGATCCGATAGTCTTTGTGCTGACACGTTGACAGCTGGTTCAAGCTCCTGAAACAGAGACACCAAGCGAACACGGTACGCAGTAAGGTTAGTTCCCAACTCTGTAGCCCGATAATATGCCCGCATGACGTTTTCATTAAGTGAATTAGTCCATTTCATGCGGCGCACGTCACCGTTCACCGGCAGCGGGGGCCCTATTCGAGTTCAGTGGTCCTCTGGGTCCCAAGCAGGTCGGTGGCCGGGTTCTCCTCTGCCGACGTCACATTGCATGCCGCTGTCACCGAAGTGTGTGTTGGCTGTGAGGCGGAGGTGTGCGACAAGTCCGGAGGTAATGGGTGTGCGTCTCTACTTCTAGCTTTAGATCTTGTTAGCATTTTTTCATTTTCAATAGCATATTATTTCTTGCTTTGACATCTGTCATCTTGGAAAATATTTACCTTATGGTTTTTCATATTATATATTGTGATTTTTGTTCTTTTCTTATAAAATCTATTGCTTAATAAGGTTCTCTGTATTTGGTTTTGGTTTTTTCAATTTATTTCGGATTAAATAAATAAAAAAAAATGTAAGCTGCAAAAAATTATGCTAACAGTTAGTGCTGCTAGTTTTTATTATTGTTATTATATATGTATAACGAAAGGACCTTTGTTCCAACCGGGAATCTCAAAAAAACCTCACGCGTTTATTGTTTCGAATTCCGTACGAGATGGTCTCAATGAATATGATGATGATCTGAGGATGTACTCCGAAGTAAAGAATGATAGTGAACTATCTCTCATTAAATATATATATATATGACTTTTAGTTTGTACTTTGCAACAAGCACGCCAGGGGTTTTATGACAAAACATTTGTGTTCATTTACTAAATCATAATTCATAACATTAGAGTAGATATATTATTATATTTTTGGAAAACAGTAGTGAAACAACTTAAAATAATAAACAATATTTTATGCCTCAAAACTAATTAACTAATAATTATAAAAACAGCAATGAAAACAATAATTAATCTAATTAGGAATTACACAAACCCAATAGAAAATGAATAATTACTACAAAAATATGAAACCCGTAACAACCATACGGCAATAGTCAGGTAACAAGTCCGTTCTGCGCGCTGTCCAAGCAAAAACCCGTAACAACCATACGGCAATAGTCAGGTAACAAGTCCGCTCTGCGCGCTGTCCAAGCAAAAACCCGTAACAACCATACGGCAATAGTCAGGTAACAAGTCCGTTCTGCGCGCTGTCCAAGCAAAGACCCGTAACAACCATACGGCAATAGTCAGGTAACAAGTCCGTTCTGCGCGCTGTCCAAGCAAAGACCCGTAACAACCATACGGCAATAGTCAGGTAACAAGTCCGTTCTGCGCGCTGTCCAAGCAAAAACCCGTAACAACCATACGGCAATAGTCAGGTAACAAGTCCGCTCTGCGCGCTGTCCAAGCAAAAACCCGTAACAACCATACGGCAATAGTCAGGTAACAAGTCCGTTCTGCGCGCTGTCCAAGCAAAGACCCGTAACAACCATACGGCAATAGTCAGGTAACAAGTCCGCTCTGCGCGCTGTCCAAGCAAAGAAAGAGCGAGCTGCAGCTCAGTACTACTGTTTACAGACTCGATATCGGACGATGTGTGAGATACCGTCAGCTAACAATATGGTAATCCTTATATTATAGTAACATTTAGCTATTAAGTCTAAAAATAAAACAAACCCCTAAATAATTTCACTACAAAGCAATATTAAACAAATACCTACTCGTAGGTAGGTATAGTTGGCGGGACGTCGGCGTCGTCGCGCTCTCGGTGCTTTGCTAATGAATGAATATTTTGGAATTGGGACGAGATGAACCTATACACTGTTATCAATACATGTACATTGTACATAAATAGCCACGTACTTGTTTAAATGTCACTCTATGCAGCTGATGCAGTATGATTATTATTTAATTCGCTTTTAAAAAAGATTTTTGTTATTTTTAGTGAATAGTAGCTAAAACGTGATCGTATTTCAGTGTTTAGTACTACTTACGTATTTTTCCAACTGAAGGTGAGACAATACTTATATAGAAATGTTAGATCCGAATTAGGGTGATGAGCTTTTGATTTCGGCTACGTGGAACTCTCGTTCATAAAATTAAAACAACAGAAATAAACTTCAGTTCAAAATCAATCCATTTCCTGAAAAAAAAATTGCAAAAAATATAAAAAATATATGAATAAAAAATGTTTTAAAACAACCTAAAGTTCGCATTATAATTTAAAATAAAAGTAAAAAAGTGGCTAATACATTAGATCTAAATTAAAATAATCTTTTATGTTCTTTATAAAAACTTATAGAAATATAGTAAAATCACGTCTATACAGACAATCACGTATTAAATCAGCGAAATTGGCAAAATTTCGTATACGGCGTATGTTTCGTATACGTTCATATAATGGCGACAATAGTAATTTCACATTTACGTTTGATGAATTTCTCTTAAATCACATAACTGATTATAACTCATGAAACTATAGGCACCGTACATTTTTAAAAATTGTATTTACCTACACTCTTATCAGTAGAGTAGAGAATTATGGTCGAGCACAACAGATTTATTCTCGAATCGGAACTGCTAGACAGACTAAATCGCAGTTAAACACCACTTCTAGCATATAGTGAAGGGATTACCGTCGTATAGTATATAATATATGCCGTAGTATAGTAATATACCGGTAGTATAAAAGATGTGTCTAGGGTACATTAAGAGGCCAAACAGCAGCTCAATAATCTTCAATGTAGCGATGCATCTGGTGTCAAAGTGTCAGCCAGCGGCAAGTGGGGTTGTCTTCGACGTTACGTCTATACATTAGATGCTGGCAGGACGAAAGCGCGGGACAGTCTCGTACGACGGTACGAGCGATGGTACGGGTCAACGACCGCGCCGTCCTGTCCATCCCCCGCACCCCTTGCCCTCACACCCTCACCCGACCACTGTTTGAGATCTCATTTCAAGAAATAGAGTGGCTGGAAGTGAATCTGAAACATTTATTGCGCCACCGCCGCCCGCCGCGCCGACACATGAACGTTCATAGCTTCATACTGCGTCTATTTCAATACGATATCCTCGTCGAGCATATTTACAATCATTTTAATACTACAGAAAGAATTTAAATGTCCTGTTTGTTTATTAGCAAATAAATTTAGTGAGGATCCGGTGATGAAAAAACTGTGTGGGTTTGCACCGCGTCAACAACGCCGTCGCGTCGGCCTACAAACAATGAATGAAATACATATCAATAGATCCAATGAATAGATGTTAGCTTATCCGTGCACAACTCTCGCGGATAGATATTGTAGTTGTAATTTACTTTCACGTCGAAATACGTCTTTCACGACAATTTTTTATAGTATCAATATAAATTTAAAAATCTGAAAAAATTATGGTGTCATCAGAACACTAGAAGGAATAAAGCCCCGTTATTGAAAAAAAAATGTCTCGATGTCTCGTCCAAACGTGCCGAACCATGGCTATCCCACGTTAAAATTATATATAAAATTGATTACTATAAATACTATAACGTTTTGAAGTTAACAACATTTGATCAATATTTAAGTTTTTGTTAACTTTAAAAAGCTGTAAAAACCAAATATCTGTAACGGCCGGGCACGGACCTATTTCCGGCGTTAAATTAAAATTATAATCAATTAATATAGAATTCCGGTAGTTCGGACTTTTTAATTGAAAATTTCTTATTATATTAAACTGAGTTATCGTCGAAAAACTGAAAATCTTTTTTTTTATATTTTTTTGTTTATAAAAATTGCAATATTGTATGTGCTAATAAATGCTCGAGATACCTTTTTTTAGACATCATTCCGAATCGAATGCGCTATCGCACATATTTTTAAGACCGGGAACAAGAATTAACACGTTACTTCTTGACTGGACTATTTGGGCACGTTGGGCACTTTGGTATGGGGGGAAAAGCACTCAACTCGCCTGACCGTCACGCTTGGGTACAGATATACAGATGTGTGTGTGTGTGTTGTATATGTATATGTAAGTTATGTTTTCACTTCTGACGTGCAGTCCTACGTGACCTACGTCTGACAGTTTTATTTTTAGCTAAAGCTATTGCACTTAGACGTACATAGTAACTATTTATTTATTAAAAATTTTTGTACATAAGTTCTTAGGCGAACTTAATGCCTAAGGCATTCTCTACCAGTCAACCTTTGGGGGATGTAAAGAAAAGAAGAAGTAGGTGCAATTAAAAATCTTGTAAAATATTTACAAAAAGAAGGAATGGGATACATACAGATATGATACGAAAATACACACACACCCAGATACATATACAAACACATACATAGCTATATAATACATATACTATTATAAATACATATAACGACATTAATGATTCGAAGTATTGACGAGTTGATTCTGCCAATTCTTTGAATAAGAGCTCCTTGACTTTTACCTTAAAAGTGTAACGATTTGAAGCCGTCCTGTCTTTGAGAGGAAGCGCATTCCACAGAAGAATCGATTGAACTGGGAAAGAAGAGGCGACGAACCCAGTAGTGTGAGACGGACAAAGTAGTAGGAGGTTGCTTGACGATACAACCAATTTTTTACCACTGGCAACATTTTTTTTTTATTTATTTGGTCTCCTTCCCTTGTTTGTAAACAAGAAGTCAATATTAAGATATTTTAGGACATAAACTATTTCCCCGTAGAATCGAGAACTAAGTTTTTTTTTTTTTATTTATTTGGTCTCCTTCCCTTGTTTGTAAACAAGAAGTCAATATTAAGATATTTTAGGACATAAACTATTTCCCCGTAGAATCGAGAACTAAGTATTTTGGAGAGCTTTATAAAAATAACATTATTTATTTTGAATATAGTCCGATTCCTGCAACGGTTAGGCCCAACTTCGCCAATGTCCTATAAAGCTTTCCGTACGTCTCAGGCTGTTGTTTTTATTAAATCTACTGATCAAAAAACACAACATGTATTTTTATTGAACACTTCCTATTTCATTCACAACAATTTTTTTTTTTTAAATAAAAATTATGTTATAATACAAGCAACCCGATTTTTGCCGACATCTTCAACAATCATCATATTTCAGACGTTTTACACAAAACCACAAAACAAATTATACACCTAAACCTCACTCATGAATCACTCTGTATATTGGTGAAAACCGCATGGAAATCCGTTCAGAAGTTTTTTAGTTTATCACGAACAGACAGACGCGGCGGGGGACTCTGTTATATAATATGTTGTGATGTAGTGATTTATAATCACAAAACTAGAAACAAAACCCAAGTAAGTAGATGAAATCAAAATATGTTCACTCTCGTTATGTAGAGGACGTCCATGGCTCAAACAATGATGATGAACGGGCGCTTGGCCTCTATTTCACCTGATATGACTGAAATGGTGCTTAAAAACTTTTAAAAGCATCTTAGAAACTATTCATTCACTCACTTTGCATATCTTGGTGGAGAGATTAAAGTGTTTTTTTTTTTATTTCGGCACTAAACCTGATGGGAAGTGACGACGAAGACGAAGATGGTACACGCCTATTCAAGAGAAACCTATTCACTCTACTCCTGAACGTTCCATCCGATTAAAGTTGCCTGGAAAAATAGACGCAGGCAGTTCATTCCAGACCTTGGCGACTCGAACCAAAAAGGAGGAGGTCCAATTAGTTCAAAGAGATCTAACACTCACCAAAGTAGATCCTATAAAAAAACCGATAAGCAGGGGACTTAACGACGATGCTCAAGAGTGCGCAATATTATTATGGAATTAAAAAATGCAAGCCGTAAACGTTTCGAGTATAGTTATTGTAAGTATTTGTTATGTAACAGCGATGATATGGAAATCCAGTAACTCACTTCTGTAACACATCCGCCGAGCTCAGAATCATGACTGAGCGCGGTAATGTGTAACAATACATACTCTTTGATGGGACACAATGGTCCGATGCGAGTTTCTTACGATCTCTTCGACATCTTGATAAACGATATTATGTCTGTGAAGACAATTTTGCGTCTTTTATGATCATAAATACGATAATGTTGCAATAGCATTAGATATTATCTCTCCAGCGGAAAGATACGTGTGATGTCAAATTAGCCTGTGTCTGTAAAGAACAGAAGAATCAGCAAGACCTCTTTATACCGAACTTCAAGACTTCAAGTAATATGAAAGTTTATTCAGTTCATCAACAAAATTGACTTAACTGTGCCAATAAAAGTACAACATCACTTTGAAATCTTATCTTTGAAACCCGCTAACAAAGGTGGTAGATACTACAGTATAAAGTTACGTTGATCTCAAAGATTATACAATCTGGTCAAGGATTTCACAACTAATTTAGAAGGAGCTCTGACACAACAGCTTTTCAGTTATGTTGAAGCTGCCAAACTCGCTTTGGAAGTACCTACCGGAATACTACAGGAGACAAGTGGCTGGTTTGGTCTACCAGCCACTTGGTTTGGTCACTAACCACTAGACTCTAGTGGTTAGTGACCCTGACTGCTGAGCCAGAGGTCGTGGGTTCGATTCCCACCTAAGTCTGGGTGTTCTTTGTGTCCGTTGCTTGTATGTTTGTAAAGTCCCCGGCGACACAGGAGTAATTCCATGATAATGAAATGATAAAGAAAATTCGACGGAGAAATACATTGGCTACATACTGTATCACGATCATTGACTGAGGTTTTGTAAATTGTGCCAAAATCACTCTTAAATATTTGATCTGATGATCATTAAATGAAGTGGGGTGGGGGATAACTTGCAAGTTGGGGACAGACAGCCATTTTGGTAGCGACCATTCCTTCCTTTTTTATTGGAATTAAAAATTATCTGGAAATATTTAGAAAAATCCGGATTATTATCATCTTCCATGCCTTTTTCCCAACTTCATTTGGAGTCGGCGCAATGTTTAGGTAATATAGTTATTATTTTATTATTATTTAAAAATATTTTTTTGCAACATTGCAAAAGGTCTTTTTTGGCTTGTTTCTTTTATTTCCGGCAACCTACCTGAAGCCAACCCTCCTTGGGAATGTAGTCATTTTCATACGGGACGGGTCGAGGTCTCATAAGTCTGTCAAGTGATTCATTCATCAGTGAACATCAACTGGCCAATTCATACCCGGACTATATCTATACGAATTCCATCACATTCATACACAAAGCATGTAATACAATACACACTTCTTTAATACATATAACACCAAACAAAATGTCCCCTGAAACTATCAATGTTAGTAACAGATGGTGCGATCGGACATTGAACACGAAGGTCGGAGATCGTTCAACGAACTTGATGCTCCCAAAAAGTCTAATTCACTTTGACACATGACAAAGTACAATCAGGCGAGCGGCCCCTCGCATCGGCGGGCTAACCCTTCTCAGTCTGACCGCGTATGGCTGACTGGATCAGCTGTCACGTGACACTCCACACCCCGGCCTCTAGATAATCTGATATACTAGTGTCGGTACATTACATAATTTACATATGATCGAACTTGTTATTAGGTGGTTGTCGACACTGGACTCTTGGTTGGCTTAGATAACTCAGTCATAAAATGTAAATACGACGCGTTTGTTTTTATTTTTTTTTAAATATATTTGCTTCACTTACGTTTTTTTTAAAGAATACTGTACACACATTACTAATATTCTTGTTAACCCTTCCACCCAAGCTACTTGCTTGCGTTACGAGTGGGTTCACGTCTATAGAGCACTGGATGGGGTTCAAACCCGCCTTAGCCATAACCATAACGCTACCTGTTATATGCTTACAGTGTGTGTGTAGAATGTACCTACAGGGTTTTAGATTTTGTTCTTTTGGGAAATGCTTTTTTATTATAGGAGCATTTTTTCTAAAGAACATATTATAAACTTTGATTTAATATTCAATGCTTTTATTTTTTTCATTTTCTTTTGTAGACATTTTCAAAAAAATCTGGACATTTCATCGACACCCTTGGTATTAAATATTCAAAGTTTCATTCATGTGGGTCCTCTCTCATACGAAATATTAACTTTATCGGTAAATTTTCAAGTTCAAATAATCATCTTAAATATAACATTTTGTGTTAAAAATCAGATATTTTCCTAAAATTGTTGGTGCTTTACTTTGTTAACTACACGACCCTAAAATATGACCACACATTTCTGTAACATTATGTACACGTATAATTAATAATTATGCTTAGATAAAAACTTCTTCCTGTCGGACACGCACTCGATCCGTTTAATAAAAAATAAATGGAAATTGTCGGTACCGAACGATCGTTGTTAAATATTCATTTTACTGGCTGATATTTGGGTCTAACAGATATCCTTTCAATTCTCCGAAAAGTCGAAGTATTAAATGATTTATTCATCGAAAAAAATTAGGTTTGTTTTTACCGAAAAAGTGTATATTGTAAACTAGCTGTAGGTATTCGTGACGGTGCGATTGTCTTGATTTATATTGTGGCGCGCGACGCATTACAATATTTGTCGCGTTTTGCCGTCGCGCGCGACAACCGCCACGCGGCACAGAGTTATCGCCGTCTCTTCTCATTTCATCTTTATTTATCGTTCGTTATCCGTACACGTTCAGTCTCATCTCCAATAATAATCTCCGTTCACTTTACGAACCGACTAGAATGTCGATTTTGCGGCGTGTGGGTGACTCTACTGCATTTCTTTTTAAGATTAACAATCAATCACCATGCCACATCATGCCTTTCTATTTATATTTATGTACTAGCCGTTCCGCGCAGATTCACCTTCCTGTATGGTCACTGCTACGCTTCTTAGAGCCATAAGCGTGATATTACCTAGCGTATAACCTTGCTCGCTCAATAAATATTCTATCCAATACCAAAATTATTATTCGAATCGGTCTAACTGATACTTCCAGAGGTTAGCGCGTTTTAAACAAAAAGAAACTCTTCAACTTTATTAAATTAGTATATTAGGCTTTGATAAATACCTGACACTCTTGACTTTTAACATATTACTAACATACAACTACTAACATTGGCAGGATGTGCATTATATGCGTAAGGAAGGAAATTTTTTGCAAACAGGATTTATATTATATATTCGTTTACTTTTCTTTTAAGCGTTATTTTTCAGGCAGTGTGTGACTTCTCCGATGTGTTATTTTTTTACTTCCAATACATTAAAGTTCAGACTATTGCAATACATGGCTGAATCACAAGTCTTTACGGGTTTATTAACCGACGAAAACAAAGGAGGTTCTCAATTCGACCGTATATATATATATATATATATATATATATATATATATATATATATATATATATATATAATTTTTTTTTATGTATGTTCAGCCCTCACTCCGTTATTTATGAACCGATTTTGATTATTCTTTTTTTGTTTAATAGGGTATATCTCAAGGGTAGTCCCATGTCAAGGAAGTCAGGATCTGATGATGGGATCCTGATAAAATTGAGAGAAACCCTCGAAAATTGTAGGAACGAATAGTGTTTCCGTCTACTTTTCATTACTTTATCAGATATTTGCGTTTAGAAATCATCACTTCATGTAGCTGAGCTGATGATGAAAAAAATCATGAAATAAAAATCTTTTTAACAAAAAATTAAACCGACGAAAAACTATCAAATTTTATAGAAACTTATTTTGAGTCGGCGCCAAATAATAAAATGATTAATTACCGACGTAGAGCCTACGTAGGTACATATAAAATTTTGATAATGAATCGATTTTTTGTTTGGCGCCGACTCAAAATTAGTTTATATAAAATTTGATAGTTTATGTAAAGAAGGTCAATACTTAAGACTTAAAGTTTATTTATTTTTTGCTTTTTAGTTCTTTTCTTTTATTTTTTGTTAAAAAGATTTTTCCCTGTCCGGTGAGCCGTTTATTCGAGTAGTACAAAACCAAATAGCGACCTCTAACTACATCGCTAATACCTACATTAGCGATATTTTAAAATGCATCGCTGTAATCTTTATATATGTTAGATCAAAGTTTGTACCACAAGTGAATCGCCTAAAGCCACAAATAACCTACTAAGATTTACGTGTATAATCGTTAATGCTCAGCCTGCTAATAATAGATAACAATTTATAGCATACACAATCTTTGTGTGGGTCTAAACGAAAACGGCTATCAATTATTAAACCAATAAACTTTTAGGTACTTGCCTGAGAAACTAATCATATTTTTAGGAAAAAACTAAACATTGATCTCTTCGCACTTTTATAACTAAGTTTTTAGCTTTGGGAGCGGCCCAGCAGTGGACAACGCTAGGCTGATTGATTGATGTTTAAAAAAGTAATATTTATAAAACTCACTTGCATCTCTAACAGATTTTTGTAAGATTACGCATCTAAGAAAGTAAAATAAATAAAATGGAAACAGATAAATGTTTAGTTTACATGTTGCCTCGAAGAAAACTTTCCCTCGAACTAAGGTAAGAGAAGTTAAGTTCCGTAACTAGGTTATTTTATTGTATATCGATAATGCGTGTAGTTGGCAACACGCTATGTCATTTATTGTATATCGATAATGCGTGTAGTTGGCAACACGCTATGTCATTTATTGTATATCGATAATGCGTGTAGTTGGCAACACGCTATGTCATTTATTGTATATCGATAATGCGTGTAGTTGGCAACACGCTATGTCATTTATTGTATATCGATAATGCGTGTAGTTGGCAACACGCTATGTCATTATAGTTTTTTTTTGTCAAATAGAGTATTCTAATAGATACCATCATAAACTAGTATACTAAGTTTGGTTGGGTATCATTGGCTTAATTGATGCAAAGGGACATTTTGTATTACATTTTCACTTTTTATTCAAATTGAGTATTTAGGCCACTTATTTTTTTTTATTCTTATGATACAACTTGAGCAATAAAACATTTCAATTCGACTTATGGGATGAACCGCCACACCCAAGCTTTGTCTAAATACCTGCACATAGTTTGATATTTTAGAGTAAAATTCGTACAACTTACCTGTCAACTACCTGTGACTGTGAACTACCTGTGACTGTGAACTATCTGTGTCTGTGATCTACCTGTGACTGTGAACTATCTGTGTCTGTGATCTACCTGTGACTGTGAACTATCTGTGAAATGGTGAAAGTTTCGCAAAAAACGTTAGCTACTTGTTACGTGATTTTCGTTTTTTGTCTACGACGGAGATAACTTTAATATTATTTATTTGTTCCCAAGATTCAATCTTAACGCGGGTGCATTAAATTTCAGTCATACTTTTTTATTGATTTCAATTAGATATGTTCTTCCAATGGACAGTAGTTGTGAATAAAGCCCTGACCCTGAATAAAATTTAGACGTATTATTGGAAAGATGGCTTGAATAGATAACACCTCAACTATTACAATCAAAATCGGTGCCTGGCTGTCTGTCTGTACTAATTTCTTATCTAGAAGTACATTTTTATACATATATCGAGTGCTTCGAGTATTTATCACTAGAATCAAAAACTTTGGATTCCAGAGTTATTACATTCTTTAGAGTTGTTAAGACTGAAATAACATAAACGCCTATTAAAGCTACGTGTGCCATGCTTCGTATGCTCAAATTAGAAACAAGGGCTATGTAACAGGATCGGGCTACATAATGACAATCATTTTAGTAGAGCTTTACTAATTAGTAATAAACATAAATTATTTCCTACAGTCCTCACTAATCTCCACATTTAATTTGGAATAGTGGAGGCATGCGAGCCTGGCCTGCTCGAGTCGTGCGTCGCTTGCACTCCCCACTCCATCTGTGTAAGCAATATCTCTTACATTCCAATGCCTTCGCTTCTTCCCTAGGTACCTTTCCCTTTCAATATACCTACTCCCAATTTTCCCACCTTTAATTCCTAAAATGCCCTGTTAACGGCAATAGGCTTGGCCCCTATTACGTGAGTGGGACCAAACTATAGTTTGGCAAGACGTGGATGTTTAACACGCCTCTGCCTACCCCTTCGGGGATACAAGCGTGAGTGTATGTATGTGTGTAAGGAAAAAGGTATAACATACATATAACAACTTTATACATATAGTACTCTGAATTGTGAATATGACATAAATAAAAAAACCGGACAAGTGTGACTATGATTCGCGCATCGCGGGTTCCGTAGGCAAACAAACTTGTGTGTACCTAGGTAGTACGTCCATCTCGGGAATCAATTCTCGATTATTTGTGCCGTCTTTTCAGAAAGACAAACTTAACTACGCTATATTACTATCACTACGTACAAAAGAACTCTTTTTATTATGTACTAGCTGACCCGCGCAACTTCGTTCGCGTCTATAAATTTTCCCCGCTTATGGAACATTTTTCATTGATGCTCCGCTCCTATTGATTGTAGCGTGATATTATATAGCCTATAGCCGTTCCCCATAAATTGGCTATCCAACACTAAAGAAATATTTGAATGAGTTGTTGCTGAGATTGAGAACTGAGATGACTGATTGTCTGAGATGACTGATTGTCTGAGATGACTGATTGTCTGAGATGACTGATTGTCTGAGATGACTGATTGTCTGAGAACCAAACAAACTCTTCAGCTTTATAATATTAGTATAAATTACAAAAAACATTTATTTAAAAAGAAATACTTCATCTATTGTAGGTACTGCATCATAATGTCTACGAATGGTTACAAATAGTATAATCAAATGAAAATAGATAATCGATATAACAGTGCATCTTTAAGTTAAATTTTACAAACTCTGGCACAGTTACCTGCGCGTGCGCTCTCAAGCAACTGTCAAAAAGAAAAGAAACGAATGCACGCAATACTCTGCCCATTCGTTATGTAATACGATGCTCGTATGCCCTAGATACTACTTCGTCGATTTCGTCAAGACAAGTTGTTTGTCAATGCCTCAGAAACAGTATTTTTTTAAGGATAAAAGTTTTTCTATACCGCTTGTATCATAATTTCATCATCAGATCCTTAAGGCTTAGAAGGAAGGCTTAAAAGCGTTACAAAGAAACAAACTCACATCGGCATTTATGATATTAGTTTAACTGGTGGAAAAGAGATTACACTATAAAGTTATTTTTATATGTTTATTTTTGTTGTACATACCTTGTTGGTTTTTGTGTACCGTACGGATGTTCCCTTGGCATTACCTCGTTAAAGAACTTCATGGTATTTTACCCTTTATCTTAGACCTAAGTATTTGTGCATACGCTTTGATTTGACGATTAGAAAAAAACAAAAACTTTAAAACTCAATTTTGAATTAACATTGAGCCATTTAGACACAGCGAAGTCCGCGCTTGTTGGATTTCGTTCCCTCGCGGGACCCTCTCATTTAAATCCAACCATTTATTTAAACGTGCACTTAACTACATTACATTAAAAGATACCGTCGCGTATTTACATAATTAAGTTAAAATGTTTCAAGGCTGAGAGCAACGACCGCCGGTGGAAAGTTCGCCAGTTCACATAGAACACAACTCGACTGATAAAAGTACAGTGAGATCTCAGTTTATTTGCGACGCACTTCCAAGTACAAAATTAATAAATCAAATTAAACTTTCGATTAAATTTAGCGTAACTTATTAATGTACAATGGAGGCGGGAAGGTCGATGACACGCGCACACCGCCGACTCACCGGGGCTATCAATGAGACCGAATGTCGGAGTTAAACTGTCTAAAACCACAGGGGGTGCCATTCTGCTTCTAAAATGAGTGGGCCCTCGCGTCGGTGCTGCGATGGTATGAAACGTTCACAACGCTTCATCTTCTGACGATGTCCAGACACACAAGGACATCGCTCCTCCGCGGAAGGCTCTACTGCGGTTGGGGGACATAAACCTCGTCTCGTCCACACGCGGCCACTCTTAAGGAGGTATAAGACGCTCGTGAGTGCGCCTACGCCGCCAAGGCTTCGCGTGGGCGGCGAATCGAATCTGTCTAGAGAACTAAATCGAGGATCTGCCGTAACGACGGACTTGATGTTGTTATATATCCTGATTGAGAAGACTTAAGAAAAAAGATGGTGATGTGAGAAACAAAAATAAACTATATTTGTAAATTTTTAACCCTTATTAACAAAGATTTCATTTCAGTTTCAACTAAAGTATTTCTTAGATTTTCTTCTAAAGTGGGCATTTTGTCGGGGTTATTACATGTGCTTAAACACCTCTGCCACAATAAAGTTTTTCTTATTATTTATTTATATTACTATTAACAGAAATAAGTACAAAAAGTATTATAGCAAGAGAACATGTAGAAACCATCGAGATACGCTAGTAATAATAACTTAGTGGTAGTAACTAAAATTGGCGCAAATCAATGAGACTAAATCGTATTTATATTTATTCTAATCGTGGCGACACAACACGACAGACACGAACGAGGCGACAGCATTTTTCTTCCAATAACTTCTTGTAGGTCCTGTGTTGTCTTGAAAACATCAGACCGCCCTTTGTGCAACAGAATTATGCATAAGTTACCTGTAGGGGAGGAGGTATAATATACATATTTATAGGTTTTAACTACATATATACATCATACATAACTTTAGAGTTAAAACCTACGACATTAAGTAAATAGGTTAATTTGAAAACCACCAAGATAGCAAGCGGGTTCTAATGGTAAGTGGTTACCATTTCGTATTTTGCATCTTTATAACAAATGCTTAGAAGATGAAAAAGTCATACATTGTATCAAATATAGTACTAATGAACTTATCAACAGTAACAATAAGAGTTTTCTTTTAATGCAAAGCGGTATGGAGGGGGGGGGTATTATTTTTTTAATCCTTCATCAACACAAACAAATCCCGAGCATAACTTAGTTTCCAATATGAAGAGTAACACACAGTAAACAGCAATATCTCATAATAACCTAATACCGTAAACACAATGTTCATATTTACTGTCCGAGTCTGAAATAGGACCGAAGGTCGTATATTACGCTGAAGTAAAACAACTATCATGCTTTTGTTTACAATATCAATGTCTCGGTGCCAGAACCCCTCTAACACAACCGACTTGTTTACCGTCCGTGGGGGTACACTGTACAGTCCAAGTCGCCGCGCCGGCCGGGAGATGGGGACGGCTCGCGAGTCGCCCGCGGCGTCTGACTCGACAATCGCCCGCGCCAGCGACTTTATTTGTGTTTCATTTATTGGCTCCGAATTACCATAATGTGCTGTCACTGTCGGTAATGGGCATTGTTCTGGGTTTACGAGCGCGGGGCTAGGGCCGCGGGCCGTTATAAGACGGCGATAGAAGATCATCCCCGCGATATAAACCGATCGTTTGGCGACACTTTATGGCCTAAGGAAAGTAAAAGTTGTTTTAGTACACTTCATCCTCAGCTTTAAGTTTTTATAACATAATTTATTAAGGGGCTATAACTGAATTTATTAGGACACGATTTAATGCCGAATATATTGTTACATTTTAGTTCTATTTTCGGAACTATCGGAGTCATTAACCCTCAATCTAATCGGGTCATTATGATCTGGTAATAGGTCATTAGGATAGGCCTCTCCCAAATACCGGTCAAAAGAGCTTTCTCTTGAAGATTCCTTACAATTTTTAAATAGGATCAAATGAAAACATCAGTCATCAAGTCGTCACTCATCACACATCCCTAGATACTTATCTAAAATTGCAGCTATAGTTGTTCTAGTTACTGGTTCACGTTCCGGCTCTACCGAACTTAAAACGACATTGCTAAAAACTTCGCTTTATTGTAATTACAGAGTTGTAAAATAAGCATCTATATCACATCAAATAGATTTATTCGCAAGTATGTAGGTTTACAATGTAGATATGATCTTATATATATATTGTTATAACGTTGTGCCCCATTTACATATTCGCAAGTATGTAGGTTTACAATGTAGATATGATCTTATATATATATTGTTATAACGTTATGCCCCATTTACATATTCGCAAGTATGTAGGTTTACAATGTAGATATGATCTTATATATATATTGTTATAACGTTATGCCCCATTTACATATTCGCAAGTATGTAGGTTTACAATGTAGATATGATCTTATATATATATGGTTATAACGTTATGCCCCATTTACATATTCGCAAGTATGTAGGTTTACAATGTAGATATGATCTTATATATATATTGTTATAACGTTATGCCCCATTTACATATTCGCAAGTATGTAGGTTTACAATGTAGATATGATCTTATATATATATTGTTATAACGTTGTGCCCCATTTACATATTCGCAAGTATGTAGGTTTACAATGTAGATATGATCTTATATATATATTGTTATAACGTTATGCCCCATTTACATATTCGCAAGTATGTAGGTTTACAATGTAGATATGATCTTATATATATATTGTTATAACGTTATGCCCCATTTACATATTCGCAAGTATGTAGGTTTACGATGTAGATATGATCTTATATATATATTGTTATAACGTTATGCCCCATTTACATATTCGCAAGTATGTAGGTTTACAATGTAGATATGATCTTATATATATATTGTTATAACGTTATGCCCCATTTACATATTCGCAAGTATGTAGGTTTACAATGTAGATATGATCTTATATATATATTGTTATAACGTTATGCCCCATTTACATATTCGCAAGTATGTAGGTTTACAATGTAGATATGATCTTATATATATATTGTTATAACGTTATGCCCCATTTACATATTCGCAAGTATGTAGGTTTACAATGTAGATATGATCTTATATATATATTGTTATAACGTTATGCCCCATTTACATATTCGCAAGTATGTAGGTTTACAATGTAGATATGATCTTATATATATATTGTTATAACGTTATGCCCCATTTACATATTCGCAAGTATGTAGGTTTACAATGTAGATATGATCTTATATATATATATTGTTATAACGTTGTGCCCCATTTACATTATTGAACATCTGCATTATTTAAATTAGAATTTTTTCACCATGTATAATGCAACCATTATACATGGTGTGCAGATATTTATGTTATTGATATTTCATTATACAAGTTTTTTGAAACTACAATTAGAACAACTACAATTAGAACAACTACAATTCAAAAAAAAATCTAATTAAAATATTGTCAGATTAAATTTATGGTCTCGAAATGGTAATTCATAAAGACGTGTATAAGTTAAGTATTATAACATAATATCAAAGTGTTGATATGGCAAAATTATACATTAATAATTATAAAATTCGATTTAATAATTATAAAATACGATTTAATAATACTGATGACAGAGTTCTTTTCCGTGATATGACATACATTAATTAAGATCATAAAACATTTATCTTTCAACCATTGCGTCAATCTATTTTCAAACATAGGCAATGGCAAGTCTTTGAAGGCGTTGGGTAGTTTGTTATACACCTTTATAGCATTATGCTATCTACATATAGCTAGAAATTTAAGTCCATCAACTACCCCAATTTTGCCTTTATGTAGTGTTATTTGTAAGTCGGTGATGTTGTTTTAAATAACAATATGGTGTGGGTGTTATAAGTTAAAACGGAATTACGGAACTAAACGAATAGACCAAATTTGGTTTAGTTTTGTGTTCTTGAAATGTGACTTAATCGAGAGTGCTCTTAGCTATAATCTAAGAAAGTCTGTTCAGCCATTTGAAGATCATCATCTGTCATTCATATCATTCTAATCCCTGAAGGAATGTGAGTAACTTTACTTGTCAGATCAATTTGAAATTTATAGTATCCTACAAAAAAACACAGATGGTATTCGTTCTCACCCACCATAGTCCCCTGGAATTGCAAGCGTCCAGAGGCTACGGTCACCGCTTACCGTCATTCGGGGCGTACGCTTGTTTGCCACCTACGTAGTATAAAAAATGGTTTTATAATATTAAGGTATGTTATCATTAAAAGGATTTAATTAAACCCATATTTTTATCATTCTACCCTATAGGTTTTGGACATTACTCAGTGATTTGTTTATTTCAATCGTTTTTATCATATTTCCCAATCATATTAAACATCATTCAAACTGTCTGGACATTATGATGATAGATTTAAAGATATATGGGTAACATTATAATGGCACTAGGTACCTGGTCTGTTTGAAGTCGGTGACTGTCGGTCGGTGCCAAGCTAAATGGGTACTCAAACTAAAAAGGGGCATAATGGCAAGCTTGAAGAATAAACAAATGATAACCATAAGCATATACAATATAATAATATAGTACATATAATATAGTACATATAATATAGTACATATAATATAGTACATATAATATAGTACATATAATATAGTACATATAATATAGTACATATAATATAGTACATATAGATGACATTAGATACATCAAACATAAATTAGTTTAATATACACAAATTAGACAACATATCTTTTTGGATGTACTCCTTTAATATAATTGATTAGAAATTCCTAATTAATATTTTACCACAAAGTAAATCATTATAGATGTGAAAATACAATGAAAGGAAAAGGGAAGATAATTATATGTTAGATCGTTAATGAGTTCAATGACTTCTCACAGTTTGTAAGGCGTTGGCTCCGAGCTAGTGCTAATTACCAAACTTTGCATATTTTAGGGAAATAATTACGCAAAGTCCGTTTTCAAGATGTTTGATTAATGGGCTTTTACTTTCGTCGGCTCACCACAACCCATTAACAACAAGAAGATAAACAACAGTGAGGTTCTGCGGGTGCTCCGTACTCTACATTCAACTCAGAAGATAGACGGATAAAGCAAGTGCTTCGCGCGGACGACGCGACGCTCGCCCAGTCGCCTATATTTCGACCGGTGCTTGAAGCTCGTGCATTAAGCTTGTGCGAATGTTACGGACATTAGTTATCGTTTTAAAGAAATGTCGGATTGGGATTTGGCAGTTATTTCGTTATTAGCAGAAGAACGTAAGTTTACGATAATATACATTTTAATGCAATTCTGTGTTTTCCGTCATTGAAAACTTCTAACTTTATAAACCAATTGCATTATTCTACACTTAATAATATTCTAAATGCAAAAATTTATAAAGATGGTTGTTATTAAGTTTCAACATAATCGCTAAACGGATTTGGACGTAACTTTTACCCAGACATGTCGATGGGTGGATGGATATGAATTGTATGAAATACAGATACCTAGGTACAGAACGTTTTTAAAGAAACTACTTAAGTCAACCATAAGAATGTAAGTATCTGCAACTAAGCTAAATGATTATGTAATGGGTTTATCACTGTACTGGATAGGGTTCGAACTCTTTACCTCACGATGCGCTTATGTATTCTGTCGTCTAACCTTTACACAATTCGACGACGCCGATTTTAATATGAATTTTGTAACTCTATAAAGTACTACCTACCATTTACATATAATTCATTTTAACATTAGTTGAACTTTTGTGCCGAAATTTTAACTCAGTATGGTAACATTAAGATGGTGATGTGATCTGGAGTGTGTTGCCATATAACGCAGCGGGGGGGGGCACGTAAGTAGTGGTTAACGAGCACTCGCGACGGTAAGTGCGCAGTAAGTGATCGTTTAACTAAAGTTAAGCGCGACGCGATGACGGCCCTATACGCCGCCATCATTGGCTGGATAAGACTCAGCTATCCTGGTAAACTGGTTTCTAACCATATCATGTGGCAATCGCCCCGGCAGAAGGCAATACCAGATAAGAAATTCGTATAATATGTAATGTAGATCCTCCAATTAACAAGTATCAAACCGTGACGCCAATCACAATTTGTTTATATATTATCATAAAACGCGTGGATCACATTGAGAGTTTTGGGTATTAGTTATATAAATACGGTATTTGAACAATTTGTATGCGTCACCTGACAATTTCTGACTTATTATAGAAACTAGCAAGCCGCCCCGGCTTGGCACGGGTACAAATTATACACCTATGAACCTTCCTTATGAATCACTCTGTCTATTATTGAAAACCGCATAAAAATCGGTTCAGTAGTTTTTCAGTTAATCGCGAACAGACAGACAGATAGACAGACGCGGCGGGGGACTTTGTTTTATAATATGTAGTGATGTCAAACCTTGACACGGGGGTCACACAGTCTGGTGTGCAGGTTAGAACCCGACTTATACATTTTCAAAAGCCAAAATTAATTGTGTCAGTTGCGTTATGTTCACGTGTTAACTTCTGTTGGAGGCTCCAAAGGAGGGCCGATATTGCTGGCAATATCCATGTGCACGCTATGTTCACAGAAACCGGGTTTGCTTGATTAAGGTATTTATTTGACTATTTGGTTGTATATAAGTAATTAACTTTAAAAAAAAGTATTTAGCCGACTTCAATGCGCCGAAATCTTCATAAAAATAAACCCAACATCAAATCTTTATAAAATTTAAATGGAACCATTTCGGATAAACCTCTTTCAAACAAAAATAGTTTTGCAAATCCGTCTATATATGACAGAGTTATGCCCTTATACATCAAAAAATTATAAGTATCCGAATTGAGAATCTCCTCTTTTTGAAGTCGGTTAAAAAAGCAGACATTGCAAATTATGGTGTAATTTTACCTACCAATGTCTCACTTACTTATGTTCTTATCACTCCCTTGACTGTAGTCTGTGGTCACATTTTCCTCAGTAGCCCCAGTTAAAATCCGAGTATAGGTCGAATGTCCAAACTTTACAAGACCCCTGTGAGTCGATCCGTAACCGGCGAGCGTGTGTAAAGGGTCTGATGGATGTTGTAGAGGCGCAAGCTGTGTCTCAGGATCGTAGCAAATGGTGTTCAACCGTCTATACCTAGCCCGAACAGGAATAGGGCGCGAGAATATGCATGTATCAAGGTCGATCACATCGTATCTACAAACCTGAATACAATCTCTTTCACGGACAGATCGGCGCTCAGATGAGTTGGGAGCTTCCAAAAGTTTTGAACACAAATAATAGATTTTGAAGAGGAGAAATGGAAATCAATTAACGCTATATTATTTTCTACGACGACAATAAAATTTGTAATAAAAATAATGTATTGCTCATTTTAAAGAGAAAATGTTTTTTTTATTAATACATAGGACGCCGGTTTAATGACCTGCAATATTTCAGTGTGATAAAGTAGGTATTTACTGAGTTAATAAAAACACTGAAAATATCTTAAATTCGTATTTACAAGTAAAATGTAACTTCCTAAAGCACTGCTGATTAAATTGTTCAAGGTCAAGTTTTATTTATTTCATGACCTATTTTTTTTATTGGGCAGTAGATTGAGATAATATATCAAATGGTTTACCCGTGGTCTATGAATATCAAAAATAAAATTAAAATACATGTTACGAAAACAGATATTGGAGAAGTGATTGGAATGTGATGGATTGATAAGGTGAAGATCACATACAAAACAAAAGTAAAGCCCCATACAAACAAACTTAATACTAACTTTTAAACATTCGCGTTCGATAGTAGTATAAATATATTGACGGGAATCAACGCGAGAGAACGCAAAGAGATGGCATTCGACGGATAGCGGCTCTCGCTACGGGGCATTATGTTTTATAAACCTCCATTTTATGTCAAGTCTTTTTTTTTCTTAAATACTACAGTTATTATCAGTAGAAACATCAGAGTAAAACTCTCGGATCGATACGGCTTCTAGATTTTTTTTAAAAAATACCAAAGTTTATGTTTTTCCGGGTCAAGAAATTACAAAAAAAATGTTTGAATGCAAACTTGATGATTTTATTTAAATTTGATTGTATTGAATAAATACACATACTATACCACATCTTTCTTCAAATTTTCAGGGATTTACTATGATTACTAACAGAGATATAAATAATTTTATCATTTCAGGATTTTATTTTTTTATTCCACTATAACGGCGTATTAGCAAAAGATATATATATTAAACCATAGCTTAAACAGTATTTTATCATCAATATTAAAATCACAAGCTAATGTCGCGTTGTTCAGAAGTTACAAATTATTAAAATTTTATCCGGATTTTCAGCAGGGTTGTCATTTCCCATACTTAACAATATAGACCAGAGTCGATAATTTTTGAAACCAAAAAAAATAACAGTAGGATGAAACCCATTGGAAAAGGAGGAGAAAATTATAAAAATGAAAGGAAAAATAATTAACGGGCGATCTGAGGTCGGGAAGGGGAAGGTGAGTTTTAAGGGTAAAAAAACGGTTTATCTCGATTTTCGGCAAAACTACAAGTCCTATGGAAAAAAGTCAAATTGCAAAGTTGTAGGTAATAAAAAGATCTACAACTTTTGTATTTACACTTTTTTCACATAACCTCAAAATTTATGTAAGAAGTTTAATAAACCTAGTTTTTGTTTTTTTATTTTTATCTTTTACAAAACTTTTTTTTTTTTCACGAAATTTGGTGAAAACTTACATTTTTATATCCCAAATACACTGTAAATTATTTGATTTGGAATATTTATTTTTTCACCTTATTTTGATTTAATATACTATATAATTATATAAATTTTCTAATATAAATGTCTAATATCCGGTTTAGAAATTTTAAGGCATTTTTACCCGACTGCGGTGAAACCATAAGAAGGTTTATTTTTAATTTGGGCCTGTGGGTATGTATGTATGTATGTACGTATGCATGTATTTATGCTGATGTTCATTATAAATACATCGTCCATTCCAACATAATTTCTAAACTAATTATTATAATTTGACAAATGAGGTATCGTTAGAAGCATCTTGTATATTTGTTGATTATAGGCTTTGTGACATCACACTAAAATGAATATGGCGCCCTCTAGAGGACATGAAGTCCTGAATTTAATTTTTTTTATCGATGCCATGTTGGATATCAAATGAAGGCGCTTAATTAGCTATTCCAAATATATATATTTATATATTATGTATATATATTACTACCTTTTACTCGCTGCTTTGCTGGCATTCTCTCAATATTTGCATATAATGATTTGAGCCAAACACTTAGGTATTACAATTTGACAAACAAAGCATGTATATGTAGAAGCGTCTTGACCTGATCTTATTGCCCGAGAGTTATTTACTGCTATTTTATGGTGTATGATATTATAACTAAATGTATTGTTGTGTAAACAACTCACAGAATATTGTGGCATATGATCACAAGCCGAAATTATGGAAAAATTTGATCTTTTGGTGGATGTGGTACTTCCCACTGCAGGCACCACGAACGATGGCAATACGGCTCGCACCGCATTTTCAGATCGATATCGTGCGACTTTCAGCGAAATTTTGAAAATTGATAAATGGCTTCTAGACGATATTTATATTATTTTAACAGTATTATCATTTGCCTATTGACCCAGATAATTTTGGCAATTTTTGCAAGGTACTAGCGTATAAGTATGTGGAAAAATATGACTGGCATCCTATGACAGTTATGTTGCATAAAATAAGTACATGGGGCAAAAATAATAAAGTCTTCAACTTTACCAATTGGAATGCTTTCAGAACAAGGGGCATAAACAAGAAATAAATACTGGAGGTTTGATAGGGAACACCATGCCAGAAAAATCAGTCGCGAAGCAACAATAAACCTATAAACTACATTTCCTTCATTATCATATACCAAATTCAGAATTAATTCTAGCATCTGGTATATCCGAAAACTAAAAAATTGTTTTATATTTTGGTAGTGACAACCCTAAAAAAAACAAATTATTTATAACTTTTGAATAACGCCGAATTAGCATGTGGTTTTAATACTCGTGGTAAAGAAACATTTAAGCTATCGTTTAATATATATATATATTTTGCTAATACGCCGTTATAGTGGAATAAAAAAATAGAATCCTAAAATGATAAAATTATTTATATCTCTGTTACTAATCATAGTAAATCCATGAAAATTTTAAAGATGTGGTATATAATATGTGGATTTATTCAGTACAATCAAATTTAAACAAAATCATCAAGTTTGCATTCAAACTTTTTTTTTTTGTAATTTCATTTAATTTCATTTTGGAGTTTTACTTTGATGTTTTTAATGATACAAACAATAGGATTTAAAAAAAAAAAGGACATGACACAAAATCGAGGTCTCTAAAACATAGGTGGTATTAAAGTTTATTTAAGCGTATCAGACTTAAGTCGACAAATAACTTGCTTATTCCGATAGCGACATATGTTACCTACTTGTTTCAATTTGAAATAAGACCTTGTTTTGAAGTGTACAAGGCTTACATCTTATATGAAGAAAATTTTGTGAATTTTAATTTAGCGAGTGAAGTAACAGATTTGGGACCATTGTCTAACTAAAAACGCTCATCGCGGTTTATCCCAAGATACCCAAGTAATGAAAGTTACAGCACCTCATATCTTTGAGAGAGACGTTCATGCTTCGTTATCTAATACAGGAGAGAGACGGGTAGGGACAGACGATTTCACTACAGCTGGTTTCTTTCTGGTTTCTATCTCTTCTTTTCGGATCAGTGGAACAAGCTGTCACGGACATTAAATGTTGGGTGAGGGCCATAGAGCGGTGCTTTTCGAGCGAATTATGAACATGATGGAGTATAAAACGCCTGTTGAGGTCTTAATAGTGACTTGCTTCTCGAAGTTATTTTTCTTGAACATCATCGAGAGTTGACCATTCGAAGTCAAATCGTTTTTCGGTCTCCATGACATACTCTTCCTTTTATCCAAGTTCATACCAAGATCGACACGCCCAGAAGTTACTCAACTCAACTACTCCAGCGGCTCTTCTACCCGACGGTGGATGCAGGCCACTTCCAACCAATCTTCTTGGAAATCAATGAGGGAGACCAATATCCAGCAGTTGACGTCCTATATCTGTGATGATGGCTTACCATACAGGACAAATCTTAAACATAGAACTACGCGGTGTCAACCCTTTAAGATCAAGCGTGGACTATTTGCTTAAACCTAAATTCTAAGAATAAAATAGCTAGTTGTTTTGCTTATCATTTGCGCACTACAGCGGGTGTGTTTTGTGGCAACATTTTATTACGAGTAATGAAATGTAATCACAACAATAAAGTTATTGTGCCCTCCGCATTCACCTACACAAGTTATGATTTCATTAAAAGCGGTAATGTTATAAGTCGAGTGAACCGCCGAACGATGCGTGGGAGGAAAGTCAACATTGTTACTGATTTATATCACACGCGTCAAAGATAGGCACTTGCTATTTGGGCCGCACTGCCATTTTCAACCGCCCTACTATATAGTACTAGCCGAGAAACGTTATATATATATATTTTATGAATCGTAAAATATAAGCAACGCTGTTCAGTCACAATTTGTGCTGTCGTAAATTATGACAATACAAAATCTGGCCTGAAAATCTCAATTGAAGTTGTATTGAAGCTCGTCAATAAAGACATAAACAATTTTCAGAGTCTAGGTTTTTATTTAATATCGTAACAATATTACAAAGATATTCTAACGTGGTGTTGGGTGGAATATTAATGTAATAAGTTTGTTACAGGGTGTTGAAACGGAATCGCATCGCATACATCGAGGAGCGCGCCTTTACCAACACTCCTGCGCTGAGAGTACTGTGAGTATGCCACCTATGCTATCGAACTTTAAATAAACGGACTATTGTACTACTAGTATTGTACTAGTAGTATTGTACTACTAGTATTGTACTAATAGATCCAAGTACGGACATGGATGTTACATAAAAGAGATGGATTTACTACATCCGTAGACTGTGCTCTAAATCGGAATCTGGGGACGAAAATAAATCTTCCAATATTTCCACTAAAGCTTTCAATGGAAGCAAAATTATCCAAAAACGTTCACATAGAACTACATTGATTTATTATTGGCGATTACTTAAATAGTGACATAAAATTAAATTCTGATTAGTTTGACGACACTGTGATTGACAAAGGAAATTAAATAATTTCTTGAAATGACGTAATTTTTTGATTCGTTGTATAGACATGAAACAACATCGATTGTGGTACTTTTGCAATGAGGACACTCAATGATGATCACTTAAAACTAAAAAAAAAAAATGGTGATTATATGCTGAAATTCTGGGATCTGTCTTGAGAGTTTACTTTTGAAAAACTATTATTACGAAAAAGTTACTACAGGAAATGTTTTCATTTCGGACATATCCATGCAATGCTCGTCCACCTACGCAAGCTATCAGCCGTCATTACGGATCGGTGAGGTGGCGTTACGCGCACCTAAACGTGACGTACTTAATTACCCCGCGATCAACAAGCCACAGGACGAGCCACTATCAGCACTTAAAAGTTACGACGCAACAAGGCGCCACTTCGCACCCATTAGTATTCATTACCCAAAACAAGCTACCAAGGTTCTTAAAATGGCATAGTAAGGAAAAAGTTTGTCTTTCCGAAGAATCGAATGAGTGGACATCTGTTATTAAGCTACTGGTCGCGAAGAACATTGATTGTCGAATCGTTTCCACGTGAGTGAATGCTGATAACAGTTTCCTGTAAAGGTTAGAGCATACTGAATGTAAATTTTAAGAAACAGATTATACAAATAAGTAGTTGTCTGAATAGGGAGGTCCTTGAGCCCAACCACAGATAAAGAATACTTCCTTAGTGTTGTTTTCTTGCTATCGTTGAGGGTCATTAATTCTTTTTCGGTAACACACACTCACACACTGCACAAATGAGACAGCTCCTGTTTATAAAGTATGTGGTGTTTTATTTCTATGGGTGAAAATATCGCCAGAGTGCCAGATGAGTTTATTTGTAAAGTAGTACCTACTCGGTTACTACTAGGGCAATGTCCCCTGGTTATTAGCCTAATGGTATAAAGGTAAAAAGGTGTTATAAACAAACGACTGTTTAGGAGTGAATAGTTAGAATTCTTTATACTTATCAGTAAAAACTCACTACTTACTTTAAAAATCTAATGTAAGTTAGCATTTCAAGCAATGCTAATAAAAAAAAATAAAAAATAAAAATATATATATATATATTTTAAAAATTTTGTTATTTTTATTAATATTCAGTCAAATTCAGTTCTAGGCACGTCTGCGTGTGATGACCTTCAGTATATCAGTGTTAACCAGGTCATTTATAAAAAGAATCGTAAGGGAAAAACACCGGTGGTGGTAACCACGGGTGGTATTAAAAGCCTAAAAACCCATCGCTCGTGAAATACAAATCCACGTAAATACGAAATGTGTGCATTACCCTTTAATGTTACATGTAATCGTCGGTTCTCGACAATATCTGTAGTGTCCGGTGGAGCGAACTGCCAGCGCGGCTCACTCGCTCACTGGGCCGCACTAAGACGATAACAAACACGCCTCTCAATGCGGACTACACCCAATGTGTACAAGCTACATTGGAACACATCTCACAACTCTGTTTAATATATCGTTATGTTGTTATTAGTAAGTAACCCATTTATTTTCAAGGGACACAGGCTCTGTCTGTTGCTTTACGAATTTCGTATCAGATTGTACTTTCTGACATTCATTAACTGAATGTCATTTATCTATAATATTTATATGTATTTAGTAATATATAGCTTAGTATGTTACCTGCCTAGTTTGGGTTCAGACCATGTGTTCTGTGTAAATTAACGTCAAGTTGTGGATGGAAGGACACTGAAATCGTGCAATGACCTTGTTGCAATGGATTTTTACCAAATTATTTCAAAATTATATTCATGGGCGTACCCTGGTCAGGAAGGTAAGGGCGACCTGGCTTTTGTATGCTTACATAAGTCAAAATAATGCTTACATAACCCTTAAGTCAATTGTTTGTTTCCCCTCCTGAGTCAAAAGCTGGTTCGGCCGGCAGTGTGTTGCGAACATACAGCTGCGGTGACAGCTTTCCGTCAGGTGGCACATTTACTGGGTTTTACACCTCAGTCATATGAAAACCTCGCCCGTGGTACTATAAGATATAATTGATAACTTGATCCACACATACAAGGCCCGTCTGATCCCAATCTAGGCAGAATGCTGATAATCATACTAATATATTACTAAATGCGTACATATTATAGATAAATTACACCCAGACAAAGAACAAATTTTTGTGCTCATCACACAATTATTTGTCCTGGGTGGGAATCGAACCAACGGCCTCGGCCTCAAAATGACTAAACCAATAGGTCCTGCAGCTATATCTTTTAGATATCTTTTTGATTACATCTGAATCATCTGATGTTAAGGCGTTACTTTGTTACAATAATGATAATAGATTAGACGGCTGGATCAAGGGACTGATGCAGAAGGCAGTTCTACCCGACACGGCCTGTATAGTGAGGAGGTTCCCGTCTTTGGAGCCCTAACCACCGGTGTCTTGGTCCCTGTAACCGATGTCGGTGGTCTACTATTTAAAAAAATTAAATATATATTTTGTTATATACATATTTAAAAATGTTATTTATAAGTTTTAAGTTGAAAAAATGAAATAAAATTGTAAAATAGGTTTTTAAAGTGCCTAGTAGCTGCTCCCACTAGTTTAATTTAAAAGCTAAATAAAAATAAATATTCATCATTTGTTTGTGCAGACGATTGGAAGAGAACCTGTTGTCAGAAGTGCCAGTGGCCGTGCGACTGCTGCCCCTCCTCGAAGATCTGTAAGTATTACAGTTTCTTGTTTAAGTCCCGCAGCAATTTGAAATGCACGGTTGAGTCCAAGAACACCTTGACTTAGGACCATTAGTCAGAAACAGAGTGACCCCGAGCACTCACAAGACTGATTAAAAATAAACTAAAAAAAATATTCAAATCTTAGATACGATGATACATTTTGTTATACCAAATTGAACTCAGTTTATTAACATTATGCAAAACACTTATTCCAAAAACGGAATTCTTTCATGTATGCCTTTTTGGTTATTAATGTTGTTTTCTTTGGCGACGTAATTACTCTCATAACCGAAATTAATGGCCATTAACCTCAAGCTCAACTCTAAGCTATGATTGAGAAATCAGGTTAATACAAAATCATATAATATTGTCGTAGGTCAGTAGCGAGCAATCGCGTGGAGGTTGTAGAGACGGGCGTACTGCAGGCTTGCCGCCGACTAGCGCGACTGGAGCTCCGAGCCAACCCGTTGACCAGGGTGCACCCGAAGGCACTGAATCACCTGCCTTATCTCACCACGCTGTTAGTACCATCAATACTCTAATGACTAATCTGCATGTCTGGATTCGTCGTTCCGATGTCGGCATGCGACAGATCATGAAACGAAACATCTCAATTTGTTCTTTAATATAACTCAAAAAACTGATCTCCGTTTTGCATGCTTCTTTTTCAAACAGGTAATTTTTCCTTTTTTTATATATTTTAGTATTATTATTATTTTAAGTGCCTAGTGCTACCTCGGCCATTTCTGGTCTTTTGTAGTACTTTTGTACTCTCGCTTTAAAGTTCACTGCTCAGACTTATGGCTTCGAGAAACCACCAGATCCTATCAGCAGTGATTGTTTGTATGTCCCGCGGTTGCATGATGTGCAACGTGCAACCCTAGGTTAATATTTCGGTGCCGCATTAGTGGGCCACAAGAGCATAGAATATGGATTGCAGCTTCTTCTGCCTCTCGACAGAATCTGCATTTTGTGTTAGCGCCCAACTTTAGGTTGAATATATGTTTGTTCAGTTTGCAACGTCCGGTGAGGATCCTTGTTACTGCACAAGTTTTGTATCTTTAGAGCTCTAGAAGTTCTTTTGATACTTTGTTATCATAGCCCTTTATCAAGGCTGAGAGTGTCTTGGAGCAGTTGTGATATTCCATCTCTTTATTGCTATTTATGTATATTGTGCGTTTATTAAAACACGTATATTAATATTTATCTCTGCAAAAGACCCGTAAATAACAGGCCTAACGGGTTATATATAATTGTCGACCTCGCGGCGGTAGTGCATACCACTTCAAACTTCGAGGTTGTGGGTTTGATTCCCGGTCTGTTTATATACATGAATATTTATTTTCATTGGCCTGGGTGGTGCTATTATATGTATGTGTTAACAAAAAGTCCTAAATATGTTTCTTCGTGTTCTACCTAACCGATAGTACAAGCTATGCTTAGTTTGCCTTGTCCTAAAATAATATTATTATAAAAAACTGCAAAGGGTTGTAGCGGACTTTTATTGTACAGGTATGGGCGTTACCATGTTAACTGTGATAAAGAGTACTAACCTTATTAATGTAGGTACTTCTACAAAGTCCACTCCACATCCGTAACAACAAATACACTGTCCTTTGCCGTCCGAATGTTCACGGTGTCAAAGCATGTTTTTCCGAGCGTGATCACGAAAACAACAAATCCAAGGCTTCGTTGTTTTCCTCCAAAACATCCTGCCCTTGTGTTGAAATGTTATAAGCAACATAAACACACGCACATGTCGTCTGTCGACTGTCGCTCGACATACCCCGTTATCAATACGTAAGTTATTGGGTAAAAAATTAATTAAATTTCATGTGCAAAGGTCAGGCGGGTCATTTTAATCCCACGTTTGGTTAAATGTCAATTTTGTCTTCTTCGTAAACAGTTATCGTCAAATCTCGCGGCTCAACAAACTCAGGGTCGGGGCTAATTATTTTGAGTCGTGTTAATTATAACATCTATCAACTCGTTAAAATTCTTGAAGATCGTTTTGGTTCACAAAATATAAACAAGGAAGTGCTGGTGAACCGCAATGATTCACCCGAACTTCCTCATTATTATTATTATTGTGAACTCGTTTTAAATTTTATTATTCTCAGAAATGTAAGAATGAAAATATAATATGTTATATGTATTTTAATACGAGGCCAAGGTCTGCCAGGGATTCAGAAATATCCTTTCAAGGCTATTAAGACCCTTACGTAAGGGTTCAGTTCCAGGCTTACAACAACATAAAATAATATTCAAGAACCATAATAATAGACAATTTACTAGCTGCTATACATACGTCAAACCCGTTACATCAAAATATTACATCGAAGGTTTATGAGATCCGAGGTCGATGTCATCGAAGAAGAAATCGAAGTCATGGTTAAACTAAATGCGAACAAAGGTAGCATTCACCAGCTTGCTGCTTATATTGGAGGAGAAACGCCTCGATATCCTCGCGGGTGCGAGGTCGCTCCAAGAAGCCTGTGAACGTCTAAATGCGGAATCAGTTATATGTATACAAATAAATTTCTTACTTTTCCCTCATTTTCCGAGAGCAGTTCTGCTCTTCAGTTAGGTGACAAATCGGAAAACGGAAACTGAAAAACAAAACAATTGATCAACGCGATCTTCCAGCGACTAGCGAGGCGTCTCGTTGGCAAACACTGTTGGGGAAAACAAAATTTGGCTTGCACGATATGCGCCTGTGAAAAGATCTGCAATCAGAAAAAAGGAAGGAAAATGCGCCTTCATTGCTTTGTACAAAATAGTATTGTTTTGTTTATTAACAGGGTTGATATCTTAATACTTGTATTTAAAAGTAGCTTTCATTAATTTCTGGTCACCAGATTATACCAAAAACAATGAACCGAAGTTATCAACTTTATATCTCGGAGTCTTTAATTTAAAATACACCATAGAGACATAATAAATTATGTATAGCAGCACGTTATTCCTTTTTTAAATCCTATTAATCTACCTAAAACTTCAAACTACTTGAAGGAAATCCTAAACTTTACCACAGTTTAATAAAATCAGTTTTTAAATTTTTATAAAACGTCTTAAACTTCCGACTACTTTGTCACTATTTTGTTTTTAGAAAGACACTGATGTGACTCAAAAATAAAGTTATTGGAGATAAAGAAAAACAATTTATAGAACTGGAAAGAACACAAGGAGCCATCCTGAAGGTGTCCTCGTATCTACCCTTCGATATCCCACTGCATTCTTATACAAAGAGCCATCCTGAAGGTGTCCTCGTATCTACCCTTCGATATCCCACTGCACTCTTACACAAAGAGCCATCCTGAAGGTGTCCTCGTATCTACCCTTCGATATCCCACTGCACTCTTACACAAAGAGCCATCCTGAAGGTGTCCTCGTATCTACCCTTCGATATCCCACTGCACTCTTACACAAAGAGCCATCCTGAAGGTGTCCTCGTATCTACCCTTCGATATCCCACTGCACTCTTACACAAAGAGCCATCCTGAAGGTGTCCTCGTATCTACCCTTCGATATCCCACTGCACTCTTACACAAATAGCCATCCTGAAGGTGTCCTCGTATCTACCCTTCGATATCCCACTGCACTCTTATACAAAGAATCGAAAGTATTAACAGTGCGTCAGTTGTTTATCCTACACACAATGTTAAGACATTCCAGTGTAATATACAACCAAACTAAAACTAATACAACCACATATAGATAAACCAACCTTTCCCGCATTCGCACATCCAAACTCCCGCATGCATACATATCGACACACTTCACACTACACACACAACCCAAGCCCTCAAACACCTGCAAATAAGGGCATGGGCTCACACATACAAACACACACACACACACATTACTAACCATACTAGCAAAAGCCTTACCCTCAACCTAAATATGGATTGTTATAAGTTATAATCTTAAAGCATTGTCAAGTGTACAAGTACCTAAAAACACAATTGTAATACCTTTGAAGGGGTGGAGACCGGGTGTCCTAAAATACAGGCTATAGCCTAGTTTAGGCACCAGTCTCCCACAATATTTTTAGATGTTTCATATAACTAAACTGTAATTACATTGTACTGTGTATATTGTGGTGAGAAAAAAATAAAATATTATTATTATTAAAAAAAAAAATTGTGCCAAGAACATGACATTTTTGGTAATAAATTTTCTTTAGTAATAAAATCATTCGGTATTAATTTCCTAATGTTATGGCCCATATTAATCGTTTATGTTTTATTAAGTGCGCGTAAATAAAACACAATGATTTTATATTGGCAATTAATTAGCTATTGGGAGAATTAATAAGACATAAAAAATTTACGAAATTAGAAATCCCAATGTCTCTCTTTTTTCACAATAAACAAGATTTATGTAGAAAAAGAAAATAAAATGCCATTTCTGTTCAAGATAATTGCCGCCAACTATTAAGTCAAACATTTATTTAATACTACTAGTACATGTAAAATATGTTTGAAAAACAGTTAATATTATTATAAAATAAACGCAAAATTTTGTTTTCCGGAATCAACACATAATCATTACATTATTACATATTATAAAACAAAGTCCCCCGCCGCGTTTTCTATCTGTTCGCGATAAACTCAAAAACTACTGAACGGATTTTCATGCGGTGTTCACCAATAGACGGAGTAATTCATAAGGAAGGTTTAGGTGTATAATTAATTAAGGTTTTGTGTAAAATGGCTGAAATATTGTTGAAGATGTCGGTAAATCAATATATGCTTTGCTACCCGTGCGTAGCCGGGACGGGCTACTAGTATATAATATTTACGAAACATCAACATTCTTCATTAGACTGAATATGTTTGTGTTTGTAATGCGTTGAATAGGTTACATTCATGCAGGTCTATAGCTCTGGAGTGGTCCTTTAAAAAAAAAACAAATATAAAGGTGGTAAAACTACTAACACAGAACAGTAGTTAGAATTTCCAACGAGCGGAAAACCTGACGTTGGAAATTCCAACCCACTCCACAGCTTTTTCTGACAAATCTTTTACAGTGCAAGCTGCACGTCTATGGAATGCATTGCCAGAAGCTATCAGACGGGCAAAGCCACTAACTATTTTCCAAAAACTCGTCAAGGATCACTACCTATCTTTGTAATAACCTATGCATATGTATATGTTTATCTGTATTTATATGTATATATATATTTATATGGGTATGTATATATGTATGTATGTGTGTATGTATACATGTTATTGTTTTAGTAAGTAAGACTAATGTGCACCACAAGTTACCTATTACTATACAGTATGATCCATCAAAGGTTGTCTGTAAGAGATCGCAGACTGCGATAAGACCGCCCATTGTATGCTACTTAACATTGTATGTTGTATGTATCCTATTTTTGGTGTACAATAAAGTGGGTTTCAACATATTATTATAACTTATGATAGTACAAAACCAAGATAAACATTTTACTGTGTAAGTTCCACACGTGATCCGTGACGTTCTTTCGTAGCATCCCGACTAAAGTATAGTGACGTCATCGTGTCCATCCGTTGTCCTCCTTCTCCCATGTTACAGCGCATCGGAAATGATTCCGGAACCACTCCGGAACTGGATACTTTGGGTAAGCCGTGGAGCTGGCACCGACCCTCAATGCTTCCGGCGTAACGTGAGCACCGCCACACGACTCCAACCGCCGCACAAGTATATCACGTTACTGCAATACAACTCTTGAAAATTTCTGGTCTTGAAAACTTTAAAAACCGCCCATTCTCTGAGAAAGTACATATTAATAGTTCTTTTTATTTAAACAAAATGTGTTCCCTAACGTTATTGTGACGGTTTTACAGCCTTTCCTGTCGATACAGGATTATGTGGACCGCGCTCGTAAAGACAAACATAAACAGGGGACGTGTACCTTGGGTCGGAGGGAACACGCACCCTCCGGCCTCCGGCCCACAGACAATATGTGAGAAGCTTGTTTGAACACCCGATTTGTATTAGAAAAATGTTTTGTAAATATATTTGATTTTTGCCTCAGGGCTTGTAGAGGACACTTGTTTACATAGTGTGTCCGCGCCCATATTGTCGGCACATTTTTGAAATTTCGTTGTCTTTAGAAAATATTTGCGCACGGATGCTCGGACTCATGTGATCTTTTTTTTTTGCTAAGATGGTAAAGAAGAACACGGTCAGCCTTTTGGTAGGTGGATGCTATTATCTAGTCTATATCAATTAAAATGGATGTTCGTATATTTTTCCTCTGTGATTAAACTTTTATACAACCAAACACTTTTTTACCTTACGTGGGACACAGCGGTACCTAGACCCAAACTAAGCATATCATTTATTATGAAGTACTAGTGCACTGTTAAATATTTAAATACCCAATTTAGACATATTTATGCATACAAACATTTGCACTGAATGGGTATCGAAAGTCGCGGGTCGCGGGTCCAACTTCAGTGGCATTCGAATGTACTACCGACTTCAAGTGCGTTACCAGATTATTTCTAAATTCTAAGAGCGACCAGTGTGAGCATGCTCTTTTACTCATTTAGTACTTCATTTTAAGCATCTGAATCTACCCTATTTTTAAGAATTTCGCACTTGAAAGAAATCTGATTTCCATGCCATTTTATTAAATAAATAACATGAGACATCAAAAGATTTTCCTTTTAGCGACCAGAGAACAAGTTCTTCTCGCACCGAATGTATGAAACGACAGTCACAAAGACGTTCGTTCGTGCAGAATGTAGGTGTACAATCTGTTGTATCGCGATTTGCCGCACGATTACGTACAAAGCTTGTATTAAAAAAGTTTGTTTTCCCGCGCATATCTTAATAATGTTGGGGTGGCATCGCTTTACACACACGTTTTGTTATTTTATCCTTTTCGGTCAAGGTTTGTGGAAGTAGGGCAAATATTATGACCTCGGGTTACATTGAATTGATGATGATCTCCAGGATCACTCACACAGATTAACATAATGAACGACGAAATTGGGTGCGACACGAGAAATGCCACAGTTAATGGCTTGATAACTTAGTTGTCCCTGTTTTATTGACGATTAACCCAACTTTGCACAGCCTATTGTATCTAAATATATATTGTGTGTATTGAAATATATCATACTAGTGTTAAAAATGTTTAATTACTGTCCTGTAACTAAGGCGCGTAGGGTGATGTTAAATGCTTCCCCAAGAAACAAGCTATCTGGCCCATTTCTTTTTTATCCTTTTCTTAGAGCCTGGGATTAAAACTTACGTAGGAAATAAATAAATAAACTGGATGAACTGTAGATGGCACCGAAGCTGTGGAGATACATCATCAATACAAATAAATAAGATTCAAGTGTCTGTTTGTAATGTCAAAATAAAAGTTTTTTCATACAGTTAGATCATACAGTTTTTTTTCACGATACCTATGCCTAAAAATCAGTTTTTGGCTGTCTGAGTTGATGTAGATGTGTTGATTTTTTACCTTTCTTTCAAGGTTGATCTTCACGTATATATTTAATGCAGAGACCTCAGCCTGAAAGAAGGAGGCCTCTGCTCCTAGGTTGGTGCTCCACCTGAATTTTGGCCTCTCTCCGTAAATTCCACAACCTAAATCAAGGCCTTTTTTAGATCCATCAGTGTACCACTCGTGACTACCATTTTTGTTGGATTGGAGGCTTTCCAGCCATGTATCCCTGTGTGGTATGTCTACTGTGTACCTTCTCACGAAGTCGATCTCTCGTGTCCTTGTATTCCTAACAAAGTGTATAAAAAATTTCATGATGATTAGTTTAATTAGGGCATGAAAGCGTAACAAACAAACAAATAAACGCACATTCGTATTTATAATATTAGTTAGCATAACTATTGCCTACAGATTTTTTTTAAATAGTGCACATTTTTTTCACAAAGAAGCGCATGTGTCCGACTTAAGAAATTTACGGTTTGCCTTTTTCCTCCCCCTCGACGAAAAACGTGGGTACGCCCATATTGCAAAACTTTGTGACAAGGTAGCGTTTCTTTTAAATGTTATTTCAGAAAAGGTTTAATAAGTAATCTACTATCAGGTGGGTGGTTTGTTTGTTACAGTGTGGTGTCGGAGGCGCGTGGACTGCGCGTGCTGCCGTCGCTGAACGGGACGTCGCGGCTGCGCACGCTGCGCGCCGACCGCACGCGTCTCGCGCACCTACCCTCGGATTTGTGCAAACATTCACCACAACTACGCTCCCTGTGAGTTACCCACAAAACGTACAATAACGTGCGCTAGCGCCGACATTCCTAACAACATCATTACTATTGAGTTAGAGGGCTCGGGCTTGCCGCTTGCTTGCCGATTGTTTATAGTCCCAATCCATCCGTATAGCCAAGATCCCTTTCCTTCTATTGCCTTTTTAACGGTTAACGGCAAGCCTAATGCCATTAGGCCTAACTCACACTGACGCAGAGTCGAAGCGTCGCGTTGCGACGGCGGCGCTCGCATTAGCGCTCCCGGACACACTGCTTGACCAGTGCAGAGACTTTTGAATATTCTTGGAAAATTTACAAACTTAACGAAAGTTTGAAAATTTTGTAAATATTTTAAGGCCTCACATCGAAAAGCAAGAAAAGAGTTTAAAAATACTTTATAGTTCGGCACTGTGGTCTGACGCGTCACTGCGCCCGAGTAACGCACGGCGGCGCGCGATACCGCTCGACTTTCATCAAGCGTCGACGTGCGATTCCAAATTTGCATAACACAAGTTTGTACCTAAATAATGGGAAAACAGAGATAAATATGCTATAGACGAAAACATAACGCGTCGCGTCGCGACAAATCTGGATGTAATAAACGCAATGTTTTATATGCTTAAAGTTTTATATTTTTACGGGTTGTCTATGATGGAAGACGTCATCACATAAGCAACGTATATCTGCTAACTTAAACTGCTGTTATTATCTCTATACATACATATAGATATAAATACGCAAAGACAAAAATATTAAGAACTGTTTTTTCTACAGTTTGTCAACCGATTTTCTTTATTTGTTTTGTTTAGGAGCTGTTCAAGAGCTTTCGTAATTACGTCCATTTTGCGTAGTGTGCGTGTATACGTAATGTTATGCAGAAACTGTTTAGTCAAGGACTCTTGAAGCGCACAACGGTCGCTGGGTCTTACCCCTTAACTTGCAGACTGTTCAACTAGCCAGGCTTATCTGCACACAAATGGACCGTCTGTCAGTCGAAATGCTCTAAAGAGGCCTATACCATTACCATTGTGGGAAATAAAAAGTTCCGTTTTCGATACGGTGTAGAATTCGTTTTTCTTTCTTTCTTTATCAAACCATAAGAAAACCAAAAAAATGTAACCTAAAGTCCTTTTAACGGTTTCAATCATTAAGTTCCGGCTTAATTTGTATTTTTGTTGTAAATCTTCCACTATCCCGCAATACTAGATACGGTGTACATTTGAACAAACTTGGTAAGCGGGGCTTTACGAATCGATATAGGATTGAACTTGTCAAACGTGAGCTAGACGTAGCGCTCGTGCACCACTCGCGAGTTAATCCGCGCGATCCGACACGATCTGCATAAATTGAACATGGCGCTGTGACGTCAACTACGTGCGATAAATACCTGCGATACACTCGCACTGTAGAGCAAAATGAGTACGGGAAAAAAACACTACACGGTTCATACATACCCTAAAAGTAATAAATTAGAACATAAAGCGCATGGCTGAAATTAAAATTTGTAAAATCTCGGTACCTGGTCTTCGAAGCAGGTACAATGTGTCCCACAACCATTCCACGACTTCTTATTATTGTTCACCCTCATAAAAGGGTATATAGAGTATCTCATGTGCACTCACCATGTGCCCTAGGATCAAGAAGACAAAATGGGTCTAGTATGGGAACGCAAAGCATTGGCAGTGAAGGCTTTCCCGCATAACCTCCCGATCTATAACTGAAGTAAAAGTCAACCTTTACAAGGCATATAGTACGACCTAAACACTGTGGTTTAGTTATATAGGTTTATTTGTAACTAACTAACCCTGCCTCACTACTGATTAGACAGTATGGTTCCACCAATATTATCCTGAGATCGACAGCCAACCGCCATGGCAGCCCACATGTGTGGACATGGTCAGTCGTGCGAAGAATGGCATAAAAAATGTACTTAAGTAAGACTGTGGACGTAGTCTTAAAAAGAAATATATTACTATATTATTATTATGTAACTGTCCCTAAGAAATTGTAGCACTGGGATTTGTGAAACATAAATGTTGCCAAGATGATATGTTCTTTCAGAAAAGGTTAGTTGTAGGTGTTAGTTCAGGAAACGGCCAGCCACATATTTTGACTAAGGTGTAGAGTTTGTGAAGTTAGGGCTTGTAGAGTTAGAAGCGTGGCTCTACATGAGATCTGATAACTTTTTGACAGTGCGAGCCACATGGTCTCGTCTTAGCAACATTTTACATGAAAATGTTTTTGGTGGGATTCCACTTCTTTTTTGCAAGTTGTTTATGACAATATTTTAGGGTTTGAGGGATTGAGGGTTCAAAATAACGACGAAGCGCTTCGAGAAAAGGTAGGTAGTGTCCTTGTGCTTCGCTTGGCTCGTCTTGGCGGGGTCACTATCGTGCCCCCAAATGGACTCTTCACCCGCGATATTTTAACCGTCGAACCGGTACTAGACCGAGACAAACTGATCAAAGAGAACGACCACACGTTGTGTCTTAAGTGTCTACGAATATTTATTTTTCTTTCTTTATCAATCTGCTTCGGTACCCGGGCCAGGGCACCTTACACAAGACTTCATATCTGATGTAGGTGAAAGTGCAGGGTCTCTAGGATGTCTGGGAACGCTTCATACAACACAATACAGTGCAATATTTTTGCTGGGATGTGGTACTGCTCCCAAATATCACCTATTGAGTGGAGTCTCCAACGTAGCCTTCTAAAGATCCAGGATAAACTGGTAACCTTACAAACATAATTTTTTTGTAATTAACAAACTCTAAAATATCCATCACCGGGTGTTATTCAATGCTGTACCTACACCTAAAAATGCAGTATCAATACAAGGTTGTGTAAACATCCATTGGCGATGGGATAGTTCCCCCCCCCCGCACCGCACCGCACCGCACCGCACCCCCACATCGCCTCACTCAGTGATATTGACCTAATGCCCCGTTTCCGGGACTCACAACTGTTATCAAGATACAATCTATAAATTGCCAATTTGAATATTTAGATGTTTACGACATTAATTGGTATTCATACTTCGTCTGTGACGGAAATAGGGCGCTCCTCGGGGAAATCCGTCGATGTGATTGTCGGATATCTGTAATGATGTAAGTGTATTGTCCGCAGGGATGTGAAGCTGAACATGTTGGAGCGCGTGCCCGAGCTGCACGAGTGCAGCGAACTGCGCGTGCTGTAAGTATGACCTCCAGTGCAACATCCGCCAACCAAGTCAGATGCCAGTTCAAATATGCTCAGCCATATAAATAGATATCAAAGCAGCTATTTATATTAATCCCTAGCAACGTGGCGTATTGTACATCTTTCTTTTGAACTGGAATCGTTGACAACCAATATAAAGTAATGTAAGCAGATACATAGCTAAACATTACACTTTAACTTAATTTCTGAAGACGAGTTTTTGTAGCGAAGGAATTTTATTATTTCTTTCTTATTTTTAACCGACGAAAAACGCAGGAGGTTCTTTAGTGAACACGCATGACTTTTTACAGGGTAGTCCGATTTCTGTAAAATTATTTTTTTTATTGGATACGATTATAAGATCCTTCAAAATTAGTTTCATTTAAATTTCAAATAAAAATTTCAACCCTAAGTTGACTCATTGATTTTTCGTTGATTTAATGAAGGATATCGAAGCCAGTCGAGAGAACTCCTCAACGGTTCACAGCAGCTATCTCGTGTTTGTTCTTATTCATTTATCTTAATGAGAACTTTAAACCTAACCAAATATTGTTGAAAATCTGTTGTTTAAATAATAACAACAAATAATAATGAATAATTAAAGTAGGTAATTATATGATACATAAGTTAATTAGGTAAGAATTTTAAATTACCAACTATTAATCATAATTATATTTTAGCAACAAAAAAAAACTTTTTAACAAAAAATTAAACCGACGAAAGGTGAAAAGAACTGAAAAGCGGAAAATAAAACTTGTTAGCCTAACTAAACTCCTACACTAATGTTAATATCTACCAAAATAATATTAAGCGGCGCCAAACATACAAACAAAAAAATCAATTCGAAACACTTCAGCAAACAGACGAGTCGCGTCGCTGCTGCCATCCACTGAGTTATTATTACTGTACATAATATCTCGATGCTGCCATCACTTCATTTTACGTATCAATTAGCTTGTTTCCATGTCGGCATCAGTCATATTTATTATTTAAGTATTTACTACATTCGTGTAAAAGTGTAGTTAGGCTAACAAGCTAATTTTCGCTTTTCAGATAAATTCTTCTTTTGTCAGTTTAATTTTTTGTTAAAAGTCTTTAATGCGTTTATTGAATGTAATATTGTTTTATTGACATTGACAATTTGTTTAATAAATAGACTATTTTATAAACATATACTTATGTTTCAATGTGTCGATACTAAAAGCAGTAACCTTGGGGTGACATGCAGGTAGGTAGAATGTCCCCACGAGTGAAGAACCCAACTGAAACACTATTGTACAGACATTTAATTTCCAAAGAGTTTAATCCAAATATAATCTGTTAGAAGCTACAATGTTTTAAAGTTATTCTAGTTTGTGTGCGAATAGCCAGGGGTAATCCTGATGTGTTCATTCTTCCGTAAAGCTTTTTACTACACTCAACGGCGTCTTGCTTTCTTAGACTTCAGTGTCTATAGTAGCGATAAAATTGGCAACAATTTAAAAGAATTTTCTTCTCATTTTGTAAAAATCGATGACGTATTGATAGATGGTCATGTTAGGTAATTCGTTCGGTATCAAGTCAAGGAGTCAGAGTTTAAAAGTGTCCATTTCTATGTATTCACACGGGAATTAACGTGATCACCTCTGAATTGCCTGACATTTCAACCAGGTTGCACTGGCTATAGTCACAGGCTGACTGGCTCATTGGTGCACGCCCTCCATTGTCGAGATCGTGAGGTAGAAGGTTCTTCATCCACCCGCACATTTTCGATATTTTTGATATTTTTGTTTTGCCATGTAGCGTCACATACTAACAGTGTCCCTATTATGTAAGCAAACCGATGTGTCCCTATTCTGGTGTTCACCCGACTGCGCATAAAACCGAGGTTTTTATCACTGGATTCCACGCTGTAGATAATTTGAAACCATCTTCCCGATTGAAAGTTTTGTGTTTTTAATTTCAATCGCTTCACGTACAACTCTTGAATAAAAGTGACGTTCCGTGGAGACTCGTCGACGTGGACTTGTGTACGGTGAAACTCAATCCAGTGATTGGTGCCCAATTCGAGTGCATGTTCTGCAATCGCTGATTTGCTAATCTGTCCGTTCTTCACAGCAGCGATATGTTCTTTGACAATTTTAGCAATAGTCCGCTCTGTTTGACACATCATAATAATTTGACACATCCCATACACGGCCATCTTATCACAGACTGCTGATACTTATATCTAAATTCATACTATAGATAAATTATACTCAGACACAGAACAAATGATCATGCTCATCACACAATTATTTGTCTTGGGTGGGAAACGAAGCCACGACCTCTGACTTAGCAGTCAGGATCACTAGCCACTAGACCAACCGGCCAGTCAAAAGTTACCAGTTAGTAAATACATGACTAGTTTACTTTTCACGTATGTCCAGGGACCTGACGGGTAACCAGATCGCCTTCATCGACGGAGAGTCGCTTCGAGGTCTGCGACGGTTGCACGACCTGATGCTGGCGCGCAATCGGCTAAGGCACGTGCCTTCGGATACCTTCATACACACGCCGGACTTGCAAGTGCTGTAAGTATTATATACCCCTAATAGATCACATCGCTTTTGCTTTATGACACTAACTGCTTCGTTCTTAATGGTCGAATCTTGATGTTAATTAACCTATAGCCTTCCTCCAAAAGTTGGCTTACAAATGCAAGTTTTTTTTTTTAAATCGAACAGAAATTAGTGCGTTCAACCACAAAACAAATAATTTAAGTCGGTATCTGAAATCCCTTTTTACATCCTAAGACCTTCAACAACATTCAACATTAAGCTTTAATGAAGTAAAAATACCTATTACAATCAAGCACTTTTGGTTATCTACAATCTATGTGAGGGCTTATCGATAGGTCAAATCACATTTTGATTAGAAACTGTAGTAAAGGACGAACGTGCGATGAATTGAAACAGTAGGCTGGCGCGGACACACTGACCCACATCGGGCGACCTTCGCGGATTACATGGTAAGCTCGGAGCCGTAGGCTTTACGCACAAGGTCGCTACCTCCAACTACCTGCGGCCTGCCGCACACCGCCACCCACTTACGCACAATAAATACACTACACACACTACGCCACGCTTCACGATACCCTTGAACTTTGTCCACTACGTCACATCTCTCATCTTACTTAGCGAAAAGAAGTATCTTCACTCTTGCGAAACAGCTTGACCACTTAAAGCTGTTGCTCCGTGGCAGTTGTCTGTCTCTGTGAGATTCTAACAAAGCTGAAGCTGTTACTTTACATGCTAAATTGCATGCATTTATTTTTATCAATCATTATATATTTGACTGATTCAATCCCACTAATCCCATTAATATCATAAATGTAAAAGTTTGGATGGATGGATGTGGTCTTTTTATTCCGATATTCCCACGGGATCGGGACTTACTCGGGTGAAACCGCAGGGTGCTGCTAGGATGTCATAAATAAACTTAAGCGAGCTCTTAGTTGCAGCAGGCCTATGCCATTCGATGTACTTACGTGCGCTAAACAACTACCGGCCGCATGGCCGCTGGCGGCCCTTACACGCAGTCTCGCGCAGTGGGTTGCCGACAGCTGTACTGCGCGCTCACGCTTTTATTTTTGAATTTTTACGTAATTCGAAATCGTATTTTAGACCTTTATATACTTTAAATACAGACAAATTGACATGGTTTCTTGTAGGTTAGGTGTATTTTGTCGGCACTATTGTCGTCAAGGACAACGACGCATCTACTCGTGTAGTGAATTCCACGTGCTTGATTGGGAAAAGATTTGGATGTAGGTACTCAACTTTAATTAAGAAGCATCGACAATATACATATGCAACATTGTTGTTTAGATTTATCACTACATCACATCTATACTAATATTATAAAGCTGAAGAGTTCGTTTGTTTGGTTGAAGCGCTAATCTCAGGAACTGCTGGTTCGAAATGAAAAATTCTTAAAATTTTGTGTTGGATGGACTATCCATTTATAGAGGAAGGCTATATAACATCACGTTACGACAAATTATTTAAGTTTCTTTTCTCGAATAGTTTATTGGTGTTTCTCGTTAGAGGTTTGGTTAAGCAAGGTCGCGTGGCTCCGGCAATAAGTTTTTCGGAGAAGCGATTTGTTGTTAAGTGTTTCGTATAAGTAAACTTACGGGGACGTGGTATTAAGTGTTACACTTTTTTAAGTCAGGGAACACACCCGATTTTTTGTGTAATAAAACTTTTCTTAATTAACATAGCCTTTTTTTATAAAAATATAGATATTTAATATTACATAAAAAGAGGTAACCCTAAACTCACTTACGGCAACGCAACCATGCGTTATTGCGAGGCAATAATAATCGTGTTTTAAGAACATTAAAGATCATTTTCGCATGCAGGGGTCGGCGCTCGGAAAGAGTAGGTAATTAAAAAGGTAGGTATGGACGTTTTTGTAGGGGGTGATTTATCTGTTACGTAGTAACTACTAAGTAATCTGTGGTTGCAGTTTAAACATTTTATAAGAACATACATGGCCACAAAATCTTTCCTTAGTAGATGCTTGCAACATAAAAGGCATCAATTGCCAAAATTTCAAGTTTGTAGCACAGCGGTTTAGGCTCTGCGCTGATGGATCAGTCAGTCAGGACAAATAATTATTATACTATAGATTGGAAGCGGCGGCGCGGGCGGCCGTAGCGTAATTGCTAAGGCGTTGGACTTGCGATCAAGTGGTTGCGGGCTCGAACCCCAATGCACAACCGACGTGAACCAACTTCTAACAAAGCTTTTAGCGGGGTTAACAAGAATACGAGGAATGTGTGACACACTTTACTAGAACTCCTTTAAAAAAAAATATTAAAGGTATTTATGTGTGCCTGGAGCGCACACAAATATAAACTAAATCTGATGCATTAGCATTACACTTGCTTTACTAAACGATGAAAATTTACATAAAATTTATACATATGATTATATATATTTAATCAAAGATACATAGGTATGTAAAAATTTATATAAGATTACATGCATTGAGTTGTTATTAGGTACTACGTATAGAGAAGACGTTGGAATCAAAAATGAGATATTCCATAGGGATACGAACTTTAGAGGGCTTTTACTTCCCGCCAACGTCAGTTCGAGTGACCCCGGCGTGCTCGAGCTGTTGCTCACTCTCCCCTATACTTCCACTCCCATCCCAATTCCATTGCCTTCCCTTCTTACCTATGTACGTACGTTTCCTTCGTAATTTACTCCCAATTTACTCATCTTTAATTCGTGAAGTGCTTTACCAGCTAGTACGTGAGTAGGACAATATTATATTTGGCTAAATGTGGGTTAAAGACCCACATTTAATATACCTCTGTCTATCCCTTCGGGGATACAGGTGTTTGTGTATGTATGTGTGTTTCGTACACCCTTTATCTGTGGGACTCTAATTCGAACATGCTCGTTAAAGTAAGGTCCTAAAAACTCGATACTTCATCGGATTAGAAGAATGAATGAATGTGATATAGGAACGCAATTACGTTCTAAACTAGACAGGATGAGTTGTGTTAATAGTTTTTAAATGGAAAATGCATCCCATCAATTATCTTCGTGTCTGTGTTAAACTACAAGTAGTTGGAGATGAATAATAGTTTGTTTTAGCAAACATCAATAGTTGTGTGAGCTTCATGTAGGTAGTAGTGGTGTGGCGTGTGCTATCAATCACAATGTTCGTCACAGTTATAGATGCAGCTGCGAGTGACGCAACCCGTAATGGCGGAGGCACGACTTGCGGCTCGCCGACTAGCGACTGTACGATCATGTCTCGGCACTACTAATTACTTATTGCACATTTCAAGAGCATTTCTCAAACAACCTGTTATTTATGTACAAATACTAATAGCTATTTAACCTCGGCGATTAGTGCTCCTTGTTGATTTTGCGACACTTTCGATAGTGGACAAACCTGGATATGGCTCCATACCATCAAACAATAAAGGGAAACAAGATGAAATTATTTAATTATTTATTAGGGAACAAAAACAAGGTAACCAAACAAAATTGGCCGTTTACTGGTACACACAATAATCTCGGTGTCCCATTACATTCCATTTTATAAGCACACCGCGGTGGCCCTATTCTGGTATTTTCCTTGTTGCGGATTTTTAACCGACGAAAAAAAAAGGAGGTTCTCAATTCGACCGTATAATATTTTGGAGTTTTGAGATTGATGGAGAGAGATTTTTTTGCTTTTTAGTTCTTTTCGTCGGTTTAATTTTTTGTTAAAAAGATTTTTATTTTTATCAGTTATTAGTATTATCAAAATTTTATATGTACCTACGTAAGTAATTAATCATTTTATTATTTTGCGCCGACTCAAAATAAGTTTATATAAAATTTGATAGTTTATGTAAATAAGCTCAATACTTAAGACTTAAGGTTTATTTATTTTTTGCTTTTTAGTTCTTTTCGTCGGTTTAATTTTTTGTTAAAAAGATTTTTATTTTATTGTTTTTTTCATCATCAGCTGAGCTACATGATGTGATGATTTCTAAACGCAAATACCTGATAAAGTAATGAAAAGTAAACAGAAACACTATTCGTTCCTACAATTTTCGAGGGTTTCTCTCAATTTTTTCAGGATCCCATGATCAGATCCTGACTTCCTTGACATGGGACCACCCTTGAGGTATACCCTATCTAACAAAAAAAGAATAATCAAAATCGGTTCATAAATAACGGAGTGAGGGCTGAACAGACAATAAAAAAAATATATATATATATAATACGGTCGAATTGAGAGCCTCCTTTTTTTTCGTCGGTTAAAAAGAACCTATTTTTACACAAAAACTGCCATAGATGCCATATATTGTGGATTATTTATTTATATTGTGACTGTCTTTATAAGTTATTTTTTGTAAATTCTTACGAGAAAAAAATATATTCTGAAGGCTAACTACAAAACTAATTTACAAGTTGTTAGGCTGCAAAGATCAAGATTTCAAGACTAATTAAACGGCAACTTCTGGTGTAATTAAATTTTACCCTTTAGTAACGAATGAAAGGGGCGCGAAATCTCCGTCGTACAATCAGTATCTTTATAGTAAAAATAACTTTCATTTCATTTGATATATTCAACGCTTTTTTCACGAAAACGTCCACAACAAATACCGATTTACGGTATTGCACGCTCTCGTTCTCTCGTTTCACCGCAAATTGTAATAGATTTAGCGCAAACGTTTACATTTCAAGCCCCAATATGAATTAAACGCGTCTTTTTAACTAACTTCAAAAAAGGAGGAGGTTCTACGTTCTGCGTACGTTAGTATCTTTTTGTTACTAATTCAGTCAAGTGCAGCAAGTTGCTAGACAAACTAAAAATCATAGCACCTCATCTACATGTATAAAGTATCGGGCTTATTAAGCTAAAGTTAATAAAACTAAGCTAACGTATTGCAGTTCGGTAACATATATTAAAGTTAGTAATGTAACACTAAAATGGAAAAATAAACACTTAGAAAAAGTAAAACAGACTTCAAAAAACACTCACAAATGGCACTGTAAAGTGAAAAATAATTTGATTACAAACTTGACTGAAAAGACTACAATACATGTGACACTTTTAATACTATAGGTAACATTTAAAAGGTACCAGACCAGTGGGAATCTACCGAGTGCCAGTCTTTATTGGCCATCATTCAGATCCATGCAGGACGGCAGGTCTGATGACCTTCTTATAAATTTGTCTCTTCAGTTTGATACCTGGGGAACCTGGGATCAATATTGATTCTAGGACCTGCCTGTACTGCCTGAGCTCCATAATTTAAATTGTTATTTTTTTTAAACACTGGGTGAAATAAATGCATGTATAGTACCTATTATATTAAAAATGTCACCTGTACTCGTATTGTAATCATTTCACTATTCACTGCCCTTTGATAGTGTCATTTGAAGACGGTTTAGCTTTCTTTTGAAAGTGTTTATTGAGGTACCACAACTTTTTTGAAATAATTATTACTTATAAATTACTAGCCCCGGCTTCGCACGGGTACAAATTGTAAACCGAATCTTCCTCATGAATCACTCTGTCTATTAGTGAAAACCGCATGAAAATCCGTTCAGTAGTTTTTCGGTTTATGGCGAACAGACAGACAGACGCGGCGGGGGACTTTGTTTTATAATATGTAGTGATGTAGTGTTAGATAATACACCCATAAATTTTATTTCGTGAAAGTTCGATTTGAATAATAAATGAATGAATGAATGAATATTTATACACATAAAATAGAGTACATAGAGGTGTTTTACAAGTGCTTACATTCAGTCCATCTATTTAGCCTCTGAAAGGCTTGTGAAATAATTACAATGATTCCTTTACAAGAACAACATAATATATAATTTATGGTCTAATAATATAATTAATAATAATAAGGAACATTTTGGAAGGTGCTATTCGAGAATATCGGACCATGAGTTATGACAACAGACCTCGTTTACCGCGTTTGCCAATGCATAAACGAAATAAAGCGCTAGTGTATGCCCTTGATTCTATATTAGGTATTTATTTAGAAGAAAGCACAGATCTCAGTGATACACACTCAATTCTGTACTGTGCGGCTGTTGCAGCATGTCGAGTAGCAGGTGTTAAATTTCCAGAAAATGATACCGCTACTCGATCAAAGCTTGCTGCTCCGGCGTGGCAGTGCAGGATTGAACGTCGTATCGCTGAGGCGAGGGCACTCATTGGCAAGCTTATCTGTTTCAGATCGGGTAACACGCGCCCGAGAGTTTTGTGAACCGGGCTTTTGCGGGAACTGATATCAGTTCCTGTAATTATGCTGCGCGAGTCACAGAGCGCATTGACTTTCTGAAACAGAAAGTTTATGCATGGGCAAACCGTATACGAAGGTACAAAAAACGAGTGGACCGATATACTCAGAATCGTTCATTCCAAAGGGATGAGAGGTGGGTTTGTAGAAGGTGGGAGCAGCCTGATTTAGTGAATGACACACATCTCCCAGATGCTGAAATTACGAATACCTTTTGGCGTGACATGTGGGCGATGCCTGTCACTCACACAGAGGGTGATTGAATGCGAGATGTCGAACGTTCGTGTGAGCCGATTGATACCATGGAGCCAATAACAATATCGAATACTGATATAGCTTATGCAGTTCGTTCGCTGCCGAACTGGAAATCAGCGGGACCGGACGGACTGCATAACTTTTGGTTAAAGTGGCTCCGTAGCTCACACGTACGATTGGCATTTCAATTGCAATCATGCTTAGAATCAGGTTCGCTTCCGACTTTTATGACCACAGGCGTAACTCACCTGCTCTTTAAGTCTGGTAGTGCCACGAATCCCAAAAATTATAGACCTATAACGTGTTTACCCACACTTTATAAATTACTTACGTCTATTCTGAGAGTGAAGATAACATCTCATATAACTAACAATACTATTATGGCTTACTCTCAGAATGGATGTAAAAGTGCTCCTTATTATTGACACGACCATTAACCAACAAGTTCGTCGTAATCGAAAGGATTTGGCGACATGTTGGATAGATTACAAAAAAGCCTATGACTCTGTACCGCATACGTGGCTTTTGAGAGTGATGGAGTTGTACAAGGTAGATACAACTCTATGCACTTTCTTGAAGGCATGTATGCGGCAATGGAGAACGGTGCTCTACTATCCAGGATGTCGGCGGTCTCAGGGTTACGGCGAGTATATTAAGATCAGGCGGGGTATATTTCAGGATGACAGTTTGAGTCCCTTGTGGTTTTGCTTAGCTTTGAATCCTCTCAGCACTTTACTGGAGCGTTCAGGGCTAGGCTATCGTTTACGGAAAGAAGGTCAGGTTATATCCCATCTCCTTTTCATGGATGATTTGAAACTGTTTGCCTGCAACAATTTCCAATTGATACAATTACTTGAGGTAACTGAAACCTTTATTAAATGTATCAGGATGGAATTTTGGTGTTAATAAATATGCAGTCATGCATGTAAAAAGAGGCAGGATTGTGGAATCTGAGGGGATGGAACTCTCAGATTCCACACACTTTAGATGTCTTTCCGCCAACGAAACTTACAAGTATCTAGGTATGGCACAGGCGTTAGGTGTAAATGAATTGACTATGAAGCAATCGTTACAGGAACGTTTCTTTGGCCACCTGAAAAAAGTATTGAAATATCTTTTGTCAGGTGGTAATAAGGTGCGGGCCCAATAATGATTAGGTCATACCAGTCCTAACCTACTCCTTTGGCATACTTAGATGAACTCAGACTGAACTAGATGCCCTGGATAGAAGAGTTCGTACACTGCTTACCGCGTACCGAATGCACCATCCACGTTCATCGGTCATGAGATTGTATATCTCGCGGAAATGTGGGGGTCGTGGTTTTTTAAATGCCAAGACCCTCCATAACCGCGAGGTATGCAACCTTAGAGATTACTTCCTCTCCGTTGACCTGGATATGTATCGGGATGTGGTGGCAGTTGACAACGGACTCACTCCGCTTGCTCTAGGAAAAGAGAACTGGCGCAAACCAGCAGTACTTACTATTATAGACCGCAAGGAGATATGGAAGAGCAAGGCGTTGCATGGACGTTTTCATCGGGCCTTAAATGGGCCCGATATAGATTTATTAGCATCAGTATCCTGGCTACGGTTCGGTGACCTCTTCGGAGAAACTGAAGGTTCAGTGCAATTACAGATGAAGTTGTTATGACGACTAACTATCGGAGATATATCCTGAAGGACGGCACAATTGACATTTGTCGGGCGTGTCATCGTCCCGGAAAAACCCTCAGGCATATAATTTCTGGTTGTTCTTGTCTTGCCAACGGCGAGTACTTGCATAGACATAACCAAGTGGCCAGGATAGTCCATCAGCAACTTGCTGTTAAATATAATCTTGTGGCTGACGAGTTACCGTACTACAGGTATGTGCCCGACCCAGTTCTCGAAAATGGTCGTGCAACATTGTACTGGGATCGATCTATCATCACTGACAGGACTATTGTTGCCAATAAGCCTGATATAGTGGTGATAGACCGATTAGAACGCCGAGCAATGATTATTGACATCACCATTCCCCATGACGACAATCTCTTAAAAGCCGAAAAAGATAAAGAAATAAACTATTTGGACCTAGCCCACGAGATTGTCGACATGTGGGATGTGGATTCAGCAGATTCAGCTAGGTTAATTGCTAAGAGCCTCGACCAACACCTTCAGAGGCTCACGTTAGGCAGCTGGATTAAGAGCCTGATGCAGAAGACAGTCCTCCTTGATACGGCACGCATAGTGAGGAGGTTTCTATCTCTGGAACCCTAACCACCGGTAGCTTGGTCCCTGTACCCGATACCGGTGGGACACTATTTTTTATATTTTTAAATATATTTGTTTTTATTTTTTTAAAGTGAATGTATTTAAAAATGTAATTTAAATGTATATTAAGTAAATAAAGAGAATAATAATATTAATAATAATAACACCACTGGCATTACCCACTTACTCTACAAATCCGGTAGTACCACGGATCCCAAAAATTATAGACCTATCACATGCCTACCAACCGTAAGCTTCTAACTTCCATTCTGAGACTCAAAATTACTTTACATTTAAATAAAAATTCGATCATTTCTATTTCTCAGAATGGATGTAGAAGCGGGACCCGTGGCACTAAAGAGCTTCTTATCATGGATATGGCCATTAGCCAACAGGTACGTCGTAACCGTAAGAATCTGTCGACATGTTGGATAGACTATAAGAAGGCCTATGACTCGGTTCCACATACGTGGCTTTTGAAGGTGCTAGAGTTGTATAAAATTGATACAACTCTTTGCACTTTCTTGAAGTCATGTATGAGGCAATGGAGGACGGTACTTCGCTATCCAGGATGTCGGCAGATTGCGGCAAGCAATGTACCAATAAAGATTGAGAGGGCCATATTTCAAGGTGATAGTCTGAGTCCCTTGTGGTTCTGCCTGGCTTTGAACCCTCTCAGTACTCTGTTAGAGGGTTCAGGGCTAGGCTATAGGTTGCAGAAAGATGATATATGGATGATTTGAAACTACTAGCCCCCACTAATTTGCAATTGATAGCGTTACTGAAGGTAACTGAAAACTTTAGTAACTCTATCAGGATGGAATTTGGTGTGGATAAGTGTGCAGTCATGCATGTAAAGAAAGGTGTGATAGTGGAATCTGAAGGAGTCAAACTTTCCGATTCAACAAAACTCAGATCTCTGTCGGCCACCGAAACCTACAAGTATCTAGGTATATGACAGTCAGGTATTCCCAATGAATACCTGAACCTACTATGAAACAAGCGCTGCAGGAGCCCTTTTTTGGCCGCCTGAAAAAAGTGCTAAAAAGTCTTTCATCAGGGGGTAACAAAATGCGTGCCTGCAACGGTTGGGTCATGCCGGTTCTGAAGTATTCCTGTGGTATACTTGGATGGACTCAGACGGAACTAGATGCCCTTGACAGGAGAGAGTCCGTACACTGCTTACTGCATTTTGAATGCACCACCCACGTTCATCGGTAATGAGGTTGTATATCCCACGAAAGTTTGGGGGTCGTGGACTTTTAAACATTAAGACCTTACACAATCGTGAGATATACAACCTTAGAAAATATTTTCTTCATACTGATGTGGGTGTGCATTGTAATGTGGTTGCAGTGGACAACGGACTCACTCCGCTAGCTCTGGCTAAAGAGAACTGGCGCAAACCTGTAGTTCTTAGTACTAATGAGCGCAGGGAGGTATGGAAGGGCAAAGCACTTCATGGTCGTTTTTATCGGGCCCTAAATGGGCCTGATATAGACATAAAAGCGTCCACATCTTGGCTACGGTTCGGTGATCTCTTCGGAGAAACCGAAGGTTTTGTCTTCGCAATTATGGACAAAATTGTTATGACAAATAACTATCGGAAATATATCCTGAAAGATGGTACGGTTGACATCTGTCGGGCGTGCCACCGCCCCGGTGAATCTATCAGGCATATTATTTCTGGTTGTTCTTGTCTTGCCAATGGTGAATATTTGCACAGACACAAACAAGTGGCCAGGATTGTACATCAACAGCTAGCCCTTAAATACAACCTTGTGAATTCATATGCCATATTACAGGTATGTGCCCGACCCAGTTCTTGAAAATAGTCGAGCCACATTGTATTGGGATCGATCTATCATCACTGACAGAACCATTGTTGCGAATAAACCTGATATAGTGGTGATAGATCGATTAGAGCGCCGTGCAATGATCATCGATATCGCTGTTCCTCATGACGAGAATCTCGTGAAAGTTGAAAAAGATAAACAAATCAAATATTTGGATTTGTCTCACGAGATTGTCGATATGTGGAATGTCGAACCGGCGATCATTGTTCCGATTGTCATATCTGCTCATGAATTAATAGCTAAGAGCCTCGATCAACACCTTAAGAGGCTCGCGTTAGACGGTTAGATCAAGGGACTGATGCAGAAGGCAGTTCTTCTCGACACGGCCCGTATAGTGAGGAGGTTCCTGTCTTTGAAGCCCTAACCACCGGTATCTTGGTCCCTGTACCCGATATCAGTGGTCTACTATTTTTTATATTTTTAAATATATATAGTTTTTTATGTACATATTTAAAAATGTAATTTATATGGAAAAAGATGAATAAAGAGAATAATAATAATAATAATATTTATTCATTCAATTAAACGAGGTACAGCTGATCTATCTTAATCTAATATGTAATGTACAATAATAATAGATTTATCTGTATATATAAGCGATTTGATATCTACCTTTTTTTCACTTTCATGTACTTATTTGATAATACCTATACAATTGACCCGAAAACCAGTAAAGTAAGAGGATTCACGCCAATAGACAATTTCTACACTTTCATTTCTTTTAACCGAATTCGTTACCCTCGGTCTCAAATTGGATTCATTGTCGGAGTTTTGTTATATTACGCAATAATTAGATACCTACTTCTTATTTGTAGTTCGCGACGCGACGCTACAATAATATCTAAGTAGGTCACCCGCAACCCTACGATTTCCAATTATTAGTTGCAGTATTTTCACTACCTACAAGAGCACCTGTATTGCGTCACAGAGAACAGATTTCTATTTATATAAAAAACTAGCATCGGGTTCTGTACGATGACACGCTGAACATTTTTATTTTTATTTTGAAAAGACAACTGCCGAACTAGAAATTATACCTGAGTCGCGGGGGACTTTACAATCATTCAAACAACGGACACAGAACAGCCAGACTCGGGAAATCGGGACAACTATTTGTGGATCACAAATTTGTTTGTCCATGCGAGAATCGAAACGCAATCGCAACACTCAACTCTAACCGTCACATCTCCGTTAAGTACAAGTGAACCGTGAGTTACATAGACTGAACAAAAGGATATAAATTTAATAACTTAGATATTAGTAGTATTTCCATTTGCAAGTACGGACAAAAAAATACGGAAATAAAATGCTTTCACTAAATGGTTGCAACGGTATAACGGTATATGCTAAAAAAAATATAAAATTATCTTCGTCCCTACGTGGAAGACGACCAAATGAAATAATGGAAATACCTGCAATAAGTAAGCATACCTGCAGTAAGTAGGTTATTTAGATGCGAAATGATGGAGGTCCCAAGTAACCGACTACCGAGTAGGGCAAATAGTCATTGGGTTTCTCTAATAGCAAATATCAGCAGAAAACGAGCCCGGTAGACGATAATAGGCTAGCCTCTTACTGCGTGCCTGCCTATAATTTAGCTATTAGAATGTGGGAATATAATATACCTATCAGACTTACAAGCGTGTTCCGCAAGCAAAAAGCTTAAATTTGCTCTTGCGCGACTCAAAATAATAGTTTCATAGCACAAATTTTTCATACAAAAGACAATACGGCTCGCATTGCGTGTCAGCCGATGCTGTGTTATTTTTGACATTCCGTTTACTCTCTTTTACGTCAGTACCTACCGTCATGTTGTGTCAAACTATTTTACTACGGTACTGGATATGATATCTGCATAATAAGATCAGGTAGATGCTCTATCTATAGCTGTGTAACGTATCGTAAAATCGAAGTTGTATTTTGATGGAGTTTATGTCCCCGCGGACGAGTTATTATAACCTGGGGGAAAGGCGTCATTGCGGCGCGGCGGCGGCACGAAGTAGGCTCTCTCTCAATGGAGCAATTCAATCTGCGCCACTCTGATCTGCTAATTGTCGGGGGAAGGGGAACCCTGTTCCTGAGCTGCGGTAGCTCAATATTTGTATAATAGGTTTATAAGTGCCTAAAGGTCGATCTTCCTCTGTATAGCTTTGAATACGACCCTTCGACTATTGGGTATTTTTAAAACTCTTTTCCCGTTTGCTTACTTATCAAGTTTGTGTATAAAAGGTCTCTTTACTATTATTGATCCATATAAGGTATACTTACATGAATAAGAGTTATCTTAGCGTGATATATTCTGTATTAAAAACAGATATATTTTTTATTTTATCATAACAGACAAGCCAATTACTGTCTCGATAATCCCGTGAGGATGTTCAATTACCAGGTCGTGCGAATTGTTATTTGATATTTCTATTAGGAAATCTTCAGTAGTACCTAGTACAATAGCAGTTTGTAAATATTGCAAGGACGCTAGTTCTCATGATTTTCCCTAACTAGGATATGAACCGATTTCGAATTGAATAGCAGTATACATTATATATATATATATATGCAGTATATATTAAAGGATTTTGAATGGTCTACATTGCGTGTCTAGTACAAGACCTTTAACAATTGATTTCGCATTCACAATGTACTGAACCATAGATAAGATAACCGAGCTCATAACGCTAACTTCCCGAAAGTTGTCTCGTAATTTTCTTATCAAAACAGTTTGATAAAAGTAGTCATTTGCGACATGGTTGCAAAGTTCATTAGATAAAAGTGAACGATATTCAGCCAAATTTACCTGTTATGTATACGTCCATGTGGTGTAGTACCCTAATAAGGTATTCCAACCACTGTAAGAAAGATGTTAAAACACTTCCTAGAACATGGTATCTTGTCTTGGAGAGCCATGCCAGCCAGGCACGTATAGGGCGACTCGACCGGAGTGATACCACACCCTCACAGAAAACCGGCAGTGAAGCAAAGTTGTATTGCTATCACGAAAAGGTATTACATACCTCTGAATTGCCTGACGTTTCGACCAGGTTGCACTGGCCGTGGTCACAGGCTGACTGGCTCAGCGGTGCACGCCCTCCGTCGTCGACATCGTGAGGTAGAAGGTTCTTCATCCACAAAAAAAAAGTGGAGGTGGATGAAGAACCTTCTACCTCACGACGATCGCGTTAATTCCCGTTAATACGTAGATAATATTATATCATGGAACGCGAAAGTTTAAAAGTTAGTATAAGTTGTATTGCTCTTCGCCGAGTAAGTGAGGTTAACGGAGGCCATGACCCTTCCCTCGCTCCCTCTTCCCCTACTCCTACCTTAAAGACCGGCAACGCACTTGTAACTCTTGAGTTGCAGGTGCCCATGGGCGGCGGTAGTCATTTACCATCAGGTCACCCGTCTGCTCGTTTGCCCAATATAGCATAAAAACAATATCTAAGAAATATACATATTCGTTAGGGAGCGTACATGTATAACCTTTAATACTGCAAGCACCAAAACAGTTTGAGCAATACCAATTTTCCACTCTGGTAGTCTGATCTAAATGTCACTGAAAAAAATGTAGATATTTGATACACCTCTGAATACCCCTTCCAGGATATATGATAGGCCTGTATGAAACGTTTTTGGACTCAGGCAAAAGTTTAAGTTGATTTTAAGTGTTCTAAAATCTTACCGTATACCTTCATAGCATTTATATTTATAACATAACTAGCTTTTGCTCGCAGCTTCGCTTGCCATAGTCTCCATTCTGTCAATCAGTCTATCCCTCGGGATCAGTGCTTTTTATCGGGATGAAAGAGAGACCCTATATCCTTTTCGATGATCGATAATTGGTTAAGGCATGAAAGCGTAACAAACAAACTTAGTTTCACATTTGTAATATAAGAGACAGACGACGCTTACTTATTACAAGCTAAACGACATTCTTATTTGCAGGAACCTTGAGGACAATCTGATCGAGCACATCGACATGGAAGCTTTCGTGCCAATCTCTAAGTTGGAAGACCTGTGAGTTATATACCTACATTACCTATTCGAAAAACATTCCAATAATTACACGTAAAGAATATAATATATTATAAAATAGGTCGAACCTATTTCATTTTAGTAGTAGACGGTAGGTCTATAGCAAAATATAATAATTATACCAATGCGTGAATTCTTTGTATCCCTTTTTAAGTAAATTTCGCAAACGTAGTAAGGTTAATTTTGGAATGTTTTCAGATTATATATAGAAGAAGTGCAGAAAGCTAAAAAAAATTAACAATATTTTATATAAAGTTAAATAAATTGCAAAAACCTTACGTTACTATATTTAATTCAACTTAATTAATGGCTGTTTTATATTTTTATCTGTTTTAATTATTCATAAAAGTGGTATTGTTTTTACTTTTTTTCATAAATATATATTTTTTTAATGAGCACCCATGTAATAGAACTTAAGAAAGAAGATTTTAAACGATGAGGTATCCCATTACGCAAATATCGTATATAGTATTTAGGCAATAGTAAAATAATGTATGTTTTCTTTGTACATACAGGAACGTGGGCAACAATGTGTTTGGGTGGTTGCCAGCGGCAGGCCTGCAGCGGTTGCTGCATCTGAAGGCGCACAACAACCCCCACTTGCGACACTTTCATCCCCCGGAGACGTTCCCCAGGATACAGGTACTGAAACTTATCATATATAAAAGGTGGAAAAGATTCAGCACCGCGGAAGAGAGTCGCAAGGCGAGGACAGGATCTACTCCCTACATAGCATTGCAGCGTAAATAAACTTATGTTGTGTTTACCATATCGACGCTTTGAACACCAGGAGTATTAAGAAAAAATATGCGGTTAATAGGAGTAGGACACAGCTTCTATATCTATTTAGGAGGGACCTATGCCACGGGGAGGAACATAGGATAGGCAATAAACAAATATCACTAAATATTTATTACCGGTAAATGCTTACCTTCGGGCGATCCGGGTCGTGTACTTATTAATCACTTAGATATATAACACACTCAGTGTACAATATTTCATAAAAAGGTCTAAAGTCACTTAACTAAAAGAGGTACTTTACCTACCTTTCTGATTTGTTGACGCACCTAGACGCTGGTACTATCCTACGCATACCATTGCTGCGAATTTATGCCGCTGATGGAGGGTGACGCCGAGCCCGACATGACAGAGAGCGAGTCTCCGAGTGACATTGTCATTCTGCCTCCTCCGAGCATCGACGCTGCTGCCTTAGCCAATACTTCTGATCTCTGGTCACATTATCGTAAGTTTTAACTAAATATTTAACTGTTTTTTTAAACCAGTTTGTCCAATGATTGCCCTGCACCATGCATTAGCACACTTATTCCTTCAGACAACCAGAAAAATAAACACCTCTAAATAAATGATGTAATAATACCTTCTCCGGGAGAGTTGACTACTGGGTAGGTAAACTGCGAATGTCAATAGAGTCTACTTGAGAACGAACATACATTCTGTTCGTTTGTTGTACAGTTAACTTGTCCGAGCTCATGGGTGCAAGCGGCAGTGGCCTGCAAGCGGTGCTGGAGGGCTGGGCAGTTGCTGGAGCTGTGGAGCTCAGCGAGGATGGAGTTTCACCGGAGCCGCGTCGTGTGCAGTGCCTGCCGCTGCCGGGTCCATTCCTGCCGTGCGTGGACCTGTTCGACTGGTGGACGCTCCGTTGCGGCGTGTGGGCTGTGTTCTTGTTGGCGCTGCTTGGCAACGGCACTGTCGTGTTTGTGCTCGTGTGCAGCCGGAGCCGCATCGACGTGCCGCGCTTTCTTGTCACCAACCTCGCCGCAGCCGACTTCTTTATGGGCATATACTTAGGTAATAACCGACTTATATTATTAACTATTTGACCCAGTGAACTTCGTTACACCTACAATTTAATTGAGGACTTTCAATTAAACTTCCGAAAGTCCTTCGATTTCCTTAATCCGACCCTGTCGCAAAATCTTATTTGTCGTGTCCTACCTGTAAATTACGCCCTCGCCAAGTTTCAGGCCTCTAATAGAAACGAATTAAGACTTTCATAAAATGAGGCGAGAGCCCTTAGACCTCCTTAATCCGGCCCTTTCGTAACTGACGTGTTTTACCTACGTATATGCTGCCTCTTTTCCAAATTTCAGGTTGCTGGTACAAAAAACCCAGGACTTTCATGTAAACCTGCGATTGCCCTTAGAACTCCCTAATCAGGCACTTCGGCAAAATCCATTCTTAGCTGACGTGTCCTAGCTACGTAGTACTTCCCTGCCAATTTCAGATCTCTTGTAGAAAAAACGAAGGACTATCATATAAACTTGCGAGGTTTGGATTTGTTTCTTATAATTCAATGAAAAATCGCTGCCGACAAGTTTTAAACAACAGAGGCGGTCACACTTTGTATTGAATTACCAAATAATTAAAAAAATGTCATTATTTAATTTTGTGAAACATGAAAAGTTTAATTGCGTTTTAACGTTCTGATTGATTAAATGAATAATTGAATGAAGGATTTTGTTGCTTTAGTCACTAACGCATCGAAGAATGCTTAGTTGTTATTTATAAAAGAAATATAAATATATTACAATAGTAAAAATCGTTCAAAGTTCAAAACCATCCATGTCATGTTGCTCATACTTTTTTGATGTGAATATTTGTATAGTCCAATATCCCTGAACCTTAAGACATAACTTATTACCAAAAAGATGGAGCCTTAGGTTCTGAGTAGTGTCTCATGTACTTTTAATACCTACGTGCTTGTGGAGTTCGCTCTGTGACACCTGGGCAGGTACCAGGTGTGAAAGGTACTTAACTTAAATTTGTATGGCTGATTTTATATATATTTTGTAGAGTATTACTCTGAAGTAATGTCAAAAGTGTCAGACGCTTTCCATGGACCAGAACTTTTGTCATATCCTTTAAAGCTATCCAAAAAATAAATGAACTTAACTTATTTTTACATGTCTGATTTGTTAAATATGTTATTACAAAGTTATATTTAATCTGTCAGACCAATTGTAATGATCAAACATCCCCTAAACACAAAAATTATTCAACTATGAGTATGAGTGCGAGAGCACTATGCATGCGTTTCAGAGTTAAGTATTTAAATATTTAAAAAAAACTTACTTGTCTTAAGGCTCTGGGATCTTACTCTAATATAGGTATAGCCAAAAGAACTTCGTTCCAACCGGGTGTCTCAAAGACGAGGACCCGTTTTCATTTGTTTGTTTTGTTAATTTGAACGTGGTATTCGATTCTGTTTTATAGACTGTACTAGCAACCCGCCCCGGCTTCGCACGGGTAACAGAGACATCTTCAACAATCATATTTCAACTAATTTACATAAAACCTTAACATATTATATACCTAAACTTTTCTCATGAATTCTCTATCTATTGGTGAAAACCGCATGAACATCCGTTGTGTAGTTTTGAGTTTATCGCGAACAGACAGACACGCGGCGGGGGACGTTGTTTTATAATATGTAGTGATGTAGTGATATATTTCTTACAGGATTCCTGGCTGTAGTGGACGCGGGCACTCTGGGCGAGTTTCGCGCTCACGCTATCGCTTGGCAGATGTCGGGTGGTTGCAAGCTGGCGGGGTTTATGGGTGTACTATCATCCGAGTTATCCGTGTACACCCTGGCGGTCATTACACTGGAGCGAAACTACGCTATCACGCACGCAATGCACCTGAATAAGCGCCTGTCTTTGCGTCACGCGGCCGTGGTAATGGTGGCCGGCTGGGCGTTCTCACTGTTGGCGGCCACTTTGCCGCTCCTGGGCGTGTCCGACTATCGCAAGTTCGCGGTGTGCCTGCCGTTCGAAACGGGCACCCCGGTCGCACTCGGTTACGTGGTTGCGCTGCTTGCCATCAATGGCATCGCCTTCCTCGTACTTCTGGGCTGCTATCTAAAGATGTACTGCGCCATCCGCGGCTCGCAGGCGTGGAACTCTAACGACTCACGCATAGCCAAGCGTATGGCTCTACTCGTGTTCACGGACTTCCTGTGCTGGTCACCCATCGCGTTTTTCGCGTTGACGGCGGCGTTCGGTGCTCAGCTCGTATCACTCGAGGAGGCGAAGGTGTTCACCGTGTTCGTGCTGCCGCTTAATTCATGCTGCAATCCATTCCTGTACGCGATCCTCACAAAACAATTTAAGAAAGACTGCGCGCTCGTGTGCAAGGCCATCGAGGAATCGCGAGTGACGCGCGGTATCGGCCGCTGCCGACACTCTTCCAACTTCAGTAACAGACAGACGCCCGCCAACACCAACAGCTTGGCGGAGCGCTCGTCGCGCGGCCAGCACGGCGCGGCGTGCGCGTGCCGCCGCCTGCTGCCCCCCGGCAGCGGCACCGGCGGCCCCGAGCGCTCCGAAGGTGAGCGAGCACCAGCCAGCGGGGAACGTCTGTTGCGCTGGCTGCGCACCTGCGGGCGCCGCTCCACGCCCGCCCCGCAGCCCGCTCCGCGCACTCCGGCGACGGCGCCCGCTCGTGCCGGCTCCGTCTCTTCCTCTGTAGAGTTCTCGTCGTCTCGCTCGGACTCGTGGCGAGCGTACGGCCGCCCGCCGCCACCCCCACGTCGCGCCGCATCGTGGTTGGTGGCGCGCAAGACTTCGCAGGATTCAAACCTGTCTTCGTCGCGCAACGATTCGTCTGGCTCCAACGCGACCGCTTCTACCGGCACGTGGCGCACGTCGCGTTCCGGAGGCAGTGCGGCCGGAGGCCCCGGAGGACCCCCGGTACCGGGTGCCGGAGGCTCGACGCGGCCGCGACTCACTCGGCAGCCGGCCATCACCGCCGACGAGCCGCCCGGCTCCCCGGCGGGAGCGTTGGCGGCGCGGCACCTGCACACCATCCCCTCGGCGGCGGAGGCGGAGCTGCAGCCCGACGAGGAGCCTCGATGAACGCCCCGCCTAAGACTGAGGCACCGTCCATTGCGCACTGTTCAGTGATACCATGCGCTCCCAGACAACCAGACAAATAAATTAATTATGGCATAGTCTATTAAATAATATTTTGTACAGCATTACGGGGACCGCGACGCGGGTTTAGGTACTACGAAATAAAGTATTATGACTAAATAATTAATTATTTATTTAGGAAATTTTTACATAAGTATTTATGAGTCTATTATATTTACATATGCGATATGAAGTATACCGCCGTCCCGTGTACGGTGAGGCACATAGGACGTTAGTCTTGTACAGTGGACGTTACCGCCACCGGGTCCACACCGGCCCGCCATCGCGCCAGTGCTCAGTGCTACCGGCACGATAGTGATAGTAAATACTTAAATTATTGATACAGACGAGTATTATACAGTAAGATAACGCTTAAGAACAAACTACAATTAAGTACGAGTCGTTACAAAAAATTAGGTTTTGTATGTTGTTATTACAAGTTGCCCTAGGCCTTAGAAAAGTGAGAGGGAGCGCCGCGCGCCGGGCGGGCGACACGTCGCTCAAACGAGTGCCAATTACATATACTTATGTGTTATATAAACACTAGTACTGTTATGTATTATGACGTATATTGTAAGTACACATGTGAAGCCCAAGACTCCTGAATATGTACATGAGTATTAATTAAGTAATAATTCACAGTAAGAACTGTATCGCAGTGAACACTGCAACTTTTGATGTGTTTATTTATACATAAGACAAGTTCAAAGAAACCGTAAACGAATGATTTACAGCTTTATAGTACAATGTGTGAACCACGCTATTCATTTTGATAACTTATGTATATTCTTAAAATATAGTAAATTATAAAGTGCATAAATGCAAACAGGAACTCGACAGGCTGGAGTCTTGTACAGATAAATGAGTTGTTGATAACTTTATATTAATGTTTAGGTTAATTATTTATTATACAATAATATTTATACGAAGGTTAGGACGTGTACGTACATAGTTATATAGTTGTGTCTATTTATGGATGTGTCCGAGTGACTGAGAGTGCTATTTATGGATGTGTCCGAGTGACTGAGAGTGCTATTTATTTTATTGTACCTTAATTATACGAGAATTGTCACTTTTGCGTTTCATTTCATTTCCAAAATGTTCGAATTCAATTTGTATTCCTTAGAAAGTCCACTTCACAATATTTCCTTAACATAAAAATACTGTCAAGATCAACAAACTTGAACGCTTTTTTTAATGTTAGAAAGCATTCTACAGTTTATTTTCTACACACGTGGGCGATAGACGGTCAGCCAAGGAACGATCCCTCCAGCTCGTGTCAGCAATGATGTATCAGTTATTACAGATGCTCGTCGCTTGTCGTATTCAGGTGTCAGAGGCAGGGTCGCGGCGGTGCAGCGCCGAGGGTTCGCTGCCCGCGCGGGCCAGGGGGGCGGCCACGGGGGGGTGCGGGGAGGGCGGGGGTGACTCCTGCTCTCGCTCTCGCAGCACCTCGCGCTTATGGTCACGCCTGCGCCGGAACTCTGCAAACTGTCGCCCGAGCCGCTCCTCCAGTACGTCCGGGCGTCTCTTGGAGCCTGTGGAGGGGCCGGCACAGCGCTCCTCGCACGTTTCAGCTTCGCACGCTTCTTCATCCACCTCCTGAAAATTCATTTAATTATAAACGATATAGATTATTACCAGTTTGATAGGTAATAATAAAAATAATATTATGTACGATAGTCTGACCTATTGCGATGATAGCTTCATTTGAGCTAGTGGATAGCTCCTTGAAGCAAAGTACACCTACTAAATGGCTAGAGGTCATCACACACTATACCGTCACGGTAACGGCACGGCTCCAACGGTCCAACCCAGAAATTAAGTTGTCATTCAAATCTGAGCATTAAGACGTGGTCGTATAATATATTTCATAATGTCAATATGAAAAAGCCAACGGCGGGCAGTAAGCGCGCTTGCTGCAACCATAGAACTCGACTCTCAGTCGGCGCGCTGTAAGCTCGCAGTTAGCTCGCTTACAACGCGCGGTCCGCGTGCTTACAACGCGACGACTGCGAGCTGCCAGTGAAAAAACTTCGCGTCGTGTCACACATGAAGACGATGAAATTAGCGTGCACCTCGCGGGCGACGCGTGGTAAAGCACCCAGTATTTCAATTATAAGTAATTCAAATACTGCCCAGCCCTGACCATGGGCTAGGTTCATCAGTGAAGTTAAATTATTTTGTATTTATTTTTTATTAAGAGTGCTCGTTTTCCAATGGCCTGGCTCGTCTGTGGGAGACGAGGACTTGTTATGTGCGTATAATTTATTTTATTCATTGAGTCATCTACGTCAACGGAACTGATATCAATATTAATTAGGCTGATGGCAGGCTATTGTGGACACATAACGAGCAACATTTCGTAATTACGTCATTTGTCATTTAATGGAAAATAATTTTAATTTATTATCTTTATTGTACACCGTTAAATAGGAAATAGTGCAAACAAGTTACAAGTGTTAAGGTATAACATTCGGCGGTCTTACCACACATGGCGATTTCTTTCAGACAACCTTTGTACGGATATTGTCAAATAAAATTGGGTGCAAAAAATTCGCACGCATTTATTTTTATTTTGAGCCTAACTGCAAATGTTACTCCCACGTTATTAAAACGCATACTGTAGGCTGTCAAATGACGTATAAGGGGTAGCAATTAACCTCTGAAGATAATACAATAACAACAGTACAATAACATACCCCGAAATCGCTCGTTGCGGAACCTATCGCAGGTAGAAAAGGGTACGTTTTAAGGGAATTGTCATCATTCGCATATCAACACGTAGCGTTAACTGTCATCTATCCATTGCGTCTTCATCCGGAACAATGAAATGGGTGCCGAACCAGACGTAGTTGCTCAAGTGGTTGCACTAATTAAAGCGGGGCAGAACCAAAGCGAAGTGGCTCGACAACTGAATTTGAGTCGAATCTCCGTTCGTCGAATGTGGCAGAGATATCAAGAGACCGGCGGCTACGAACGGCGACAAGAATCTGGTCGACTCCGTGCTACAACACGACGTGATGAATGCTTTTTTGTGTCGAGTCTTTGCGAAACAGCGGCTCCAAGAAGCTGGAAAAGTCGAAATCAGTTGGTGGACAGCTAGAAGACGACTTTGAGAAGGTGATCTGATTGCACACAGACCAGCAAACGGACCAAAATTGACCCCAGCCCACCGACAAACCCGCCTTCAGGTCGCTTGAGAACATTTGGATTGGACAGAAGAAGAATGTGTTTACATTGCAATGATGGATGAGGAAGAATATACAGTAGATCAGGAGAGCAATTTGCACAGTGTTGCATTGAAGAACGTGTCTCGTGTGGCGGTGGATCGTGCATGTTGAAACTGATGATTTCTGACTGATCTTCTGGCCGTCGAGAAAGTGGATTGTCTTCTCACCAGTACATTTAGGAAGTACTCGAGGACTACGTCATACCTTTTGCAGGGTATATTGGTGAAAACCACCTGTTCATGCATGATAATGCGAGACCGCATACGGCTAGTATACTGTATCAGTATTTACAAGAGGTGGATGTACCTGTTATGGAGTGGCCAGCTCGAAGCCCAAACCTCAATTCTATCAAACATTTAGGGGAGGAGCTTAAAATAAGAGTTCGAGACAGAGATACTGCTACAACGAGTCTCCAGGAGCTGCAACAGGCGATTGCAGAGGAGTGAAAGGCGATCCCTCAAGATAACGTGAAAACTTTCGTGAAATCGATGAAAAATCGAATAAAGGTTGTCATTCAGGCTAGGAGAGAGAACACTTCTTATTCATGAAATGTTTTTTGCTGATTTACATGTTTTAATTCGATATTTACTAGCAATTTGCATGCTGAGAAATTCACGGAAAACGTGTTGATCTACAAAAATCACTTTTTGGCGCGATATAAGTACACATAGTGGTACCACAAGATAGGTGTTGAAAGAGACTTTGAATCTGTGGTCAATAAAATTAAACGAACATAGGATCTTTAGGTATTTTTGTACTTTTGTTGAAAATTTATCAGTGTGCGAATTTTTTGCAGCTAAGTGAATAATACATTTAAAAATTATTTATAATGACAAAAAATAATCTTTCACTTGGTTTTTAAATGAGTGCAAGGTTTTCGCTTGTCGAATTGTTACAGACAAGTTTATCCATAATCTGACCGCTTGCACCAAAAAGGACTTGTCTGTAAACTGTGTGGAATATCTCGGCATTTGCAATTTAAATTCTCTGATGATCTCAGGCCCCTGCAATGTGTGGTGTGTAAGAACTCAAAACGGAACTTTAAGGGAGTGTGAGGATAGAACAGAATACTGTACAAAAGAATATGAACATTCCTGCGAAGGCGTATAGGCAGCCATTTGAGCTTAGATCGATACTCTGAGACATGATCATATTTGCGTAATCCAAATATGAATCTAATGCAGATGTTTTTGAGCCACTCATGTTTGTTCTGTTGGTCTTCGGTGAGATCGAGGTAGCTGACATAACCATAGTCAAGGATAGAAATAAGAAGAGATTGTGCGAGCGCAATTTTCGTGTTGGTAGGAAGGAAATTCCAAAGCCTTCGCAGAGCCTTTTGCAAATAATTTATGACTGATTTCTCCAATTTGAAAGCGCCAAGATAAGCACCCGTCCATATAGATCCCAAAGTTTTTAACCTTTTCACTATAGGGAATAGAAGGTTAATTCTGCAGTTCAGCCTAGGACTACCCACTACAAAGACCCGTGTTTTTATGGATTTAAAATTAGTCCATAATCCTTGCTCCAGGTACATATTTGCATTAAATCTTTGTTGATAAAATCAACTACTTCTGTTAAATTGTCAGGATCAGCTTTTGAATAGATTTGAAGATCATCTGCAAAAAGGTGGTAGAAAGAAAGTAATTGATTTGTGATTGAGTATAAAAACTGCAAAAAGTAATGAGGATAACAGCCGCCGATGCCCCGTGGGACGCCCGCAGATGTAGTGCACCAAGAGGAGTAAACATTTTCAATACGAGCTCCGGTTCGACTCCGATATATCAGAAATACTTCCAAATACTCCGAGTGGCAACATGTCCGATAGCTAGAGAGTCTAGGTTTACAAGTCCACGAAGAAAAACACCCTCAACATTTGAGAAGATAACCGAAACATGAATGACGACTATGACCTTCTTCTTTAAACAAAATTACAATCCACACCTACTGACAGCTATTTCTTAGTTCAGATGGCAGTAAAAAACTTATGACTCTTAGAAGTCTTTATATCAGTACCAGTACTGAGTACCAAGCAAAATCTATTTAGTAAAAGACTATTTACCTATAACATAAGTAGGATAGTGGAAGCTGTGGAAGCAAGTGAGATCGAATTCCCGACCACACGAATAGAGTATGCCTCTGTTTGTGGCATAATCTATTGCGCCTCAACTTTTCAACCACCGGCGCTACTTTCAGGCTTCCTCTAATGTATTAATTACTCACCTTATCCAACCTAGTCACACCACACATCCATCTCAACAATCACATTTCAGCTACGTGGAGGCGTCTCTCATCCGTTCTCTTTGTTGGCCAACTTTCAGATCCATACAGGACGACGGGTCTAATGATCGTCTTATAGATCTCTCCTTTCAGTTTAACAGGAAACTTAAGATCACATATTGTAGTGGTGAGACCTCACGCACCGTTTGCATACTCCTTCTATTGGAATGAAAACCTTGAAAAGGCACGGAGGTCTTGGCTGGTGGCTCCAAACTCGAATTTAGATTAATTTGAATATTTTTAGTTTACTTGTCGCTACTTCATCCACCCTGTTGATTCGATGCTGTACAGTCCGGTCTATTACGCCATCGCTTTGTAGGCAACTTTTTGCATTAAATGCAACTTAGGATGTTCGATTCCAATAACAAGAAAGACAATAATGTCTAGATGCATGGACAGCAAACAACCTAAACGAACCAAAACCTAAACCAAGACTATTTGATACCTAAACGTTTCTCGTCCATCGTAATATCAAATACATGGCATATCTTGAAGAGTCATCGTGGCTACTGTCAGTAAAACCTTATATTGTAGTGGTATAGATACCTTAATTTCAGCGAAGGTGACCGGTGTGGTGCGGTGGCGGTGGCGTGGCTCGGTCCTGCGCAGGCGGCGGCCTCGCGCCAACGCCGACGCTGTTGCCGGGTACACTGCGTCCATCATTACCCACTGAAAATATATTTGAATGAAGCTAGTATAACTTGTAATTAAGTACTAGAAATAATAACCAACTTTGAGCACACCATGAACAAAAATGACTTAGAACTTAATTAACAACTTTTAATGAGGTCCTCCTGGTAGATACAATAAATAAAATAAGATATCTAAAATATAATCAGTGAAGTATCGCTTTATAATTTACATACCAAATTCACCTTGAATGGAGAACATCTATCTTCTTAGAGAGAGGGTCAAAAATATAATAGTATATAAAACACGTGGTTCACTAAGGACCGATACTACATACTAAAACAAAGTTTTTATGATAAAAAAATTTTTATTCATCAACGTACTCTCCTTCAACTGCGATACAGTCCCTCCAACGTTTTTCTAACTTTGCTATTCCATGTGTGTAGAACGATTTATCTTTGGCTTCAAAATAAGCTTCCGTTGCTGCGATTATCCATTTTGCTGACTACCGATTGGATTCCGGAGTAAAATGCTCAATCCATGTTTAACCCATTGTCACATACTGACACAAAAAATCCTTTTTATTTCTATTGAACAGTAACGCTCTGACTCATCGATACGTTGTTATTTTTGAGCAATTGTTAGCAGATGCCGGCACTAATTTGGAAAAAAAGCTTTTTCATAAACAAATTTTGATGTAATATAGTGAAAACACTACCAGTTGAAGTCCTCAACATCTCAGCTATCTCTGGCACTTTTGCTACCGATCTTCCTTCACTTTCAGGACTTGGTTGATGTTTTGCTGAGTCACTGCTTCATTTGGACGACTAGAGCGTTCAGCATCATTTGTGTCTATACGGCCGCTTTTGAAATCGGCATACCCCCGGCAAATAGTTGGTTTAGACGAACCAGATTCAGGAAAACATGTTATAAACCACTGCTGTGCTTGAACGGTGTTTTTTCCCATTAAATAACAATGATTTATCAACGCACGAAACTCGTTTCTATCCATTGTTTTCGAAATAACAAAAATTACATAAATATCTGTAGGTAACTCAATATTTTATTGTTCGATTTTCAAAAAAATATACGTTTCATTTGATGGCCAGTACTTTCTAAAATCGAAAAAAAATATTAAAATATGCCCATCTCCCAGTTAGTCTCGGGGCTTATTGAGGAGGTTCTCAAGTTAACTGGAGAATGTAATGATAACTCGTTCGTTATGTCGGTGTCGCTGCATCCAGCCAATGACTACACTGGACTGGTTATCTTCTACAAATCGTGTAATCATTATAAATACATCGACGACTCCGTCCAGTGAGACGAGGGCGCTTGCTCTATCTTATTGGCACATCAAACCGTATTCAAGAAGACTTTTGACTTAGATCAGTGTAAAACTGAACATAAACAGGGACAGATAGACAACATTTGTCAAGTGTTCAGTCAATCAGTCTAGCAAAAACTATTATTTATTATTGTCCACGTTCAGTCCAATTAATTCAGTTTGTCTTAAATAGAGTAGTTCTCTAACGTAATGATCTAATTTTGCTAACGGAGGAAAGTAGAGCGTGTGTAATTGACACAGATTTTAATATTAGGTACTCACCAATAAAACGTGTGTTACGGGAGATGAACTCGGTCATCGACAAAGCAAGCTGAGGAATATTATGGAGAGGACGGACACTGACAAACTCAGGCGGGAGTCACGCGGCGCCTGCGCCTGCTGCGCGAGTCCCGCCGTACAATTACTCGAGATCTGTTCACCCGTTATGCTTTCCGCCACCGCACACCGATCACTACCAAAGCGGAATTATAAGTCGATGATATTGCACCCGACTGTATTGTGTTACATGCCGTACACTATACATATGTATACAGGCTAGTATGGCCGGCTTGACGCTCCGCCGAGTTCTGCGAGCGGCTATTATTTTTTCCCGAGAAATCTGTATGTTTTGGTGAGTGACCGCGTTCCGATGGCTACGTGCCAACTGCCGGAGTCCCCTCCCCTCGCGGCCCGTCTGCCGCGCTCCAGTGCGGAGCGACGCCGACATCGCACGGTAGTAAACAAACAACCTGCATCATAGTTGCATGTAAGTCTGGCTAGATTGCGATTTACCTCCAGCAACTGTTCAACAACACTTCCGCAACCATAAGAGGTTCGACAACATTGTGATTGCTAATTTGTCTAACAATGAAACTGTTGCCTGGCCATTGTTATTACAGGCCCTATGTGGATATCGATTAGTACGTATTTATTGCCATGAACTTCAGATCAAGCGATGCTTCCTTTAAACCTGTACAATGACCAGCTATGCGTCCTTACCATGTCATATTAGTACTATAAGTAGGTAGAATTTTATTATCAATATCCTAATGCTTACTTTCTATACATAATAATGAAAAATAATAATTAAATATACCTACGTAGGTACTTGTAGTTACTTTATATGAAACTACTAGCTGTCCGCAATGTCGCCTGCGTTTATGGTCACTGCTCCGCTCCTATTGCTCGTTATATAGCCTATAGCCTTACTCGATAATAGCCTTACTCGATAATAGCCTTACTCGATAAATGGGCTGCTACTAGTGTTGGACTAACATATTTCTTCAGTTGGAACCAGTGGTTCCTGAGATTAGCGCGTTCAACCAAAGAAATATACAAACTCTTCAGCTTTATAATATTAGTATAGATTTAAATATTGCCACTTCAGCTAGTTCCCGTTGATGCCATTATGGAAATCCTACTTCAGAAGGTACGTCCCCGCGGGTTGAGACGAACTGAATTAGTATTTCCAGACGATAATCACGCGTAAATGCTACACCGATACGTCTCAGACGGTGACGTAGGTACTGCAGTAGGGTTTCTAAGTTTATACGGATATACTACACCGATACGTCTCAGACGGTGACGTAGGTACTGCAGTAGGGTTTCTAAGTTTATACGGATATACTACACCGATACGTCTCAGACGGTGACGTAGGTACTGCAGTAGGGTTTCTAAGTTTATACGGATATACTACTCGTCGTATAAACCCTGAACTATTCGTCCCTCGCACGACGGATTGGCGTTGGATTTCTAGTACTTTACTGAGCTAAACCTTTGCCACACATTTGGTACACTTACATTATACTAGGTTAGGTTAGTTAGTGTTAAGTGTATATTTTCACGTAAATATTTATTTGTGCGTTAAGTACTTACTAGAAATCCTACGCCGAAACGTCGTGCAAGAAACGAATAGGATGGCCTCATCGTAGATTCTATCACCCTTTCTAGAACATCATCATAGGTATTGACTTAGAACTGAAGTAGTATTTCTATATATACCTCCCGGATAGTAGATAGATATAGAGTAGAGTTATATATATATATATGTATATATTTGTATATATATACAAAATCTCTTCATAAAAAGTATCGTCAGCTTGGAGAATTTAAAAAAAAATCCAATACAGGCTCTAAATGAGTGAATTGTTAAGATTCCGGTACCCAGACTTTATAAGCTGCTTAGTACTTTAGTCTAGCCTTAGCCTCCTCCTGCGAACGTAAATGGACCGATGCGATTATTACTATAGCAAAATCTCGACCAGACACCAGCCAAAACCGTAGTATAAACTCGGTAAAATAGTTAGTCCTCAAAGGTGATTAATGTACCATGGCAATATCTGTGCAAAGTCGTAGTATTTGCAAGTTGCCTACAGATGCCTCCAAATTTTATATACGGTAGCAAGAATGCGAAGTGTTAGGTATGTCAATTCTCTCAAAACCCCTGTTGATTAGGTACATAACTAGAAGACTACTCCTAAAACCTAAGTTTAATAGAATTTCAATTGCAACACACTAAAATACCTACATTTGAAATCGTTTTTATAACTGTGCACTTTTATTTTTCATTCAAAGCGCGATACAAACGTGTAAAAGCTCTGTCAGTACCGTAACTCCTACACATTGTTTATTTTATTCCATTAAAGTGCGTTGATGTACCAACTAGGCAACTACACAAATAACTACAAAAATAATATGATCTATTTTAAATTAACGTGCAATCTTGACAAACTGTATGTACCTATACTATGTTGTTTTACTGAGACATAATCGTGAAATAAACAAACTGTGAATACCTACTGTGTGTGTTAGTTAGACTTAACCTATTAAGCGCCAAACCAAAACTAACAGTAATTTAAGCATTAATCGTTCATTTTCTAATAATAAGTAACACAAATAACCGTATTAGGAAGAAAACGATGCTTTTTTATTTTTATATTTTAGAGAAGTGTACTCGTACGAGTACAGCGGCCACTTACGGCTTATAATTATCAATACACTTTCTTTCGATAAATTATGTTTTTAATGAAATTTTGCTTTCCCAACGAACTCTTGCATGATAAATTGCCCACAGCAATTGTTTTTTAATTTTTTGAGGGAAGTGTCCGAAGACAACTTGTGCCGGACCCTGCACAAAAAGTCTTCGTTGATGAAGAGTGGCGACTTTTTATTTGAGTGCTTGCCGTAAATAATATCCCATCAAAAACATAAATGTGAAAATAGGAGCCAAGTTCAATATTAAGAATACTTAGACGTGGTTATCGACTACGCCGACAAAAGAATTGACATCTAAATGATTGCCAAGTTCTATAGATTGTGGAGGAACGGGTGTTATATCCCTCCAACACAAAGGGAGGATCCTCCGACCAGGCTAGGTGATCATGCCTGGCGGGCCGCGGCCCAACGGTTGATGTTGGGAAGTTATATATGTACTAAACGCGCGATGCAAGATTAGTAGGTAGTAGATGTTTCTTTTTGCTGTATGTGGAAGTCGCCACATCACTCCCCTCCAAGACTGGAGGTCGATATCTTGATGAGTCAGCTGTCTATGCTCTATTAAGGAGCGTGCCAGGACCAGTAGTGAGTAGTTCCGGTGAGTCGGAACTGAGTGCCGCAAGTTCCAGTGAGTCGGAACTGTATTCCGCTAGTTCCAGTGAGTCGGGGCTGAAGTCCGCTGGTCCCAGTGAGTCGGGGCTGCGTGGGGTGCTGCGGTGAAGTCCCCAATGAGTCGGGGCGGTTTCTGCGTAGTGGCTGGCTGCTGCGTAGACGGGAGAGAGATGCTCTTCTTACGTGGACCGTAGGTGCAGTGTGCTGTGCCTAGACGCTGATGAGACCGTAGGGGTAACCAGGTTCGAAGTCGCCACAAGTTAATCCTGAAGATTTCACTTGGCTATATGGCCGTATGTAGTAATTTGCGTATAAAATAAAGAAGATAATTTGTAAGCCAAATATAAGAAAACTTGGATATGAAAACTAGCCAATAGAATAAATTAGGTAGCTCGACTTTCTGTCTTCTTTATGTTCTTTAGAGTGGGATTTCGTCAACCTCTTGGACAGTCTCTTTTCTTTCATCTACCTCGGAAACTTTTTCTAGTCTTGAGGAATTATTTGGGTCACATTTACGCCAGTGTAGAATTCTTTTTGCTATTGTCATGGAGTCACTTTACGGCTATTAGTATTTCATCACTATCGCGTGAATGTAGGAAAAACTTCAATAGTTCTCAGAATGTCTCGTGGTAATGAATAAAATAATCATGTCCACATCAGCTCCTTCTTCTTCATCCGTTGAGAGTCTTGGTGGTGGTTCTACTATGACTAAATCATAGTTAGCTTTATCATCACGTATGAAACAGTTTCAATGACTTCTTGACTTCTTGAAGCTCACTATAGTAGGTTATAGGCACAAAACGATTTAAATATATTATTAGTTTGCTAAAAGAAAGAGGAGATTATTATTTCAATAAGTAGATTTCCTAAAATGAAAAAAACCCGTGTTACGTGTTAAAAGAATGTTCCTACCTATATCACTTTTACTTTTTAAAGAATTTGTTGTGCTATATTGGAGTTTACTCCTTAAGAATCCTCTATGTTCTATAAATAATAAATATATATGTATAGAATGAGAGACAGAGGTGGGGAGAGAGAGAGCGAGAGAGAGAGAGAGAGAGAGAGAGAGAGAGAGAGAGAAGGGGAGAGACAGAGGAGGATATAAAGAGAGAGAGAGTGTAACGCTTTAACGCTGTTGTACTTTTTGTGCTTTATTGGAGTTTACTCTTTAAGAATTTAGCTGACGCATGTCAGTATTTAATATATGTGTATTTACCTTTATGTTATATATATATATTATAGAATGAGAGAGAGGGGGAGGAGAGAGAGAGTACCTCCAGTAAATTGTAAACTCCATTCGTGCATCGGAGCTGACACACACCTTTTCTATTTTTGTCTTTACCATTATTTATTGTATAAAGGAGCATACAATTGGGTAGACAAGTAGGATGATAAGGAATAAGGAAAAAGAAACCGCGAAACCAAAGTGTTTATACCTACACGAACCTACAGGTACATCATTTTACAAATTAACTTAAATTATCACTCTGGTGAAACACACAGGTGGCGCAAGGCACAATTACTCAATTAACTACAGTAATATAACAGAAGATTATTTTTGCTGCAATCTTCTGGAAAGTGAAGATACTTTAGCATTAACTACTTGTCTCTCTTATTTTCTTAAAAAGTTTCTCTAAACAATGTTAGTAATCAGTTTGAGATTTCAAATAATGGAAGAGTTGTCATTGGAATTGCTAACCTGAACCATGTAGAATTCATTGTTATATGGTATCTTGTTCATATAAAATTCCAGCTCATTAGACCCAACAAAAATGATACTTTTGGAACAGCTTTTGGCATCAACAACAGACGATTTGGATGCTTGATGCAACAACTGGTCACTGGTAGTTAAATTGCTGGTCCATCAGGTAATAGTGAAGTGTGACTAATAGTCCTTACTGAGTGAGCGTACCAAAACATGATGACTGTCGCCCATGGCTTATAAGACATCCAAAACCAGGATGTAATTCAAATCAGTAACTGTAGTTTATATTTTTTATTACACAATAACTTTAAGGGGTTTTATCTAAAATGAAGATAACTATTAATAAATCTTTAAATAATTTATTTCAAAATAATAAATTTTTGAACATTTAAAACAATGCTCTCTTTTCCTTATCATAAAATCCTTACAATAGTATTAACATATTTTAATATTAGGAATTGAACTAAACACAAAGCAACTTAATATCTGTACTTTGTGGAGTAATCTTTAGGAGAAACGACAAGACCCCGTCCCTTGCGAGCGCCACGGTACACTGTCTCTATGATATCGATCATCTCTTGCTTATCCTCCAACGGCCAGTTGATCTTGTTGTTATTACCGGTGCCCAAGTCAATCATTATGTGTTTGTTGCGGAAGAAAAACATCACTGTGCAAGGGTCGTACAATTCATACCTGCAGTACCAAAAAGATAGAAGATAAATTTAATTTTTTTTTTTTTTTAATGTCATATAAAACTGTATTTAATAGAAAGTTAATTTATTTACTTATAAACTAATTGCCCAGTCCACATACATATATAATACGTCAACAATTATATATCTGAAAAATATACAAGAATAACATTTCTCACATAACAACCTTTCTCTTTTTCCTAACCAGAAGGTGTAGGTTTAAACTACTACCTAATAATAGTCCCAACATTATATAACCTGCTACAGTCGTTTTCCAAAAAACGACTGTTATCGCTCCGCAACCCAAAGTTACAACTATGTCAGTTGTTTCTTTATATTAATTCGGTACATTATTTGAATTTACACCAAGATAAGTGCAAATACAAAAAGCTATTAATATCTACATTATTTTTATTTCTTAGCACAAATACTTTGAATACGGCTTTCAATTTTGTTCACATGCACGTACTTGTAGCTAGTTCAATTAAAAAAAATTATGTAAGTAATTAGTACGTAATACGCACATCGTTAAATCGGATTTAAAACAAATGGATCCGCTTACTCCTTTCGATGACCTCCACTGATGAATATTCACGTCAAAATATGAAACAAAACTGAGGCTTAAGTTTTATATATAGAACTTAAGATTTTATATATATCTTGATTTCACTGTATGAACCCCACCCCCCTAAGTCTTAAGTCGACGATACAACATTTTAGTATCGTGTCCTAGATCCCCTAACAAAAGAAATCAATAAAGTTTTTCTTTCCGACTGCTATTTATTGGCTATGCACAACTAAACCATGATATATTTCTGTAACACCTTGTTTGTAGTATTAAAATAGTAGGTCTATTCAAGACTTGATGGTTAATATGAGTACATTTTCAGTCAACAACAAACAATAGAATAATTAAATTTGTCAGCAACAGGCGTGAACGAGTTTACATTCGATGTACAGGCAAATGCAATCATTTAAAGTCTTCTCTTTTATATGATGTTTACATTTAAAAAAACCTCTTATGGGGTTGCTTATATACTATATACAAATAGGGTTTAAGGATATTGTGAGAAACATAATATATAGGTTCTAAAATATAAGCTTTCACTAGTTATTCTTATCTATAATTAAAAACACATTTTGATTTACTGGGACTGGACTGGAACTGGGAGAAATGATTGTCACACAAGTGGTTATTTGTAATGTTTAGCAATTACGAATTAAAACAATAATAGATAAACCTCTAGCCCACAAGTAACAACCATTAGTGTGTGGTGATCTTACGCCAATTAATCCATAGTTTGCATGTTGGTCAACTGTAAATTAACTCACATTTTGTTGAAATCAGGTACTTCAGTGATATCTACCAGATAAATGACAGCAAAATTCTTTACTTTCTCGGCAATACTGTAGAGGACCTCATCCATTTTCATGCATGTCGGATCCCAATCGTGACCGAATCTAATAACCTGCCAAAGAAATACAGTTACATCATTATTGAGCATGATCATTTGTTCCGAGTCTGGGTGTAATTTATATATAACTAGCAACCTGCCCCGGCTTCGCATGGGTACAAATTATACACCAAAACCTTCCTTATGAATCACTCTGTCTATTCGTGAAAACTGCATGAAAATCCGTTCAGTAGTTTTTCAGTTTATCGTGAACAGACAGACAGGCGTGGCGGGGACTTTGTTTTATAATAATGTAGTCATAATAATAATATTTGTTTATTAAGCCAAAAAGATTAAATTACATTTACATGGGGTATTAGCTCATAGCTAGTACATCATATATATAGGATATTCTTTACAGGTGCAATCGTCGGCTATAAGAGAACAAAACCGGTCTGCCTCTGACTCTCAAACTAATATGATACCTGTGTTAGATTTAATATGGATGTATTTAGAAATATATAAGTATGTTTATCAGCAGTCTGTTTTCCATAGTACAGGCTCTGCCTAGTTTGTTATCACACGGCCGTATGTGAGATGTGTGAAGTTATTATTATTATTTTTTCCTGACAAACCGATAATTAAATTACAATACTAATAACACATTAGACGTACACAATGGTAATAATTGAACACTGGAATTTAGAAATGTTTGAGCGTACAAGCTGACTAACTCACCACAACACGATCTTCTTCGGATAAGATGGCTTGATCAACTTGCCAGCCATTGTGTAAATGTCCCAGCATGTAACTCATTGTGAAGGTTTGGAATTGGAACTTGACAACAAGAACAATACTATTTGCTTTAGAATTGTTGTCTTTACAAGCAAAAAAATTCAGTAACCTAGAAGCGTAGAGACAATAAAAGTCAGTCAACCTCGATCCCGCTCCCGCTGTAGTAGTATAGCTGTCATGGAGTGGCTGTCACTGTCAAGTGTCAAGCAGTATACCAATTCTTGAACTAGTTTTCACTTTTCCCTTGGTACCTCAAAAACCTCTGGACCCGTTTTAATTGTGGTGTTTCATCGTAATCTTTCTATATTTAAACGGATAAATATAAATAATAACAATACTACTTTCAAAGTGTTTATTTTCATAGAGTCCGGGGAGTCCGTTGCTGTACAGTAAGTCGGTCTTTGACAATGGGCCGGTCTGATTCACTGTCAACTACGATTAATGAGATCAGGAAAAAGTCATATTAGTGTTAACTAAAACTTGCACAGAACTGATATTAAGCATATATAAAATTATTTTGTATTACTATTGCTATTAATATATGCTGTAAAATATGTACTTAAAATACTTTTAACGTGATAACGTCTTATAAATCGATGAACGCTGGCTATACGCGAAAAAGCATGACTCATTGTCACGTTCCGCCTGAGCCGAGCGTGCAAGCGACTAGTTAATTCGACCGTCGACGTCCAATGCACGAATCAACGGTTCACATTCGACTAGTCGACGCTCGACGGCGTGTACACCTCAACTAGTACGTTGATACGTTGAACCGTTTACGTTCATGTTGACTTGCGACGCGACGACCGTAGACCGTCGAATCGTTCATTCTACCGATGAAATAACAACGTTGAGCAAGCGAACTTGAGCTCTAACCTTACAAGATAGAGTTTAGAATGAACAGTATAATGAAGATAATTATATCGTAATGGTAGTTTTGAGTGTGTGAAAAACTAAGTAGATGTACGGAATGTATTTGTGGAAGTACACGGGTATATTTTTATTAAACTTTCTGTTTATTTCATCTCTTTTTTCAAATAATTTAATTATAAGGTTTTAGGTCTTTTTTAATGTTAAGTATGACTAGTTCATTTATTGGTTTGTGTATATTTCATTATAGCGGATACTATGGGTATATAAATATTGTGATTTATTGTTAATAAGTACTAATAATAATAGCGTAATGAATTTTTACAAAAAATATTTAGGTGCACTTGCACTTTACTCATTTAAATATCTACTCAACATTTATTTTTAAATTACTTACACACTAGCATAATAGACAAACGTCAAGATCATCTAACTTAAATTGCGTAGACGTCGTTGTAGACGGAGTTTACGTAGAAAGTTAGTATTAGTTAACACGTAGACTAGTTGAAAAATTTAACTAGTCGAAGAATTCAACTAGTTGATCAACTCGTTGATGAACGCAAATGGACTGTCTAGTTTCGTCGACCTTTTTTACGTCGACGACCCATCGCTATAGAGGCACGATCGGCCTAAGCATTCGGCGGCTGCCTTAACTTGGAGGGGAGAAGTCGTATTTTAAAATTTTTTTTTTTGCTATTTCAATTGTGCGTTAACTGTTCGTCATTTTTCGATCTAAATTTTTATTTTTTCGATCTTACTTTTTTTTTTTTAAATAACATAAAAAATTACCATCAAGTTGGCGGGGAAAAGTCGTTTTCTTTAATTATTTTTTTTATTTCAACGGTTCGTCATTGTTCGATAAGTTTTTTTATTTGTTCGATCTTAGTTTTTTTTTTTTAATAAAATAAAAAACTACCCTCAGGTTGGCGGGAAGAAGTGGTTTTTTACATTTTTTGTTTCTATTTCAACGGTTCGTTAACTGTTCGTCATTGTTCGATAAAGTTTTTTATTTGTTCAATCTTAGTTTTTTTTTTTAATAAAATAAAAAATTTGCTTTCTTAAGTTGGCGGGAAAAGTCGTTTTTTAACCTTTTTCTTTGCTATTTCAACTGTTCATCATTGTTCGAACAAAATTTTTATTTGTTCGATCTTAGTTTATTTAAAAAAATAAAATAAAAAATGACTCTCAAGTTGGCGGGGAAAAGTCGTTTTTTTTACATTAATTTTTTTGCTATTTCAATTGTGCGTTAACTATTCGTCATTATTCGAACAACATTTTTATTTGTTCGACCTTAGTTTCTCTTCCCTGCCAACTTGAGGGTATTTTTTTATTTTATTTTTTAAAAAAAACTAAGATCGAACAAATAAAAATTTTCATCGAACAGTTAAGAACAGTTGAAAGAGCAAAAAAAAAGAGAAAAAAAACGAATTCTCCCCGCCAACTTAAGACAGCCGCGTTCGGCTTGTAACGCATCTATCTCTCTTCCACTGTCTTTTATGACGTTATCACGTAAAATTATCGCCCGTAAACCGACCCGTAGGCCCGTAGACCTTGTAAGTAAATCAGTTTGTAAGAAAAATTGTGAAAACTTGTTATGTTGTAAATAATAAAGAAATTTTCACAGTAATATTATTTTGTTTTGGTTAACCAAAAATTTTAACCGACGAAAAGAACTAAAAAGCAAAAAATAAATACAAACCTTTAACTCTTGAATATTGAGCTTATTTACGTAAACTATCAATTTTATATAAACTAATTTTGATTCGGCGCCAAACAACAAACTGATCAAAATTCTATATGTATGTAGATATGGGCTCTATAGGCTCTACGTAGGTTATTAATCATTTTATTATTTGGCACCCACTCAAAATTTGTTTAAGTGGTTTCACATATTAAGTGGTTCAAAAATCATCAGAGACTGACTTTCTTGACATGGGACCACCTTTGAGGTAATACCCTATCTAACAGAAAAAGAATTGTCAAAATCGGTTCATAAATAATGGAGGGCTGAACATACATAAAAAAAATATATATATACGGTCCAATTGAGAATCCCCTTTTTTTTCGTCGTTTATAAAAGCGTTTGATAAAATAATATTGTATACCTACGTGAATATGACCGCGTTTGGCACAGGATTGTCATAAAGCAAAACACAACCTATCGATATTTTTGTATGTTGTATAAAAAAGTACCTAGTTGCGTTTATTTCACAACTCGATTGTGTTTAACCGACTTCAAAAAAGGAGGAGGTTTCAGTTTAACCTTTTTTATATATACACATAGGTCACCCCATTACTCCAAGATAGCTAGATAGATTTAAAAAATATATATATTCATGTTTGTCAGACTATCCTAGTTTGTCCCATTGTCAGAAATAGGATTATTTTACAGGAAGGAGGTAACACTTATTGTTAGCCACCTAAGCTAATGTTGAACTCCGGCACTAATGAGAATTACTAGAGGGTTTGTTGATAAACAAAAACACCGTCTGTATTCTGATCTAACTGCTGGTTTATTGATCTCATCATATACAAAGTTCAATGACCTTACATAGTACCGTAGGTAAGCAAACCATATCGCGATATAATTCGATGTACACGCCATCTATCGAGTACTTAATAATGTCCATTACAATTTTCCTTCTTGTTTGAGTACATTTATTTGTTGGTCGTAAACATACCGCCCACCAAGGACAGTTAGTGACGGAATGTCCTTCTTAAATATCGCAACAATGATTTACTTAGTTAAAGTTTATAGCAATGAAGTACCAACTTAAATGTGTTACGTACCAAATCACTAGTATTTAATTAATAACAATAAATATAATAAATAAGACATGAACTAACTAAAAATAATATGAGTAACAAGTGTAAAGTTGTATGCAAAAACATGATAAATGAGTAAAATTAATAAAACTACTAAAACGTCTCATTGGTCTGCAACTGGTAAGATACAAAGTTTATTAACTGGTCTTTTAATCGTCGATGACTTGGTGCGCAAAGTGACTACTCGGGTGACACCATCATTTCCCGGATGCTTTTGTAAAATACGACCTAACAGCCAACGACTGGGTGGAAGATCGTCTTCCTTGACTAGAACAATGTCTCCAATCTTTGGCTCAGGTACCTTGGAAGTCCATTTATATCTATTCATAATATTAGATAGATATTCGTGGGACCAACGTCTCCAGAATGACTGTACCATCCTTTGAACGAATTGCCACCTTGTCAAGGAACTAACGGATGCACTTTCACAGTTGTAATCAGGAACAGATAGTATAGGTTCTCCGATCAAGAAATGGCCTGGAGTTAACGGTATTGGCTCCCCAGGGTCATCCAAGTTAATGATACTCATCGGTCTTGAGTTTAAGCAAGCCTCCACTTGAGTAATCAGCGTGCTAAGTTCTTCATACGTCAGGGTAGACTCGCCAATAACACGCTTGAGGTGAAACTTTGTGGACTTCACTCCCGCTTCCCATAAACCGCCAAAATTGGGTGCGTGGGGAGGAATGAAGTGCCATTCAGTACCATTTGCTTCCAAGTGGCTTGCAATTAAAGGTTGAGCATTTACCGATTGTTGCAATTCTCTTGAAGCAATAACGAACGTGGTGCCGTTATCGCTCCATAAACTGCTACAGTGACCTCGCCTGGACACAAATCGCCTAAACGCAGCCATAAACGCCTGTGTGCTCATGTCACTCACCACTTCCAGGTGTATTGCGCGAGTGGACATGCACACAAATAAACATATATAGCCCTTATATGAGCGGTGACCACGACCTTTTGTTGTCCTTAAATTAATAGGGCCTGCATAGTCCACGCCACTATTTAAAAATGGTCTTGCAGGTGAGCATCGAACAGACGGGAGAGAACCCAATACTGGAATTTTGACGCTGGCCTTTTGCCTAATACAGATAATACATCTCCTTACACATTGCTTGGCGAGGTTCCTTACTCCTATGATCCAGTAAGCGGTTCTCAAATAATTTATCATTATTTGCGGACCACCATGTAAAGTTTTATGATGAGCGTCCTCTATCAAGAGCCGAGTAAAATGGGATGTATGCGGAATAACTATCGAATGTTTCAGTTGCTCATCTAGGTGTGACTTTTCTAGTCTACCTTGTACTCTAATAACTTCCTTGTCGTCAAGGTAAGGGCATAAGGATTTAAGCTTGCTTGATTTTATTTTTAAATAACCTTTTTGTTGTAATTGTAAATATTCTGCTGTGAATTCCTCTTTTTGTGTCTTCTTAATACTACATACTAACGCTTCTTCTATTTCCTTTTTATGTAAATATGTTTTATTTTTGTTATACGGAAAAACTCTACGACAATAGGCTATCACCCTTAATAATTTCGGTAAAGATGAAAATCTTTTGAATATATCATCGTGACTGTCTGATACTAGCGCTACATGAGTTTTAACAGATTGTTCTATTTGTGTAGCTAAAGCCTTTGGTCTGTTGTAAATAATTGTATTTTCTTTTAAGAATGGAGGCCCAGAAAACCACAGTTCCGTTTGGATAAATGTACTAGGTAATACTCCCCTCGAGGCGCAGTCTGCGGGATTATCCTTTGAAGCTACATGATTCCATTGTGAGGAGCTCATAGAACTCAGAATTTCAGAGGTGCGGTTGGCCGCAAATGTCTTCCATCTGTTTGGGTAGCTATTTAACCAAGCTAGTACAATTGTGAAATCCGTCCAGGCTGTGATTCTGTCTTTTGGAATCATCAATACTTCTGCGGTTTCGTTTAATAACCTAGACAGCAGTACTGCACCGCATAACTCCAATCGAGGAAGACTAACCTGTTTGATAGGAGCTACTCGCGTTTTCGAATTTAACAAGGAAACCGTAACTCTACCTGTAACATCAGTTATACGCAAATAAATAACAGCAGAATAGGCTGCTTGAGAGGCATCGCAAAAGCCATGGAGTTCGAGATCATCGCTTGTCCTTGTACCAAGCCAACGAGGTATCTGAACCCCGGTAAGTAAGGATAACTCTTCACGGTAAGTACACCACTCTAATTTTAACTCAGTAGTTAGTTCTTCATCCCAACCGAGACCTGCAAGCCACAATTTTTGAATAAAGATTTTAGCCAGTATCACAATAGGAGCCGACCACCCCAAAGGATCAAATAGGCGAGCTATGTCTGAAATCACTGATCGTTTTGTGATGGGCCCAGTCTTCAATGGAGGGAGATTTACAGTGTACTGAAAGGAATCTTCACGGCGGTTCCAGGTAAGTCCCAGAATTTTTATAGTGTTATCTATATGTCTGTTACCTTTTCATGTATATTCTTTGCTATATCTCCTGTTATATACTCTTCTTTGTCTTTCTTCTGGTAGCTTCCTTCATCTGTGTCGTCCCTTTTTGTTCCAAGTGCTTTATTATCTAATGTGATTATTTTATCCAATAACTCCTGACTGTTACTGCTCCATTTTTGTAATGAGAACCCTCCTTTTGCTAATAATTCTGTCATCTGTTTATAGATTTCTACACCTTCTTCCACGCTACAGCATCCAGTCATTAAATCGTCCATGTAAAAACAATTTAAGACTCTGCTTGACGCATGTGGATATTTCTCACCTTCATCCAACGCCAGTTGATGAAGTGTCCTGACGGCTTGATATGGGGCTGAGGCTGTTCCAAAAGTGACTGTAACCAATTCATAGTCTTGAATCTCACTCTCAGGAGTATCACGCCAGAGTATACGTTGGAACATAGCGTCTTCATCGCCTACTATAACCTGGCGATACATTTTAACGATATCAGCTACGAGTCCAATGTAATTCACCCTCCACCTAAGAACAGTGTGCCTCAAGTCCGCTTGTAATTTCGGCCCAACTATAAGTGTATCGTTTAATGAAACTCCTTCATCGTTTTTTTCAGATGCGTTAAATACTACACGAATTTTCGTTGTGGATTTGTCGTCTCGTATAACAGCATGGTGTGGTAGATAAACTGCTACGTTCTTTTTGCAGTCATCTTCATTTACAGGTCTCAAATGTCCTAAATACTCGTATTCTTTTATAACGTCAGTGTACTTCTTTTTTAAATCTGCATCTCTTCCTAACCTTTTCTCCAACGACCTAAATCTCCTTTCCGCTATGACACGAGAGTTACCCGCCTTACACGAGGGATTAGTTTCTTTAAACGGGAGCTTGACAACATATCGTCCATCATCTCTTCGTTTCGTCGTAGCCTTGTAAAACTCTTCACACGTCTGTTCTTCTGGAGTAAGTATTTTCTTAGAACTCGATTGATCTTCAATTTCCCAAAATCGTTTCAGTATTTCATCTTCATTGACCTTTGCAAGCAATACGCTAATGTTTTTGTGGGTATTGTTTTGAACATTATTTGAACTATCAATTGCACCAGAAAGAATCCACCCTAACCTCGTACTTTGGGCAATTAGGGTACGAGATATACTTTTTACCATACCTTCCTTCATAATGCAAGCGTATGCATCTGCACCCAATAGAACGTCGATCTTGTTGGGTTTGTTGAACTGGGGATCTGCTAAATCTAATTGTTTGACATCTATCCACTCAAAACTGTCTGTATTTATTGCGTATTCGGGTAAATATGTAGTGATTTTGCTTAAAACATAGGCATTTACAATCAAATTAAAACATGGATCTAAGCAGGATTGAATATTTAATTGTACCATATATCTTGCATTTGTTGACCTGTGACCTAAGCCTGATACTATACCTTGCACCGGAATCTTTGTTAACCTAAGGTATTGGACCATAGATTCAGTTACAAAACAAGCTTGTGAGCCTTCGTCGAGCAAAGCTCTAATCACTTGATAATCCCCTGCCTTGGACTCGGCCTTTACTAGAGCAGTAGCTAATAAAACCTGTCGGGGCATGGGAATCTTATTTGTAGACACGCAAGCGACCACCGGTACATCGCTAGTTGAAGAACTAGCGACAACAGAAGCCTGCCTTAGTGCGTCCTTGTTTGTACTAAGAAGACTTAGATGCAGCAGAGAATGGTGACGTTTCTGACAAAGCTTGCATGTGGTTTGCTTTTTGCAGTTGGCTACCGTGTGATTCCCACCTAAACAATTGAAGCAAATTCTGTGGCTAACTACAAACTCACGTCGTTTGTCAACTGATTGTTTTGCAAACCCTTTGCAAAAACAAAGCTTATGACCTTCGTTACAAAACTCACATTTGAAAGTACTTGAGCTCACAGCTACCATAGCTTTTGGGGCATGCAAACTATTCATCTGAGGAGCCAATGACCGTTTTGGCTCGATGCATTCTAAGGCGCGGAAACGGTTCTCTATGAAAGTGGCAAACTGCTCAAAGGTAGGTAATTCGTTAGAATCATGGCTACTAACACTAAGTGAAACGCGGAAGCAGTGGGAGCTTCCGCGTTTCAGAATCGAGCTTAAAGGTGACTATATGAATGATTATGACATCCCAAGTAGTTACATCCACCTTTAAGTTTCTTAATGCATTAAGGCAATCATTTGTTGTATCGAGTAAGTCCTTTAAAGACGGAGCTGACTCAATTAAAATTCGTTTTTGACCAAAGAGGCGTTTTAAAATACAATTAACAAGATATTTCTTATTACTATATCTCCTTTCTAATTGACCCCAACATTGATTGTAATTGGAATCAGTCACTGGTGTTTGCCTCACTAGTTGTTCAGCTTCACCTGTGAGATGGCTCTTTAAATAATGCATTTTCTGTACATTATCTAAGCCAGTGTTATTGTGCACAAGAGACACAAATAAATCGCGGAATGTAGTCCATTCCGAGTATTTACAACTAAAAGTTGGGATTGAGATCTTTGGTAACTTAACAAATGTACTTACATTGGATTTGGACACACTCTTCAATGAACTGCCCTGTTTATCAGAGTCTTTTGCTACGTTAAATTTACTGAGCATCGACTTAATCAGACACTTATATGTAATGTATGTATCTTCGGTGCTATCATACAACTCAACGACTTTGGTTACGTCGTGAGCCTTATAAAGTTCGTGAAGTTTAGTATTATGTTCTTTAAACAGTGCCCAATCTTTCTCTAACAGCTCAGATCTTGTTTCGATGTATTCCACAGTTAATCTATCCTTAGGACTCTTTTTAAAATTCGTTAAACCCCTTTCAATAACACCTTTTAGATCTTTCATAACATTAATTATTCCCTCCATTTTATTATAAAACGATGTAAATAGTGTATATATAACTTTTAAAACTTCTGTAAACCTTTTTTTAAGTATAAAACCATAAGAATAACAACGACCAACAGTTGAAACTGTCTAAGTGTACAAAGGGATATACAAGGGGGGATATATAATACCTGATAAAGTAATGAAAAGTAAACAGAAACACAATTCATTCCTACAATTTTCGAGGGTTTCTCTCAATTTTTTCAGGATCCCACTAGTTCTTTTCGTGGGTTTAATTTTTTGTTAAAAAGATTTTTATTTTATTAATTTTTTTTATCATCAGCTCAGCTACATGAAGTGATGATTTCTAAACGCAAATACCTGATAAAGTTATGAAAAGTAAACAGAAACACTATTCGTTCCTACAATTTTCAAGGGTTTCTCTCAATTTTATCAGGATCCCATCATCAGATCCTGATTTACTTAACATGGGACCACCCTTGAGGGATGATATACCCTATCCAACAAAAAAGAATAATCAAAATCGGTTCATAAATAACTGAGTGAGGGCTGAACATACATAAAATATATATATATATACGGTCGAATTGAGAACCTCCTTTTTTTCGTCGGTTAAAAATGGATATAATCAAGATATTTGAATAATCGAAACCATCCACGGGGTATCAATATCTCATCATAGGCCGTGGCTTTAAATATTCAAAACATTTATTTTATTTTGCAAGTGGATTTATATGAAATTCTTTTGCACGTCATAATCTTTTTTCCTACCAGCACTTCGACGTAAATGGCCTGCTGAGAAGTGCGCCAAGAAGCTAAACAGTTAAGCCTATTTTAAAAAACAGAATACCTATTATCAATTCCAATAAAAGTAAGCAAATGTGCAAATGTGTGTGGGCAAACTAATACAAGCACAAATTCTTGCGTTATTGCGTGCTTACATAATACAATCCAAAATGTACCTACCTAGAAGGTACTGTGAGAATATAAATTTCTTTGAATATTTTTTTCTGAAGTAAAGATAGTTTGAATATCGGCAGCTGAACCCCACAAACAGTAGAGCATATGACATAATGTTAAGGAAGTGTCATCATCAACCAAAACTATCTCACAAAAGTCATTGATGTAGTATGACAAGTCATTTATGTAAATTAAAAGCAGCAAAAATCCTAATATTCAGCCTTGTGGCACGCCCATACGAAGACGTGCACTGAAAGAATTAATACCATTTATGTGGAACTTTTGTATTCTGCCAGTGAGATACGATTCTATCAATTTTAGTGAAATGTTTACGATACCATAATGTTAATTTCAGCAACAAAATTTCGTGGTCACCACAATCAAAAGCTTTTGATAAATTACAAAAATTCATTCAGTAAGACATCTGGATAATCAAATACCCCTTTTTAGGTACATGTTAAAATAGATATAGCATAGCACATCAGGGGCATTGCGTGTAAAATTGCTCATGGTGTACAAGTAAGAATTTAACAAAGATGATATGATTTGCCTAGGCGAAATAGTAGTCTGGTTCTTTTCTTTTTATTTATCTATGTTTTCATTGCGGTTCATCAGTGGTCTTGCGGGTCAGTGGACTGTAACCTTGAGGATATTACGGAGAATTTGTAGGTTATTTATTAACACATGCATGTTTTTCATGTTTCTTTTTTTCATTGTTATTGCACGTGATAATTGCATAATTAATAAAGACATATCTAATCATAACATATCTTCGTAAAGTATGTGACGTTGTATTAACCACTTAAACCGTTTCGTGTACGATTACAATTGTTATAGCAATAGGCTATCACTGCATATCCATACCTCGGGTACGTCCGTCTTCAAGAGATGTACAAATGATATTGTTTTATTTGGTACCTATCGATATGTCTATATAGAAATACTCATATTGGGGTATAATAAAACAAACAGCATATATCATTGAGATAGTGTATTTTTAATTCAGTCTTGAACAGACAATCGAGTTGGGAACATTGTAATACGTTATCTGTAATGCATGACGTGACGCGTTCCGTTTCGGTCACGGCGATGGAACTCGCCGCTCGCCCATACGCACTTAACTAAATTTTGTCACACTATTTTTATTTTCTTAGTATGACTGAGGAAGACGGACCTGATATTTGCGACTGTCAAAATTGTCCATGGTTCAGTTCCAGTCATATTCAGTCACCTCGTTTTATTCACCTCACTAATACGTCGGGCCCCTCCGCGGCCGGCGCGGGCGTGACTAGTGCGCGGGCGGTGAGGGGGCGGGGGCGAGGGGCGCTAGTGGGGGCGAGGGGCGCTAGTGGGGCGCGCCAGGCTCGTCGGCGGAGGGCGGCTCGTCGGCGCGCCAGTCGAGCACGCCGGGCGCCCAGATGCTGGCGAGCGAGCGGAAGGGGTCGTAGGGCCGCACGGGGCGCGGCGGCGCGCCGAAGCCGGGCGGCGGGCGCACGGCCGCGCCGTCGCCCAGGCCGCCCCACAGCCACGCTGCGGCGGCCGGCCGCGGCTCCAGCGCGCCGCCCCACACGGAGTTCATCGACCGGAAAGAGCCGTTGCTCGCCCCGACCGGCTCCTCTGAGAAATATAACCATGAACATCATTTTAATATCAATAATACGTAAACATATTTTCTCACGATTATCATGTTGATTTAAATGGTGACGTCCAGAAAGTACCACAATTTAAAAACAATTATTTTTCTACTTCATATATGGATGGAATTTGGTATTTTATATATTGAAAAATGTTGCACACTATTCGGCCGATACCGATAATATAATTATAGAATACCGAAAACTTAATCATGAAAATGTACGCCATAATAATTATATAACTTTATATTTTACATAATATAGTGCACTACTATAGTGTAATACTCTAGTATGAATTATTGATGTGGGGTAACTCCACACACATAAACAGAGCATTGGTAATACAAAAAAAAATGTGTCAGAGCTACATATGCGAAGTAAACCCGTTAGAATCACGGTCTCTTTTTAGGAAGTTAAACATTATGACACTGGTATGTCGGTATATATTTGACATTGGCCTGTTTGTGAAAAATAATATGTTTCCCAAAGTATATGAAAGCAATAGATTTTTATGTAGAGATCCTACAAAACTTAAATAACCAAACTGTAAAAGCACATTTTAGGTAAATTTGTTCTATAATGGTAATACATGTATTTAATAAAATTCAGGAAAATTGTTTTTTATTTCATAACCTATAACATTCTTAACATAATATTGTATTGTTCTCTATTTTATTCAGTAAATTTATTTAATTGTTACATTTAAATTCAATTGTATCTTGCCTGCAAAGCAAAAATGTGTTATTTTTAATGTTTGCATGCCTTAACCAATGCAGTACATGAACTTGTTACTTTATGATTTGTTACCCTGTTCCCGCAAATAAAGTTTAATTTTATTTCATTTAAAAAAAACTAAATAATGTATTTGTTTTTATTCCAAACTATGACTTTAATATGAAAATTTTATCAGTAGTATATTGTGATAAATAAAATAATTGTTTTTGGTATCGCCTGGCTGATAGCGCTTTTCCTCATAAACAATATTTGCATTTGAAAATAGCCTCTCATTATACATATACACTACTACCTGAAGCACTTTGTTAGGTTCAGATATACTGTTTTACAAGTAAACTAAATAAGCCTTTCTATATCTCTGCCTTAGTATATCTCGCTCGTAATGGTAAATACGACAGTTTATTTACTATCTTTCGAGCTAATAGGCGAATCGTCTGCGGTTTGAGAAATATTGAAAGACTACAGTAAACCATGTATCTCACCGATATAGTCGCGCGCCGGAGAGAAGGTGGGCCTGTCCACGTGGGGCGGAGGTCGCCACGTGAAGTCGGGGTCCCTGGGGGGCGCGTGCGCGGTGTGCGCGGGGTCTCCGTTGAAGTAGAAGAGCGAGTGGTCGGGCGCGGGGTCGGCGCGGCGGCGCACGTCGGAGCCGATGGGGGCCAGCGGCGCGGCGCCGCCGGGGCGCGCCGCCACTACCGAGCTCCACGAAGCGCCCCAGCGCAGCGCGCCGGGGCCGCCGGGGGGGCCCGCCGCGCCCGCCGCACCCGGGACCCGGCCCTCCGCGCGCAGCACCGGCGAGCGCGGCGGGGAGACCGCGGGCCGTTCACGGCGTTTGGATATCTTGTCCTTGCGCGTGTGGTGCTTTGCGGCCGCGGGGCGCGGCCTCGCGCCGGGGTCGCCGCCGTCGAACGCTTTGCTTCTGTCGCTCCGCCGGGGAGTCTCGCTCGCGTCCCGGCGCTGCCGACAGGGCCGGACGGCCGCGTCGACGGGGGGAACGCGAGGCGTCGCGACCGGGGACTCGTTTCGTTCGGGCTGCGGCCGATCCAGGGGCGGGCGGTCCTGGTCGTCTCCGTCGTCCGCCTCGTCAACGTCGGCGACCGGCGACGACGAGGAGGCGGACGCGGACCCGGAGCCGGTGGAGACCGCGTCCTCGTCGCCGCTGCCCTGCGGCCGATCCTCCGTCTCCGGGTCCGCCTCGTAGCCGTCGTTGGCAGCGCCGGGAACGTCGTCGGCGGGTTCGAACGCTTCGGCCTCGAGCGGCGGGGCGGCGTCGTCGGAGACGGAGCGCTTGCTCTGGTCGTTGTCCTCCTCGGAGCGCTCGTCGTCGTCCCGCGCGCCCAACACGTCCTGGCGCCAGCGCTCGAAGGCGCGCCGCTCGGCGGAGGGGTCGGCGGGAGGGCGCGGCGGGCGGCGGCGGCGCGGGGGTGGACGGCGGGGCGCCGGTGCAGGCGGTGCCTGACAGAAAGTAATAATATAACATTATAGTAGTGAGTAGTATGCAGTTTGACAGTATTATGCATAAAAATCTTAATGTATTGTTTAAATTCAATCATATAATCATTGTTGATTTTGTCAGGCCTATGTCACTCGATGTACTTGCGAGTGCTAAATGCCGGCAGATCTTATGCGCAGTCTCGCGCAGTATGGAACGGTAGACAGCGGAGCATTTTTGATGGTGATTTCCAATCGAAAAGGTCGGAAAACATTTTTATTTGATCAATAGATACCGAACAACATCTAAGAGCGAATCACCTGAGGTTCGTGCGCCAACGCTCGCAGGTCCAGCGGCTGGCGCGCGGCGGGCGGCGGCAGCGGCGGGCGCTGGGCGCGAGCGCGCCGCAGCTCACCCTCCGCGTCCAGCGCCGCCGCCGCCAGCACCAGCGCCAGCGCCGCCAGCGCCGCCAGCGCACCCGCCGCGCGCAGCGCCGGCTCCCACGGCGGCCGCGGCGCCGCGCCGCCGCAGCGCGCCAGCAGCCGCGCCGGCGCCGCCGCCGCCAGCGGGAAGCTGGCGCGGCCCAGCTCCGACCTGCGGCAGAGAACGCCGCCGTCAGCACCGCCTCTCTCAAATCGTAGACGATAAAACGTCGGTACGTCGGATCGAGACGACGTCCCACAATGTGAGATTTTGGCTGAGTTGGGGACATCCTTTTTTATGCTTTTATTTGATAGATTACGTTCAGTAGTAGCAAATAGTGGAGTTCCGACGAAATTCCTTAGATTTGTCTAGGAAATATGTATTTTCTTCGTGAAAGTTCAATGACCTATTAAAATCAATAATTTAATTAGTACTGCTAAAATATTGCAAATATTAACTTACCGAGCTTATTGTCTGATTAAATACAATAAAATACACAAATTATAATAACTTCAACGTAGTAACTTATATAATATCACAGAGTTGTTATAAATTTTTCTATTTTCAGATTTTATTTTATTTCTGAGATTTCCTTTTGTTTTTGGCGGGCCGCACCTGAGCGAGAGCGTGGCGGCGACCTTGGCGAGCGTCCAGTCGGCGGTGAACGCGAGCGTGATGGGGCGCGACTCGTTGGGCGCGAGCGTGAGCGTGGTGCAGGGCGTGAGGCGGAAGCCGCGCGCCTGGCACGCCTCGCCCGCCACGGCCCAGTCGCGCAGGCGCACGCGCACGCGCCCCGTGTTGCGCGCCAGCACCGTGCGCCGCACGCCTTCCGCGCACTCGCTCACCTGCACGATCCGAACGGGTACTGGATCTTTACATTTTGTATCATATTTTATAGGAACGTTATGTTTTTTATCGATTGATTTATGACTTCGAATCGAAAATAATTATTTCAATTTGGGATTTTTATTCGTTTAATGTATTCAGTTAAATATATAAATATGTTTTATATTAATTAAATACTTAAATTTAGTGATAAATTCCTTGAAAAAAAAAAATTGGCAGTCGTGGGACTACCTACTAAGTAAAAACTTAAACGAAACGACGAATTGGTGACATTACTTAATAAGGAGCAGGAAATTAATGTTTAGATTAGCGTCTTCTAGTGGATCTATATATTATTATGTATTATTAACGTGACTGTCACGAGTTCAGTGCTTTTTTTCCCATAGGAAAAGTGTACAAACGTTTTACTTCAAAAAGTATTTTATATTAAAAGTTAAAAATGATTTGAGAAATACAAAATTTAAAGCAATATTGGAATGACTTAATTATTTAAATATAGATATATAGTCAATGTACCTCAAAAAGTAATGGTGAATCGGTACCGGGACGTCGTCCTTCGATCTCGAAGCTCGGGTATGCGCCGCGACCCGACAGTTGAACCCCTTCCAATATGGTCAGGTTATTTCTGTAAACGTTACGAACGTAAACATTCAAAACAGAATGCTAGTATACCTACTGTTATGATGTAAATTATATATTTATAAAATATTTCGCGTGTTTTACTTTTTGCAAATAAACAAGACTTCATAGAATATTTGTGAAATAATTACTAATCGATAACGTTAAACGATTTCTCGCTTCCGCCAACGACTGAGCGTCAATAAAGTCATAAAATATATATTAACTTTTCTTATGTTATATTACTATGAATACGTTGTACGATCGCCGAACCCGATCGGTCTAATTTCACAATCGAGTAAAATGTAGCCTCACGCGCGAAACGTACAGCGAGATAGATATCGTACCTCAGGTACAGGTAGGCGGTGAGCGGCGCGGCTTCGCGCGGCGCGAACGTGAGCTTGAGCTCCACCTGCGCGTCGGGCGCCAGCAGCAGCACGGGCAGCGCGCCCGTGGCGTTGAGCGCGCGCCGCCACGTGCGCGCGGCGCCGCGCGACGCGCGCCACTGCACGAGGCGGAAGGCGCCGCGCGCGCTCTCGCCCGGCGCCTCCGCCGCCTCCGCCCCCTCCGCCCCCTCCGCCGCGCCCGCGCTGTTCAATGTTGTCCGTGTAGCGCAATAGAAAACACTCATGTACCGGAAGCAGAAATATTGAGGAAACTTTCCCTTCCGTACGTCTGAAGACACCAGTAGTGTTATCGCAGTCGATTACGACAGTTGGACGCGGAGCGAAACGGACGTTCCGCCTTATAATTTAACAAAGTACTGCTAAAACCACTGCAAAGATTTCCACAGACGTGTATTATTTTTATGCTTTAAACAATTTATACCGAACATCTTCTCTTTAATTATATACCTGTCTAGACAGAGTGACTCTAACAAATAGTGCACATAAAACGGGCTACAATTACGCACTATGTGTGAGTACGCACGTATAGTTATTGTCAACAAATTGTCACTGTGTGCGTGTTTAGGGATGCCTGCTCTAAATTATTTATTTACCTTCTTTAATTATAATTAAGAGATGAATGGTAAATAAAATAAAGTTTTAAAAGAAAACTAATTCATTACAAAACATATTAATCAAAAAACATAATAAAAAATAAAAGGTGTTTTAAGGTGTTAATGTTCTCCATCTCCTAAAAACGGAAAATAACTGACCTATTTCAAATTCAAATTCAAAATCATTTATTCAATTAAGACACTAAGTGACATTTATGACCGTTAAATTGAAGCTAGAGTTAAAATCATAGATCGGCGCAAACAGACGCCACAGCATGTACTGGATTGTCGAGGTAAATAAGGTGAAAACACCAAAATCTTCTGCCTGCTTGTGTCGATCTATAACTTCCAGTTTCCAAAATGCGTAGAGCCTTATGAGAAGAATACTGGCAAAGAAACTCATGACCACTCTTTTTAAAAGTCAGATCTTCAGGTACAATAGTGTTAGTGTTACACGAAAGGTAAACAGGATGCAAGCTGATGCCACCTGAATTTCATTTTATTGAAATGCTCCAAAAGCTAACGTACTAAAAAATAAAAATCACTCAGTGATACCGTTGAAGGTTTGAACTTATTAAACATAGAAATCATTCAAGGTGCACATCTACCTTCATTCAGTTACAAAATCTACTGTTAAAAATAATTCGTGGCTGGATTAAGAGGCTAGAGTTGCAGTTGATCGAACCAAAATAATAGTATAGGCTAAAGCATCGCTGACTAGGCCGACCAGTCACCCCAAGCAGCACCCGCTCACGAGTATGACGCATGGACCAGCCATCACCTCCTTCGCCATATCAGAGGAAAAGAAATGATGTAAGGAATTTGATCCAAAGTATGCAAGCGAAGTTTCAGGAGTGATTGTTAAGAGAGGAGGACATACTTGTTACCAACAAAAAGTGACAAGTGCAGTACTTTTCATTTATATTGATTTTCTTTTGTTTATGTTTTTCATTTAAAATGGCTAATTTCATTATAAAGTTTAAAAGATCATTATTTTAAACAACTGTTAGCCTACATTGTAAGCAATAACAAACAAGTTAAACAATTGATTAACTTTATTGTTTTCGTAATACAAATCATACAGCAAAACAAATTAGTGGCCCTTATTTAGTTTTGAGTAGTATATTAGTAATTAATATGATAATGGATACTCTTACAGTTTATTCTCTATTTATATTATTTGTAACCTCCAGTGACAATGGCTCGGTGAGAAGAATTGTGTGTGCGCGTGAAAGCCTTAACGTTCTTCTCTCCGAGGGACTGGTGTTTTCTTACATATACGGGGAGCACAAGGCCTTGATAGAAATATCTACAAATATCGGCAGTAAAATTACTCACCGGTTTGCTGAGATCAAATTTCTTGGCGATACAAACGTCAATAGTCCGTCATGGGGATAGGAAGGATTTAGTCAAGTCAATGGCCCAATGAGGCTCGGTGGGGTCAAATGGAGCAGCCAGAGCGAGTCGGTTTATTTCAACACCAATTCTTTAAAATACGCACGCTAGGAGGCCCGCAACAGTCACAGGCGGCACACAATACGTAAAGGTTACGTCAATTAACAGAAAATTAAAAAAAATACTTGGATTTTTAAAGTACGCTAACAGTCATTACAATTCAGAGAGCAAGCTATAGACAAGAAATGACAAAAAGATCAAGCGCTTTTTATGGTGCGTTTACACGCACGCCGTGCAGCCTGGCAAGCAGCACGGCACGCAGCTCGGCGCGCAGCCTGCCACGCAGCGTGCCAAGCAAGCTTTCCACACCAGGGCTGCCAGTAAGGACAACTTATTTTATACCGCTAAGACTCGGAAATTATACAAAATCATGTACTATTATACAAAATCAGTATTGTACAACTATAGAACGTCACTCTTTGGGGATTTTAGTAAAAGGTGTTTTAACTTTAACGTATAAGGATTTAACAGTTTATCACAGATATGATTTGTTTTAAGTATCTCTATGTGTATGTACGTACTTTTTACGCTATAACATCAGCAATGACATTGTAGCCAATTATACAATATGCAATCTACTAAACAAACAGGATACAAAAGATAACCGATATTATACCAATTTTGTATCCAATTTTACAATCTGGCAGCCCTGTTTCACACACTTGCAGGCATGGTCCGTAGGGTATTAGTGTTCTGTGGACATGGTAGTCAGCACAGAGTACTTTATTATAACTGAAACGGTAGTCAGTGCAAACATGGGAGACAATGTAGTCGTAGATCTCGTGGGAGCTACTGCTTTGGGCTTGATCTATTTTTATTAAAAAAAAAACAGCCCGACATAATTATGCATGCGAAATCTTACTCAAAACTATTAGGTTTTACAACTAAAAAATCATTTATGGTGTAAAAACACTTTTCAAGTAGCCAAAACTTTAAATTTGATTTTTTTATTTGACATGCGGTATAACTATTTTTACATCGAAGAGTGCTTTTACATAATTCGTTTCTTATTTTAGTGGGATCTCTTTTAATGAATTTACTATCCTCGCTAACTTTTGAATATAATTTTTTATTATTTCTAATAAACATGAACATAAATAACCATGATAAGCATTGGGGGCGGCTTCTTCATTAACTGTGTTTCGTAACTGTTGTAAGGCATACATAAATCTATTTTATTTACTGCACATCATTGATATGCGATTAGTTACAATTCTCTAATCGTCAATCAATCAATCAATACTAACTTTAATCCTACGAATTGGCACTATTTTGTTTCATATTTTTTTGGCCCTGATAAACAATATTAATTTTTACTAAAAGAATAGTTCAGAAACATCTTTCTGAAGTCTTCTTTTGCTTTCGATTCGTGCATGATAAAGGTTCAGACCATTCCGATATATTTGGTATCGTCAAAAATGAATTCGATCGTTACGTCGTCTGTACGCCACGAAGATGAAAACTATACTAACGCGGCCGAGCGCGTGTGTGTGTGTAAACAGGCACACAAGCACATTCACCCTTTGAAGTGTGTCAAAAAACCGACAGTCGTCCCGATCGGCGCCAAGCGCGTGCACATTCACGCAAGCATGTGTAACGTTGTATTAAGATACGTCCTTACAATTAACGTGTACAGAGCTAACTACTCTAAATTATGGTACACATAGCGCGCTTACGCATCCCTAAACGGCGCTGTTATAAAACTGGTTTCGTTGTTCGGTCCGTTCGGGCGGTGTCATTTTTTCTGTGTGACAGACTCAGAGAGCTTTCTAACGCTTATACGCACACCCGTGTCCTCCGTGTACTAATAATAAATATTTAAAGTGCCGTGCTATTGATCCCTCTCGGGTAAGTTTCCTTGTAATTGTGCTTATTGTGATTGTGTGTTTAATGTAACGTTGTGACTGTCCTCTGTTCCTCCCGCTGTATCTGCTTAGCAATCCTAAACTAGTAGAAGGGTTACTTGGTCTTGACCGGATAGGTTTTTACGGCCAAATAGCTTAGCCTACCTTGCTAATCACTGCCTAACGGGATTCCAGGATCACGACGTATCCTACAGGATCGCCACTACATTGCGGTTCCTGCTTGGGGGCGAACAAGCCTGAAACACCTTGCGCTAATTGCTAACAGCAGGACGAGCTAGCAACAGTGGATCCCTGGACGTCTCGCCGATTCCAGTCAGGCCAGTGCCCTTACTGTTATTCTTTAAATCTTCTCACCGAAGCCGCGGAAACAAGATTATTATAAGGTTTATACAAAAGTACTTTTTATTATTGACCCACCTACCTACATCTGTGGACTAGAAAGGGTTCTTTACTAGCCCCGGTCACACATGCACAAACAGCCTGTTCACATGCTTGCGTCGTTGAATGTCGGTTTGAACGCGAGCGTGTGAACGCACCCGTTTGTCGTCCCGATCGGCGGCAAGCGCGAGCACATTCACGCAGGCATGCACAAACAGCCTGTTCACATGCGTGTGCTTGTGCATGTGCTTTGAATGTCGGTTTGAACGCCAGCGTGTAAACTCACCATTACAATGACGTTCTTTTGACATTACGTTTAATTTCTGCTTGGGCATAGACAAAGGTGGTTCACAATATTATTATTTATATTTATAAGAATTAAATGAGATGATATTTATAATGTTTATTGTATTCGCGACGCAAAAAAAACAGTGTCGTACCGCGTGCGACTTCTCATGCCGAACAAGCGTGCTAGGGCAAAAAACCTTTCACGCTACGCGTTAGCAAGACGGCTAATTGTATGAAGTGTCGTGTGATTGCAGTTTTTTGTGGGGTTATATTGAAGTTTTTCAGTAATATTGTTACGAATAACCCGCCATCTATTGGCGACTGGGGAAGTCGTATAGAGCTACAAAATAAAGACACACGCCATCTGTTGAGGCAACACGGAACTAAGTAGTTAGTAACCCATTAATAGAAAATAGTAGTTTGTTTTAGAGGCTTCTATTTGTTTTGTAGAATTTACTAGAGGTGTCGCAATTTTTCTAAAAATACCGTTTTGCTATATAAAGCGTGGCATTGCGGAGTTGTTAGTTAGTTTTCAAGTGAGTGTCAAGTGAGTTTAGTTTCAAGTTCGTGTCAAGGGAATTAACAGCGACTTAAGTGTAAGTGAATTAAGAAGTTAGTGATAATAAATTATTGTAATTGTGTTGTTGCTAGTTTCCCTGTGTATTTCGTGATCTATTAAAATAAAGTGTCTATTTCGGTAACAATCTGGTATAATTCTCTAATCCCGAACCTCAGCTAGTAACAATATGATCTCTATTCGTTATAACATAACATATAATAACACCACATTATACTCACAGCGACAGCGGCCCTCCCACCACCGCTTGTACGAGCAGCGGATGACTTCGCGACGGGTTTCTCACGCGGATCTTCAGGGGTACCGCTCCCCCCACCCCCGCCAGCCCCGCGTCCCCGGGCGAGGCGGCCAGGCGCGGCCACCACGCGCTCACCGCGCCCGCCACTGGAATCTGGGGGCAAACGATCGGCTACCTGAGTCGGTCTGCACGGACGGCGCAATCATTAAAGCGGTCGCCTCGCCACCGCTTCGCGCTCAGAGCTGGGAGTTAAAAAAAAACAATAATCCCTAAATTTTTTTTTCGTATTCGTCTTTAAATATTCGTAAAGTACCTTGCGACACGGGAATGATTCCTAACGCGGGAGGAGAGGTCAGGGGTTACCTGCACGACGTGCGTGGTGTGCACGTGCAGGGAGATGTTGTGGCGCAGCGGGCGCTGCAGGAAGCGCGCGTAGCGGCCGGCCTGCAGCGCCGCGTCCAGCTGCAGCGCCGCCTCGTCCGGCGCAGCGCCGCGCCGCTCCCACGCCGCGCCCTCTGCAGACAATGTACCTAAATGAGAGCTTCATTCGTTGCGACGACGCGGCGACGGTCGCCGATAAATAACATGTTTTGGTTCCATTGAACGCATTCAAATACAATATCTTTTTTTCAAAAAGCATTCATCTTTAGAATTAACCTTAAGAAAGGAACGGTAACGATAAACACGAAGGGATTTTAGTTAAGAATTAAACGATCGCAATGAGAATTAAAATCTGCCTGTGAAGAAGCCGAGACTATAACCTACTTCAAAATAAAAAAAAATATATTTGAAAAAATGTTGATTACTTCTGAAAAGTACATTTTCAACCACATGCAGTTATAAATACGAATATGATGAGATAGGTAACATACCGGGTGTTTCAATATCAAGTCCAGTGTAACAATCGGGCTCGCAGAGTTTCTCGGCAGCGAACAGAACGGTGCCGACGGCGTGGCGCCCGCCTGACACCTGCGCCGCCTGCGCTCCCTGCGCCGCCTGAGCATCCTGCGACGAGGAGCCCTCAGCACCAGAGCTGTAACACATAGCCGCCACGTACTTGACAATGTTTCAGTATCATTTTATAAATAATAATACATTTAAAATCTGCATTAAACAATTTGAGTTAAGAAATATGTATTATGTACCAAAAAGAAAACCAAGATTACATTGAATCATATGCCTGTAAAATAAAAATTAAATTTGTTATTTTTTTATTATAAGCTAGCTGGTAGCCGCGACTACGTCTGCGTAGAATTAGGAGTAAATATTTTTTTCTAACTTTTCTACCTTTTAGAAAATAATTTTATTTTTATTAGCTATTGACGAGATTACGAGATTAATTTTAGATGTGTAAGCGATTAGTAGGTGTGGGTCATTTAATTAGTAAATGAGTTCAAGTACGCAACTCACAGGAAGGAGAGGGCGGGGTTGTCGGGCGGGAGCGTGACGTCCACCACGCGCATGGCCAGCGCCATGCTGCTCTCCAGCACGAGCGGCGCCGACGACCACGCGTACTGCACAACCAGAGGGAAACATTTTAACTCTTCTGCTAGAAAAGTTTCATTACAATTTATTGCATTAAACTTCTAGAAGCGGGACTTGAAGTGCGATTTATGCTTGGATGGAAGTGAATAAGACGTTTCGGTAGTTATTAAGTTCTATATACTATGTAAAGTTGTCTTTCTCTTTCTCATTCTCTCTACGTTCACACACGGCCGTCTGATCCCAAACTAGGCAGGGCCTGTATTATGGTAACCAGATTGCTGATATACATACTTATATATTTCTAAATACATACATATAATAGATAAATTACACTCAGACACAGAGCAAATGATCATGCTCATCACACGGTTTATTTGTCCTGGGTGGGAATCGAACCCACGACCTCTGGCTCAGCAGTCAGGATCACTAACCACCAGACCGACAGGCCGGTCGGTCTTATTTTCTCAAATCTTAATTCTCGTTCAATTGTCGAACTGTGCTTAGAAGTCCTATTTTTTACTAAGATAATGATGCGTTCGAGTCCCTGGCGCGCTTTGCACGTGCTACTCGGAGGTGAATGTGGCAGTGTGATACTGACCGGCGCGGAGTTAGCGAGCGTGAGCGCGTGCGCGTGCAGGCGGCCCGGCAGCGAGGACAGCTCCACGCGCGCCGTCGTGATCGCGCCGGGACCGGACGCTCCGGGCGGGCTCGCGCGCAGCTGCACGTGCCCGCTCAGCGCGCCCGCGCGCGCCGGCGCCACCACCGTCAGCCGCGCCCACACGCGGGAACCCGCAGCCACGCAGCGCTACACACGCGTACATATGTATTTTCCTTCAAAATATAAAGCTACAGAAAGAAACACAACAAAACGGCCGAACTATTTTATCGAAATTTGGAGCGATTCGAAAGTAATAATATACCAACACAGGAACCCGGCGAGGGCGGCGCGGCGCCGGCCACGGGCTCGGCGCAGTTCAGCAGCCCCAGCTGCGCGCCCGGCAGCGCCACGTGCAGCTCCAGCACGCACAGCGCCGTCACGCCGCGGTTCAGCAGCGCCGCGCCCACGCGCCGCGTCGACGACGCGCCCAGCGTGCCCAGCCGCAGCGCGCCGTCCGCCGAGTTCGGCCACTCCCACTCCTGCGGACACACACACCGTCAGCTACCCGGCGGGACGACTACCCGGCTCCGGCTGGGCGGGGCACTCACGATATCGAGCCGGCCGCTGTACACCAGCAGCGGCAGAGTGTAGTCGCTGACGTTGGTGCGCAGCACAAGATGCGTGCGCAGCGGCGCGTCGGGCGCCGCGCTGCGCAGGCGCACGCGCGCCGCCGCGGCGCTGGCGCCCGCCGCCACCGTCTTGCCCGCCGCACCCTCCACCTGCGCACCGTGGACCGTATACACACATAAACACATATACACACTTATTATAGCTCATCACCTTACAAAAATCGGCCGAGTGCGAGTCCCACTCGCACACGAAAGGTTAAGATTTAACAAAAATGCCGAAAAAATCACGTTTCTGGTAGAGGGACTCTCCTTCATTTTTATATTGTTTTATGTTTATATATTGTTGTTATAGCAGCAACAGAAATAAACACTTAGTAATAGAGCACCCTTTAGGTACGAAGCCCGAGTAAAAGTAATAAAAATACAAGGAGTTTTGACAATGTACTACTACATGACATAATATAAAAATTGTAACTACGAAAATCTCACGTAGTCGTAGCGTTCACTCCCTAATTATTTAAGTCGTTGGTTCTTTGACTGTCCTCGAACTAACCTCAAAATATTGTTCAAAGTCTGGTCCAAAGTCGATCCTGGCGATATGTACGGGCACGGGGAACTCGTTGCGCACGCGCACCTCGCGACTGCTCAGCGCCTCCTCGCGATTCGAGGTCACGAAACTTCGCACATAACCAAACATCGACATGTTTTACATTTACATGTATCACTGATCACTTATATGCAGATTTTAATAATTTTAGATTTCAAAAGCATAAATACAGATATACATATTACATTTATTATCTATATAAAATGAAACTTGTACTAAAATAACCTTGTTTTAAATTACAATAGATATTTCAACATAAAGAGAAATTGAACTACTTTGTGTACAAAAAACAATTCAATGAATTTATTTTTGGTAGGATTATAGTAAACTAATCACTATGCACAACCTTTAAAAATGGATATATAGAGAAACGAATAAAGGTTTAAGATCAGATGAAGCAACAGCAATTCATGTGATAGCATTTAACCATTCCCTTCGATGAACATTTATTGTAAAAGTGACCTTATAAAGCCATTGATAATTGGGTATTTTTCGTAAGACCTGATTGTTAGTTTTACCGCTTGTTGTATTTCAAGCGTTCCAACCATACAAACAAGCGGTAGTAGCATAACGTATTGACAACTGTACTTAATGGCACACGTCCTTGGTGTAATAGGGTATTGCGAGTACTCACTGCAGCGCGTCGGGCGTGAGCACCAAAGTGCCGGGCAGCACGCGCACGCTGTAGGGCACCGCGGCCCGCCCCAGCGACACCCACCCGCCGCACCAGGCCCCCTCCAGGCCCGCCGCGCCCTCCGGCCCGCCGTACCCCGCCCACATCTTGGCATCTGCCGGTATCACACTACACATAAGCCGAACCCTTTGTACTGTATTCGCTAATAAAACGTATACGTTGAAAATTAACTAATATTATCATTAGTTTAGGAAGGACTCCGAAGGACTGATTGCTATAAATGACGTTAGGACTAGAGTCCCCATACACAGGGCATTCGATCACAAGACGCGAGTTGTCTATTCGGCCACTATAGGCGTAGCGCCTACAAGGCTCACACGAATTTACAGAATGTCTGACACAAGTGGCGATGAAACTATAATTTTGGCTTATTATCTTTACTTAAAGCAAATTAATCGTCGTAACAATTAACGCCTTTCCTACTGTTACCCGTGCTAGAATATTCTATTACCTAAGAATACTACTGAATATGATTTATTAGCACATATATAATTCGCACTTGTGTGAACCTAAAATACGATAGAGGTTCTATTTTTTATTTTGTTGGTAGCATTAAAACACAATAGAGGTTCTATTTCTGTTATGTTGGTAGCTTTTTTTCGAGACATAAGCGGTTTAGTGGGCAACTTCACTCTCATTAATGAGCGGTTTAGCGGGCAACTTCAACCTGTTACTTTTGTGTGACGGTGATGCGCGCGCATCTTAAAGTTTCACTCTCATAATTTTTTCATAACGCGCCTAAAGAAGTATAACTTCAAAAATGTGGTAATTAAATTAAACTTGTTACTTTTCAAACCAAAGTGTTTGGATGTGTAGAAAGAGATGTTTATAAGTATTTAAATAAAACTCCTAACACTACACACTAGGACAAAATTATTTAGGCATTTTACAGTAGTAATTATATTAGTAACTTTCATAACATTGAATTTTAACAGATTTCAATCACTTCTTGTAACGTCGATAGGGTAGCAAGCAGCCTGCAGTTAAAATAAATTATGTGAGAGTCCGTAGGAATTTAAGTGTTAAATAAGTCTAAAAGACTAACTAGTCTAAAAATAAGATTCGTCATTATTTTCAAGATAGTCATTAATTTTTAATTGAAAAATCTAATTTTAAAAGTTTGACGTCATAACCCTTTATTGCATATCAGTTTCTACGGAACGTATCGTTTTCATATTTAATAAAGAGACTTGACCGTCCATTGCCGTATTCAAAGGTATGTTGAAGGAGCATCATAAGTCCGGCCCAATAGGGAACGTGCACAAACTATAGGTGGCAGCACAAATCGATGCGAGAGCAGCAGTGTGGTGAAAAAAAGATTTTTTTTAGAACTGTTTTCATGTTGCCGTACATGTCTAAATTATATTTAATTTTTTTTTATTGTTGTTATGATTGAAATGATAAAATATGGGTTTTTGCCGATTAGAAATGATTGTCAGCGTGGCTAGACTTTGTCAAAAGACCAAAAAGAATTATGAAAATGTATTAATAACTGCCAAAATTGTAGCTCAATCGAAAATTTGTAACGTTTATGACGTCAGAGTCAAGTATTGTCTACGTAAAAGATTGGGATTTGCGCCACCAGGTGGCAGAGCCACGGTCGTGCACCTGGTGTCGGGCGCGGTACTCACAGTCGAGGGTGAGCTGCGCGGCGCGCGCGAGCGGCTGGTGCGGCGCCGCGTGCGCGCGCGCCGGCGCCACGTGCACGCCCGGCGCCGCGTGCGCGCCTGTGGACAACCCGTCATGCACACTGCTCGTAAAGGAGGCCATATCGAATAACTTCTTATGACTGTTTAGATTGAGTTCAAATTAACACCACAAATTATTTGCTCTACACGCAAGACGGCATTATACATATATGTATATAAAATATACATAAATGTAGTTTGCGATCGCCTTGTATAGCAGTAATGAAGGTTTTCTGACCAATAAACAGATGCAGTGTTTTTAAAAATCTGTTTAAAAGAATAAGTCTAAAGTAAAATACCTTTTTTTTTTTTTTATCGTGTGGAAACCCCCACGGGTCAAAAATAAAGTAAAATACCTACTGTGTTGCAGTATTGATAAAAAAAAACATTTTCAATTTCTTAATGTCATTATGATGAAGAAAATCCTTTATCATAATGAAAAACAGGATAGAAGGATATTATGGCCGATTACCATTTCCATTAGCGGTGCCCTTGCTCTCCCCGTTGTGCGTAGGGCCCTCCGTGTAGGGGGGCGGGGAGGAGTGCGCGGGGGGCGTGGCCGAGCAGCGCGCCGCCCACACGCCCGCGTCCAGCGACACGCCCGAGCTTGCACTGTTGCCCACGGAGATGTCGAACTGAGAACATTTACATTTAGCTACATTACAATCATTTACACGTGAATGAAGAACAAGAAATGATGTCATTAAAAGTAATTCTTTCATCGAACAAACACCAGTAGTCCGCCGCCCGTTATGTTGGCCTGCGGTATAACACTGACGCGACAGGTCGTGACTGCACAACTACACTCACCCGGTCTGCGGGGTCCCGCGAGCCCCGCGTGCGCAGGCGCAGCTGCAGCGGGCTGGCGAACTCACCCGCCGCCGCCGAGCGCGCCTCTACACACACCACCAGCCCGCCGCCCGTTATGTTGGCCTGGGGTGTAACAAAACACTGTATCAAATACCTATATCACAAACAAATGACAATAAAGATATTAAGCTGTATTTAAATGAACGAAACGGAACTGATATTTTGGATTCAATGGGTCCTATAAACATGCGGTTTGACTGCCCACAAGGAAGAACTATGTGTAAAGATTTTTTTTTCAAAGTGAATTATCTATATCGTTAATGTCACGAACACCAAGTCAATCAATCCCACAAATATGTAAGTATAACACAATTTTTCAGCACACAAGCCGTTAAATAACTGTTGTTAAAATACGCATTACAGTAGTCACTAAATGCACCACCCTAGAATGGTATAAAATGGTATAAAGCTTCCGGCACAGTTCTCACAACTGCCATAGGCCCCTAGCCTGTGTCCGCTGCGGCGGCGAACACCCAGCACACAAGTGCCCTCGCCCCAAAGACCAACCGCCAACTTGTGCAAACTGCAAGGGGCCACACCCCGCTAGTAGTGTAACGTGCCAAATCTTCAAGCGAGAGGCACGCAACAAAAAAGCGGGCCTGACACCCTAATGGCTGAGGCTAACCCGGCAGCAAAGGCTAAAACAAGCGGAAGCGTCGAAGGAAGAAGACGACACCCAAAGAGTCACCCCCACCTGCGGTGGAAGCAGGAGGGGAGAAGACTGATGTCCCGGAAAGGGACCAGCTCGCTGCCCTACTCACGCTGTTCGCACAGCGTGTGAGGGCCGGTGAAATCGACATCACTGGCATCCTAAAATCTCTCCCCACCAATGGCTAAGCCTTAGAGGACACAATCCAGACCTATCTCTCGACCCCCCTCGCCCAATCTGAGGGTGAACTGCTAGTGACCCCGAGTGAGGTTGCCGCGGTGATCCGAAGGACCAACCCCCGAAAAGCCCCGGGTGAGGATGGTATACCAAATACCGCTACATCGACTTCCCCTGAAGACGCTGGTCGCCATAACTCAGTTGTTCAACGGCATCCTGAGGACCGGCCACTTCCCGACCACCTGGAAGAAAGGCCGAGTCATCACACTTTCCAAACCCGGCAAGGACCTCAGGAGACCGGAGAACTACCGGCCCATCACCCTAAAACGGCAAGAAACCCTATCCGATATTGCTAACCCGAGATCCTGCCCCTACCACTCAAGACCTCTAAGATGCCGTCATTGAGGAATAGGACAACTTTTCTCAAGAAACCGTTTTAAAATTAATTAGGTCCATGAGGGACAGCATATCAAAACCAAAAACCCTCGAACTTTTTCTGAGAAATGAATAAATTGAATTACAAATGGTGTACCATGGTCATACGGTTACCTTTGAATAAATATAGTAAAATAGTTTTAAAGAGGTGCGATTTTTGTGACGCTGAGTGTAGTTACTATAGATTCAGTAGCGGAATAGCGCAATAAAAATATGATTAATATGTTTAAGTTGTTAAGTTGCACATCCACAAAATAACTATTAAATATAGCTGTAAATGACAAATAAATAAAAATGCGTGAAACCTCCACAGTGATGATTTTTTACGGACTCGTTTCATTACACTGATGTTTTGTATACACAAAAAATATATAAGTATATTATAAATTATTATAAGCGTTTTAAATATCATTGTTTTACCACAATGTTGTATGAATTTCATTGTTATGCAAGTGGCGCAAGAATAGCAATATATGCTATCAAAGTGAGGAGTATCGTAGGCTAGCGTGCTTTTTGAACCACTATCAGTGAGCATATTTAATATTAAAATAAAATTTATATCGAGTATTCATTGATGGCAAACCAATAAACTAACTTTCGCAATTAATTCTGAAAATGATTGCGCCATCTGTATCACCATCGACGCTTGATTCACCTCTTCGTATGATGTGTATGTACTGTTGGCGAGCGTACCTTGATCCGTATGTAGGCGGTGAGCGGCAGGTGGTGCGCGTGGTGGGGGTGGTGCGTCTGCTGCGGGTGCTGGTGCGGCGCCAGGCGCAGGCGCACGAGCGCGCGCGTGGCGCCCGGCGCCAGCGCCCACGCGGCCCGGGGCGCCGCCGCGCCGCCGTCGGGCAGCTGCAGGCCCAGCCACGACCCCGACGAGTATACCTCACTCACCTGCAACACGCAACAACTCTTTACAGTGCGCTATTTATACTGAACTGGCTTTTACCCACCACTGCCGATGTATTATAGATTTGGTTAATAATTTCAAGTATCTTTCGAGAACAATATTTTTTTTCCTGGATGAAATCCAAATGTTTTAAAGAAAGAAACGAATAAATTTGTTACTTTGTTGAGGTCTTCAAATTTTTATGATGAACGGTCAAGTAGTTAAAGTACCAACAATCTTACGGATAGGCTATATTCAGAAGATGGGCGTTGAGCGCGTGTTTTGATAACATTAACGCACTTCAAAATACAGTCACCATGTGAACACTATAACAACCCAACATGCCTGTCATGTGAATGTACCTACTCTTAGGATTCAAGGTTAAGAGGCTATGCTAGAATTTATATTAATGAACTAAAACATAAAAGCAATTGTAACATTCAACTACGAACGAAAATAACGACGGAAATAAAAAAAAAATAGCATTATAGTTTTGACAATTAAATTTAATACCAGAAAAATGTTTGGTTTAAATTTACTATCTACCTTAAACAAATGCCTCGAAGGGGTCTTTTCACATAACATTGTCGTCTACTCGACTTCAGACAACGTGAAACGTTCAGCACTACCAACTAATCTAATATTTATATAAAAACTACTCATGAAGTCATGTAATTTCATTACTAGAAATACAAACTTTAACATAATTATTGTATTTAAATAGTCTCTATCAAGTTACGGATATCTTATAGGAATTTTTGCATCAATAAACAACACAACAGGAGTAGTGGAAATACACCTAATCTCAACTGTGTTTTAACAAGACTCACTGAACATACAACTGTCTAATTAATGTATTGTGTAGATCCTTGTTTTCAAGACCGTATTGTTAAGTTGATGTCTATTTTTTGTTATAAAACTCTTTTTGAACACGTTTTTATTATTTTACCTGTTACTAACTATGTAAACTAATCTTGGAAGTCGAATTTAACCAACTTATAATAAAATTGTCGTCCCGATTTGAAACTTTGTAAATACATATATGTAATACCGATAACAATACAAAAATTATGTTCCATCGAGCTGCTCTGATGATAGAATCCGGAGGTGGATTCTATCATCATGGTGGTAGAATTCTTCAATGGTTACTAGTAAACACGTTGAGTTTGGACTAATTTGGTTTGTTTTGACGAGTCGAAATTCGAGAAAACTACACTTGGTGACGTGGGTCTGTGTAAAGTCTGTTTTTAATTTTTTTTCAAACTATAATAATTATTATAATAATATATTAGCTTCACTTAAACTAACTATGTATGCTAATCTTGGAATTCAATTTTAACCTACTTCTATTGCCATATACGTAGTTTGAATGACAATACTATAATTTGGCATTTTGGATCTGATCTCATGATGAAGCCAGGAGGTGGATAGTGGAACTCTCCAGCGGCTGTTAGTAATCCCCTCAAGTTTGGGCTCATATGATTCGTTTTGGCCGAGTCCAACGGATTAGGTTTAGTAATGATGGTCTGAAGATGGAGCAAGGAGGTGGATAATGGAACACTTTTACTTTTTATTTGGTTCGCTATTAAAATGTGTTTTACATTTACAATAATCGTGTTGAATTGCAAATCGTGTTGTTTATTTCATTATTATTATAAAATGTAATTTTATATTGAAAATTACTATGAATTTTCCCAGAGAAATTTCCAATGATTTTCCACTCAGAATGATGGTCTGAAAACACTATTTTAGGATTCGGTACGGTGTGACTTACACCCTGTATACAATATATAGAATAATGTATTTATAAATTTATTAAATTAATTACTTTGGCCTGAATATATTAATCCATTTATTTTCATTTATATATTAATACCGATATAGTTATTATTGTCAATATAAACAATGTCATTAAATTGAATAAGTAGGGTTTATGGACAGTAATTTTTATTTTTTATTTACTCTTTCATTGTATTTATTAGTTTAACACTGAACCGCAAATTGAAATACATCGGTATCGCTTGAATGTCACCAATGTGTTGCTGAAAGTCCGTGCTGCATCGTTTATTGTGATACAGCTTCAGGCTGAGCAACAACTCTTTTTAACCCCCGACGCAAAAAGAGGGGTGTTATAAGTTTGACGTGTCTATCTGTGGCATCGTAGCTTCCAAACGAATGGACCGATTTAAGTGCGATTTATTTTTGTTTGAAAGGTGACTTAATCAAGAGTGTTCTTAGAAATAATTCAAAAAAAGTTTTTCTAAACTATAATTTATTCCTTAGAGAAACAAGAGAGAAGCACTAGTCATCGTCGTTGGATTGAGAATATAATATTTACAAGTTCTAAAATCATAATGTAACAGAAGAATCGGTTTCTCGAATATAATTTTAGCAAATCTTTCTAGAGGTAAAGCAGTAGGTTTACGTCGACAATTAAACTTTCAAAGTATGCGCTTTGAAACAAGTCAATGATTGTATTAAGTCAGAAAAATGGAAACATGAATCAAAGATCGTTATTAAATCAAAATAAATCTGCAGAATCCGACAGAAACAAATTTTCTGCTCTGTACTTCGCAAGTTATAGCATTAGTATTTGTGTGTTTGTGTTTCTATTAACCTTCTTTAGAATCTTTGAAGTCAATCGAGCCTTGACAGCTTAGAGAATGAATTAATTATTATAAGCATTAAGGCTAACCACCTTCTTTACATCAAATCAATTAATTAGAGCATTGTAATAGAATATTTATCGAACGCATTTACTTGCTATAGAGGTAGTTGTCGACCATTGCGATGAGTTTGGAGCGACTGCGACTGCATAAACAACACAAACTAATAGCAACAGCTGCAAACATAACCGGTATTATGTCCATGCGGATTTATATTGGCATTTAATTGTAAACACAGACAGTTTATTTTTATACAGACGGAGTTAATGTCAACGCGGACACTTATTCAAATTTTGGTTTTTGATTTTATAATTATAATTTTAAAATAGAAGAAAATATAACGTTACAAGTTATTTTGATGACAAGTCTTGACAATGATTTAGAGGTTTATTTTGAAACTAATAATAATAGGCAATTATTATTTATTTATTCAAGTAACCAGGACACACATAAAATTAGTAGTCTTAAGAACAGACTATTGTTAGTAAAATGACAAAACTAATATATAAAATACAAAGCACATACAAAAGAAGAAACTTAAAACAGAATAATAGTTGACTGCACACACGGCACGCCGTTGCTACATTCCATGTGATCGGGCACAACGTCGGCCCACATATGTCAAGCCCATTGGAGGTGGACCACACCCTGCGCACGAGGGATCTACAGTATCCACACCTCTCAAGCATAATTGGGTAGAAGCGAGCTTCTCTTGCGTCTGCTAATATGCCTCATGCACTACATCAAGGGTTCAAGCGGTTCAGCCTCACTGACACCCTAAACGCATCGTTGTATTGAACACGGAGAGCGCTGTACGATCTTGGAGTAAACCTAGCCCATAGTCAGCACGTGTAAATGGTACAATACAAGAGGCTCGGAAGAGCGTGAGTTTTACGCTCGGTGAACAACGTGGACAACGCTCTTCGCTCCGGTCAATGTCTAAGTCATCGGTAAGATTGGGGGTTGACATATGAACAAGATATTTAAATTTAAGTAGTATTTTTAAGATTTCACTATTGAGTCTGTCAGGGAGAGCACTTTAATTTCTTTTACCCCGGCCTCGAAGGCCATGTTTTCAGACTTGTTCACATTATATTTCAGATAGAACTTTCTGCCAGCACATCTGCGTAATTGATGTTGTTTACGCATAATTTACCGTCTATGTAACAACCAAGCCTAGTAATAAAGCCTATCATTACCTAGATTCTGACCGCGGCTTCTTTTTTTTTTGTAAATCAGGTGTCCTTCGGGAACAGTTGATTATTTTCAGAATAAAAGGTATCATGTCCTTTTACTTTTACCTACGACAACGTGCATGCATTTCATGATGATCGGTGGAGTAGTTAAGCGTGATATTAGTTAGATGTCCCCCCGACACAACCCAGTGGAAGTATAACGACTGAAATAATTACCTGTATAGTTTGATCAGTAGGGTTGTGCATAGTGAGTAAGGGCTCCACAGTGGCGTTGAGCGGCACGCGCACGCCAACCAGCGGCCACACCCCCCACTCGCTCGCCACACCCACCGCCGATACCTGACGTCATACATTACAGGGTTAATTGATTCAGCTATGGATAACCAATGGAATTTTTATTATGACATCAAAACAATAAAAAAAATATATCGTTTTTTTTATTACCGCATATCTATCACACACGGCCGTAAAAGTATTAAATATTTGACCTTGGTGAAGAACAGGTCGTGAATAAATATTAATATGCTTGTATATCCGGTAGTTTTTGCTTATTTTGGCAAGACCCCTCGATGGTTAATAATGTTGATATGATTATTAAGTTATGTTAAGTTATTATTTTTATTTATTTTTTTCTTTAATAATTTTACATTTGACAAAGCACCTTACTCTGTGTGTTGATCTATAATTTTTATTTATAGTAATAATTTTTATTTAAATTGACGATTTCGAATAATTGATGACCAATATTATGAAATGAAGATATTGAATTTGACTCTTTCGGAGCGGTATGTCTATTATTGTCTATGCCTAGCACAGACTTCCGCTCGGGGCAACGCGACAAATAAACGAAACACAGACCAGAAACGAAAACTCCTAGGTGCTACCGGCAACCCGTTACCCACAGCCATCCCTATTTTATACTTACAACTAAGTACCCAAACCAGCATAGTAGTGTACCCACGGAGCAGATACAAAGAGGAGAGGGCCTAAGCAACTGTGCACTGTGATTATAACTAGGTTCAAACGTCATCACAGTGGGCGTGGCTTACAGTTAGTACACTGTCAGCGTTCGTCTTGTACGTTTGTATGAAAAAATCGCAAATCAGTAAATTTTCATGGTATTAGGAAGTAATAGATGAAGTGTTGTATTTTATCATGTAAAAACTATTCGGATAGACGCTCTGATGCTATGTATTGCATCACTATTAATTTGTAACTATTTATTTTATTTAATTTATTAAAATAGTTCTAGAAAAATCTCGGGAATGTTTTTTGAAATATAATTAAATCTATTCGTCACTAGATGACAAAACTTTGTGTAATGGGAACTAAAAAAACAAAGGTACGTAGAGCTAAGTATTAGTAAAATAAATCATACAAAAAAAACTGAAATGTGTTCTACATCCAGTCCTAAAGGATTTTTAGCCGTCAAAGTATTATTTTTATATTTTTTGTAATCATTTTTTGAATAGACTGTCATCTATCTTCAACTAGAAGAACATAATTATATAAACAGAACAAAAAGACAGGGCCGTAATTAGAACCCAATTATTTTACCTAGCAACCCACGACTATACGAGTTTTACCTTGAATTGAAAGTCCTTTAAATATTAAAATGAAATAAATTGTACTTAGGCTGATGATTTGAAAGGTATTCTAAGCTCATTAGTTTAGATCTTCAAAATAAACTGCAGCTGCGGTATAGATATATGCGAATAAAGAAAGATAAGATAAGAATAAATAAGTGAACAAATTCGAATCGTCATTCGTGATTTACCACAAACTTTTTTATTCTCACACTAGCAATGCCCAATGCCCATATGTTAAGCCAGGTCGCAATCTATCTGTATACCAAATTTTATCCAAATCCGTACAGCTGTGGGATAAGGTCAAGGCTAGGAGAAAGAAAGAACTCACAAACTTTCGCTTTTGTATCAAGATGGTTTAAAAATTAATTTTGAGAAAACTACTACCTGGTAAGTAAATTCTGAGTACGGTCCCTTACATCCTATAACTAGTGTGAGATAGCTAAACTACATAGCAACAGCGACATAGAACGAAGCGAGTAGTTTTACTATTATTTGGTAAATGGAAAAAAGTGAAGTGGGCGGAGCTTAACACCCCCTCACCCCGCAAATTGTCACGCGTTGTTTCATAGGGAAATCTAATTACAACACCTCCTCTTTGTATCTACTCCGTGAGTTTACCTAAGCGATATTATCGTAGCAGTTATCTTCAAAAATATTCTAATGTTTTTTTTGAAGAAGCATATACTAGATAGAGGCTCTTCAGGAAACATTTGAATGCATCCATTCTCTAATTTAAGTGTTCGCGTCAAGAAATTCCTTTCGAGACATTTAACTTGTTCTCGGTCATGAGGCTTCCTGTTGAACTAGAACAAAAATTAGCATAATACTCACGGGATACTTATGCACTCCTAGAGATGTATGTATGTAGAGATGCGCAGAGACAGGGCCCTCGCGCCGTCCTAGGTAGACAACGCTGAACGTCGTGTTGGCTTGCGGGGGCAGCGTCTGCAGGCATACAGACAAGACATTACACACATGATAGAAGAGCTGGAGAGCAACTAAAGCCCGCGACATCGCTGGTCCCTAGCCCGTTACTAGGATTTTGGGTAGCAGTAAACTAATTTTACTGTCCAGTTTATTGATTTCTATTTGTTGAAGTCTATTTACGGTAGTGGAATATTAGACACTGGTTACAAAAGAAACAACTGACTCAATGTACGTCTTTTATCATTGTTTGCTAGTTGTAATACGAATTAAGTAAAGTAGTACAGGGATATTGATGTACCATGACATATTCCGACAGCAACTAATATAATTGAATTGAATATGCTATATTAGTAGTAGCTACTGGTATAAGTGGTATTAATATTAGATGTTATATTAGATTGGTATTAATAAGTGGGATTGATGGGATTAACATCGGATCTATAGAATGGTTTGTGGTATTATAACCTTTTTTGGGTTAAGAAATATGTATTTATCTAAATAATTATCAAAAAAAACAAATGATAACATTAAAATTTAAAGTATTTAACAGGAGTAAACTAAACTGAAACAATATTAGATATTTGTCTAACAAATAATGAATACCAGAGGAGTCTGGGGGTGCATTGTCCATAATAAAAAGGCATAGTGACGTGTTAATGCCGAAGCGTTTTTAGAATATTTAATAAATGCCTTTAATATTTTATACATCATCATCATCATCATCTACCTACCCTTGCATCAATTTTATTTGGGGACGGCGCAATACGTTTTACTGCACACAATTTTGGCTGATTATATTCATGGCCGGCCGACGCCAACCCTACTTTGGAATGTTATCGTTTTAAGACGAGAAAAAGGAAAGGAAAGGCATATTGGTATAGGGAAAATGGGTAGGGAAAGGAAGTTTAGGGTAGGGGGTACCGCAGGCCTTCGGTGAAGAACGAAACCGAGACTGCAGTAGCTCGAAGAGGCCGGGGTCGCGTATGTGTATGTACATTATATTCTGTGGTTGGAGAGGCCACCAATACAGGTGCACTAACTGGCCGCTGGAAATTATTATTCTGACTATTCTGACCTAGTTTATGATCGAAACTAGTATCTATTTTGGTCACTTTATCATTTGGACATTAACCATAATATATAGATCCATTAATTAAAAAGTCTAAATCTACGAGTACAATTCAAGTTTAACTATCTTATTTATTCATGTTGGCTGTATTTGTCATTCTCATTACTTTATTATTATGTTTCTATATTTAGTTATCTACGCCTCGTATAGATTAATTACATCGTAAATGATTACAGATAACTGTTTATGAAATGTTAAGAAGTATAAGTTCTATGTAAATAAATGCCCACACTTAGGCTTTCTCACGTTTACGAGTCCTTTAATCTCAATTGTGTTAATGGTTGTCGTTGATATTATTTCAGTACAATATATTCAATTGTATAATATATTTATTTATTTCTTTATTGTCCACCAAGTGAGATACAATCCAAACATATTCTAAACATTTAGGTATATCAATAGGCGGTCCTATCGCTCACGGAGATTTCTTCCAGACAACCTTTGTAAGGATATTTTCAAATATATTTCAGGGTAGTCTGTATAGGTAGGTATATATAATCATTTATACATAAGTAGGTATGTTAACATCTTCTAAAATTGTTTTACGTAATTAATGCTAATCGAAGTTGTATGTCAGACATACGTAATCAGTTAAGTGACGACACGATTATAAGAGTGATAACACTAACAGCCGATGAAAATAGCCACGCCCTTAACAACTTACGTTTGCTTTTGTAGAAACGTGCATCCTTTTTGACTAACGTGTAAGGATGCGGTTCTTAATATTCGGGACCTATTTGAAGTCTAGTTAGTAACAATTTTTCTTTTTCTGTCATGGGATAATGAGCAAATGAGCAGACAGGTCACCTGGTGGTAAGTGCCCATGGGCACCTACAACTCAAGAGTCACAAGTGCGTTGCCGGCCGTAAGCTGGGAGTAGGGGAAGGGGGGAAGAGGGAGAGTGCGGAGAGGGGGACACACAATGCATTGCTTAACTGCCGGTTTTCTCTGAGGCCGTGGTAACACTCCGGTCGAGCCGGCCCATAGGTGCCGAAGCATGGCTCTCCCACAGTTTAAAACAGTGCATGCAGCGGATTTATTTGAACAGAAGTGATACCCTTAATTGAAATAGATAAACGTCATTATACTAAATGGATTTAAGTAAAGGTTTGCAATGCAAACAGTACATTTATTATCGACGTTGTAAAAACCTAAGAAAGAGGTTATTAAGAATTCCAACTCGTGTTGGATGCCGCTAGCACCCCACCCCCTAGCCTCATTGCGAAACTATTTTGGATTACAATGTTCGCATGCTTGGATCCATCCCTAGTTATGCTCCCACACCATACCATACGGAATCTTATTAACATTAAATCAGCGATGTAGCCCTAACTTATTACATCATTTGCAAAATCCTTTTCTTTTCTTCTTAAATATTCATGTTTTGTCAAGAAAAGTCACAGCCAGAGATACTCGAACACTATAAAAACGTAATAAATAATTATAATAACCAGGCGATTCACTCACAACTTTTAGCGAAAGTAAATATTATAGGACCAGTCCTAAAAAAAAAAATTACAAAATGTTTACATAACATGTTTACGATGTCAAAAACATTATGTAAATAATCTTTACACACGAAAGGTTATTAAACTTATTAAGTTTCAAGCTAAAAATAAACGCGACCGCAGTAAAAGAATTTTGCGCTGCGCTAAATCGAATAAAGTATGGCAGGGCATGCAACAGTCATTGTATGTAAAAAGCTTCCGCCGCTACATGTCTTAATAACTGCAACTTTACCAAGATTACATTTATTTAAGTATACTCATAGTATTGCAAATCAAATCAAGTTTGGATGGATGTTTGTTACTCTTTCACGCCAAAACTACTGAACCGATTGTGATGAAACTTGGTATGTAGATAGCTGGAGACCTAGATAAACATATAGGCTTTTTATCCCAATATTCCCACGGGATCGGGACTTACGTTGGTGATACCGGGGGGCGATGGCAGTAGTCCATATAGGTAACCCGCCTCATGATAAGCTATCATGTATGCGCTTCCAACACTAGAGAGTTGGTTTATACGTAGGGCGCTACATACATTTTATATCGATATCCATAAACTGTAAGTAATGCTAAAAAAAACAAATTTGGAGGCAAGGAATCGTTCGATTTATAATTAATTTTCTCAATGAAAAGGCGGGTTTCTCTCGTTATGTGTAATTATTTCGTCTAACTTTAAGTGTGGCTTAACTAAACAAAAATGTTCCCAGAAAATTAGTAGTGCACTCAGGGAAACTTTTCCATCTCTAGACCATAGAACGGTGCTATATTCAATTCAATCGCGGCAATTTTAACTTGGAGTATGATGAAAAGTTCAGCAGACCGATAGAAGTGACTACCGATAAGAACATTGAGACTGTACGAAACTTATTGGAAAAAGACCGACGTGTGAAATATCGACAGATTGAGGAAACCCTCAAGTTAAGAGCACCAATTGTTTATCAGATTCTTCAGGACCATTTGAAAGTAAGAAAAACTTGTTCACTCTGGGTAGGTACCGCATTTGATGACTGAGGTGTTGAGAAAGCAGCGTGCGACTTGGTCTCGTGATGTGTTGAAAACTTTTGGAGACTGATGGTTGATGTATTTTTTACTAAGAGAGGAATATTGGCTGCAGTTGTGCTTTATAAAGGAAAGACTGTTACAGTCTTACAGTTTGTGGTGGTGGTATACAGAGTAATGTTTATCTCAAGTATTACATGCCTTAAAAATGAGGGACCTAACTAAAGACTCGATACTTGGCTTTTGCATTAAGATAACGCCCCTGCATAACGAGCCCGCAAAACTAAGGACTATTTGCACCAAGCTGGAAGCAAATTGCTGGGACACCGTCCTTATAGTACGGATTTAGCACCATGCGACCTTGCACTATTCTTGTATGTAAAAAAACAACTGAAGAGACTACTTGGAAAAAAATATATTTTACCACAGTACGACAAAACTTTTGTAGCGCCCTAGTATAATGCACGAAATTAAAAAATGTTCTCCATAGTGATGGGTACATGGCAGGGTAGGCATTACTCTAACTTGTAGATCGCAACTATTCCGAGTATGAAGATGAACCCATATATCGTAGTACTTGCTACGTACGTACATAATGTACGTAGGTATATATGTAGCAAGTTGCGATAGTAGAGAGTAGCATCATCTTCAATAACTCCTCAGTTCACCAGTTTTTGTACTTTGGTCCACCTACATTATATATTAGTATAATTATGCCTTATTTATATTTTATTTCAAGGAGCAGACAGTGCTTACATGTAAAATTGCTTTTTAAAACTATATTATAAACAGCTACTAAATCTCATAGTTGTTTGTAATGTCAGGGGTATGAGAAATCACAAAGCTATACCCCTCACTGCCAACATAATTATGTATTAGATAAACTGAAATAACAAGCCTCCTTTAAGCCTTTTGTACAAATCTTTAGATTCGTGTGGAATTTAAACGAAAATTGGCTCACTATCATTAACAAGATTACAATTTAAAGCACTGGGTTTCCTGCAATTGATATATATTTGCTATTAGCCAATAATTACAAATTAAGGAAATTTTCAAGTTACGATTTATTGAGGAAACAATTAATAAACTCTATTTATGTAAATAGGCAATATGAGCTATTTAGCGCAGGACGTTTATTTTCAATTAATAAGATACGTTTTGTAACCGAACCGAACCGAAAAAAAGATTCAAGTCAGGTGGAACTAACCGCAAACCATGTACTTTATAAGTATTGTATACAGATGAGTACGTCAAACAATAATAATTAGTTTTATTGACGGACGTGGCCGACATTCTCGACATTAACTAGACCACGCTTCACGGTGTCAGCGTGAAACGACACGTTCGTGGTGACCACGACTGGTGCAATGCGATTCTAAGATGCGTAATAAAAAAGAAATAATATATATTTACTCGAATTTTTAAAACACGATCAAAATCAAAGATGTTCACAATTTTATAATAGTATTGCATGTTTATGAACTGTCCCATTTCTGGGGTTAGGTCATACAATCGCTGTAGTGCGCATCGGCAGATTTCACAAATATTCGAGAATGTTATGGAGAAATCTGCAGTATACGGGTTTTATAACCATGCTTTTCTTCATTGCACTTCGTAAATTCAAATTTAGATATGCTCGGCCGGAGATCGAACTCAAACTGTCACAACGAGACGGCAATGGCTAACATTGACTGACGGAACGAGATACTAGGTCTTCATTCTAACTCTATGAGCCCTGGCTAACCTCTTTTTTCAGAACGTCACTATTTACGGCACTGCACTGATACCTCATATATCTAGCTACTCGTCACTTTTGTTTAGAATGTTTGAGTCCAGCACGTTTCGCCGTTTTATAAGCATGCAAATTCATCCCGAGCCTACGCATGATCGACATGTGGAGACACGTCTATTCTACTTCATTGGAGATATTACATAATGCGTTTTTAGGTGTATCTGATCATCGCATCGTCGCGTCTATAAACACAACTATGTCTGGTATGTAAACAAGGCAGATTTTTTGCCACTAGATAAGGAGACCGTATGTGAAAGCAATGTGATACTGATAACAATATTATGTCAGAAGTGTGTCTCAACAAAAAGTAGAATAGAATATAAATAAACTTTATTGTACACCAATTACAAAGGTAGTCAGGTGTAGGAGTTTTGTTTGGTTAAAAGACATTCTATGCGCAATAGATTCCTTTATTGAAGTACGGAGTGTAACTATCATCATCATTCCAGAAAGTCATAGAACGTCTATTGGTAAATATAGACCTCTCCTAAAGATTATTTATTATAAAGGGGGTGTACACTGCCTTTATCCAACGCCATGTCACTTTAAGCAGGCCGTCAAAGCGAAGAACGTGGACGCTTTGCGTTCTGATGGTCGCTATTTCTCACCAGTGTTTTTCGGTTCTCCGGGTCCTATGGCCTGCCAAGGGCAACTTTATCTTGCGTATAACGAGAGCTATGTCTGTCACTGGTTTTCCTGAAAACTTTTCCGTTACGAATCACAGCATTTGAATTGAAACGTGCAGACGTCTTCGCTACAAATAAATTTTACAACAGAAGTCCTAACTGATATTTTAAATATTAAGAAAGTTTGTTTGTTTGTTAAGCTTTCACGTATTATGTACTCAACCGATCTACATGAAATTTTGCATACTCAGGAGTCGTCAGGAGTACAGGAAAGGACATAGGGTAAGTACTTTTCAACACAAAAATTTACCTATTGTTCCCGAGGGATAGTTGGAGTAACAAATTGTACATTAGCGCAAGCGAAACCGCGAGCAACATCTAGTAACGTATAAATCAAATATTTGTATGATAAGTTAATAAGCGGATTATAGCCATACGTATCTAACTTTTGATCGTGGGAGAGCCATGCTTTGGCACATATGGGCGGGCTCGACCGGAGTGATACCACGCTTCACAGAAAAACGGCGTTAAGAAATGCTTGTGTTGTTTGGCCGAGTGAGTGTGGATACCGTAGGGCCTTACCCCCTGGTTCGGATGTCTTAATAAAAGCTGTTCCCGGATCCCTCTTATTTTAGGCGCAGTACGGCACACCGTGTCACGATAATATCTATATAATATTACCGTGACCGTGTGGTTTTAGCCGGTTCAATTCCGACACACCACCCTACTGAAAACCCCGGGGGGGTGACGGCCCGAGGAGGTTTCCACACGCACAAAAAAAGGCCCTAATCCCCTCTCCCTACTCCCGGTGTTGCAGGTGTCCATGGACGACGGTAGTCAATTACCATCAGGTGAACCGTGTACTCGTTTGTCCTTATCATAAAAAAACTTGATCCTTACTGTTTATTCTATTTATCCCTAGCCTGATTAAACTTTTCAATACTTTCATATATCAATAGTTATTTTTGTCCGTAGTCAAGTTATTGTCCGTAGTGACATTCAAATGTATTGGTTATCGTGTTATAGATAACGGATAATTTGTGTTTTCCAATTTATTATTAAATGAGTTATAAATAAACAACATTACATTTATAACTTGTGGACATAGTAATTAAACGTCAAAGGAAAATGAATACATTGCTGATAAATAATATTTGTTCGAACATCATTGGGCCACGTATCCAAGACATAGGGAAAACAATCCACTGATGAGCTAACTAACAACACTGGAGGAAGAATACGAACAGCAGACGCGTTACAAACACCTTTTAAAATGTAACATCGACTTTACTTGCTTAATGACAATTTAGGAAAACACCAGCCATTAGTACTTACTGTTACCGCCACTGTTATTGCTTCCGCAGCTATGCCTGTAATATAAACACAAAGCACCAAGAAGGGTGTCACATTATGTGTCTTAGCAGCCCTAAACGTTCTCTACATTGGAACTTTACCAGTCTTATTCACCAGGAAAAAACGCCACTGCGCTTGTAGCAGCAGTTTTTAAGCACGTTCTTCTGAAGATTCTTCCAATGTCGGGTAGCTCATTTATTTATTAAAACTTCATGCACATATTGTGGCATTCTCTGCCAGTCAACCTTGGGGTGAAGCAGAAATAGACAGTGGTAGGTGCAAAGATATGGTAAAGAGTACGAATTTATAAGTTCTTATAATAATATGTTCTAACAAAATCTGCAGAACTGTCTTCTTCAGGTTTCAATTACTAATTTATTCAATGTGGGTATGTACAAAGTCGAGCTTAACCGCAGTAGAAACAAGTAATAACAGAATTTCCTACAGCAAAACCCTGAGAGTCAATAGAGGAAAATAAAGGAGATATTTAATGTATTAAGAAAACTACGTACCTAAAACAAAAGAATTATTTATAATAGGTATTCCTCCGTGTATAGGAAAGTAGGTATACTAACTACAATAAGTACATACATAATAATATAGCACAGGTAATACATATAAATAATATTTAGCACATAATATGTAAGTCATTCGGGGTAACCGAGCGCATTGGGTAAGTATGCGCACTGGCCGTATCTCGTGATCGGGACACGGGGGGCGGGGTGATTGTTTAAGCCAATTTTAGTTGCGGTTAACGCAAATTAGTTGCGACACGTCACTGCGCTGCATCACGTTTCATTATTTAATAATTTGCAAAAAAGTATTTTTCTCAATTGAATCGTAACTTTTTTGTGTTTTGGAAAAGTCTCACACGCAAGATTAATAGCTACCAGTAGGTAAGTCATTATTTTTTAATTGACGGCATATTTCTTTTGAAATTTGTAAGCGTAATTTGAGGTTATGTTTAGCGTTTGGGACTCAGTGGCTATTGTCTTGAATTTTGGGTTCTCGGGGAAAGTGTGCGCGGGTAAGTGAACGCATGTGCACACTTGCCCTGTAAGTGATAAAGTACTGACAATATGTGTAGGTACCTTATTATGTATTTATAGCTGATTATCTTTGAACGGCTAAACAGAATTTCTGTAATTATATCTAAGAACACTCGAGCAAGTCACCTTTCAAACAAAAAAAAACCGCACTCAAATCGGTTCATCTGTTTGGGAGCTATGATGCCACAGACAGACACACAGACACGTCAAACTTATAACACCTTTTTTTGCGTAGGGGGTTAAAAAGAGAACAAGACGTTTTTTTTATTATTTGGGAACAAGAGGTGTCACGCAGGTGTAAAGGAAAATTAGGATTTTGCAGAACGTGTGTGTTACGAACGGGACAGTTTGCATATCTAAATACAAATAATGGCAGATAGTATTTCTGGAATGATAAATAACGAAGATAAATTCCAACGAACAGAATGCTTAAGGTGGAGCAGCAAGTTCCGCGTCACGATTTACTTATTAATAGCATCCTTTATATTTATAGACAACACTTCGTCCACAGAAATATATAAATGTATCTGTCAACATATATGCATACCCAAATACCTACACACACAGTCTACACAAGTCATACTAATAAATATTTGTTCAAATATATTCCTGCAGAGACGTCTTTCGTGATTAAGAGATCGGACTTAAAGCCATGAAATATGTTCACTGTGATTTACGAGATGATGACGGCTTGATTCATATTTCAAGTATATTTAGGTTCTAACTTCCCCTACCCACCAATTTCTAGTGAATATAAATTTGAACCCGACAAATAGTCGTGATCTTGGCAGCACATGTTCTTCATCTCGACTTGTTTAACTCTTGTATGTACACCAGAAAACCAATATGACCCAAAAAAAAACATCGCCACGCCACGGCCAGAGTAACGCGTAGAATACGATTTCTTATTCAGGATAACGAGGACCTATTTTCAGAAGACGAGTACAACAGACTTTATGCACCAAAGTCACATAAGCCACCGAAATTATATGGTCTGCATAAATTACACAAGCTCAACGTGCCGCTGCGGCCTATTGTAAGTCAAATTGCCTCTCCTACTTACGATCTCGCGAAGCATGTTGCGTCAGTATTGCAACCACTTGTAGGCAAAACACCGTCTTTTGTGAAAGACTCGCGGCACTTCATACAAATTATAAAAGATCTCAAGTTGGAACCTGATGAAGTCATGGTGAGCTTTGACGTGGAATCACTTTACACCAATGTTCCAATAAAAGAATGTTTGGACGTCGTAAAAGACCTGCTGAGAGACAGCGAGTTGCCGTTCAATTATATTGATCCACTTGAACATTGTCTAGAGGGCAACTATTTCCTTTTCCAAGGTCAACATTACCTTCAGATTGATGGTGTCGCAATGGGTAGTCCTGTAGCCCCTGTACTAGCCAACGTCTGGATGGAGCATTTTGAAGAGAAGGCGTTGAGTCTCGGCCCGAAGACCGTTAGGCTTTGGAAGCGATTCGTGGATGATATCTTTAGTATCGTCAAAGGAAATAAACAGGAAGTAGATCAATATTTACAACACCTCAACTCCATTCACCCCAAGATAAGGTTCACATATGAGATGGAGGCGGATAGGTCATTGTCATTTTTAGATGTCAAAGTAACCGCGAGATCAGATGGGTCCTTGTCGCACTGTGTGTACCGCAAGCCTACTCATACGGATAAGTACCTACACGCCACGTCTCATCATCATCCCCGACACCTGCAGTCTGTTATGACTTCATTCAAGAACAGAGCATACGATCTTTGTGACCCTGAACATTTGGAGCGAGAGCTGGATCATGTTCAGGAGGTACTTAAAAGTAACGGATTTCAGGTGAATGGAACACGGAAGCAACCGACAATGAGACGCAAGCATCCGGATGTGAACAGACAACCAGCCTACATGCCATATGTGAAAGGAGTAACGGATAAGATCGGCTCCGTATTAAAGAAATACTCCATTCCGACAGTATACACACCAGGCATAAAGGTTCAAAACATCGTGGGTACACCGAAGGACGTCTTGCCGTTACAAACTCCAGGTGTCTACAAAATAAACTGCAGCTGTGGTAGTTCCTACATAGGCCAAACAAAGCGGACTATTGCTGAAAAGGTCAAAGAACACATCGCTGCTGTCAAGAACCGACAGATTAGCAAATCAGCGATTGCAGAACATGCACTCGAAGCGGGCACCAATCACTGGATTGAATTTCACCGTACGCAAGTCCTCTCCACGGAACGTCACTTTTACTCAAGAGTTGTACTCAAAGCGATTGAAATTCAAAAACACAAAACTTTCAATCGGGAAGATGGTTTCAAATTATCTACAGCGTGGAATCCAGTGATAAAAAACATGCCACCTCGCTTTCATGCGCAGTCGGGTGAACACCAGAATAGGGCCACATCGGTTTGCTTACAGAATAGGGACACTGTTAGTATAGTATGTGACGGTACATGGCGAAACGAAAATATCAAAAAAGTGGAGGTGGATGAAGAACCTTCTACCTCACGATGTCGACGACGGAGGGCGTGCACCGCTGAGCCAGTCAGCCTGTGACCACGGATAGTGCAACCTGGGCGAAATGTCAGGCAATTCAGAGGTATGCAATACCTTTTCATGATCGCGTTAATTCCCGTTAATACATAGATAATATTAAAAAACATCGAGCTTAAAACCTACAACGAATTTGAAGTAAATTGGAGGAGTGTTAGAAACAGTCTCCCAACTATTGCTAAAAATTATAAAATCACTAAATAATACTAACTGCTATGTTGTTCGAATCTCCATCCGCACTCAAGTGATTGTTAACAACTTATAATGTTATGGCGCGTTTACACGCTGGCGTTCAAACCGACATTCAACGAGCACATTCAACGACGCAAGCGTGTGAACAGGCTGTTTGTGCATGCCTGCGTGAATGTGATCGCGCTTGGCGCCGATCGGGACGACTAACGCCTGCGTTCACACGCTCGCGTTCAAACCGACATTCAACGACGCAAGCACGTGAACAGGCTGTTTGTGCATGCTTGCGTGAATGTGCACGCGCTTGGCGCCGATCGGGACGACTGTCGGTTTTTTGACACACTTCAAAGGGTGAATGTGCTTGTGTGCCTGTTTACACACACACACACACGCTCTCGGCCGCGTTAGTATAGTTTTCATCTTCGTGGCATACAGACGACGTAACGATCGAAATTAATTTTTGACGACACCAAATATATCGGAGTGGTCTGAACCTTTATCATGCATGAATCGAAAGCAAAAGAAGACTTCAGAAAGATGTTTCTAAACTATTCTTTTAGTAAAAATAAATATTGTTTATCAGGGCCCAAAAAAATATGAAACAAAATAGTGCCAATTCTTAGGATTAAAGTTAGTATTGATTGATTGACGATTAGAGAATTGTAACTAATCGCATATCAATGATGTGCAGTAAATAAAAGATTTAAACAGTTACGAAACACATTTAATGAAGAAGCCGCCCCCAATGCTTATCATGGTTAATTGAACATAATTTATTAGAAACATGTTTATTAGAAATAATAAAAAATTTTATTCAAAAGTTAGCGAGGATAGTAAATTCATTCAAAGAGATCCCACTAAAGTAAGAAACGAATTATGTAAAAGCACTCTTCGATGTAAAAATAGTTATAACGCATGTCAAATAAAAAAATCAAATTTAAAGGTTTGGCTACTTGAAAAGTGTTTTTACACCATAAATGATTTTTTAATTGTAAAACCTAATAGTTTTAAGTAAAATTTCGCATGCATAATTATGTCGGGCTGTTTTTTTTTTTCAATAAAAATAGATCAAGGCCAAAGCAGTAGCTCCCACGAGATCTACGTCTACATCGTCTCCCATGTTTGCACTGAGTACCATGTCCACAGAACACTAATACCCTACGGACCATGCCTGCAAGTGTGTGAAACAGGGCTGCCAGAGTGTAAATTGGATACAAAATTGGTATAATATCGGTTATCTTTTGTATCCTGTTTGTATAGTAGATTGCCGTGCATAATTGGATACAATGTCATTGCTGATGTTATAGCGTAAAAAGTACGTACATACACATAGAGATACTTAAAACAAATCATGTCTGTGATAAACTGTTAAATCCTTATACGTTAAAGTTAAAACACCTTTTACTAAAATCCCCAAAGAGTGACGTTCTATAGTTGTACAACACTGATTTTGTATAATAGTACATGATTTTGTATAATTTCCGAGTCTTAGCGGTATAAAATAAGTTGTCTTTACTGGCAGCCCTGGTGTGAAAAGCTTGCGTGGCACGCTGCGTGGCAGGCTGCCCGCCGAGCTGCGTGCCATGCTGCTTGCCAGGCTGCACGGCGTGCGTGTAAACGTACCATTAGTCTTTTATAACCCCACTATTCATCAATATTTATCAACCGACCAATAGCATTCCGTTACCGGTATAACTAGTCAAAATAATGTCTATTAACTGAATTTTAATAAATAGTGAACTGTTTTATCATCTATTATAGTTTGCCGCTATTTTTAATAAAAAAAATAAGCGTTTTTGATGTGGCGACAACTGGAGTTAGAATATTATAAATTTAGCCCAATAACAAAGTAGTCTATAGACTAGGGCTATTAGCCTCTCTTTTACTCTGTCTTTCTAATGAAAAGATTCACAAATTCATTTTAAATAATGAATCATAAATGAGTTACCCTTATACCCTACTGGAGTTCACTAGTGGTAATAGAACACCCAGTACCTACCGACGCACGGTTTCACGTACAACTCCGAGGTAAGGGCATAGTTTTCAGCAGTCGGTCATTTCCGCCTATACTAATATGTATACAGACGAAATAAATACCCCTTGTGTAAATCGTTCGATATCGATCGAACAAGTAAATGTATCCATTACTGATATTATTTATATGTATATGTTATTTATATGTGTATGTATACATACAGCTCTCAATAGCAATAACAGTTTAAAATAATATTTACACGACTCCCACAACGTAGTGAGATTCGAGCTAACTTCTAGAAGATAAAAACGTTAAAGAGCGTACTTAATGATCATTTAATAGATAAGTTGGGTACCAATTTACAAGTGGTAAATGATCTTACTGATTTAAATTAAGTTTTTTGATTTCTTACTGTTCTACTTTTTCTTCTTTACTATTCATGAGTAATTATTAATGACTTGGGGTTAAGGTGTTGGTGGAATCACAAGTTCCATCAAGTTGGTTGGTATCAAAACAGCGCTTTCTGCGATTGTGCATACACGGGCGGGTCTGCACGCTCTGCTCTCTGTCAACCAATACCCGCGACGGATGGGGTAGTATTATAAACATTTTGCAATGCGTTAAAAGGTAAACGTTAGTCATGTCGCAGTAAATTAAAATCTAATCAAAATCATCATTAAATGAATGCATCTATTAGTGTTATTCTATTATCTTAAAAATTACAAAGACATACATTTCTAGCGTGTTGTGTAAAAAGGCTCTAAGTTTATTTTAGTTTATGATATATTTTTATTTATTAATACGGATTATTGTAACAGGCCTCTAGTTGTCTTTGAACTTGACATCAGATGGCATATGACAGTATCTCTGATGAAAAACGGGTACTTAGAGGCAAGCGGTTTTCCTGAAAGTAAAAGCTTACTTTACCGAATAAATACTAGCACTCCTTATGGACATCTAACGATACAGTTTACTAATAGAAACACAATTTTCCACCAAACATCCAGCCTAATAGGTAATCCGTGACACTAAAACCTTCAACTAAATACTTATGAATAATTAGGTTATCAGAATAATGAGCATTTCTATCAATACGAGAGCTGGTCACCCGGAACATGATATGTGATGATTAGCGAACGAGTGTTAATCGTCGTGATAAACTTTAGCGTAACTGGCGTCACTGATAGCGATCTCGCAAGGCCGCGGCGTCGAGCACGCTCACACCTGAGCACTGCAGTTAAGGTCTGCGCGCACTAGCACTACGCAAGGGATGCGCTATTTCATAGCCAATCGGTATCACCATTATATATTAGTAACTACACCAGCACATGAAGAAATAGTAACCCCCGTTTTAAACCTGTACCTAAAAGTAGTTTGGACGTCCTTAAGTCACTAATAATGTTTTCGTTTTATAAATTATTTATAAAACTTGGCAAGGATTTCCAAAAACATTTATGAAAGGTGATGTGGATCTAGTCAATTTCGACTGTCAGATAGTGATAAATTGGCAGACCGGAAGAGCCGTTCTTACTGTACAGAAATTGATACTAATGATATATCATAATGTTTAATTTTCATAATATTTTTTGGATCGGTCTATTAAAATCGGACAAAATGCATGCGATGCGATCTGCAGATCGTATCGAGATGTTACGATCCATTGCGAAGCTTAAAAAAAAGCACATACTTATACACTGCTTTTTCTTTCCTGTAACTCGACGTGCCTAATAGTAAGGGTCACATAAACATTCCCAACATAACTGACGTCACGACCATAATTTACATCAGCAAAAAGAAAGTAATTTTAAAACCATTATTGTACTCTATTTTATGTGAAATAAATGTATCTTGAATTTACCGGCGGTAACATACAGTACTTCCTGCATTAGTAATCCTATCTTTCCGAGGTGTACCTAGTATCTTCTGTAGAGGGATACTTCGGTCGGGCGGTTCCGGTTTGAGCAAAATGAATGTAATTATGTTTATTTAACACTGTTGCCCGCAGCTTTATTTGAGTAAAATAGTAACATTTTCAGACATACAGAAGACATATTAAAAACCCTCTTCTACTTTACAAACTTAAAGGTAAATTGTAATTTTTAATGGGGCTGACATGTCCTTATTGGGTAAATGCCCCAAAAATAAAATCTAGATCAAAAAAAAATTTTTTAATTTTTATAAGTAGAAACAGACTTGTACCCTACTAATATTATAAACGTGAAAGTTTGTGAGGATATATGGATGTTTGTTACTCTTTCACGCAAAAACTACTACACCGATTGCAATGAAACTTGGTAGATAGCTGGAGACCTGGACCCACTACTTCAGGCTACTTTTACATCAGGACTTACGCGGGTGAAATCGCGGGGCGCTGCTTAGTATTGTAATATCTTCTTAATGAAGTACGTACATATCATATCAATTAATAAGTTATCAACGAAAACAAGTACAATCATTTGTACAAATCATTTACGTTATGAGTTTTTAAAATTACAACTGGTTACGATATCGACATAATTAGTAGTAGGTAGTCATGGACTAAAATTCGTACGATCAATTTTGATATTTACGATAAATACCTATACCGAGTTTCCACACTTCGTGATTAGCATATTTACACCAAAAACATAAGATAATAACAAACAGAAGGACACAATACGAGAATCTGCGACATGTTTTTTTAATTTTATCTCGGATGAATGATAAGTAATATTTTAATCTCCATTACGTTGAAGTACAGTAAATTGTAAACTTTACACAGTTTTTTTTTTATATAAAGAATACTAGCAACGTGGGTCACACATTACTAGTATTCTTGTTAACCCCTCCAGCTAAGCTAAATGCTTTTGTTAGGACTGGGTTCACATCGGTAGTGCACTGGGTGGAGTTCGCACCCGCAACCACTTGATCGCAATTCCGACGCCTTAGCCATTACGCTACCGCCCCGCTTAAAATAAATAAACATTCAAGTAATCTTATTTATCTTCTAACTTCACTTTAAATCTCAGTCTTAGGGGCTTCAGGGCGGTTCCCTAGATCGTGACATCTGTTAACACGACTAAAGCTGTCTAAGTTCCGCGTTATAAGAGTTGTGGTCCACGAGCCAGGTACAAATTTCGTCAGTAATTTCCTTTCGGGCGATACTTCGTAAAATGCTTAAGAAATTTGTTACATGAAGCCGCGTGAACGTCGGCTGCCTGCGGCTCCGTCGGGGGGTTGAGGAGCAGCAGCCTCCCACACACGTAGAAAAAAATATTATTTTTAGTCATTTTCTCCCGATTGAGAATTGTATCAAAGTATAGCTAATCCAATATCTTAAAGAAAAAGAAGACATTTTTATTTATTTACAATAGCATATAAACTGTCATCTGATAAATTTTCAATTGAGAGGAAATCACTGAACGTATTATAAGTATATATTAATATCACGTTCATGTGACCAGCTGACGTATAATCCACCACTCTATAGTCAGCTGACTTTTTTTTCCAGTTATTGGGTTAGCTATAATATGATACAATTTTCATTCGGGAGGAATGACTAAAAATAATATTTTTTTTCTACGTGCGCGGGAGGCTGCTGCTCCTCAACCCCCCGACGGAACCGCAGCTGACGTTCACTAAGCTTCATGATACAACTCTCTGAAGCATTTTACGAGTTTTCACCCGGAAGGTTGGTCATGCAAAATCTGTTGCTGGCTCGCGGGCCATTGACTTTAAATGAAATCATTAAACATCTAAAGATTCCCAAAAGAGTTCCTAATTCGAAATTTAAATAATTTTTTCATCGGCTACTTTTCTTACTGGTCTTTTCTAAAAACTTTCAGTGTGACCCACGTATGTCCTGGGTTTATGACGCGACGTTTATCTCGTATTATGTGTACCTTGCAACAAAAATCTAGTTGGATGTAAAAAAACAGGCTGCTGGCCGTTGGCGACCACAGCTTGTTAGAGGTTTACAAAGATCTCCGTGGTTGCGGAGTAGAAATGGGTGGTTTCCACTAGTAACTGACTGCTGATGCACTTATTGGCAGCATATCTCACATCCTCTCAGAGAACATACGGGTTAAATGCAAAAGTCGGATATATGATAATGACCGCGGCATAAGAGCGACAGAATAGTACAATTGTTAAATATTTTGTTTTTATAAGTATAGAATATTGAACTTGTTAGCGGATATTATAGATAGTGGATTTATTATGATTTTTATTTTAGTTTGTGAGACATGGTGTGTGATCGCCTAAAGGTGAGTGCACATACAACTTGTGAAGTTGCGGCAGTCGTGCGGATTTAATTTGTTTAAAGTTAACTTACTTGTGAAGTTGCGGCAGTCGTGCGGCTTTAATTTGTTTAAAGTTAACTTTGTGACTAACTTTTTTTATGTTATAGGGGGGAAACGAGTAGACGGGTCACCTCACCACCTGATGGTAAATGACTACCACCGCCCATGGGCACCTGCAACTAAAGAGTTACAAGGCGTTGCCGGCCTTTAAGATGGGAGTAGGGAAAGGGTGGGAATAGGGAAAGGAGGGGAGTGGGAGAGGGGGTTAGGACCTCCGGTAACCTCACTCATATATATTCGGTAAAACACAACACAAGCATTGCTTCACACCAGTTTTCTGCGAGGCCGTGCTATCACTCCGGTCGAGCCGGCTCATACGCGGCGAGGCATGGCTCTCCCACGATTAAATTCATATCATTTCAGTTGTTAGCTTAAAGTAATAAGAATTTAAAACTCCTCTCCACGGTAGTTAGGACCTACATCAATAATTAAATCACTGATACACTTTACTTTATCTCCATACATGTGGAACTTGTTAAGATCGTTTTATTTTATCAGATACTAAAGAGGACTTTTAACTTGTTAATTTCTTGATAAACTTACATTGCTATCAATATTATTATGACATATAGTATGTACATGCGTCATTTATAACTTCATCTGCGTCTTTGACACCAAAAACCATTCCAATAGAAATAGTACAAATACCTAAAAACAATAATAATGCACTTGGCTAGTCGTTAGATGTTCACGACACAAGTCAGCTTGAATTCCTATTACATTTTTATGCCTGTTACCTAAACATCTATTTACTATATTCTATTACTCTATTTATGGTATTTAAAATAAAACCAGTTTCCACGATTCTACAGTAAATTACTTTAATATGTAGCATGCTAACCAATACGTTCGCCACTTCTTTTACTCCTCGTTCTTGATAATCTTATTTCATTTACCTACTTACAAACTATAAAAAAATCTTTCCTTATTACGTTAGTTGCCTCCCATTGTAGATTGCCATTGTTCTAAAACAGTCAGCTCAGTTGCTCAGTTCTGACTTCTTGTTTATTTACGGCACCGTCTCCGGTCGGATCGTCCCTCTGTTTAGAACAGCTACAGCTACATCATTCTATTTTAAAATTTAAATGAAAATAGTAATCACTATTTTATGTTTGATTATTTAAACTTAAATATGTGAAACACCGTACAAACGTTTAACTTTATACCTACTTGCAAAGTTAGAACAAGCGGGGGCGACAGCGCACAATGATAAAACTTTTTTTAAACCACGCAGTGTTCCGTCAGCGGGTCTTATGGCTGGGCCCTGAGGTGTACCTACCCTAGAAAGGGAATCCCTGTGAAACACAATGATAAAACTTAGAACCCAGGCTAGATAAGCAATAACTGTCAATATTGTATAAAGGGCAGGCCTTATTGCAGATTCTTTTTCAACATAAATTTAAAAAAAATACGACTTGCAGCAATGATTGAAATGACTATGCTGAGCCCTTGAATGACAAATGATAATTTACAAAAAATACCCCCCCGTCATTGAAAAAATTAATAATAATGCAGTGTTAACATGATGATAACGTTGAGATAAGAAACCGCTGTTGAAACATGTGGTTTCGTTCATTATTTTTATTACCAAGTACACAAGAGGGTGCGGACGCGCCCTACTTTTGCTACTAGCTTTAATGAATCTAATTGTCTAATAATAATAAAATCAAACAGTTCAGATAAAATATAGTTCATATTTTTCACGGCCATTGAGTTTGCGATACGGTAGCACACGATAGATATGATTACGCTGTTGTTGGTAGAATTAAGAAGATGATTTAATATCTATCTCTCACTCTCTTTTGTCGTATGTATTTACAACCTCGTACTGCGTTCACAGTACCGAGGTTACTACCTTCTAAAAGTATCTTCTACAAATTAGCTAGTGGTTTTACGGTATAAGGCGTGATACATCACCCATATGTGGCAGCGCTAGATCAAGATAATTTATTACACTGCATAGATACGGAGAGGTCAGCATGCTATCGGCTACATCACTTTTCAATCTATTATTTTATTAATACTAAGGTTCTCAACAAGTATCCAGCGTCTCTGATGGTTAATGTTTAAAGTATTACCCTATCCACGCTTCCAAAACAAGTGATCGACCACAAAAATACCAAGATAAGCTAATGACTGTATAGTCTGTATACGTTACAGTGCCTTCAACACTGATAAGAAGACCACAAATAACTTGTCATAATTTCTGTAATATTGTAATCATGTACCAAATGTTACACAAGTTCGCGGAACAATATCAATTTTAATAAACTTTACAAATGAACACAGTAAAGTACTGTTCAACAAAATTTGCTCTAAATTATGGAGTATGTATCACAGTTTTTTAACCTTGTCGACTTAGTAACATTTTGTGGAATAAAGACAATAGAATACTGTTGAAGTTCAACAAAGTTGAATGATCTAATAAATGTTGTGATAACTGCGCAGCGGCATCTTTAACGCCAAGGCTGCGTATACAATACATAGACCTTTTGCAAGGGAGTGGCGACTAGGTATTTTGCATCCGCCAATTGTGTCTGTTTCGTATGTGTTATAGTACAAAACTGAGTTTATTAATTAATCATAATATTCTGGGACATAATAATATTTCACATTGCTATCTAAGCTCAAACCAAGCAGAGCTCTGAATTCTAAAACACGGATAAACACACATAGATAATTTTTTTTGGAAATACGTACATCACTACATATTATAAAACAAAGTCCCCCGCCGCGTCTGTCTGTCTGTTCGCGATAAACTCAAAAACTACTGAACGGATTTTCATGCGGTTTTCACCAATAGATAAAGCGATTCATGAGGAAGGTTTAGGTATATAATTTATTGAGATTTTGTGTATATTGGTTGAAACATGATGATGATTGTTGAAGATGTCTCTGCTACCCCTGCGAAACCGGGGCGGGTTGCTAGTATTATATAAATATTTGCACAAACAATGTACTCAATGTACAATTCAATGTCGCTGTCAGTTCAAGCATAGCAGGATCATTTCTTAAGGAAAAGCAAAAACTTTCGATAGGGCAAAGCAACTATCATAAGTATCATAACAAATCATGTCATGATTCTTTGAGATGAAAGAGTTTAACCACAATTAAAAAATAGATTATCAGACAAATTGATGTAGAACGCTTAGAATTTAAACTGCAAAGTCGCAGATTCTGCATAATATATTACGACGCGTTCATTTTGTTAATCTTACAGAAAACAAATCAAAATATTCCCAAAAATCAGTTTTCGTACATTTGGCGGCATTTCAGTAGAATGTGCTAAATTAGTTAACATCAGCTGAAGTCACAAACATTGCGTAATTATTACGTAGGTAGTGTGTGTAAACAGTGACGGCGGAATGGCGCTGTTGGAGATCTTGCCACTTGAGGTAATCATAACACCGCGCTGATACACATACACGCACACAACACACAAGCTATCGTATTAATAATAAATAATATGCTGCAGATATAGAATCTATAATCTCTTAGGGATATATTTAAGGAAATTAACATCCTGACGATACCTTGTCAAAAACATTATGTATGTCAGAAAAAAATTGCTTCTATTTACAAAACGATGTGAAAGACATAATTATATTACTAGAGAACGAAATAAATTAGTTCAACTTAAATTTTAACTAACAAAAGTGCAAACATCTTTCATGGGGTTACTGTATTAATTAACGTGTCTGTTTGTAATGTCAAAATAATCGTTTTTTTTAACCTCATACAGTTATTTGAAATAAGTTTTTAAATGTTTGTCTGTCTGTCTGTTTGTTTGTTCCGGCTAATCTCCGGAACGGGTGGAACGATTTCCACGGACTTTCACTGGCAGATAGCTGGTGTTATAAGGAGTAACTTAGGCTACTTTTATTTTGGAAAATGAATTAGGTGTCGCGCAAAATATTTACACCCGAGCGAAGCCGCGCGGGAACTGCTAGTTCTGTAATAAAATACCTTCTAATATTCTTCAAGTAAATGAGAAGAAATTTAAAACTTGCATTAACGCACACTATGTAAACGAGCATATTATAAACTAGATGATTATTTAGCTGATAAAAATGCTTGGCAAAATGTTGATCCTGTTCCACAGCCATAGCCACACCGTAAACGAGTGGTGGTCTTAAGATATATGAATATATGAATTTTCACTTGTACGATACGGGCATTCTAGCTAATCGGGTTAAAGTCAGCCCCCGACCATTGCAGAATTTAGACGCAAAACTCTTCAGCTAGAAATATTATAGAATACAACGATTGAATTATTCTATGTTTTTGAGGAATTCATAATATTATGTGTAAATGGTTACGTCAATAAAGAGTTTGTATCGAATCCACTCATCATTTAAGTGCTGTATTCAGCAAAAACATGGAGAAACAATTTTCATTCCTTTCAGTAGTCATTATTTTATTATATACCGCTTGTTGTATTATCTGTGGACTCTGTGGTGGTAACATGACCGCAACAGACCTTTACCGGCACGTACCCGTTGGTATCAATTTTCACATCGCGAAACGACCTCAGATTTCAAGGCTCGGAGTATCGAGTGCGAGTTCACTAATTTTGCAAAGGGTTCATAGTAATTACAATCTTCATCAGCGTACACTTCTTGGCCGGAGGGAGTTCCCAAAAATTCGCTATTTGCACAAGTAGTAAACTTACATTCAGCAACAAAATGAAGAAACATAATGAAGGACATCCACTACAAAAGTAGACAACACTACTCTATGTTATTTCTGCTGCTGAGGAGGGGCTCCAAGTTCGATGGGAGGCCATCATGCCGGCCGCACATGCCTACATTCAAGAATACGATTTTGAAACCTCCTAGTGGCGGAAAAGGTAAAAAGTCATAAGGGCTTGATCCACCAGTCGACCAAGCTCTTATGACTTTTTTTATGATCAAAACAATACAAAAGTAATAGGTAGACAGTTGACATTTTTACAGAATGTCTCTTTCTGTTGCCGCTATAACAACAAATAATAAAATTAAATAAAAAAAAATTAAAGAGGCTCCCCTACTAGAAACGTGTTTTTTTGCTCTATCTTAAAATTTTGTTCGACGATGTTACGGAACCCTTCGTGTGCGAGTCTGACTCGCACTTGCGAGTTCTAAAAACGGTAGCATGTCTTATAGTTAAAAAATTTAAGTTGTAATATTTTACAGGACCTTGCATGTGTTGACTTGTCGTAAACAATTTTAGTGTCATTTCACTCGACACACTCGACGTAAATATTATGACGTTAAGGACGATAATGTTATTCTCAGTTGCCTTGTCCCACACCTAATCACCGTATCATTAGTACATGTTTAGTTTTTGAGCAAATTAAAATGTCAAAAACTGGCGGTGAGAATGCATGCGTTTGACCCCGGTGTGTGCCGGCACCGTGTGACGCCGCGCCGCGCCGGCCGTATCTACCGATAACAGCCGAGAGGCCAACCGCAGTAGCGACCACATTGTTTTTAAATAATATTGTTATCAATGATATATGAATATATTTGTCAGCTGCAAATACGTGTTTATTTATGTTCAATTATGTCGGAAAATATTTATATTCATTTTAGATCTATATTATTTATGAGTAACTTGTTGCTGAAGTAATTAATGGGCATGACATTGAATAGCACCAAACTACTCTTTTGTGGCTACACTACTGAAAATAACTCATTTTGTGTGTTCCTGCTGCTCCTATGAGTCTGTGATTTATTTTAATTCCTTGAAGGGACGACCCGAGTCTATGCGGTATATCTTCCACAAACGTTGGGCACCATTGGAGCAGCGCACAGCCAAAAAACTTTTACTCTGAACGATGTTGTTGCTGATGTTTGTTAAAATATACGATTTGTCTAAGGATCAAAATAATTTATTTGTCTAAAATAAAATTTACCTTTTTTTAGGAGAGGTTGTTTAGGAGATTTTCATGCTACTGAATGAAATAGAAATGAAAAAGAAAAGTTTTTCAATGCAATGCAAAAAAACACGTACAAGATGCAAACTAATCCAAGAAACAGAAACTGTGCATGAATTACAAAGTGGGCCTATCATCTTATTTCTGATCGCACGATTCAGCACAGTTTACTACTGCGTCCCGGAAGGCTAATAAGAACACGTCTCTAATTAGAGTGCAACATTGTCAGCAAAGATTCGCGCGTAGCGCCTTGAATGTTGTGCCAAAATAACTTGATATCAATACGTCGGCGTCGGGTAACTTCTTTGTCCGCATAAGATAATGTGTACGATTTACCTATGTACTTGTTATTATACATTGTTACTAACTGTACTCGCGGCTTTGTACGGTTAAAATACTTACTAACGTAAAACCCTTCATTTTAAAACATGTTTTAAAAGAAATTTAGAAAAGTGTAGGAATTTTAATGTCATTCCGAAATTGACAGCCAAGTTAATATAAAAGTAAAGAAAGTAATTAATATAAAAGTATTTAAAGTTGGTTGTTTTGTGAATTGGTCAACTGTTAGATATGGAAACACTGGAATCTACGTGGTAGATACTGAAACAGGTTTTAAAAAATGAAAAGAATAACCAAGAGAAACAAATATCTTTGGCTACATTAGCCCGTCCCTATGAAAAAAATATCTTACAACCCTTATTAGTTTTAAACTCAAAGCAGAATAATTCCACCTTATGTCTCTGGTATAAAAAATCAAGCACTTTCATATAATCTTGTGAGAGTCCCTAGACCTCCTTATTCCGGCCCTGTCGCAAAATCTGTTCTTAGCTCAGGTGTCCTACCTACAAAATACCTCAATGCCAAATTTCAGTTCTGTAGTACAAAAAACAAAGGGTTCGGTCACAAAAAAAATTGTTAGCTTACTTTCCTGCCAAATTTTAGATCTCTAGTTGAAGAAACCACGGACCCTCATAACAACTTGCGAGAGCTCTTAGACCTCCTTAATCAGGCCCTGTCCCAAAATTAAAGCTTCCAAACAAATCTAAGCAGACGTCTCCTACTCATAAACTACCTCTCTACCTAAATTTCGTGATTAGTCAGTAGATGAGTGAATACCCTTTCGTTTTTATATGTAAATATAGAAAATAAATAGATTAGATGCTTTAATGAACTAAGCTATCTTAATCATAGAAAAGTTATCTAAGTACATATATTTATTAAGATCATTATTATTATTCAATTGAAAATGGTTAAACGTTTAACCCGCTTAAGTCCCGTTCTTATGGTAATATCGGGATAAAAAGTAGCTTTTATGTTAATCCAGGTCTCCAGCTATATACATACTAAGTTTCATCGCAATCGGTTCAGTAGTTTCGGCATGAAAGAGTAACAAACAAACAAACATCCATCCAACCAAGCTTTCACATTTATAATATTAGTGGGATAGTGGGATCATATTAAAAAAATATTTTTTGTGACTACAAACTTGTATTTTGTGGTCGGAAAGCTTAATAATTAAATTTGGAAAGTAGACTTGGTCGTTAATGTCGATGTTTGGGAGAGTATTTTTAGAACTGCAAAAGTTAAGTTTGTCTTAAAAAAAAGACTAGTAAAAATCTTCGACAATTGATTCCCGAGATGGACGTACTATCTTCATTCAAGTTTCTTTGCTTACGGAACCCTGGGTGCGCAAGTCAGACTCGCTCTTGTCCGGTTTTTATTTCCTTTTGAGGAACAGAACCGTACAAAAATGCACAAAACTTTAAAACACTTTATCAGCAAATTTATTTCAAACAATTGTTTCTGTATTTTAAAATTTATTATGAGAACTAGAAAAACTACTTATTTTTTTGTAAAATACCAAATCCTTGAAATTGTCGCTAAGCATTTAAACATTTTTAAAGATTTATAGTCGCGCGAAATATATGATTGCGTAATATACAATTATATTACGTATACCTTTCAAGGTGTGGACCTCCCCATGAAAGGTTGGGGTAATTTCCTTACATACATATTCTCAGGCTCTATTCCCGTCCGGGGTAGGCAGAGACATCACGATCCTTACATACAAGCTCGTGCCTCTTCCACATTCATTCGACTTTTCATACACGCTCGCCAGTTACTGGTGCTTTTAACTTGGCCCTTCTTCAGTACACTGCGGATCTGAGTAGTATAGGTCTTTCGAAGCCTGCCCGCGGACACTCTCGATCTTTGCAGCAATTTCAAACCACCGCAGCGTAACTTTCTCAAACGTAACAACGTCCATGTTCTAAAGAATTCAATTCTTTTGGGATTATAAGTGAGTACTTACAGGGGAAGGGAGCATATAAAATCTTTAATTTTGGACTATGTGATAATGACCATTTTGAAAGATACATGTTTTACTTCTGGAATTTTGCAGGACTACTGTGATAAAAAGAAAGAGAGCAATATTGACGTATCATATAATAACAGAAAGGAACAACGTCTGTCTGGCGGGACAATACAATACACTGCAGTGACACTTTTGAAGAGGGAAGCCTGGCTATTAAATATTTATGTACGTCCGTGTTGGCACAAAGATACTACTGTAAAAGTAAGAGTTTATCGCTATGTACGTGACATTAGCATGCCTTCACTACTTATACGCATATTGATAGTTTTTAGAAAATAATGTAACAAATATCATATCTGATTGATAGCAAATAATACCTACCTACTTTATTTGTTTGTAAAGTCCATAGGTAGATAGGAAATTTGTTAGCAACATTGTTTTAATATAATATATCTCGTGTCCCTTAAAAGAACTAAAGAAATACCATAGTGATGTGCCTCCACTGGTGCGGGTTCAGGCTACTTCGTGTAAGAAAATATCTCTACCCCGGCCATAGGCCCAGTGATGGAATAACGTGTGGTTTTAGACGGTTCAAGTCCGACATACCACCCTCTTCCTTGTGGTGGTATGGCCCCAAATGGATTTCCTTTCCACACGACAAAAAGATAAAGGCCCCAAAATAATTTTGGAGTTTCGATTCTTTAAAAAAATAAAGAAATTATGAACATAGAGGTTTGATAAGTAGATGGTCCTTGAATAGAATAAACTAGCCTGAGACAATGACACCGACCTTAGAGACAACAATGGTTAAGCATTTGAGCGTTGTTCTGCTAGTCCTATAGCATCAATTCAAAGGTCCGGCTACAAAATCTCGGCTACTAACATGTCCTTGAAGATCTCGACAAGTTGAGTCATACTTACACACTGTATATTATATAAATATTAACATTTTACAATCAGCCAATATATGTAGTATGTATAATAGTCATGATAAAAACAGACGCAAAAAAAAAACAATAAAATACTTCTTGTTGGACCGGTCAAGCGATGTCATAATAAATGTTTGTTCAATACAATACATACAGATAAGTATAATGTGTGCATATAAGAATGAGAACGAATTCATTGTTCTAAATAGATCTTTACAAGCAACATCAGTTATATGTAAGCTTTGAAAGATTTATTGTTGGCAAATGCTAAATACTTCGTTTTGATACCCCACATGTGGGTTTGGAAGACAAAAAATTCGAACCCTACAATATGGTGCTAAAAATTCGCATTTTTTTTTGTTTTTAAGGTTCCGCACTTTAAAAGGAAAAACTGAACCCTTTTAGTACTTCGTTGTTGATCTGTCTGTCCGTCAAGCCCTTTTTCTCGGGAATGCGTGAGGTGTCAATTTGAAATTAATATGAATTAAGTATATGTCTGTGGTCCCCTGAAGCTGTAAAAAAGTCAAGCTTCTAAGTCAACGCAATCAAAAGATACGGCCATTTAAGTTTTATACATATTTTAACCAATTTTAACACTTTGCATGTAAATCAAAACCTAAAGGTACTTCCCATTGATCTAGTAACATAAAAATTGGTGAGAAGCAATTGTTTCCGGCCTCCATGAGCGCTGGCCGGGAGGTAACGGGTGGGGCTGTCCGTTACCACTTCAGCTTGGGTCCACACTATGACACAAGTAAAGGAAAAAATTCGAAAGCCGTTAATTTGTTGCTAAATCAAAAAATATTTTTTACGATTACAAACTTATATTTTGAGCTTGGCAAATTGACTGTGACGTACATAGATGTACCTATGTTAGAACCAGTGGCGTAGCTAGGTAACCAAAGGCCCTGGGGTAAAAAATATTTAAAATCGTTCCGGATGCCTCGTGTTCCGAATTCGACGTACTCCAGATTCGTCGTACTCCATATTCAAGCAAATACGCAATATAATATAAATAGTGGTTTAGTCACAACTCTAGTACAAACCTGATACTTCTGGTTCTGAAAAATCTGGTTTATTTATATTCCGAAATCAATTTCTAGTTTGTAAGTCAGAGTCCGAGGGGCCCCGAGCTTGGGGGCCCCGGGACACTGCCCCGTCTAGCCCTCCGGTAGCTACGCCACTGATTAGAACGACAAAGTTAAGTTTGTCATTCGGAAAAAAAACGGGCAATAATCTTCGAGAACCATCAATCATCATTCAAGACGAATCTGACGACGTATAACATCCCTACATACTATTTTAAACTTCTCTTAAGTTGGAGTTATGTCTGTGTTCAGCAGCGGACATACCATCGCTGCGAAAACGCAAAGAAATAATTTACCTTACAAATGCTTGTAGTCCTAGTTATAATAAATTATCTGAAATATACATACAGTATACAGTTATGACTATGTCTGTCATGCTAACTTTTATTTGTGTCGAAGATTTTTTATGTCTTCGAACAACTGTGTCAACAAAAACGTTATTGTTCCGATTCTATTGTCCGTAGTTCCGCAACAGATGCTTCCTTACTTTGGGTGACCTATTATTATGTTTGACAGAGATTTCAAAGAAACCAAGCTTCTAGGTAGCTTTTGAGTTGAATCCCGCGATAAGTTATTGACTTTATAATTTATTACTCTGTTGCTCCAGCGATTGGTGCATTAGTGTAATGTTTGTCTATGATTCAAATAGCAAATGTGCCTAAGTGTATTTGTGCGTCTGACGAAGGATATTATTATACCGGTGGCAAAGGATATGTTATGCCTAGAGTTTTGCAAAAGTAAGGATTACATTCGGAAAATATAGGTCTTAACAACCGTGGTCCGTGGTAATTAATATGTGTGTATGTTTTTGTATGTTCATGACGTCTACCTTATGCAGTGATATCAAATATTACTTTTAAACTTTCGCGTTCCATGATATACTTAATTATGTATTTACTAGCTGCGCCCCACGGTTTCACCCGCGTAAGTCCCGATGCCTATGTGTTAATCCAGATCTCCAGCTATCAACATACCAAGTTTTATCGCAATCGGTTCAGTAGTTTTTCCGTGAAAGAGTAACAAACATCCATACATCCATACATCCACACATCCACACATCCATACATCCATACATCCTCACAAACTTTCACGTTTATAATATTAGTAGGATACGGGAATTAACGCGATCACGAAATAGGTATTACATACCTCTGAATTGCCTGACGTTTTGACCAGGTTGCACTGGTCGTGGTCACTGGCTGACTGTCAGCCTCCTAATTAGCCTAGCCCCTTAATTCCCGTATAAATATATAATTAAGGTTATTTTTACTCGTTGTTGAGCTTCATGACTACATAAATGTCCAAATCATACATGTATATAACAGATGGTAACAGTGACTAACCTTAGACTCAAAGAAAGAAGCGTGGAAGTCAGGCGTGGTGCCAGCGACGGAGGCGAGATGCATGGTCGTGTTAGCAGTGTTGGTGAGCGTGACGGTGAGTGCGTGCGCGGCAGCCAGGGCGGCGCGCCCAAATTCCAACGATGGCGGCGACAGGGACAGAGCACCCGCGGACACGGCACGCCCTGCCCCTGGCCCGCCACCGCGGCCAGCGCCTTCCTCCACAGATTCTTTACCCCATTCCTGTACAACAACAAGATCTGAATTACATCATAAATCCTGAATGTGAGTTTGTTTGTTACGCCTGAACTACTCATTTCTTTACCGATCATTATGAAATTTTGCAGTAAAAAAGTATTGTTCACTGTGGCGACTTCCACATACAGCAACAAGAAACATCTACAACCTACTAATCCTGCATCGCGCTATGAGAGTTCTCGCGCCGATTATATATATATATACAACTTCCCAACATCAACCGTTGGGCCGCGGCCCGCCAGGCATGATCACCTCGCCTGGTCGGAGGATCCTCCCTTTGTGTTGGAGGGACATGACACTCGTTCCTCCACAGTGGTGACCCCGACGTGATTGGAAGCAGCCTTCATGAAGCAGATCAGCAGCATCATCATCGCCACCATCGTATACACTCCTACAGCAATGAGCGGTAATCAAGTCTCAGCCAGCCAGCATCCTCGGCCTCAACAGGGATACCACACGCCTGCAGCGTCCGCTCCAGCCTGGTTACCCCTACGGCCTCATCAGCGTCTAGGCACAGCACACTGCCCCTACGGTCCACGTAAGAAGAGCATCTCTCTCCCGTCTACGCAGCAGCCAGCCACTACGCAGCAACCGCCCCGACTCACTGGGGACTTCACCGCAGCACCGCACGCAGCACCGCACGCGTCCCCGACTCACTGGGACTAGCGGACTTCAGCCCCGACTCACTGGGACTAGCGGCATTCAGTTCCGACTCACTGGAACTAGCGGAATACAGTTCCGACTCACTAGAACTTGCGGCACTCAGTTCCGACTCACCGGAACTACTCACTACTGGCCCTGGCACGCTCCTTAATAGAGCATAGACAGCTGACTCATCAAGATATCGACCTCCAGTCTTGGAGGGGAGTGATGTGGCGACTTCCACATACAGCAACAAGAAACATCTACAACCTACTAATCCTGCATCGCGCTATGAGAGTTCTCGCGCCGATTATATATATATATACAACTTCCCAACATCAACCGTTGGGCCGCGGCCCGCCAGGCATGATCACCTCGCCTGGTCGGAGGATCCTCCCTTTGTGTTGGAGGGACATGACACTCGTTCCTCCACATTCACAATGAATAGGAAAATAACTTTTAACCAGACGTCAAAATTAACGCGAGCGAAGTTGCGGGAAAAAAATAGTTTTCTATAAAGTGCAGTGAAGACCCTTGCCGAGGATCGCAATAGCCCGCTGCACTATTAATTATACTTGTACTGATGTTTGTTGTAAAACTATTACAATAAAATACACTTACTTACTACACTTATTCATAAACAGAAATTTCAACTTTATCTGTCCTTAAGTCCAGAAGCCTGTTAAGTGAGCTGGGTTTTCCCTTTGTAGTAAGTATTTAAATAGCTTACTGTTCTGTGTTTACAATAACAAATACAGCATGTCTCTGTCTCGTGTATGTGAAGGAGGAAATACAATTAATAAAACTCGAGGTTTTTTCAAGGATTCAAAATGTAGCGAGCGTCAATAGCGTAAAAAGTATTTTTACAAAATCGGCCGTTGTTGTATATTATATACATAAAATATAAATATTAATAAACATTCCTAATTGTGCAATCCACACTTGCCACAATAAATTAATACATATGCACCTAATTGGATAGTTTAATAATATTTGATATATTATTTGAAATGCAATATTTATTATAGGAAAACTGATCACTCAAATAGTTACCAATAATCCTGTTAAGGTTAATAATTACCAATACTATAAACAATGTTATAAGTGTTATAACTCTCGTTGTCGGTTCGGTTTTGCCCCAATATCCCGACTTTCTGTTTAGCTTTTCCAATATATTTTTTCTGGATAATTTTTGGTTGCGTTGCAAACGTTTCAAACGTTCACAGTACAGAAAACCGCCTTACACTTACCTTTACCACCTAAAAAAAGTACTGCATCGATGATATCTAGATTTTAATGATGTCAAGTACTATAGCTACTTGAAATATAAGGTTTAGCTTTGCATCCAATAAGTTGAGCGTTTTTAATAGAACGTTCGTTATGAGTAGCAAATTCGGCCCCGTACAGAGTAGGCACTGTTGACATGTCTGGGTCACCTTTTACTTGGTGCAAAGCTGGCAAGCAAGCGTTATAATCCTCTTAGCCTGAGAAAACATTTTGGTACCTTAAGTGTGTTCTACCGATTGTATAATGGGTCTGATTAATTGTTTGAAAATATCCCCTCAGTTACTTTCTACAATCACTCCTTTCAAAACCGAGGTTTTGAAACAGGAACATGGTTTGAACTTCCTAACGCAGACGCTACAATTGTTGAATGACTTGACTGCCATAGTTTTTCCTAGAGGCTGCAGTATAGATTTTACGGGGTCAGCAAAGCGCGGGGTAAGTGACACCACGATCGCAAACGTCTATAAGCGTAAATTACGGGTAAAAATGATGATAGGGCTAATGACGTTAGAGAATGCTTGCTATACCTAAGTAAGAACAGAAGGAAAGGCTTTTGTCTCTTAGGAGGAAGAAATACGTGTGTTTACAAGAACTGAAAGTTGAATTGCATTCGTCCCATTATAATTGCATTTAGGTATCTATCAATACCTAATTGCAGTCGTAATTGATGAACACAATGTAATATAATTACAATAGATGACACGCTGCAGTTGCCATATAACAACATGAAACTGAATACATTAAAATCCTATTTCCATTAAAAGTGAATATTTGAAATTTTTATTCGAGCTGAGATGGAGTTACTCGATATTTATTATTTTTCAACTTTTATCTGTTCTTTTGTTTGTGTATCATAATCTCAAATCATAATATCAAAAACTAACAACTCCACAATGACGTCATTCGGAAAAACAGTTTTCATGAATTGGAGTTATTATAAACTGTTGCTTTATGCTTGCATTGCATTTCGCCGCGTGAGTGAGGTTACCGGAGGCCCTAACCCTTCCCTCTCCCTTATTGCCGTCCTTCCCCTCTCCCCCCCTCTCCCCCTCTTCTCCTACTCCCACCTTAAAGGGCGGCAACGCACTTGTGACTCTTCAGTTACAGGTGCCCATGGGCGGCGGTAGTCATTTACCATCAGGTGACCCGTCTGCTCGTTTGCCCCCTATACCATAAAAAAAAAAATATTTATACAAAACTCTTGGAGCTACAGTTTTACTATTTTTTTTCATTGTTACCGTCACCGCGAGTTGTATTTAATAATAATAATAGGTACAGTGCACAAATAAAATGGTCTACCAGTTTTGACAAAAGTTTCTGTGTAATCACAATAGCGATAAGGTTGAACCTATCTCTAACAATTAACTGTTACAATATTATGCACGGGAAAATCAACCTTGTTGTTTTATGATGGCAAATGATCTTCAACCGTAGGGTGGTAGACAATATATTTGGTCGATGGTACATTAACTGCCTAACGTACGCCTTTTCTAAAGACCGCCACAAAGAGTGTTGCACTGGCTTTATGTCACTTTGACTAAGTTCAGTCATTGTTTACTGTAGTAACATTTAATTTTACGATAGATGGATAAATGTAACAAAACATAGACGAAAAGAAAATTATAAGTCTGTTTCGTGAAAGCTGTATCCAAAACCCTTAAGTCACTATAATTTCACTACATATTATAAAACAAAGTCCCCCGCCGCGTCTGTCTGTTCGCGATAAACTGAAAAACTACTGAATGGATTTTCATGCGGTTTTCACTAATAGACAGAGTGATTCATGAAGAAGGTTTAGGTGTATAATTTGTACCCGTGCGAAGCCGGGCGGGTTGCTAGTTTCTGTATAAGAAGAGTTTGTTAAGTAACCAAGATCAAAGTCGGTTGTATTGACGCGAAACCATGACCAAGTTTGTCTCGCTTGGGGGCTTGAATTTGGCGACACTACAATTTGGTTCATGGGCAACGAGTGTTCAATTGAAAAATGTTTTTAACTTTTGCACTCTGTACACATATTTATAAATAATATTAAAAGTAATAATACACTAAAATTACATAGAAACTTCTACCTTCGGCTGCAATATTATTTATCATATTTAACTGTACGCTTTTTCATGTTCCAACATTAAGTCATCTGACTTAATAAATTAATTATTGATTATTATCAGTACGTTACACAAGTTTATTTACTCTGCCTCTACGTACCCAGTAGAGTTAAACGTGTACGGGACGTACTTAATGTTGTTTCAATAACCGCATGTAGTGCATGTGTAAACAAATAACATTACAACACCTTTTACTATTTATATTATTAGACTTTTTCTTTTCATTACATTCATTAATACACTAAGTATCTATTTCTGCTTTAAAATTAATTCGAACCAAATAAATAAAACTTCCAGTTTCCAAACTGCGTAGAGCCTTATGAGAAGAATACTGGCAAAGAAACTCATGGCCACTCTTTTTAAAAGTCAGATCTTCGGGTACAACAGTGTGAACAGGATGCAAGCTGATGCCACCTGAATTTCATTTTATTGAAATGCTCCTAAAGCTACTACCAAAATATAAATACTACTCACGAAATGTGAAAGTAAGTGTGTCTATCTGTTACCTTGTCTTGACTAAACCCCTGTCGGAATGTAACAGTATTTGAGAAGGGAGCAGTCTGGGAACTTAGCACTTATTTAACTGTTTTGTCATTATACATATGCCTCATGCATGTTATACACAACCACACGGTTGCACTGGCTGTGCTCAAAGCTCAGCCTGTGACCATGGCCTGTGCATAGGGGCACCTGCAGCTCAAGAATCACAAGTGCATTGCCGGCCTTAAAGGTGGGAGTAGGGGAAGGGGGAAAGAGGGAGAGGGAAGGGTTAGGGTCTACGGTAACCTTATTCACTCGGCGAAACACAGCACAACATTCCTACACTGTAGGTTTTCAGTGAGGCCGTGGTATCACTCCGGTCGAGCCGGCACCTATGGCCGAAGCATAGCTCTCCCACTAAGCTCCAAATCTTTGTCTATATACTTATTTATTATCGCATTAAGCACCAATATGGTGATAATTTGTGCTGAGAAAATGCCAGATTTCAGGTCATCATTAGTCACTTTACAATCTCCTTGGCGTAATGAAACAGATGCAATGCTTGTAGCTAAATGCCTAATTGAATTGCTTTATCTAAAATAAAATAAAAATACCTGTTAAAAGAACTATAACAACACAATAGTTATTTTGGCAGGTAATTTTTATGTATTGTCTACATGTAGTTAAGACTTATGTTTAATTACTGGCTAAGGTGTCGTATGTCTAGACATGTTTAGAGATTTCTATAGCATTCCTTATTCTCACACACTGAATGCACTTGGCTCGGTGTCAGACATGTTCAGACCTTAACCATGTGCAGACCATGTGTATTCCGGATTCTCACTTTATGTTTAGACTTACAGAAACAAAAAAAGCCTTATCCTACTTATATTAGCAAAATGGTAAGACAGTCTAAGAGACCTTTGGAGGGATCTATAAACTGTATTCTTTACTAAGTTCAAAAATCTTGACTTTCTATTGATACTAGATGTTTATAAAATAAAATTTAGAAACTAATACTGGGGTAACATCTTTGCCTGCCAAATTGGTAATACCCTTCAAAAATAGTAAAATTATGAATACATCATGTTTAGGAAGCACTTGTCTGCATTTGTGAGACAAATGGTTGGCAAAGAGTTACTCTTAACATTCAGAGTATTTCTGTTTCTTGAGGAAATAAATACATAAATACTGTTGCAATGAATGAAGCTTTTATTAGAAAGAAAATAAAATTATCTTATCATAATAGTTTTGTACCATAACCATGAAAGGTGGACAGACATATGAAAATGATGTTATTTTAGTTCATACAGAAAGAAGTTAAAATAAACATTAGTCTATTTTTGTTGTTCTCAATAAACATCTCCAAATGTTGACAGACAAATGTTGGTATAAACTTCGACTTAAGAATAGCAAGAATTAAATCACATTTTGTTTTATTTAATAAATGGATGTCTTACCTGAAATGTTATCCCCTCTATAAGGGAATCATGTACTGTAACACCTGTAACCAAACAAAATGGTAATTATTTTAAATGGTACTAGAAACTTTGTTAGTGCAAAAGAATTTGTCTGAAAGTTGGTTTATACATTCAGTAAATCTTTATCAATATAAATTTCAGGCAGCATATTAACCGAGCTCAGAAAAGTGAGTTTTTTATTGAGTAGTGGGGGTCACAATATGTGCACATCTGGTGCTATGTCGCGTGTTGAAAACACATCTCAAATTCGAGTTTGCCGGCTTCTAGCCCAGTGACACTACAGCGATACTAAAATATCCATATACACAAAGGGAAAGAAAAACGACAAACAAATCCGTCTCGGCCCCGATCTAAAATAAAATCGCGCCTCACACTGCCGCCTCGCTATGACCGACCCTGCCAACTTATTGTTGCTATTCCACATGCCATAGCTTTTTATAATAGTATTAGACTATAATTCTTTGCAAGTACAGTAGGTACGGGGATCACTAAGAACAAAACAAATACATATATTAGTATTTTAATATAATCGATTTTACCATGGCTCTTTCCCTGAGCTGACAGCTTAGTGTTCAACGATATATCCAATAACGTCAGTATAAATACATAACACCACACTATTTTACGATACATATTTGTGCAACTGTGGATTGCAAAGATCACTGTTTATTCACATTTCTCAAACACAATTCGATATTTTTAACACATCAGTAAACTCACGAGACGTGCGTTCGCGAAATCGTGATTGACAACAGATAATACAGAATTATGGAAGCAAGCAAGGGAAGCGACTCCCGAGGAGAATTTGACATTTAATTTTTTTATGACTTGGCTTCGCACGGCTTGACTTTTGCCATGGGCCATGACCTTTACGTCGTAATGTTCGGTCCTCGGATATCTGCTGTCGCTACCATGTTTTTTTAATTCGAGACGAGTCTGAAGCAAGTGTGTAACAAAAACTACAATGTTGTGTCTACACAATGCTTAGTATATTGATTTGTAATCAGTCAATCGAAATGTTTTTTGAAATAGCATTATGTTAGGCTTAGGGATGCAAACGATACATCAATTTTTCAGAAACATTGATGTTTTAATAAGAAAATATCGATGTTTACCATCGATGTTCACTATTGTAAAACATCGATGTATCGATGTTATTCTATACGATGTTTTACATCGATGTTTCGCCCTCCATCTATCAGAAATCTTAGGTACCTCTGTCGCGTCCGTCCAAAAGTTATTCGAATTGGGAAGCAACAATAACCCAACAAAGAAACCATTTGACGGGAAAACGGGAAACTTTTAAAACTTTCATTTCTAAATTAATTTTATAAATAACGTGTTGTAATTTTGAAAACTGAAGTTAATAACTTTATATATTTTTTTATTGAAATAAAAACTAAGTTGGTGATTTTATTTTATAAGACACCTATGTTGTTAGTTTTAGATACCTATTTTTCTATTTATTAGCTCATTTAGAGACTTTAAAAAAACATCGAAGTTTTGAAACATCGATGTTTTCTAGATGATGTTTTTTCTGAAACATCGATGTATCGATACATCGACGTTTTTTTAGCGATGTTTTGCATCCCTAGTTAGGCTCCTAACATAATAATAGCAATAGTGTTTTAAAAGACTAATATCCATATTTTGAACTTTTCAAATCAGCTGTGTCTGAAGATCGTTATTTACCTTTACTTTGTATTTTGGCATTAAACTGAACAATAATATTTGTATACAATTACTTGTGTTTTTCAACTTTAACTAATATACAATATATTCGGGGCTCATAACAACTTAGTTCAATGTAACGTAGTAAACTCTTTTGTTAAAATTAAAGTTTAAATTATGGCTCTATTCGTAAACATTTCTAAATAACAAAAGGATGTGGAGCGAGATATATTTACAGAAAAATAATTTTGTAAAAATACATAAATACGTATTGTTTTCCATATTAGTTAATAAATTTTAATCCCTTCAAAATCATATTTTATTAAAAAAGAACAACTAAGCTCTCAAGATTTCGTCACTAGAAGATCTGTTTCTACGACTGATGGAAATGGATCGTGAGGGTGAGCAATATCATTTAATCATAACTAGAAATATCCTAAGAGGATTAATTACGGCTGTTATTGTTTATGTTTTTGTGTTTGTTTACGTTGGTGGTGAGAAAGTGGTGAATGGTACACAGACAGTGACGGGAGCGATGACAACTACGAAGAAGACGGCGGCGGAGGCAGTGGCAGTGGTAGCGCTATTGGTGGCGAAGTCGTGGATTCTGGAACAGGAGCTCCGCCCCCACCCGCTGGGGATAATCCCTCCAGTGACGCTGAGTCTGAGGGAGAACTGTACGATATAGCCCTGGCGGCCGCACACTCTGTGAGTTCTAAATTATCAAATTTATACTAAATATGTTTGTATCAAAATACCCCAGTATGAAGTTTTCGCCACAGTAAGTTCAAGTTGAGAACAAATAACTTTTATACAAATATTCAATAATAATATCAGGATGCACTCACACATACTTTAATCTTTTTATTAAATTATGCTATACATATATTCTGTAAAAATATTATTTACAGTTAATGTATTATATTTGTTATGGATGTGCTTTTTTAAGCTCAATCCAATTTTGTGGATTGTAATGTTGCGATGGGATCTGTGGATTTCTTGCATGCGTTTGATCCGATTTTCAATAGATTTATAAAAAAATATAGCATGCAAATAAAACATTTATGAAAGGCTATGTGTGACTAGTCTGTTTCAACTCTCAGGTACCGTTAAATTAGTAGGCGAAAAGAGTCATTCTGACGATACAAAAGTTTGTACTACTGACAGAAAACATACAGCTATATTATTTAAGGATCTCCAAACAACTTTTCTTGCAGACCAGTACATACTTTATGGGATCACTTCTTACAGGCATTATTTCTTCTAATGCTGGTGTAGGTATGATTGATAATGTTGATATCAATTGGCTATGAATCTTCCACAGGTCAATACTGTTGTCGATATCTTCAAACAAGATCGAGATCTTCTTACAATAAAGAGGTATATTACTATGACGGAATAAGAAAATCATTAATATGAATGTATTTTGTTACACGGCCACATGCAGTACATGAGCGCGGGCATGGTGTCGGTGCAGGGGCGCTCCGTTTTGGAGGCGGGGTGGAAGGGCCGCGTGCCGGTGATGGCGCACCACGGCTGCGTGTTCCCGGGCGAGACCGTGCCCATGTTGATGCCCCACGCTAACGACGCGGCGCTGCTTGCCCAAGCCATCAAACATGACAGGCTCTTTGGTCTGCTCTGCCCTGAGTAATTTTATTATACTACATCTGATCAGATATAGGGTTGTAAACACGCAAGTGATGTCCTATGACGTAGCAAGTTTATAGACGCTGGTTACCAGCTTACTATCAGAAAGGCCAAGTGCTTGTTTGCTAACATAGTTTTCTCTATACTAGATATTACATTAATTTCATATTACAATCCAAACCGCGTTTATACAGTTTTAATAGAAAATATTTATGCAGTTAATAGGACAACATAAACTTACACAGCTATGTATGTGCTCAGTGAGACGTGCAGCGTGATCTCGGGCTACGGCGTGCTATGCGAAGTGTATGAGGCGGGGATGGAGGAGGAGCTGGAAGACCTTCCAACCTTCACCACGTTCAAAGCGCGCGCGATTCACCGCTTCCGACTCACGCGCATGCCCAAGCTCTCTGTGCCAATCAATGCTTTTAACAGGTAGTCATTATTTATTGGATTTCTCAAAGTCACTTATTTTAGATAATTTTAAAATAATACTTGCATCCTAATAGCAGGTATAGTAAGTTCCTCTTTTGTATCTAAAGTCACAGGTTCCTGGTTCCTTTTTTTTTGTGCGTGTGGAAACCCCCTCGGCCCGTCAACCCACCGGGGTTTTCGGTGGGGCGGTGTGTCGGAATCGAACCGACTAAAACCGCATTGTGTGCCGTACACACATGTCAGTCACAGGTCCCTGAATATCAAGGTAAACTAATGAATCCACCCCCCGCGTCACCTGCTTCATGTTGTACTTGTTGCATAGATACATTTGGGTTGTACAGGGTAACAAGTTACGAGTTGCTAGTTAAGCAGCGCACATATTGTATGTTCAGGATGCATTTCGTGGAGGTGACAGTGCTGCCGGAGATCTCGACGTGCGACACGCTGAGCACCATGCGCCTGCACAGCCTGGCGCCGCTCCGCTCCCCGCGCCACCCGTACGTACTGCACCACCACTGCCCCACCACTGCCCCTCCACTGCCCCTCCACTGCCCCACCACTGCCCCACCACTGCCCCACCACTGCCCCACCACTGCACCACCGCTGCACCACCACTGCACCAACCTAACTTATATTTTAAACTAGCTGTGCTGTGTTATGTAGTTCGTCCATCAATTCACTGTTTTCTAATAGATGAAAGGTACCCTAGAACAAATTCACATTAAGCATTCGCGTAAAGGTCTTTAGGGTTCCATTTCTCAAAAGGAAAAAAAAAGGAACATTTTAGAACCACTTTGTTGGCCGTCTGTCCAGACCCTGTTTCTCAGTAACCCGTGAAATTAATACCAAATACATAAGTCCCTTAAAGGTGTAAAAAAAAAAAAACTTCTAAGTCAATGCAATCAAAAGTACTTCCGTAGTAGTAATATAAAGTAGTATTGTCCTAAAATCATGAAATTTGGTAAGAAGCAAGGTTTCACAGTATAAGTTAAAAGAAAAAAGCCAAAAGTTGTTAATTTTTTTGTTAAATCACATTAAAAAATAGTTTTTATGAACTTATATTTTGCTGCTGGAAAGTTGTTAAGTTCGTCTTTCATAAAAGACGGGCAAAAATCTACGAGAATTGATTCCAGAGATGGACGTACTAACTTCATACAAGTTTGTTTGCTTACGGAACCCTCTGTGCGCGCGTTAGACTCACACTTTTTTTTCGCGCGGTTTTTCTTTCTTCACTCAACGATCATCATGAAGTTTTTTATACATGTTGTCAGGGACAGAAAGGGACATGAAGGACTGTGCCCAAGAGGTACCTGACCGATTGACGTCGAAATTGGTCCAGTCGTTTCCGAGATTAGCCGGAAGATACAGACAGATAGACAATTTTTTTTAAAATAAGTACCATGTAAACATTCATATTTATTTAGTAGAAAAGCGAATGGAACATATTTGTACTTTGAGCTTCGGGATATACGAGTATGTGTAAGAAGGAGAGAGTGACGTGCGTGTGTGTGTCAGGTGGCTGTGCGTGACGTCACGGCGCATGGAGGCGTGCGCGACGCCGTGGCCGCTGTTCGTGCACGACATCTTCGACTACACGCGCATGCGCAAGACGCTGCACGACTACTTCAAAACTATCATGTTAGGTTTGTACGCGCTTACTACGGAACACACATATTTTCTTATACTACCGCACTCTCCTCTCTGTGATACTTACAAATCCCTTACATATTTCAATTTACAAGCATGTTAAAGTGAATGCCTTTACTCTCACAGAAGATCGTTCTATTTCATCGTCATCTCAACCGTGACATTTGTACTGTTCAGCGATCAGTTACCACTTTGACCAGATTGTCTTCACTTATCAAATCAATTATCAAACTGTACAACAAAGTATGTGCAGAAATGATTCTTAAAAATACTTGTGACCGTGGCTCAGGAGTGAGAACTGAGTCTGTAATTTTTTCGACGGGTTTTATTTTACTAATTAAATGAAAAGGATGACTTTACTTCTGCTCTACCTACCTGGCGTAGTTGATCAGCGCAAGAGTCTCTCTTGAAACTAGCTTGAATATCCGGACCGTTAACGTTTACTTAAAAGTGATATCACAATGAGTAAACAGAACATTTTACCAAAAAAAAAACCAGTACATATGGTCAAAAACTGCAATGTAAAACATTTATACAATCAGCTGCTTCGGCGGCGCCGTGCGCTGAAGGTCATTGACCGTACCGCACACGTACGCGTGTCGACTCGTGTGACTGTAAATCCTTAATGTCACATTTTAATGATGAACTGACTTTTGCATTGTGATAAGTATCCCAAGAAAGAAGTTTTTGTAAATTATTTGAGACGGTGTTACTTACACACTATATAACTGATTTTAGATATGTTCAACAGTTAAATATGAATGAAACATCGCGAACAACAGAATCGGCTTATATTTATGTAGAGTATATATTGGTTCTGTAGTTTTTTTGTATAAGAGGCGAGAAGGCTTTGTCGCTGTGTGGCACAGCTTCCAAGTCTAAAAGGTGCAAAAAATATTTGCAACAACAATTTAATTTAATGTGTGTGTAACACATTATTCTCATATTGTATGACATAAGGTCGCTTTTATTAGTTTATCATATAATTAATTATGTAAACAAATCTTGGAAGTAAATTTTAACCTGAGTTACTTCTAATTTGGTATCGAAATTAAACTTTGTACTGGCAACTGTATGTATATGTAGTTTGAATAACGACAACTATTTCGCATCTTGGAGATGATCTGATGATAGAGCCAGGAGGTGGATAGTAGAATTCTTTTTTTCTTTTTTATTTGGTTCACTATTAAAACCTGTTTTTTTCTAAAGTATAATGTATTAGTATCGCCGACCTGTTCTTCAATCGTATGGTTCCGTGCAGACAAGATGCCGGAGGACCCGGTGTCGCTGTCGTTCTGGGTGGCGTCCAACATGGCGCTGTCGGCGCGCGACCGCCTCGCGCTCTTCGTTGTCGACAACGCGCTGCTGCGCCTGCACATGGAGTGTCGCTTCGTCAAGAGGGTACGTCACCTCCTCTGTCTATCACCCCCTCCCTCCCGCACTAGTTCTCCTCATCCATGCGCTGATGGTGTTTCAGAAAAGCGTTCTGTGCTGTTCGTCGTGTCTGACGGAAATCGCGCGGAGGGAACATATATTCCCGATGTCCAGCGAGGGCGTGCACTCCAATTATGTCAATCTTGGTGAGATATATTTTTTTCTTAAATTGATTTTAATTTGATTAATTGATATCACTCAATCTCGTCGATAGCTATTAAATGAAGAAACAAAAAAGATGAAAATCGATTCACAAGAAGAGGAAAAAAGATATTGAACTCTCTTCTGTCTATGCCCATTATATTGTATAGAACTTAAACCCTTATCATCAGTCCCCACCCCTAACAATATACTGTAAGATTGTAATCGATTCAGGTTCGAGATTCCTTTACTGATTTTTTAAAGAAAATGTTTGCCCTACCCGTTAACGAATTTTGGTTTTGTCGTCAGGTGGGTACATGCATGACCTGCTAACGGTGAGTCAGACGACGAACATCGGTCTAAACGGTACGCCCACGGCTGAATACTCGTGGTTCCCCGGCTACGCCTGGACCATCGCCACCTGCGCTCACTGCCAGGCACACATCGGCTGGAGGTAACTTGACACACACATGCACGTTCACAGGCACAAATACACGTACATGCACGCACAAAGATACACACACCTACAGATACATGCACGCACACGGATAAACACACGTACAGGTACATGCACGCACACACATACACGCACACACACATACGCAAACAAGTTTTATTATCAGAGTTAAAAAGTAAGGTTTCTGTTCTGTGTATTAAATATCACACTTTCTTAAAATTATTAGCCTTTAAACAAGGAGCACACCTTTTTGTAACACCCTTTCTCAATGAATACATGTTATGAAATAGATTTGTGGCGCTGAAGAGCACTCTCCGGCCGCAACACTTCTACGGGCTGTGCCGCAACTACATCCAGCCCTGCTCGCGCCGCCGGGACACCCGCGATTCGCCGCCCGCAGACCTGGGCCTGGCCCTGGCCTGACTCACCCGACAACGAGAACTATGTTGTAAGATCTTCTTCAAAAATAAGGGAATGTGACAGCTTGGTCTGGAGGACGGAAACCTTGCCTGCTTATACATAATATATTTTTATATTTTGGAGCTGTGGTCGACTGACGTCACGTCTCCTAATATGATGTCGAGGTCGGATGGGCGTTGCCTTACTTCACTTTATAGTAATTGAGGAACCGACACATTATAAACATTAGGTTATTGGCATAAGGTATATTGCTATTAAAGATATGGGATTGTACTCACGTGTGTTGTGGAGATACCCGACTAGGTTCAGGATCGACGGGAGTCCTTTACAGAAGTATGGAGATGTGTCCTCTGTAGCACATGACTCAGACGCGTCAGGTCGCTACACATATTATAAGGGGCCCCGATCGGGTCCGAATCTAATCGGGCATCCCCAGTTAAAGACATGATTATAACAGTTCATCTTTAATAGATATAAAAACCAAGAAGGAAAAAAGATTTTATTCTAGCATGGTATAACAGTTTATTGTACTAGCACGTTAAAGTTCCTCGTGGCAATACGTTTCATATCTCTGTCTATTTTCTTAAGCAGTTTAAATGCTGCGTTAGCACAGTACTTAGAAATCATATTTGTTGTCACACCTCAATGTACTTACGTTTGTGTGTCTGATTATATAAATCATTAAAACATATAATATTCATAATAATGAGTGTAAATAATGCCTCTCGTAAATATCGGGCGCATAACATATAGGTAACGGAAACAAAGTACTCCGACTTTAATTTGTAAATCACATAAGCAATTATATAAACCGAACACACATAACTCGAAGCAGATTTAAGTATCGAGCTAGTCTATTTACTGTGCTAAAGTAACATCCAAAGCCCTGAAGAAATATCATATAATAATAATAAATGTTATCTACTTAAAAATGCAAAAACTAAATTATAATAAAAAAAAAACAACAATACAATGATTTCAACCACATAGCAATAATAAAAACCTGTCCTAACGTGTCTTAATATTAAACTGCCCCAATCCAAAATTATTCGAATCTTTTGTGATTCGGTAAACGTTTCGGATAGATTTATATTTCGGATATAGTTTCGGTTACGGAGCTCCGTAACATCTTTACTAAATACTATACTAGCAGTTGAAGCTAAATTAAAAACCACTTAGCAAAGAAACTTGAGAGTTATTTTCTACTGCCCCTGCTTTTCTGATTGCTCTGTCTCGTCACCTGCGGTGGCTACCAGGAGATAGGTATTTTATATGTTTTAAAGTTTGTGCTTGTCCAGTAGTCTTGTACTGAAGTGTACAAGTTAGATATAACAGCTGGTTTGTCTGTTGCTGATAGAACGTTAACATGGAAATTTATTTCATACGTTTTATTGTTTTTTTTTATAATTACATTCTAGTAAACCCTGTATGCTCAATGCTTCTGTTCAGCAGGACATGACCTACAGATTAGTCTAATAGCAGTCTGATTTTTACAAGTACTTTAATTAAAACCGGAATGAAATGTTTTGCAAACCATGTGTTTAGTTACATGTTCGTCAATATTTATTTATACCATTGTCAGCAAATATAATTTTTTGTATTTCGTGCTCATTTTTATACAAAATCATCGGCATAGACCAAGTTTGAATAAACAATAAAAATGTGATAATAATCTTGTAGCTACCCTAAATACAATACAAAAGTATTACAAAAAAGATTGAATCATTTACTATTGTAAATAATATATGTATGATTTATTTTAAAGTTTCTGTTATCTTATTTAATTGTTAAGTCAATAAATATCTTTGTCAATATGTGAACATTATTTATTTCCTAACGTGTGTAACCTATGTGAGCAACACATTTCAGGTCAACTTCTTTTTTCGACTAAATTGATTAACAAACATAGCTTAAGATAGGAAACAAACACTAGACTGTAGCGTTTCTACAACAGGGGGGTCACACAAATGTTGCCCATAAAAAAAATATGTTGTACAGCCTGTAAGAATTTAAAAACCTCGTACTAAATTGCTGCTTGCGTTGTAAAGTAGATACGACGAATTGTCCTTAGTAGTACCTACTTACTATTGTGACATATTTCTACTGATGAGATCGCCACAGCTTGAGCACAAAAGCTATCAATTTGTCTATAGCATTCTCTGTCTACGGTATATACTTTAACGTAACACACAGTACATTATGTAAGTATTGGTGGCTATTCTATTGTACACTCGACTAAATTAAAACCTGGCTTAATTTCTTCATATGAAATCCACCTTGTGTTCTTCGTAATAACGTCTATTTGTTACTGGCATCTATTTCGCAGTGCCACTAAATTTCACTAAAACCTGTCAACGTATACTCAACTTTATTTAAACGCAGCGAGAGTCAGCATTTATTCAAATGCCGTATAATTGCCACGCAGCGATAGTCCCCAAATATTCAAAAGCCGTATAAAAACTTGTTCAAAACGAACTAAGATGACGTTATTTTAATCGACACCTACGAAGACGCTTACTAAAAACACAGAGTAAAAGAGATGGCATTCAACGGATAGCGGCTCTCGCTACGTGGTATTAAAGTTTATATAGGCGTATCAGATTTTAGTCGACAAATAAATTGCTTATTTCGATAGCGACATTTCAATTTGAAATAAGACCTTGTTTCGAAGTGTACAAGGTTTACATCTTATATGAAGAAAATTTAGTGAATTTTAATTTAGCGAGTGAAGTAACAGAATTGGGACCATTATTAAATATCTATTCTGTGGTTGTAGGTTCAACCCGCATAGAGGATACTTTGTATTCACTGTTGTGACGAGGTTATTTACCTACAGCGAGAGTTGTACTTTCAAAAAAAAAAAAAATCTCTTGCAGTGTTCTGGGATAACGATAACTTAGCAGCTTTAGAATTCGCGACTTTACCGACGTCGCAAGTACCGCAACGCGTTTGGAGACTTCGTGCATTCGATTTGTTCGACTACCTACATCATCTACCTACGTCTTAATTTTGGAACACAATCGTCGGTCGCTAATACTGCCTGCTCTTGAACTGAATACTATAATGAAAGGTCAATTTTGGAAGATAGGTACTGTATTCGTAATAAACTATCTACATCGCAGTTATACTGAGTATTCCTGGCATCGTAGGCGGGACACCACAGTTGTGTTCACAAACTGAATCAGGTGCTATTCACGAGTAGCCGCTTCGTACGAGCTGTCCACACCCAACACTATGCTCTACTTCAGGCTCCAGTTTTTTTTCTTCTTTTCATGTTAACCTTTGTTTGTTGTATACCTGGATACAAAATATACACTATTTATTAATTTTTATCCTGTATTTATAAGTAAGTTAAGTAGTTTTTAAAAGGTATCTCAGTCATATTCTAGAAGAGTAATTTCAATATTTTGTCTGTGCAATTTTAAAATTTTATGCGCATTTCCATTGTATGTTTGCACTTTTAAATTTTTATAGAAGATTTTGTTTTTCTTGAAGTCTATATTGTTGAACAACAGAACTGACTTAGGGTTTACTTTCGACTTCTAGAGCTAGCTCGCTCCTGTGGACTGAATACCTACAGTCTGTCGCGCTAAAGTTGCGTTTTGTAGCAGAGCAGCAGGAATAACAATGATGGATCGGACGGTATAATGCCCACGTCATATATCAAAACATGACAACTTAATAATAATGAAATAAAGCAATGTAATTGAAACGTACATAAAAAAAATGTTAATAAACGGATACTGGTCATTTAAAACAGTGCAAAATGGTATTTTTTTTAATGGGGCAAACGAGCAGATGGGTCACCTCATGGTAAGTGACTACCTTCGACCATGGACACCTGCAAGTCAAGAGTCACAAGTGCGTTGCCGGCCTTTGAGATGAGAGTACGATCTTTTGTTGAAGGTTAGAATGAGGTAAGTACAAGTTACCCGGGCGCGTGTGTGGGTGGTGCGCGTGAGTGGGCGGCAGGTCGGCGCGCAGGATGGTGCGCAGCGTGGTGCGCGGCAGGCGCAGGGCGCGGGCGCGCGCGCGCAACGACAGCGCCGGCGCCGCGCGCAGCGACGCCGCCACCTCCGCCGTGCGCGAGCTCCTGACAAAATCATTCATAGGATTGCGGGGACTATTAAGCACACTAAACAACAATACTAGGAATCGCTAACTTATTGAAACTGGAACCTTAAATGTGTAGCTCGCACGACACTGGTGCCGATTCTACTGTACACTTCACTAAACTAAAGCCTGACTAAATTTCTTCATATGAAATCAACCTAGTGTTCTTCGTAATAAGGTCTGTTTGTTACTAGCATCTGTTTCTCAGCGCCGCTAAATTTCACTAAAACCTGTCAACGTATACTCAACTTTATTCAAACGCTGTATAATTGCCGTATAAAAACTTGTTCAAAACGAACAAGGATGACGTGTTTTTAATCTACACCTACGAAGACGCTTACTAAAAACACAGAGCAAAAGAGATGGCATTCAACGGATAGCGGCTCTCGCTACGTGGTATTAATGTTTATTTAAGCGTATCAGACTTTGGTCGACAAATAAATTGCTTATTTCGATAGCGACATATGTTATCTACTTGTTTCAATTTGAAATAAGACCTTGTTTTGAAGTGCACAAGGTTTACATCTTATTTGAAGAAAATTTAGTGAATTTTAATTAAGCGAGTGAAGTAACAGAATTGGGACCATTATTGTGAAATAAATAAAAAAAAGTTAAACCATTCGACTCAACGACTCGAGTACTAATTACATGAACAGTTCTTATAGTTTTTTATTTGTATTCTTATGTATTTGTGGATTAAATGCAGACTACATTAGGTTACGCTTAATACATCACTTATTCAGTAAAACACATTTAAGATTTCTTTGTCTTACTTAGGGATACGGGCAGATATTTGTAAACAACAATATCTATGTTTTGTTATTAAAATACTAGCAGCGCCCCGCGGTTTCACCTGCGTAAGTCCCGATCCCGTGGGAATATCGGGATAAAAAATAGCCTATATGTTAATCCATGTCTCCAGCTATCTACATACCAAGTTTCATCGCAATCGGTTCTGTAGTTTTGGCGTGAAAGAGTAACAAATATCCATACCTCCATACAAACTCACAAAATTTCATGTTTATAATATTAGTAGGATTTTTTATATTTCTACCGTATCAAAGCATTATTATAGGTTTTATTTCTTCCATACCTATTAATTGGTCGACCTGCTCTTGGAGCATCGTGAACACTGCCTGTAGAGAACAGTTTACGTTCCCACACCAGTAATGTGTTCTTGGCTGGAGGCTCACGATCAAATCTCTGGCGGAAGTCATGCTTAATCTGCAACCATAGTTAGTAATTACTGAGTGAATCGCATGTTACTGCATATCCGGCCTACTGCATATCAGTAATTTACAATAAAAGCTCCTGCTAGTCGTGGTGTGATGTTACATAGCCTATAACCTTCCTCATTTAATACTCTATCCAATACAAAAAAAAAACTTTAATCTCATTAATAGTTCCAGAGATTAGAGCTATAAACCATGAAACTTATTATATATTTAGAGAAGTATTGTTTATCTAACAGGTCTTTATGAAGACGTGCTAGTTGCACAAGTTATCCTCTGAACTCTATGGTCAAGACCCTAAAAGTTTCCTTTGGGTTCTAGTGCTATACATACATGTTAATATGTAAGGTCACTCTACCATTGGGACTACCGATAGGGCAAGGAAATACGTATTAAGACTACCACACTGATATCCATCATATTATAAAAAAAAACTAACTTGGCTCATGCTACTTTTAGAAGTTTTTCTCTCGTGCACCCAAACGGCCGCTACCAGCCTCTCTTCGATGCTAAAGTTCGAGGTGTCAACTCTGCTTTTGTTGGTATTTGCCTTTTTCTTTTCACTATTTATTGTTGTATGTAGATTCGGCTGTGGTTCTTTAATTTGGGGCTGTATATCAGTTGAATGATATTGTATTGGTTCACATGGTATTTGAGCTCCAGCTGGGACAGCAGAATATTTGGTACTATCTACATACATCGGACATTGCTGCTGGTAAGCACTTTGGTTGTAGAACTGATGGGTAGGAAAATGATACATAGTTTTATTTTGATTGAAAAGGACTGTATAATAGGGATTAGGATTTATTATAAATGTTATTTTTTTTTTTGTAATATGGGTTAACTTTAATTAATACTTAAACAACTATATTCTAGCAGCAAATAACAGATGACAAATTATAAACCAAAATGGTAAACAAACTGATATGATATACCATTCAGATACCTCGTTGACATAACTATTTGACTTTGACAGGTCACTTTTGGTTCTGTGCAGTTGTGTTCTACCTGGTAAATATTCTGTGGTTCCACACTTTACAAATGTAATTATTACTCTGCTCTGAAGACTGAGGTACAAATAAATAAAAGTACCTGGATAACCGAGCTTAATTTGCTCGGTTTTTTTTTTACGTTTTTCACAAAACCTAGCTAGATCAATTTCTCGCCCTCTAAACCCCCTGCATACTAAATTTCATGAAAATCGTTATAGCCGTTTCCGAAATTCAGATAATATACAGGGTGTAAGTGACACCGCAACGAATACTGAAATAGTGTATTCAGACCATCATTCTGAGTAGAAAATCATTGGAAATTTCTGCCGGAAAATTCATGTTTTTTTTTTTCACTTTTTTGCTTAAAAGTGATATCACAATGAGTAAACATAACATTTTACCAAAAAAAAATAAGTAAATACCAAATACGGCCAAAAACTGCAATGTAAAACATTTATGCAATCAGCTGCTTTGACGGCGCCGTGCGCTGAAGGTCATTCACCGCGCCACACACATACGCGTTCGCGTTACACTGCGTAGTTCAAAATCAAACTATTGACTGTAAATGATTAATCTCGAGTTTTTATGATGAACTGACTTTTACATTGTGATAAGTATCCCAAGAAAGACGTTTTTGTAAATTTTTTGCGACGGTGTTACTTACACGCTGTATGTACAAGAATTGCTCGGTTAAAGGTATTAAAGTGTCTATTTGTAATGTCAAAATAATAGTTTTTTTAAAGCTCATACATAATATATAAAAAATTAGAGGCATAAGTATCGTGCAAATAACTGTATGACAGTTATTTGCACGATACTTATGCCTCTAATTTTTTATTTTTGTCTGTCTGTCTATCTGTTTGTTCCGGCTAATCTCCGGAACGGGTTGATCGATTTCCCTGGCTGGATTGACTTTCACTGGGAGATAACTCGTTATAAAGAGTAACTTGGGTTACTTTTATTTTGGAAAAAGTATTAAGGTTCGGCTTAAAATATTAAATATGTACACGCGAGCGAAGCCGAGCGGGAATTGCTAGTACGTTTGGTCTGTCCGATGTACGAACTACCACAGCTCCAATATGTGTGTACAAGTGTGTACTGACTTTTAAAAAGAGTGGCCATGAGTTTCTTTGCCAGTATTCTTCTCATAAGGCTCTACGTATTTTGGAAACTGGAAGTTATAGATCGACACAAGCAGGCAGTAGATTTTGGTGTTTTCACCTAATTTACCTCGACAATCCAGTACATGCTGTGGCGTCTGTTTGAGCCGATCTATGATTTTAAGTCTAGCTTCAATTTAACGTTCATAAATGTCACTTAGTGTCTTAATTTAATAAATGATTTTGAATTTGAATTGAATTTGAATTCAAGATAGATTGCAGCTGTGGTAGTTTTAGCGTGTGGACGCCAGGTGTGTACCTGGTGTCTGTAGGTAGAGGAACATCCTTCGGGTTTTTAATGATATTGCCATCTTGAGTGCGGACTATGTAGTGTTAATGGAGTACTTCTTTAATAGTGTTCCAACATTGTCCGTCACTCCTTTAACATATGTCAGATATGCTGGTACTCTGTCAACGTGTACTGGTTTCGGGTTCCTCTTTTGATATTTTGAGCTGTCGCGGTATCCGTTGCGTCTTAGTAGGTACCTCTCGTAAGGTCGCACAGGTCGTGGAATCGGTTTGTTAAAGAAGCCACAACGGATTGCAGATGACATGGGTGATAGTGTGAGTGGGCGTGTAAGTACCTATCTGTGTGTGTCGGTTTACGGTAAACAACACTGTTTACCGTAAGTCCGAGGAGACCATTTTCTCTCACCGCTAATTTTACATCTATCTATAGTCGGTGATGTTCCACAGCCGATGGAGGTTAAGAAGAAATAATTGATTAAAACGCAATGACCCAGCTGTGAACTTTGGTAGACTTTGAAAAATAAAAAAGGTATATTTGTATAGATTAATTTAATAATAATATACTTCTGTGTAAAGGAAAAGTTATATGTCTTATCGCATAACCTATTCTAAATGACTACGAACTTCGGATCAGTAATATTGGAAAGTTTTCAGTCACTAAATAATCGTCCTCGAATATCACCGCAATGTTTAACTCGAATTCTGAAAAGAAAAATATAATCTGTTAATAAAAAAACATCTGTGAACTACTATTGGCGACGATACGATAATAACATTACCTATTTTGAAATTGACGGTGGTGGTGGTTGGGCAGGTGAAGAGCCGCGGTAGCACCATGTACAGAGGTATGTCGCGGTTTCGACACACGTCGCCATCACCGATCTGTATGTTCTGGACCTCGGTAGCTGATAAAAGGGATTCACTTTAAATATTAGCATTCACAATATTAATACGTGTAAGTGTTCAGAGTGCATCATCAGTACGTAGATCGTAGGGTCTCAAATCTTTTTAATTCTCTACATGGAAGTCATTTTTTAACACGCTTTTATTAGCTTCACTTGTTATTAACTAGGGGCAAACCATAAATAACGTCACAGGAATTTAATGATTTTTGGACCCGCCGTCCTTGTCACAGGTGGTCACATCTAGAACTGAAAAGACCAGTTCTATAATAATTTTTTTAGTAAAATTTAGTAGCGTATGTGACGTCCCGAAGTTTTTGACCCCCCCCCCTTGTCACCAGTTTGTGTGACGTATTTATGGATGGCCCCCTATGTAATCAAATCTGATAATTAAATTTTAACCTGCTTCTAATATAATTGTCATACCCAAGTCAAAGTTAAAAAAGTACTATATATATATATATATATATCTTAATATATATATTTCTTCCTAAACGGCTGGACCGATTTTAATGAAATTTTTGGTGTGGCTTCAGGTGGATTCGAGAATAGTTTAGATTTACAATTGGACCCGGTAGATGGCGCTGCGATAGGGTTACAGGAATAATATTTTTTACGTTCCGGCAGGATAACGTCTGTCGGGTCCGCTAGTATATATATATGGAGCCAGGAGGTTGATAGTGGAACTCCCCAGTGGCTAGTAGTAAACCCCTCTAGTTTCGGTTCATATGATTCGTTTTGACGAGTTCAACAGACTGGGCTTGAATGTGAATAGTGCAGCTCTTTTTACATTTTTGCTTCAGTTCGTCATTAAAGCGTGTTGTTTAATGTAAATTATAATTTATACTTAATATAGATAGAAAATTGTATCAATTTGATTAATATGTCTTCTACCAACCATCCTTAGAATACCCTTCAGCGCATCCGCAGGTCTCGACGCGCACCAGTTGGAGCTCTATTGATCTTATGGGTACACTACATTCGTCTACACGTATCTGTGAAAACAATGGATACACATCAGTTACTGTCTTAATATAAATATTAGTTTTATTCCTTTTAGAGATTGTAACTGTTACAAAAACAAATTGATGAGATCGTCTTGTTACAGGACTTCAGCGAAGTTCAAAAGGGGGGTTTTATCTTTGACTTGTATTGTATGTATGTCCGACTCGTAAGTTCCCTTTTAAACTAGTAGAATAGTGGAAGCGAGATATATGCGTCACAAGCCAAACTCTTAGGCCAATCGTGCCTCTCTATCGCTTGTTTTGCGCTCTCGCTTGCACGCTCGGCTTTGGCGGAACGTGACAATGAGTCATGCTTTTTCGTGCGTGCAGCCGGCGTTCATCGATTTATAAGACGTTATCACGTCAATAAAATATGATCTTCTAAAATCTTTTCTTGTAAATCTTTACAGTGGGGTGTCAAATGTGGAGGTGTAAGAGTTGTTTGGTTATGTATGTTTTACTTATTCACGAAAAACTTAATTAATAGAAAGTTATAATTTGCACCTTGCCAGTGAGCGGCTTATCAAGTGAACACACAGTGGAGTCGATTTCCGCGTATATCTGAAATTGTGGCATCGGCGCACGGGATACAGCCACGCTCGAAGCTCGTATCGTCGCCGGGTTGATCTCACAACGCACTGGTTTCAAGGGAGCGGGGTCTTTCTGTGCAAACAGACATTGTTATATTACTGACTATGATGTACATGACTTAATTTTTGCTGTTACAAAGAAATTTCATTAGATAGTATGTATGGTATAGGGCTCTGTTTCCGCATTTAGACTCATAGGTGGTCCATTATGCGTTCAGATAAGCTGACTAGTTAAGCCAGCCTAGCTCCTTCCAGAAGCACAGAAACCTCCTGGGGCGTTCACAGGCTTCTAGGAGCGACCTTGGCCAGTGTGGCCACTCTCTCGCACTCCAGAATAATGTGGGCAGCCATTTCCTCCGCATTGAGACATCCTCTGCATAGAGGACTGTCTGCCGCATTAATCGTGAATGAATAGATAGTATGTATGATATGATAGAATAATAATAATACTTGTTGTACACCACCGACCACTTGTTGTAACCGCAGTTTGACCAAACCGAGTTCATCATAATCCAAGCAATAGGATTAGGATTCACTTTATTTATAAAAGGACTTTTACTTGGATTAAATGTGCTTATCTGTTCTATGCAACTGATATGGCATACCAGTACACAACCTGTCAACTCCTAGTTGGTTACTTGTGTCCAAGCTCTGGTGACAGAGGTAATATTTCTGTTCAAGGTCTCGAATTTGAGCAGAAATCTTCTGCCCCATTACCTTACCTTCTGTTTCGATTTGTATTCATGCCTCTATTGCAAATACTCTATAAATCTATACCATATAAAACTATTGATGCCTTTGAGAGGTGGCATTACACCCCTGTCTATCCAAAAGATGCATTGAAGATATTTCTTCTTGTGATAAAACCACTTGTGTATTTCATGTATACTTACATAATAATATCTGTTTCTGTATATTTGTTGGATTTTTTTTTGTGTACAATAAAGAAAATTTATTGTTTTTAACCCAAGCATATTACAAGATCTACCCTCCAACAAAAATAGATGAAATGAAAATAAAAACTACTACCAACAAAACAATTGTATTTCTATAGCGACATTTAATACACTGTCCCTGAGAACAGATGAAAGCCTAGATGAACTACTAATTGCCCTGGAACAGATAAAATGGAACATAATCGGACTCGGAGAAGTACGACGCCTGGGCGAGAAGATTGAAGATCATGACCAGTTTGTTTTCTATTACAAAGGGATAACAGCTGGTAACTATGGAGTTGGTTTCTTGGTATCAAAAGAACTAAAGAACAATATAGAGGAAATAGTGGGCATCTAGGACAGAATAGCAGTGCTGAATCTATCAATCCCACCAAACAACGAAAAATGGTCAATCATTCAAGTCTATTCTCCGACCGAAAGTTCCAACAAAACCGAAATAGATGTCTTTTATAACGCCCTAAATTCGGCAATAATAAACCACACACATGAAAATAAGATATTAATGGGCGATTTCAACGCGCAAATAGGCAGCAGACAAGATGGCGAAGACACAATCCTAGGTCCATGCAGCTACGGGATAAGATCCAGAAACGGAGAAAAACTTATTGAACTAGCACATGAACACCACCTCAGTGTTCTTAACACACAATTTAAAAAACGCAGAAGCAAAAGTTGGACTTGGAAATCACCAGGAGATAGATACAGGAACGAGATTGATTACATACTTACCAACAGAGGCAAACAGTTCGAGGACTGCGGGGTTATCCAAAACCTGAACTTTAATAGCAACCACAGAATGGTAAGGGCGAAACTCAATCTTGAGACGGCTAAGCGCAGCAGGCCTTTCAAAGCTAAGCCAAAAGTGTCGAACCTATCAGTATCAAATGACTAGTAGAGAGGCTAGAAGACTGTAGAAAACTCACAAAAGAACTAACCACCCAAGAGAAATTCAACAAACTACAGGAGCTACTACAAGTAGAAAGTACGAACAAATCGAGCAGCCCCATAATTAGTGATAAACTAACAGATTATACTAAGAGATTGCTGCAAGAAAGAAAAGATCTGATAGACTCCAACATCAAATACGAAAACAACACGAAAGAAGATTGCTGAGCTCAGCAAAGAGATAAAAACGAGCATAAGAAAAGATCGTAGGGATATGCGAATGAAAACTTTCGAAAAACACATCGCTCGAACAGGAGGAATAAAAAAAGCCATTAAAGAGCTTTCTGACAAAAAAGACTGTATACCAAAATTGAAGGACAAAGCAGGAATATGCAAATCCAGAAGACCAGATATTATCTCTGAAGCGACAAAGTTCTATCAGGACTTATACTCATCCCAATGCATGGAAGAATCTACGGAGCTAAAGAACACAGGGGAGGTACCTGTAATACTGGTAACCGAGGTAAAAAGAGCACTTCTTACGCAAAAGAAAGATAAAGCCCCAGGACCAGATAACATAAGTAACGAATTTCTAATGAACTCTAGTAAAGTTTTGATTCCAAACCTCACTTACCTTTTCAACGATGTTCTGGAAACTGAATATATACCGGACCAATGGACAACTTCGACAATCATACTGTTGCACAAAAAAGGGGACTAAAATGACATCGGAAATTACAGACCGATAAGTCTAATGTCTAACATTTATAAGATCTTTGCTAAGAGATACTCAACCGCATAACGAAAATCCTGGACGAGAATCAGCCAAGGGAACATGCAGAATTCAGAAGCGGATTCTCCACAATAGACCACATACACGTTGTGAGGCAGATTTTTGAAAAGTGTAAGGAGTATCAGCAAACATTTTACTGTTGCTTTGTTGACTACTCCAAAGCATTCGATTCCCTAGAACATGGAAAAATATGGCAAGCACTAAATAAACAGGGATTAGAAGCGAAATACATAAGGGTAATTCAGAACATTTACAAGAACAGCAAAGCAAAAGTGAAATTAGAAAGGGAAGGAGAGGTGATCAAGATCCAAAGAGGAGTCCGGCAAGGCGATCCACTGTCACCCAAACTCTTCTCAGCAGTCCTCGAAGACATGTTCAGAGAAATACCGTGGGAAAAATATGGTCTGAACATCAACGGCGCAAATCTAACCCATCTACGATTCGCTGACGACCTCATTATCTTCGCTACAACACCTGAAGCTCTGCAAACTATGCTCATAGATCACACGGTTAGCCGAAGACTAGGTCTAACAATGAATGCTCAAAAGACTAAGATCGTGTCCAATGGGGATGAGGTGCCGATTATCGTCAACAACAACACCATAGACTATGTCACTGAGTATGTATATCTTGGCTAACTAATATCTCATGAAGATCTTATGTCCAAAGAAATAGCTACTAGAATAGGCAATGCATGGAAACGCAATTGGTCACTGAAAGACATCATGAAAAATAAGGAAATGGCTATGCCCATTAAAGCAAAACTTTTCAACACATGTGTCCTGCCTGTTCTAACATACGGCTGCCAAACATGGGCTTTGACGAACTCACACACCAGAAAGCTCGAGGTATGCCAAACTGCAATGAAAAGGAGTATGTTAAGCAAAAGAAAGAGCGATAAAATCAGAAATAAAACTATTAGGGAAAAACCAAAGTTGAAGATGTGACAGTTAAGGTAAGGAGGTTGAAATGGAGGTGGGCAGGCCATACCATGAGGGGTCAAGACAAGTGGAGCAGAGCAGTAACAGAATAGTACCCAAGAGAAGGAACTCTCAAAAGAGGTAGACCATTTAGAAGATGGGCTGACGAAATTAAGAAGGTGGCTGGACAGACAAACACATGGATGAGGACAGCAAAGAACCGAGCGAAATGGAAAGAGTTGGAGGAGGCCTTTGCCAAAAGGCAAACAGACCCAGAAACTGAGGAGGAACTAAAGCAAGGAAACAAAGAGTGAAAACCCAATATTCCAACCTCTATATAGCTAACTTAAACCAAATTGTACGAAATTATGTCTGAATAAAGGCTATTTTTATTATTATTATTCTTATTATTTATTTAATATACATATAAATTACATTTTTAAATACATTTACAAGAAAAAAAAATACAAATATATTTAAAAATATAAAAAATAGTGTCCCACCGGTATCGCGTACAGGGACCAAGCTACCGGTGCAGAAACCTCCTCACTATGCGTGCCGTGTCGAGAAGGACTGCCTTCTGCATTAGGCTCTTAATCCAGCTGCCTAACGTGAGCTTTTGAAGGTGTTGGTCGAGGCTCTTAGCAATTAACCCATGGGCCGAAATGACTATCGGTACAATGATTGCTGAATCCACATCCCACATGTCGACAATCTCGTGGGATAAGTCCAAATATTTTATTTGTTTATCTTTTTCTGCTTTTAAGAGATTGTCGTCATGGGGAATGGTGATATCAATAATCATTGCTCGGCGCTCTAATCGGTCTATAGCCACTATATCAGGCTTATTGGCAACAATAGTCCTGTCAGTGATGATAGATCGATCCCAGTACAATGTTGCACGACCATTTTCGAGAACTGGGTCGGGCACATACCTGTAGTATGGTAACTCGACAGTCACAAGGTTATATTTAAGAGCAAGTTGCTGATGGACTATCCTGGCCACTTGGTTATGTCTATGCAAGTACTCGCCGTTGGCAAGACGAGAACAACCGGAAATTATATGCCTGAGGCTTTCTCCCGGACGATGACATGCCCGACAAATGTCAATCGTGCCGTCCTTCAGGATATGTTTCCGATAGTTGTTCGTCATAACAACTTCGTCCGTAATTGCACAGACAAAACCTTCAGTTTCTCCGAAGAGGTCACCGAGCCGTAGCCAGGATACTGATGCTAGTAAATCTACATCGGGCCCATTTAAGGCCCGATAAAAACGTCCATGCAACTCCTTGCTCTTCCATATCTCCTTGCGATCTGTAATACTAAGTACTGCCGGTTTGCGCCAGTTCTCTTTTGCTAGAGCAAGCGGAGTAAGTCCGTTGTCGACTGCCACCGCATCCCGAAACACATCCAGGTCAACGGAGAGGAAGTAATCTCTAAGGTTGCATACCTCGCAGTTATGGAGGGTCTTGGCATTTAAAAAACCACGACCCCCACATTTCCGCGGTATATACAATCTCATGACCGATGAACGCGGATGGTGCATTCGGTACGCGGTAAGCAGTGTACGAACTCTTCTATCCAGGGTATCTAGTTCAGTTTGAGTCCACCTAAGTATCCAATCATTATAGGCCCGCACCTTGTTACCACCTGACAAAAGACTTTTAAATACTTTTTTCAGGCGGCCAAAGAAGCGCTGCTGTAACGATTGCTTCATAGACAATTCATTTAACCCTAACGACTGTGACATACCTAGATACTTGTAAGTTTCGTTGGCGGAAAGACATCTAAGGTGTGTGGAATCTGAGAGTTCCATCCCGTCAGATTCCACAATCCTGCCTCTTTTTACATGCATGACTGCACATTTATCCACACCAAATTCCATACTGATACATTTACTTAAGTTTTCAGTTACCTCTAGTAATCTTATCAATTGGGATTTGCTGCAGGCAAAAAGTTTCAAATCGTCCATGTAAAGGAGATGGGATATTACCCGACCTCCTCTCCGCAAACAATAGCCTAGTCCTGAACCCTCCAGCAAAGTGCTAAGAGGATTCAAAGCTAAGCAGAACCACAAGGGACTCAAACTGTCACCCTGGAATATACCCCGTCTGATCTTTCTATATTCGCAGTCACCCTGAGACCGCCGACATCCTGGATAGCAAAGGACGGTTCTCCATTGCCGCATACATGCCTTCAAGAAAGTGCATAGAGTTGTATCAATCTTGTACAACTCCATCACCCTAAAGAGCCACCTATGCGGCACAGAGTCATAGGCCTTTTTATAATCTATCCAACATGTCGCCAAATCCTTTCGGTTACGGCGAACTTGTTGGTAAATGATCGTGTCAAGTATAAGGAGCTCTTTAGTGCCAGGGCCCCACTTCGACATCCATTCTGAGGGTAAGCCATAATGGTGTTTTTGGATAAATGAGATGTTATCTTTACGCTCAGAATGGACGTGAGTAATTTATAAACTGTTGGTAGACACGTTATTGGTCTGTAGTTTTTGGGATCTGTGGCACTACCAGACTTATAGATTATTATTATTATTACAAGATCTACTAAAGTATTAGCCACCCCCTGCCATCCCCATCCTCTCCCTCTAGTTGTATAAATATATAGTTTTAGTTTTCACCTGTCTGTACTGCACAAAGATCTGGCAACTTGTGTTGAGTGGCTTATTTAAGAAGGACCTTTTCATGCTACACTTAAGGTTGTACATGATGTTCACAAAAACTCCATGATAGGTCTCCAGTAGACCGGGGTACCCTGGAGAAACTGCCTGTCTTGCCCGTAGAGGCATCTCAAATGGGATCTCTGTAACACCTGGCGGTATCTTGCCTGGAGGAGCTAACTCAATTGTTGTGTTTATTAGATTTAAAGGCTGCAATAAAAAAAAAATCAGTCAGGATCACTAAACACTAGACCAAACTCCTCATTAAGGACAAGACAATCCATCACATGCAATTTATTATTATATATATTTACGTAAAACTGCCTGCAAAAACTTTGTACAACTCACACTTAATTCCTGAATTATATATTTGTTACATTCACATCAGATTTTTTTTATGGTATAGGGCGTAAAAGAGCAGACGGGTCAGCTGATGGTGAAGGATTACCGCCGCCCATGGGCACCTGTAACTCAAGAGTCACAAGTGTGTTGCCGCCCTTTAAGATGGAGTAGAGAAAGAGCGAGAAGACGGGAGATGGGGATTAGAGGGGGGAGAGGGGGAGAGGGGAAGGACGGAAATAGGGGAGAGGGAAGGGTTAGGGCCTCCAGTAACCTCATTGCAAGCATCGTTTCACTGCAGGTTTTCTGTGAGGCCGTGGTATCGAGCGGAGTCGAACCGGCCCATACGTGCCGAAGCACACGTAACTTCAGTATAAGCAGATATTTAAAATACCTACCTTGATACTGTTGGAGAATGCTTCAAAGATGCCAACATTCTTGGTGCTAAGCTGTAAATTCACCATGCCTTCCAAAGTGAGCAATAGCCCCTCATGTCTCACTTCACTGTTGCTCTCCACCACGGCCACACCGGCGATCGTTTCCTGGAGACATCCACTTTTTATTCTTATTATTCTTCTTTATTAATTAAAATCACAGTATAAAGGACCGTGAAGATATTATAATAGTTATTAAGTCTATAAATGCCTAGAAAATGTATGTGTTTGTAGTGAAAACATGGAAACAAAACAAATTACGAAAAACATACTCCTTCATGATAAACTTTACTGGCTCTTTTTAGTATGATAGTTAAATTTGTAGCCATACTGTACAATGCACTTCAATTTCTACTTGAACTTCTTTCTCTGTAATTTAATAACAATAATTATTATTGATTTTTGGGATTTACATTCTCAAAACGTAGAGTAGAATTCAGATAATACTTTTTTTTAAAGGTAAATAATATTATGGCAGTTGTGACAACAAAGCAGCGTTGCCAATGCCATTTTCTTAAATTACCCAAAAAAAATTAAAATACTCAGTCCTAAGATTGCCACAATTCAGTATGAACGTCATAATTCTAATATTAGCACGATAAACCACTAACAGCTAACTAAACATACTAACCTCACAATGTAAACTCAATAATTGTGAAAATAATTATTATTACCTACGTATATAATGTAATAATAATAATAATACCGCACAGCTCTTCTTATAAAAATATATTCTAAAAATAATTTTACCTTAATTAACTATTTCGATTAAACTGATTAACTTCAACTTAACTGATTTTTTCATACTTTCTTAGTTTAAATTTTATTTGAAGGATCAAACCTTAAACTACCACTTGATTCCCTTCTCTGCTATTAATGCTATCACAGTGTCAGTGCATAGGCGATTTCTGTTTTTAATTATTTTAGAACAACGAATTTTCTGTTAACAGATGTGTTTGACAATGATAACAGGAGCAATAAGCGTATTACTTATTTCAAATGTATATACGGTTCTTGATCTGCACTATTTTTAAGACTCATCTGGTGTCTCGCGTTGACTCCCGCGATCAAATCAAACACTGCTTATTATATGAAGCGTTTACTTGCGCGTTTTGTTTGTGAAGTTCAAATACATATACATATACACAGACACATCTGAGCGTGAAGGTCATGTGAGTTCAGTGCTATTTCCCCGTACTAAAAGTGCCCAAAGTGCCTAAACAAGTTTTCACTTCAAAAAGTGATGATGCCATCTACTAGTGACATCATCATAAGTACATACAGATTCCGGCATTCCTGGATATTTCGTGTCTTTAATTTTGTCACTACGTATTTAGTTCACAAGTTTATTTAAGTAAAGATAACACTTTCACAGGTAAATTAGTATATTATTTTTACTTTTATTAAACTAATTATATTTTTAAAGATTAATTATTAAGGTGCTGACAAAACTCAATTTTTAGATTAGCGCCCTCTAAAGTATCTATATATGTATTATTAGCGTGAAGGTAACGAGTTCAGTGTTTTTCCCCGTAGCAAATGTGTACAAACGTGCCTAAAGAAGTTTTCACTTCAAAAAGATTGAGCAGGTCTGGCATCCTTCTCTCTCCTCTTCAATGATTGGCTGTCACAGTCACTTTACAAGTGTACAATCGTGCTTGTTGGTTTTTTTTTCTATTTGACACAGTTACAATTCCACATACAGGCTAACATACTACTAGCCACCTCTATTCTATCTATTATCTCTATGGGTCCAGCACAGTGTAAGCTCGCTACTCATTATGCAGTTTTTTTGTATAACGTACAACTCCTTTGAGTTCTCCATATTCTCTGTACCTTCCATTTCAATACATATTTCATCTAAAACAATAAAAGGTGTTGGGTAAAAGTTTTAGAATTGTACTAGGTTTAATTATTAAAAATTAAATTTCCAAAAATAAATAAAATTGGGTAGTTGGTCCAGTAAGCCGGTACAATACCCCACTCCCCTCGTCGGTGTCAGCTGGCGAAGGCCCCGGCGTAGTCCGGCGGAGTGCGAACAGTGTAGCAGAGGCTAGTCGTAGTCTGGCGGATCGTAGCCCAAGAGGACTGAGGTAACAACCCCGTTCGAAGAAAGCAGCAGAGGTACTCGAGAGCTAGTGTTGAGCGCAGCTCTCAAGCCCCATAGAAGTTCCACGTACGGGAACAAATTAGGCACTTAGAAACAACTGTTATAAGTATTGACCGATTTATGAGAGTAGAGGTTTTATATTTTAAATGTTGGTTACACTGAGGGTCGGTACAGAGCAGAAGTATGTGTCGTGTCTCAACCGAGGTTCCAGAGCGACTGCTGGCTGCCCACTTGCCATCAAACTCGCCGCGTTTGAGTGCGTCGTCGCGTCGAATTATCTAGAAAAGACAGTTCGCCATACAGAGTAAGCGCGGCTGTCGTGACTGTTTGTTTGTTGATAATTTATTTATTTTTTACATTCAATAATTGTTTGTTTTGCTTTTTGTTTTTATGTAATAAAACCTGATTAGATTATAATTTGAAATTGATTAGTTGGTAAGATTGTAGTATAATTTGTAAATAGATATGTAAGATTGAAGGCGATTGATTGTAGGAACAGCATTTAGTGATCGTGACAATACCCACCACACAATCGTGAATATAAAAAATCTATAAAAAGTAGAATAATTCGTGCTGTAATTAATAGGCCTAAAAACTCCCGATTCCCCTCATTTTGGGGAATTCCCTACAAATTGGCAACGCCGCATCAAGAAAGCTACATTCAATAGATAAGTACGTTTAGTTTCTTTTTACTGAAACCAAAACGAATCTGATTAAAACAATAAAATAAAAATAAGTCATTCACTGAAATAATTCAGTGAAAAAAAATAGGCACTTAAGAGTAGAAGTATAATACATAACATAGAAACAAACTTTATTTATTCTTTCACCCGCATAAGTCCCTATCCCGTCTTAATATCGGGATAAAAAGTAGCCTATATGTTAATACCGGTCTCCAGCTATCTACATACCAAGTTTCATAGCAATCGGTTCGGTAGTTTTGGCGTGAAAGAGTAACAAACATCCATACATCCATACTAACAAACTTTCACGTTTATAATATAAGTAGGATAATGTAATGAAATACTTCTAAATGGCAACTTTTTTCAATATGTCAAAATTTGTTAGTCATGTTTAGATTTGACATTACTTCTATCGTACAAAGTGCATGTCATAGTAAGCATAACATAAAAATAATATGTTATAAATTTAGACTTTAGTTAAAGGGAGTAAGGTTTAATATGATACTTTCAAATGAAGGTATCAGTGCTCTATTTCGTGTAGAAGATTGTAAATATGACGCAGAAACTCGTTTTCTCTGACATGCGCAGCGGGAAAATAAAGTCAAATCAAATGGAATCAGTTGAAAAGTAATGTCCGCTGGTAGCGGTCGGTAGTGAAACGTCTCGTTAGACAAGAAATTTACGATTTTTATTTATTTTGTTACGATTCTTAATATTTAAAATCGTGTTGTTCTGGTTATCCTTTATATTGTGCGTTTGGTTATTGGCTGTATAGTTATTGTTTTGTACGAAATCTACTCGGAACAGGTGATTCCGATAAGGGCTCCCCGAATGGATCGATATCGGTGGCTTTGAAGCTTGGGCAAGAATTACGCAAAGAAAGGGGTTCTTTGAACATGGAGAAATCGGCACGGCCACGGACGGCTCTAAACGAGTGCGTCAAGGTGGTGGTTCGGTGTCGACCGCTCGCCGAGAAGGAAAAAAACGAGGGTTTCGATGAGGTAGGCAGAAGTTGATTACTCGTTGTTTATGTCGGGCGCCAGGCTGCGCAGACTTGGTGCGTCGACTCCCGTCGGTGACTGAACCACAGGGCAATTTTATGTACATATTGTATGTACATATTCTATGATATGAAAATAGAATCAGCACGCCTTTTTTCTATTTAGTTACGATTTCGCGAACGTACCTGGCTGTTCGATATTATGATGTTTTCATTATTTGTTAGTTATTTGCTACAATATCTTCAGTTATAAGAAAGGTGCCAAGCGTGATTCAGGCGCGTGGGCCTGCATTCCATATAAAATTTACGCCTATACAACAAGGAGTGCGAAATCTGTAGTCCCTTGTTACTCAATGAGGCTCGTTAATAAATTATACATCTCACTTAAAACATACTATCAGCTGATTAAAATAATCAGAGGTTGCCTTTCCACACAACATAGATTATGATAATATTATCACACTACCTTCTTTATTTTATTAAATACAGATATTGTTCACTGTTCTATTAGAATAATATGAGAGTGCCAGTATAGTTATTCCTGTATTATAAATTATCATGTGGACCTGTCTAACTGGTTTTGTTTTTTTTTTTTATGTTGCAACAGCATAACTATTCACACACATTATCTAATTAAAATTAATGTGTTAAAAGTTTTCATGATTCATAGGCATTCATGTTAATGTAGATATCAGCCATTTAGTTAAAATGTACTTTATAATAAAGGACTGACTTCTCCTTAGCTCTTAAACATATTTGGTTTTAAGAATACCTCATTAAGATAATAGGTTGTGTCCATAAGAGGCAGCTCCTCATTTTCAATGTAATATGATGCTATTTCAAAACATTTGTTTTAACTATCAGCAATACTCTTCTCAGTTCATGCATAACTATTTTTGTTATTGGAAAACATAATTTTGTTCATTATTGTGCCCTTTCATTATTATGAAAGCACTGTGCTGTTAGACCTAGGTTGTTATCTAGGATTACCAACTCCATTGAATAATGTAGAGGTCTGAATACTCTAGAAAAATTTGGATCAAGTTAGTAACATATATTTTATTTGATATAAAAAGTTCACCTAATATCAATGTATCTAAATTCCGGCACTCCAAACTTTCATTAGCTATTTAGCCAATTTTTTTATAAAACTATTCTAGAGATGTAAACTATCAAATAATAAAGAATGATTAAAATCTGTACACATTTTGTGAATATTTATTTGTATTCATTTCAAGGTTTTATTTTCAAGCATCAGGAAAAAAATGTAAAAAAATGAAAATGAACTTAAAGCGTGCTGTGCATTTCTTATATTTTCACCATTTACTATATTTTATACTTGCTAATAGCCTTGTAATAAATGCTATAATTTATAGTTAAATAAATTAGGCAACCCATGCTTAACTCCTATGAGACACTAAACATTTTGAGCTTGACAAATTAAAGTTGCTTTAGTGTTGTTATTTATGTATAAGTCAACACCATTTTATCCTCCAGTGTGTACTGTGTGTGTGTGTGTACTCCAAATAAAATAAAGGTGTTCAATAAGAAAGCACTAACCATTTGTTTTTAGAAATATGATCATGTGACAAGCCAAGCCAAAATATTTTTTAAATTACTTCTATTTATAATACATATATTATTTTTACACACAAGTAAATAAGGACAGATTTATTTTGTATGACAGTTATCTACATGATTAATATAACAATAAATTAAAGAAATGTAAAAAAAAATTCAAGTTTCAGAAACTAATGAAATTATTCATAGACACGTGGCCCTTTTGGGTAAGGTCTCAATCCATATATTTAGCAATCTGTAAACCAGCATAATAGTGAAGTGTTTGCATATGCTTAACATAGTAATATAAATATTTGTTGAACCATTTCCTAGTGTCGTAATCTCTTACAATGAGCTCTGCACTATTACTGTCATGAAATAACTTTATTTAAAAGAATACATTTCTTAAAGCAACTATTTCTATACACAGTTACAGTGTATCGTTTTGGAAATATCCAACAGTGATTTAACAAATTATTATGTAGTGGTCTATTCAGTAGACGGGTGGTATCGCAAGTAGCATACAAAAGCCCTCGTCCTCACGCACGAATGACAGAGGAGTAAATAATAAATTTTAGTCGTACAAAAATTTAACAATTTTTAACATACAATTCTAAAAACGGTTCTGTTCAAATTAGAGTCGTCACTCGTCAGACTACGCCGATTCTCATCTCAACCCTACGTAATACTGCAGTTCAACAGCTGAATTAATATACCTACTCTATTGATCGAAGATCTCGTAAGCTTGTAAACGACGATAAGCCCACGAATAGGATATTATTCTTTAGCATGCATCGCCGTAAAGTCGCCTGCTTGTCGGTTTATAAAAATTTCCGAATGTTCCGAAAACCGGGTAGCCTATTAAATTATGAAAATGGTGTTTGGTAGTTATGATGTAGTTAAATCTCTCAAAAGACTTTATCATCAATTAGTTACATTGTATGCTATAAATAATACAATCATTTTTTTTTTTTGTATGCAAAACGTTTAATTGAAAATTAGTTAAGCGATAAATATCGTGTATCGGCGCCGGCGCTTTAAGTAAACGTTTTAGAAGAAAACGCAATTTCATCGTTATATAAAGAATCAGAAGATATCTTTGTAAAAGATCATAAAAATATAACTGATATCGTATATTGCACGAAATTCTCTTTGTCATCTTATGCTCTTGGAAAAAGTATCAAGGTACGTTAATTTCTAAAAAAAAACGTATGGAATAGGTACATATATTTAAATAAGTTAGGAGCCTTAGCCATAGGTTATTACGCGATGATTCAAATAAAATGTCTGACAAAAAGCTTGATAGTTCAAAATCGACACGATACTATTTTGATTTGATTGATACTCGTAGCTATAAGCCGGATGGAGCCATTAGCTGGCAGGTTATTCAACTATCGTTGCAGTCAGTGATAAAACTGTCAGCCTAAACTATCGTATAATGAGCGCCTTACATTTCTTACAGAAGTTGTTTGGGTACTGAATCATTTTCCAAGACTGTGTTCATTGACTCATCATACTCATACGAGATATATACTCATAACTCATAAGAGATATGCAGTGTTGATTATAAACAATCCATAAAATAGGAAGAAGTGTGTTCTTATCTCGACTAGTGTTTATAACTAGAACATTTCCTCTTGACTTGTTTTGGAACTGTTTAAAAACATAAGATCCTAAACATCATAGTGTGCTAGCGACTCGCGACAACAACTGAGCCTCAAGGTAAACGCTACTCCTAGGTGTGGAATAAAATCAAAGGAAAATTCTAAAGGAATTTATAGGGTCGACAATTTGATCCTACCGGTTTTGAAAACGTTCATTGGCTACTGTGATCTTTTTTCACCTGGCAGACCGTAACGTTGTTTGACACGTTATTGGTAATAATAAAAGGATTTTACCACGGACATACGACATTAATTCAGAATCGAGCTAATTTAAAATCCCGAAGCAATTATACGCTATTCAAAAGAAAATGAAAAGGTAAATTTAATGGCAGTAGTTCTCTCACGTACAATAATGAATGTGCCTAAGTAGGTACCTATATTCTTAGAATGTTATAAATAAATGAGTGTGTATTCCAGACTTCAGTGAAATAAAATGACACATCCTCGTATACATGCAAAGCTGCACTAATTCCGTTGCGAGCAGCGCAATGAATGAGGTCGCGACCTGGCTCAAACACGCCACGAGGAACAAGTTTAGTTTGCATGACAACTCCATCAGATAACAAAGATAAACAATATTATTTTGATAACTACAAATACACAGACTGTGTTCTATATCGTGTTTATATTTGAAAGCGTCTTACCTTTCATCATTCTACGTTTTTGTCGAAAGATCCAACTGCGACCAATGCGTAATCATTGTTTAAAAACAACTGTCGCTCTCAATGAACTGCAGTAAAATTACATTAACAGAGATTATTTTCCTTTAAGCAGCGGAACGTACTATGTAGTACGTTCCGCACACTAGTACCACAGACTAGTACAGGTATAATAGTACAGGTAGTACTATAATAAAGCAATAATATTTAATTGGCATTATAAAATATACTGTTGCTTCTTCAATGTTAAGTACTTCCCGGTATTATATCGCTTAAATACTACATAATTATCGATCTTCAGAGAGTCTTAGGAGAGTGAAAATCGTTTTGTTAGAATAAATAAAAAACAAATACGTTAATAATTACACTATTTATAATACCAGCAAGAAAAGAGCTATTTAGAACTATTGTCTTTGTTTTTTTTTAATACTACGAGAACCATGAGTCACGCATAACTAGTATCATTGTTAACTCCTCGATCGAAGCCAAATGCTTGTGTTTGGAGTTGGTTCACGTCGCGTCGGCTGCGTAGTGGGTGGGATTCGAAGTCGTAACCATTTCATATCAAGTAATACCCCTTGGCCATTTATCCGAGACCGATCGGCGTTACTAAAGTACCCTGAGAGAAGACTGGTTGCAAACATAAAGACACTCCTCAGGATACTAGAAACGCCATCGCAGCAGGTTTACAATAGGGAATATGCATGTATTTTTTTTTTTATCTTTTATTGACATGTTCCATCATTCTACCCTAATAAAAAATATAAATAACCTTGGCAATGTTCAAATTAATTTTTAAAATAACATTGAAAACATCGATAAAATTTGATCTGTTTGAACGCCGCCATATTTCGCGGGCCTTGAATGACGTCACGTTCCACGCTTAGTGTTTGTTTCATAAACTTACTTGAAGTGTTACAGTAATTTTATACCGATTTCCAGTTGTAATTACTATTTGTTGGTATTAATAGACGATGGATAAAGTTAAAAAAACATTTTATAGGTATTGCCTTGTCCCTAAGTGTAAAAACACTATAAGAAGTACACCGAATACAGTATTTTTTCCTGTACAAAATAATAATGTAAAATACGAAAACAATGGTGTACATTAATGAGAAGAGATGAAGTATCTTCAATATCGTGTTTATATTGTTGTGAAGATCACTTTAATGTAAGCATATTACAATTTAACTAGTATAGTGTGAATTAGTCAGCAGTAATTTATGTTTGTTTTAAATATCAAGCAGAAGGCAACTTGCTTGTCTATTTAAACTAGGTAACACGAGTCCAATAAAACTTCATGAATATAACTAACTATACATATCTTACCTATCCTTTAGATTATAATATAACAAGTATTATAATAATTACCTTGCGGCTTTCACTCCTTTAACCTCAGCGGATGTAAAATCTGGATTTGTTGCAAAATATATAGTCATCATGAATGCACCTATTTTCGGTAGATTGTCCGATTGTGCTTTGACAAAACTACATTCAATCATTGTCCTAGATGATTTCTAATTTCACTAGAATGCTTAAATTGCACAAGCTAAGAGCAAAAACCACAGGAGCACCTATCTTTCTCCGTAACACTACGAATATAGGCGCCGATAAATGACAGAACGTGGAATGTCACGTCATGTTTTGCTTCGACCAATGGTGAAGCGTTTTGCAAAGTTGAATTTCGCGCCCTTATTTTGCATATTTTAATTAATATTTTTTGCAATTAAACACGAACTAAATAAGAAAATAATTGTTTAGGTATAATATCTGGACAATAAAGATTCAAGGGAAAATTAATCAAGTAAATTTAAACAACATGCATATTCCATATTGAGACCTCTCGTTTAAATCTCCTTTGTGGAGTGGAAATGGAAATTCGAAGCCCACAAATTAACTCTTTCTCTATGGATCCATCCTTGCCGGCGTCTGCCATCCATCCCGTCTTAAGTCTTTAAGGGAGGCCTACGTTTAGTGACGTCGGAGGATGATAATGATTATAAAAAGTGCAGTTACTAATAGTATTATACCCACGGTACTAGTAGTCTATAAAAACACTGTCGTATCAGCGACTAGGTAGCCTTAGCACGAAATACTTTCCTGATTCTTGATACCTCGACTAATATGTAGAACTAACGAAGGCAAGGGTTAAAATTATGTTCAGAGGCGTCCAAACGGGTTCTGCATAACAGTTGGGGGTACTAGGAGGCTTAATTACGTAAACGTGACACGTCGTTGTATCTGAAGTACTACTGGCGCCGGCGCTCTGCAGACAAAGACCTTTCTCGATAAAACCTCGTTCACAAAGATATTTTCCTTTTCTCGGAGTACAACAGACTGATGATTGATCAGACTGACTATCATCCACATAATTATTAAGCAATTAAGTTAATTGTAAGCCAGCGTAATATGAACTTTAATGTAATCTATAAAAAGGATAAAGAAAGATATATGTATTTTAAAGAAAAGCTTCAAATGGCATCCCACTTTACATTCGGGTATTTTTATTTCGTAAAAACTTTTTAACAAAAAATTAAACCGACGAAAGAAGAAAAAAACTGAAAAGTGAAAAATAAACTCGTTAGCCTACGTAAACTCCTACACTGATTTAAATACCTAAATAACTTTGAATGGGCGCCAAACATTTTCGTCATTTTTCCACCCTTTAGGTTGAAATATGTGAAATTTAAATGGGACCAATTTCGAGGTAAGCCCTTTGCAATAAAAAAAAAATTATCGAAATCTGACTACCTTGTAAAAACTTATACGTGATCAAAATTTGTTTCCTAAAAGATTTGCTAAGACCTTGAAGCCTGGGGGTCATGAGGTACAAGCGGTTTATCTTTATTTGTCATGGAAACTAGCTATATGTATACTCAAAGATTCCGAACTATTATTCTAAAACTGTTATAATGCCAATCAAACATCTAGCATGACATTATTTATGGTTTGGTTTTCGCAAAAAGAATGGACAGGAGACAATAACGCGGTATCTAATTATATAAAGTAACTAGCAGCGCCTCGCGGTTTCACCCGCGTAAGTCCTGATCCCGTGGGAATGTCGGGATAAAAAGTCAAGCCTAATCGTTAATCCAGGTCTCCAGCTATCTACATACCAAGTTTAATCGCAATCGGTCCAGTACTTTTTGAGCCAATTCGTTACAAACATACTAACATAAAAATCCCTCTTTATAAAAAATTTCCAAAATTTCCCCTTTATAATATTTGTATAGATAAATAATAGTACTTTCATATATATTACCTAATATACCATATATCATATATATTACAATATACCTAAAAGTTCCTAAGTTCCTAAGTAAATAACTTTACATACCCTATAAGGTGCGCAAATATGACACACAATAGTTACCTACTACGTGTTCAGTACTCAGTTTACTCCATAGATATTCCTTCCTTATGTCGCACAAGACTTCATTTGCTTTGGTAATTAGCAAGTAAAGTGTTTACAGTCAAACGTATCAACCAGTGTTTACAAATGCACTTGCGAGTCTCAACATCACTTATTTACTTATACCTATTTACATACAAATAAAGATGTCCTTGCATTAAACTCGATATACGATGGCTACTAGTTCCGGAACCACTAACTTCCGCCTTTTTTTATTCAATTAAGTAGTTGTTCCTTATGAAATCCAACGTGATGCTTTGTTCTACTTGAATTTGTTATAATAATAATAAGTAATAACTTAACACATCTCACACACCGCCGTCTGATCCCAAACGAGGCAGTGCCTGTACTATGGTAACAAAACTGCTGATAAACACACTTATATATTTCTACCCCGAAGGGAGTAAGGCGTGACTTTGTGTATGTATGTATAATATACATGTAGAAGGTAGGGTGCAGTTCCTATTTGAATTGGAGACTGAATGGGATTATATCTGCATCCTACAAAGTCTGGTCGCACTACCTTTATGTTGTATTTTCCTGCTGGTGACTTGGGTCACGAGATCTAGGGGGTATGGGAACGACCAAGTACACCGTTATAGGTACATCCTGTTTGAATGCTGGTTGGTAATTTCTTTTTTCTTTATGCTGGTTGGTAATTTTTTTTTTATACTGGTTTTCAAATTCTCTTTCCATTTTCTCTTCTTTGCATAGTCTTCAATATCCTTGTGAGTTTTGGCCAACTAAAGTCTCTCGGACAGACGCCGAGGTTTTGATTCAAAGCATCTCTGACCACACGTCTGATGATGACATCTTTCGAATATATCCGACACCTCATGGACGAAGAATCAACCTTATTCACAAATTATGCCAATACATTTCTACTGTTAACTGTTACTGTACAGATTAATTAACGATGAGATTAATAATTTTTCAAGAGAGAAAGATACGCTGCAAAGTCTCTGCATTTTTATAATCTGAAGTGATTGCAAGACTCGGAAAAACTTTTTTTTCGTCGCACTAAAAAAGGTGTTTGGTGTCAAATTTAAACTACCCTAAATATTTAGAACTCCATTCATATCTGTTTTAATCTTGCATTATTGGCGCCCAACCTCCACTAGTTTCACTTTGAAAATATTCTTAATTTCTTTGACAGTAATATTTTATTTTTACAAGAGATAGTGGTTTCGAACTCCACCTAGTATACTATCAATGTAAACCCTATACTAAAGCAGTTTTCAGCTAAGCTGGAGGGAGCTTAGCGGGAGGATTTTAGTAATATGTGAACTACGCTACTTTTACTACGTAACTACTGTCGATAGTTGCGCTAGGAACGTACAAACTATTTCACAATGTCGCTTTGAAAGTTTTCTCTAGCATCATTCTTAAAATAAATCTAAGATCATGCGATGTATGGAACTGGTGACCGAGCCAGGCACACATTACACTCTTGTAATGTGCGCATGTGGCGTACAGTTGTATGTAGGTGAGCGGTAATGTCCATACAGGCTGATGCCATATTTAGATGTGTGTAGATCATCTGGTCAAGGCGCGAACATCGAGGGCCGGCCTTGCACCGCCATCGACTTGATGTTGCATTGTACTTGTTTAATTGATGGCGTAGCTTTGAAAACAAATCATTCATTCAGGCCAATAAAAGATTTATGTTCTTGTCAGTAGTGTTATAGGAACACATGATCAAATCTTTACCTTTATCTTTATGAAAATTCCCATGGGGCTGACACATTGCCGAGACTGAAGTTAGGAGATGTGTCATATTCGAATCTAATTTTAAGTATTCTATGATTAAACTTTGTTCAAAACCACGAGGTAAATTTTATTAGTGCTCCGCAACTGCGATCAGTGGCTTAGCCGCTGTAAGAGGGTTGCGGAATCGGCATACTGAAATGGTTATATGCCTTGGCGAAAGGTTTATATAGGTTATAGCACATTCCATCTACTCACGATCGGAGGGTGCCATAAAGTTCTCATAGGTGCTCGTTCCGGACTAAACATATGTTTATTGTGCCAAGTGTTTGTAACCTGATCATATAATATTCTGTTGTGATGTGTACAAGCTCCATTCGATACCCAGACTTTTGTATGAAAATAAGGAAAGGTTCGATTCCTATAAATGCTGTCGACAGTCACTCACAGATGTGGCACATACAGCGGCACAATAGGATTTGTGTTTATAGAAAACACCAATCCTACTGTGGCGCTGTGTGTATAAAAACACTGGTCTAATGTGGATACTTCGCGAACATATAAGAAAATTAGAGAAAAATCTTTGCGCATTGATTGCACAAGATTCTTTATTTTTCTTAATCGCCGAAGCATTGCTACTAATTTCTGCTGCCAAAAAATTGATTGAAATGTCCAGTATTATATAAAAATATAACAAGACATTGTGTATTGAAATCTAACGAATGCAGCCTAAACTGGTTTTATTAACCAAACTCAAATGCTTTTTGAGAGCTTCTCGACTGAATATTGTTTTTTGTGTGTATGTTACGCGATGTTTGTGTGTGTATGTTACGCGATGTTTGTGTGTGTATGTTACGCGATGTTTGTGTGTGAATGTTACGCGATGTTTGTGTGTGTATGTTACGCGATGTTTGTGTGTGTATGTTACGCGATGTTTGTGTGTGTATGTTACGCGATGTTTGTGTGTGTATGTTACGCGATGTTTTCGCTATTTTTGAACCGATTTTAATAAGTATTTTTTTAATTAAATTAATTTTGAAGGAAATATTGCACCTCTAAGAGCGAAAAATTAAGTATTGCAATCTAAATCTTTAACTTTTTTTAAAGTTAATTATCAGTAATATATTTGTCGCTTGACTCCTACTTGCCCAAAAGTCATTCTACTGAACTTTGCTTGTGCTTTTTCAGTCGTTCCCTGAACCGTTACGATGACTTATCGCTTTAGAATTTATCGCTATATTATATACTACAGAAAAGCTATTTGTCGAGACTTAAGAAATCAAGCATTGAAGCAAAAAAGTCTAGATCACGTATCTGATTGAAGTTTAGGTTCTAATAATATATTTTTATTTATCCTCTTTCTTGTGTAGAGAGAATAGTTCAAGAACTAGTTTTTGTTGCGGTGAAACCTAAGCGAGCACTCAGTTGGTTGTTCGGTAGTACTGCGGCAACACAATGTATTCTGGCTGTAATTCGGCAACTGCGAGCTTGAAATCGACCTTGGGCTAGCTGAGATTAATGATCAATTTAGGTAAACGTTACGCAATAACGACTTCTTCTATTAGATGCATTACGTTTTGAAATGTCAATTTTATAGTTTACCGCAATTTGCCTCGTGCGCATCGTATCTTTTTTTTAATACTTGATGTTATCTTTCGTTTTTATGACGTAAACCATTATTGTTTATAACCTCAATGATACTTAGATACTGTTAGTTATATCGCTAAGTATTATTTATTTCCATTAGGCTATTCCACAGGATTAGTTTCCATTGCTACTTTATCTACGAACGACAATTTTCTTTTTTATTCTATACTGATTAAATATTTTTTTATACATACTCGTATAGAATAACTGGTATGAATTGGATGCGGAAGGCGGAGGACCGGATGTTATGGCGCATATTGGGAGAGGCCCATGTCCAGTAGTGGACTTCAATAGGCTGATTGATTGATTCATACAAAAACTGGCAAGAGCATCCGGCAAGAGTAAATGCAAATGCAGGTGAAGGTATTCATTGACTCTTTCCTTTGACTCCAGTGATGAAGTTATCGGTTGTGGTTTCCATTGCATTTCGATAACAACTTGCAATGTTGGCACAAGCAATTCTCTAAATTACACACAAGATCACATCAACGTACGCAGCAGGATATAAATCTACGCATTTTGAAGTCTTTTACAAAAATGACATTCGCGAACACATTAAACATCCGGCCCAATTAACTTTGGCTCTCATATCTAGGTCAAAACCCTTAGCTATGCTATTTGCCTTTTGTCAACTATTTGTCAGGGCTATATTATTGTGTACCTGACCCAGATTTACACAACATACGAAATACAAATTACGTTGTTGTCGAAATCTCTAATTTCCATTAACGTCAATGTTATAAGGGTAAAACTTTAAATTACTTGTCATAAACCAAGCAGCTAAAGACTGAAACATCTAGGGTACATCAGATTTCTGCTCAAATTGGAACAGTACGACAGGTTTATTGCCTCATCCCTACCGAAGACCGCGTTTAGAAAGCAGCGTAGTTGTCTCCTTTTCGAATTTGAGTAGAGTCACCAGATCTACATGGGAGAGGGAATAAGTCTCCCGAGTGACGACCATTTGGTTTTATGTATTCAAATGCGCAGCGGGGCCGTGAGCTTATTTGCGAACTTGGTTGGATTCAAAGTATCAAATGTCAGTAAGTGAGTGTAGTGTGCGCATGCGCATCTACCATTAAAATGTTCTGATTGATTTCCTGAACCAATCACTTGTCGCACTATACACTATGCTCAAGTCTACAGTCTGGTATCTGTATTAAAATTTCAGATTTCCTGTCTACCATAGTCACGGTGTGATTTGTATTAGGTGCTCAATGTGTACGTACATATTTTCCGCTAATTCCCGTTCGGGGTTGACCGAGACGACTGTCATCTCAATGTTTGTGAACATGGTTCTTGTTGAGGCGTGCGTCGCTGCTAATGCTTTAACAAGGAGGGACTGATTCACGTTTTACGACTACTTAGATTATCTCCGCATGTCTCCTAAAAACTACGGCCAGGTTTTCGCCATCTCTGGACGTGTATACATAACTCTATTATACATAAAAATTGCACTTGCCTGATCATCTCGTCTCCCGTCTCAGAGACTACAAGGACTTTACTACCAAACTTTACCCTTACCATCTCCGTATGACTATATATGCCTCCATACGTATACTAACTCTGACCTTTATGTTTCGAGTCCTGAAGCATACGGTCCTTAACATATTATATGTATACGGACTCCCTACGAGTAGAATTGGACTTTTCCTTTCTTGTGAGTAAAAAACCTGACTCATTGACTTTTATGACCGCATAATACACACAGTAACATTGACATTTCGTGTTATAGTGCTGATTGCTGACTAGGTAATAAGGAAACAGCATTACAAATGTGGTGAATAGTATGAACAGACGGATGGTCGCGAACTCATTGTGCGTGTTCAAATATAATTTTATCAATATTTACAAATGTTCACAACACTTTGTAAACAATGAATAAAACAGTGTAACCGAGGTATAATAGTACCCTTTAAAACACTGCGGAACTTCGTAAATACATAATAGGCACCTCTGATATAAACATTTTTGGCATTTTGACAATTTTACTTGTTGTAACTGATGGAATTATCGTTGAATATACCTACGTAACAGCCAGGCCGAAATCGTTCTCGAAAGAAATCTCGTAATGATTCTTTAATAGATTATATTGTGCAATGGGACATGAAAATGTATGAAAATTATTAGGTTGCTGCATCAGATACTATTTGGAATTACAAAAACTATTGAGTAGCCTTTCCAGCCTAAATATATTGTCCATAACAATTTCAGCATTTTCAATGACCCCTGATGTTTCTCTAGGTGAAGAAAGTCCGCCCCGAACAGAAATGGTTCGAGCGCCTGTCCACTAAAGCACCGGTGGATGATAAAAAGTTTGACGTCCCTGCTCAGGTGTGATCACGGTATAGGGATCATCACTAACACTAGGGTTGTTGGACAAAGTTACAGACCTACTAACACTGCGTTGATGGTTACTAATATGATGATGATGTAATTGATTCTCTAAACTCGATAACAATCCTCATTTGCTTACTATCACGATAAACATAATTAACCCTTCCCGTTGCTATCATTCCTGTAGTTATGATGATAGAAGGGAAAATCAAATTAATTGGAATTGTTTTGTATCAGAAACTATTACTTCCAGCAGCATAATGATAGCCAAAAACATACTCAAACTGATTACCAAAGAATCAAGGCTCGGCGCTGACCGTCAGGTTACTTTTAAAACACGAAACAGTAAAAATCGGAAGCAGTCTCCATTAAGTCATAGTATACTTAAACGTAATATTCAGAAAAAAATAACACTTCATATTATGATAGAAGTATTTCTGACAAACATGTAAGTAGATACCTACTTAAAACAGACTTCTGTAAAACAACATTTTAGATAGGAAACCTTTGGTGATTTTGAATTTAATCGTATTGTTTAAATTGTATAAATATGGAACTCAAAGTGGTCAAACTATATTCTTACAGCGAAAACGGCTATTAACCAACCATAGAATTAAGGTAGTCTGGTAGTTTTAGTGATAGTACGCGTAAATGATGGTGATGGGTATAATTCGCTTGTTTCTTTGAAATAAATTATTAATATAGTTACAACGGCGCTTTTATTTACCACGCTGAAGATACTATATAAATAGTATTGTTTATTCATGTTTAGAAAATAGTTATAAAGTAACTGCGGCGATTGACTAACGGATGACAGTTTAATAGCACATTAAATTATAGCTACTAACGACTTTGAAAGAAAGAAAAGGAGACCGACACTTAACTTATTATAATTTATGTAAAATATCATCATTTAATTTAATGAATACCGAAAAGATAGTTTTTTTGGTTATGAGTAATATTCTTTATTTATATGTCTGTAATGCACTTGTTAAATTGCAAAATCTGGAACTATACTGTATGTACTTTAAATATACATAATATAATACTTTCCTTTTCTTGCATCGAAAAGTTTCCATCACACAGTAATTTAGATGCATTTTATACGTGCAAGATTTGTAAATCAACTTTTTTTTTTGCTCTGTGTGCTATTTGCCTTAGTAAGAAGTAAGTCGTTTTAAATCAGTCAACTGCAGTAAACAACTGTGAAGGAGTGAATGGGATTAAACAATTAAAATCAGAAATCTGTTCGAACTAACAAAAAATATATCCTTTCAATTGTACAACTAACGCGAAAGGTAATTTTGCTAAAAAACGTAATTGGGTTTCTAACGATAAAACTGATTCGGCTTTTAGCACTTAAAACTGCATAGGATCTGATCGATTCATTTCATCCTTCAGGGCGCCTCAACTTGTTCGGCTATAGCGAATTGGAACGTCCCTGTAGATTGCACTAAGTAGATCCTGTATTCTAAGAAGCCTTAGAATCTGGAAACCATATAATTAATACTGCACTTCATCGGGTATTTTGTGTTTCTCACGAATGATATACCTACGCAATCATAAAAGAGAAGTTTTTGCTTTGATTGCCCTCTGCTTTCATGGGTCCCTGGTGCTTTCTTCGTTACTGATATTGTAGTAGATATTAATGTATTTTCTTTGTGTTTAGGTTGTAAAAGTATGGCCGGAGCGTGGGGGTGTGCAAGTGTACAACCCTAAAGGACAAGACAAACTTTTCACATACGATGCTGCTTACGACTGCACAGCAGATACACAGACCATCTACGATGAAATGGTGAGTTCATAACATACTTTTAAGAAACTTACCAACTTGACTTTACCTAACTTGAGCCATGCATGCACGTGAAAGTCCCTCATCTACTGGTTGAAAATGAGTCCACTCCAATCCTTAGAGAATAGTTACATACTTTAAAGTTCTACCGCGCTTACGATAGGCGTACTAACTATTTTGTGTGTCCGAATTAAAGGAGATACCAACATGAAAGTTGTACCATAACAAAGAGAAAAGAAGAGTTATCCTAACTAATAATATAATATTATCTACGTATTAACGGGAATTAACGCGATCACGAAAAGGTATTACATACCTCTGAATTGCCTGACGTCAGCCTGTCACCACGGCCAGTGCAACCTGGTCGAAACGTCAGGCAATTCAGAGGTATGTAATTCCTTTTCGTGATCGCGTTAATTCCCGTTAATACGTAGATAATATTATATCATGGAACGTGAAAGTTTAAAAGTTAGTATAATAATATAATACAAATATAATGCGTAAGTGAGGTTGTTTGTTACTTGTATGTTATATGGTAATGTTGTATGTACACGTTGTCAGGGGTACAGAAAAGATCAGGGGGTACCTACCTGACATCCGGAAAAAGAACGTGTTGTTCTCTAGGAATAGAAAAATAACATTAACGCGGTCGAATCCGCGGGTAACATCTACTATTATTTGTATATTAGTAGTTGGTGATGAACTGAGTGCACAGTGTTTGAAATAATCCAGTTAAAGTTTTTAAACTTCATGTTGAGCTTTTCATCGTCGAAACGAAAGCTAAGTAAGTTATTTTACATCACTAAGTATCTACTAATGGTATTGATTATTATTACATTTTAACGTTGTTCAGTTGTTCACCCTCTAGTCATTACGTACGCAGACCTGAGTATCGATCCTTCATGGAAAGTTCCCAGCTGTCGAATACATAACGCACAGGTAGTGACGGTCACTAAAGTGTGTCTATTTCAAATGTATTTTTGAATCCTAGATATACCGATGACCTAGATTTTTTAGCTCTCTGCCAATTTTTCCTGGATCTTGTACTCGACAAAAATATCTATTTTTTGTAGTGACATCATAACCGATGGAAAATGTTAAGCCTTTATAATTATATATTCACACGGGAATTAACGCGATCACGAAAAGGTATTACATACTTTTGAAATGCCTGACGTTTCGACCAGGTTGCACTGACTCAGAGTCAGCCTGTGACCACGGCCAGTGCAACCGCAACCAAGTGCAGACGTTATTAAGTTGATGACCAGATTGGTCCCTAATGATTTCTTATCTGGTTTTGCTAAGTTCCTTTGAATAAGATTCTTCTGCGGTGCACAGGAAGCTTTCATCGCTATCATCAATATCAAATGTGTACTAAACATAAGTTAACTAGATATATGCATAATTATGACGGGATTGAAAGTAACAAATCCCCTGGTTTCTCATTATTAACATGCTTTCATTAGCTTACCTTTTATAACTAACCAACAAACTATGTAAACAAATCTTTTAAGTAAATTTTAACCTACTTCTATTTGTCGAATCGAAATGAAACTGTGTGTAATGTAGTTTGGAGGACAATACTATAATCAGCATCTTGGAGCTGATCTGATGATAGAGTCAGGCCAACTCCTGACTCTATCATCATAGTGGAACTCTTCAGTGGCTACAAGTAACTCCTCGAGTTTGGGCTCATATGATTCGTTTTGAGGAGCCCAACAGATTGGGCTTGGTAACAATGGTCTGATGATTGGGCCAGGAGGTGGATAGTAGATTGTACTTTATAATATTGGACCCTGTTCTATTACAAAACATTTAATTCAGAATGTATAAGCCAGTTCTTCAAAGATAAAAGCGCTCTGTAGTCCAAACATAGCTCAGCTCAATCTGCTCTTGATTACACCATCGTCTCGATCTAACAATACTTGACCGGCACCGACTAAACGTTCTGACCTACATTCAACCCCACAGTCAAGGTGAGGGTTACGCTTAACGTTATGTGTAAAATTATATATTTTATTATAATTTAAGCAATCATGGACGCAACTGTTGTACACCAAGGACAAAGAGACCTCACTGGCCTAGATTTTGTAACGTCTTGAAATTAATCTATCGCTGCGTATGAGTAATCGCATTTTTGGACTTTGTTTGTACATTTTTATATACAAAACATGGATGAAATGTAGCGAGAACATATTTTTAAATTCGGAAATTTGGTTTATAGGCGGTTCCGAACACATTCCAAAGTAGTGGCCTAATAATTGTGTTTGGCGAACTTGTACAATAACAGTTCAATGACGTATTATGTTCAGAACAGCTTTTCGACAGCTGAGAGCGGTTTATATAAAGCTATTCATAAAATTTGATTGCGTCTTGACTGCCATCACTCAATGACGTATATACTTATTTTGGTCTTCTCAGCTTTATTAGCTTTCGTCGCCATAAATTTTTATATACGCTTTTACTATAAGAGAACTTAAAAAAATTATGTACTTAACCTATTAATTGCGATACCCATAATTTGTCTTTAATTTATGAATCCTTAATTATAATAATTTTTAAAAGCTTCAAAGATTCGGTTAATATCATCAGGTTCTTTATCGTAGGATGCCATTAATTAATCTTTCTTTGTAAATAATATCGGACAGTAAATAATTTAAATCTAGAACAAGCTTAACTGTAAACGTTAATTTATGATAAATAAATCTACACAAATATCATATTTGATGATGTCGCTTCGGAAGCGAATTCAGCGTTGTATAATAATATCGTATGAATATCAGGAGAAATCAGCAAACATACGGCCCAGTGCGCATCGACGCGGGCGCATTCCCTCGCCGCTGCGGCATTAGGCACGCGCCGCTGTATTGTTGCCAAAATTATTCTTACAACTCATATTATACGCTGCATGCGACATTTCGTTTAGACAAGTATACGTCACTATCACATTTCTAGCTTATAGAAATATACTAAATTAGCGTTTGCTCTTTTGATTTTGTCATTTAATTCAGGGCAGTTCCCTCGGGAACAGTACTTTATTTCTGGATGAAAGATACCTCTTTTCTGTACCCCTGTGAAGGTGTATTTAGCTAATTTCATGATGATTGGTTGAGTAGTTAGGTGTGAAAGCGTAACAGACAAATAAACTCACATTCCCATTTATGTTATTGGTTAGGATGATACCGTACGGTTTAAAGAGCCTAGTTCATGGTTGTGATCGAGATCTGCTGTGTTGTCTCACGATTCTATCAATCAGATGCCGTTTATTACCTATAGAGATAACAGTTAATAACTGACAACAAATATTGCAGTAGCACTTAGATGGCAGTGGTAAACGAATCTTAAAAAGTACCCTAACAGATGAAGGGAAGGGTCTGTCTCATCATTCTAGCTAATGAGAGTAATTCAGAGATACAGAGTAATCAGTGATACATGCTCTTGCTTGTATGTGAATAATAGTATAATAACTTTTTCTCGTCTTAAAAGTTGGTGGCTTTAAGAGAAGCCAACTGTAGATTATACGTTTGGAGGCCGTGTTCAAGTCATGTTCAGAGGAGAATTTTTAACACGATAATTCGTAAAATTATTGACTTAACCACTTGCTGTATAGCGAAGACACTACTGCCTGCTTTTCAATTCTAATTTTGTGAAGGTAATTTGAATATAAATGTAACAAACGACAGTCAGGCTTAAAAAAATATCCTAATCGCTTAATAGCGTGCTGTCTAAATTGTACAATTGTTCTTTGTGAACGGCGGCGACAACGAACTGTTCAGTGTGGGAGTACTGAGGATTTTCACCTCTGCGGCTCTGGACGTGTTTAAGGCAAACTTATGGCCCACCGACACATATACAACAACGAACATAATTATGCATACCAAGCGTGTATAATATTTTTTTGGCCAGGGAATAATCATTACACGGATCCTATCTTATTATACATTTTCTTTCAGCATTTATCTACTTTGATCCCTTTCTTTTATTCAGCAGATACTATTTGCTCTTCTTAACAAATAAACTCTTCATCTTCATTATGTTAGTAAGATCACAGTTTCTGGCGAGATACAAAATTGTGCATATCTAAAATCCTCGTTATAGCTGTCACCGCGTTCGGCTCCTAAACGAGCAGACTCGATGACGTATGAATTCACTCCGGATGCAAATTTACCACTTCGGTAATTGGTCGTCGTGTGCGGCAGATTAATGTGAGCCAGCTGATCCGTCCGCCAGTTTGGCACGGGGAATTAGACATACGATCTCCTTGAGCTTGACTTTGAAACGTTTACAACGCACTTTATATACATAATGTATAATGACGCTCCATAAGAGCAATAGTACTCTTCCGTCTATTAGTGACCGTTTATTAATTTATATTACATATATTCATTTCGCACAAAGTACATAAAAAAAACAGCAATAGTTTTACTACTTGAAAGTGACCTGTCCAAAGTGTCCATCTGATGATCTGTCTGGTCTCCAACGAACTCAAGGCCGAAGCCGAATTGAATACATCCCACGTTCGAACACTGCATTTTTATTAGTAATATTTATTTATATTATAATGGCTGCCTTGCTCCTATGGATTATGCGTAGCGTTACAAAAATAATTTCATCATCATCTTGGTTTGCTGCTTCCACATAACATCATGCCAATAGCTATCTTAAATATGCGGACTAAGTTGACTTGTTTCTGAGATTATCCGGTTCAAAAAGCGTTATTATATTCGTGTAGATGGTATATGGATACCATCGTCAAGGTGGTAAAAGCACCCTACTAAATACGCCCGCTTACAATGACAGGATCACGTGGTTATAACTATAACTTGAGACAACTCACACATCGCCGTCTGATCCCAAACTAGGCACAGCCTTTACCTTGGTAACCATGCTACTGATTAACATGCTTATATATGACTAAATACATACATATTATAGATAAATTACACCCAGACACAGAACAAATGATCGAGTTCATCACACAATTATTTGTCCTGGGTGGAAAACAAACCCACGACCTCTGGCTGAGCAGTAAAGAAAGAAAGAAAGAAAGAAAAATATTTATTTGGTTTCCACACAAGGTATTACATTCCTATAATCATAAATACTTACTACTAAGAAACAACAAAGAAAATAAAAAAAATAAAATAATTAAAAATAATCTATTTGCTACAAAAAACATTACGTGCTTATGTAGCTTCGTAGGTACCCTGTGTGTGAAACGAAAATGGTCCCTAGCTCAGCATAGTGCCGCTTCGTGATTAAACCTGAAGCGGCGCTGATATTCTGCAGTAAGGATCACTAGACCAACAGACCCGTCTATACAGGTTATAAGCGGAAGAAGAAGAACCATCTACCGCCACTTCATCCCACGCTCTGCAAATTTGTATTCACTTTCAATGTTTTACCTTGACGCAATCGAAGGTCCCTTATTCAATAGGTTCAATTTTTTTGACAAAATGTTGTGATTCAGCTCTGCAGTGGGTGTTTTATGTACAAGAGTAACCTCGGTGGTTCTCGACAGCTTATGGGCGTCTGTTTTGTGTTAACTATTAATCATCCATTGTGTGAGGATTGTAATAGGAAATAACGTACGTACACATCATCAGTCCTACTTTGGAAGTCACAATCAATGTAATATATATTTTTTTATAAACCCCTCTATTTCTGACATGCAATTCACTAAATACCCTATACCTATATTTTTCAATTAAATACAGTGTGGTGGTTATATAATTAAGAACTACTTGTAAATACAGATATTTTTTTAAACAAATCATGTAATATTTTTTTTGTTTCTCTGAAATTATTATATTGAAATATTAAGATGATCAAAACGAAATAAATTAGTAATAAAATATGCAAAATAAAAACATATTTTTCACAAAAATACTTTTTTTCTATAAAGTAAAAGAAAATACAAACAAATAATAATTAAGAACGAATATTGCATTCTAGAATTGATTTTGATGAAACATAGGAAGTGACATACATTAATTATATGAAATTAGTTCAGTAATATAGTTTTAAACTGAAGAGTTAATACATAGTTCCTGGCATGCCCACGGCTTTTAATAACTGCTTTGCAGCGGTGAGGCATCCGATTGAATTAAATTCTTACATTTTTCAACTGAAATTGAGTTCCATTCTTCTAAAAAATATATTATAAAGCTCAAATTGCCGTATTGTCCTTAACTTGGCACCAAAGATTTAGATCTGGGTTGTTAGATAGATAGATAACACTTTATTTGTACATTAGCAATACGGTAGAAGATACATTTTCATAATTACAGTAAACAGATAATGTACAAAGGGCGGCCTTATTGCTAGATGCAATCTCTTCCAGGCAACCGTAGGATGGATCAAAATGTTGTTAGCTGGCCAGTCTAAGACAGAAACTGATTGTGAATCGAGAAATTCCTTTACTGAGCGTGGAAGTAGTGGTCACGCCACTGTATATGCCAGCTGATACTCAGTGAAGTAGTCTGAAAAATAAATGAAATTTGCCATCAGCTTGGCCAAGGCCCAGGGGAGGTTTAATGGGTGAGGTGGTAATAGTCGATAGGTAAATAGGTAAGGCAACCTATAGGCTCCTCTGATCGCTGTCGCTTCAAAATTATGATTTTTACCGGCTTTTAAAAAGCTAGTGATAATATTGCTATAAACCTTTTTTATGGGAAGTGGTTACAGACTATATTTACAACTTCTTCGTGTACAAAAAAGTACAGAAGCAGAACCTATAGGTTACAGGTGATTATTGAAATATTAAAAAAATTTACCAGCATCGGGAAAATGATGCGTCATACTTGGTAGGTTTTAGCAATATGTTATTCGGCACGAGGCGAAGTTATGAAGGAAAGACGATACATAAACGGACAGGGAGAAAGCAAGCATGAAACGATAATTGTAACATTTCCTAATATCCTTTGTTAACGAAATTAATATCAAAATTTATCTAACAGCTTTAGTCTGGGCTGGACCACTAGACTAGACTGATACTTATCAATGCAACAACCAATTTCAAAGTTTGTGACTATTCTCGGTAACGCTTAGTTTTAAAATTTATGTTGTAACTTTTTCCGTATGTATATGTTTACACATACGTGTGAAGTCATAGTTCAGAATATTTTCTAAACATCACATATTGCAGTACATTTTTTTTTTAAATAAATATAATTTTTTATGAGTTTTGAGCGTTTGTTTATGCTCGTTTTAATGCAGTTTACTTTGTGTTACACTGTCAAGCGCTGACATCATGAGACGAGGCTATTTCTATAACTGGTTTTTTCTTGAATGGTATTGCCTACCGGAATGCTATTATTAATTGTTCCGGATAAAGAAATATTGTTGAATATCTTTTGTTTTCAAATATTTCATTGTTTGAGTGCACGCTGGTACATGTAGTAAGTAGGTAATGTGTTTTACTTCGAACTTATGTTAAGTCACTGCGTTATAATGCTGAGCGTTATAAAGCGTTCTTGTCTATAATGCAGTTTTATAGACATTATGAGTTATGTTTTTAACACGCTTTTATTAGCTTGGTATGTATGTATCTATGTAACGGAATCTCTGAACATAATTTTCACCCACTTTAAAACGTAGGATTGAATTGTCACTTCGCACACTTACCAAGGACCGATGAATAAGCGCTTTTGTAGCTAGCTTAACTAAAAAGTAGAAAGTAATTTTCTATAAGTCGAAAAAAAAAATATTGTTTATGAAAAAAAACATTTTATCGTAACATAGCGTGTTTTTTTAAATATTATATAAGTACTTTACTTTTACCGTATTGTTAATCATTGTCAATTATTGTCAATAAAATATTTACAATAATTGACATCTAGCACCCCACTAATTTTTACGATAAAATGATTTTTTTCTTAATCACTCTATATTTATTTTTGGGTTAACTTATGTAGGGTCTAAATGAAATAAAATTATTCAATGACAGTCATGAAAACCATGGGTTTGATCATAGGTATGCTCTTCTTTCTAACCCCCGACGCAAAAAGAGGGGTGTTATAAGTTTGACGTGTCTGGGTGTTTCTTTGTGGCATCATAGCTCCCAAACGGATGAACCGATTTGAGTGCAGTTTTTTTTGTTTGAAAGGTGACTTGATCGAGTGTGTTCTTAGATATAATTCAAGAAAATCTGTTCAGCCGTTCGAAGATTATCAGCTCTTTTGTAATCGGTGAAGGGATTTTCAAGTCGGGGTGTTTTGAATTTATGATTATTCTTCTTGTTACCCACTATGATCTTGAATATTCCTGTAAAGTATACGTGGCCATTGTGACCTATTGTATATAACATTTTTTAAATCGATTACCACGAATAGGTTATGAACTTGTTGCCATCATAAACATGCGTTGTTTGTCTTCTAATGTAATTGACAATTCGGTTTGCTTGGGTATCTCATTGATTTTACAACCAAACGTGACTTCTGACTTCTGAATAAGTTTGTCGAGTTGTAGAGTGTTGTAGAGTATACACCAGTGATAATAGCAGCAAGAAATAGAAAAGACTTGAATTTTCCCTCCTTTTTGCTAAGAAACTTTACTGTTAAAGGCCGTAAGAAAAGGAAATATATTCCAAGAAACGATAGAAATCTTCGTTAAAAGTAGGCTCAAGGAAAAAATCGTGTAATGCTTTTTAATTTCTTTTTACACATTCCAAATTAAATTATTATTAAGTAATTTAGTATCTGAAACTGTCAGTGTTTTAAGATCGTTGTTGTTTGAAAAATTAACTGAAAGGTTTTTTATGTTCTGTTCAAACCGCCCCAATATACATTGTAGGCGTGACATGTCAAAATAATATAATAAGCGCTGCCAATAAACATTTCTAAATATTGGACTGACTTTTCAGCTTGAAGGTTTGAATGCCAACCAGCATTGGAGCTTAAAAAGTCTTGGAAAACACGTCATATTGTTTCTATCACGTCATATTATCTAAAAATTTAAACAATTACATCAGTTAAATATTGTTTCTTATGCATTCAAACTGACAATCTGAGAAATTTGAGAAAACCAAATACATATTTTAAAGGAGCTGTAAAGTGTTATTATTAATAGATATAAATCCATATCCAAGGTGTCAGATGTCATGTCTTAATTATTTAAACTGTTTGAGCTTATGGGGGTCATAAACGGCATCTTACGGTACTAAAATCTATTTAGGAATCATGAACGCCGATGAGAAATTCGCCCTTGAGGGACTCCCACGTGTTATGTCGACATTCATCAACTTTAACAACATGACTGATAGTAATATATCATCTCAGTAAGACCGGTCAAACCGATATTTCGACGCGGTTTCGGTTACAACAAAATAATTAGAATACCAATATGATGATGATGATTATCCTCGGTTTCGACCACGGCGACTACTTCAGCTCCTCATCTGGCGTTAATAATATAATAATAATATATCTCTTTATTGTACACCAAGTCTTATATATATAATTTTAAAGAGTAGGAGCACAGCAATGTTTTGTGGTAGATACAGTTGGCGGCCTTAAGGCTTACTACATTAAGTCAAATAAGAAGGCAAATAGGCAATTATGATATGTTGATATCACCCAGGTAATGTTCTTTTACCAGTTTCTTAAAAGCAGGTAGTGACTGCGTTACTTATGTAGCCAATTTTGTTTCCAAACCTTTACGTTATGATACATATACCTTATGAGTTATGATAGAACTATATAATATGAATATATTTACTAGAAAAAAAGCACTGTTCCCGAGGAATAGACAAAATAACTTACGCGAGTGGAACCTCGGGATTAAGCAAATTATGATATATATATAAGATTAATGCAAAAATAAAAAAGCCCACCAACCTTATACAAAACAGTAACTTATAACTATCTTTTTTCTACCAGGTACGTCCGCTGGTGGCCTCCGTCCTGGACGGTTTCAATGGCTGTGTCTTCGCATATGGCCAGACGGGCACAGGCAAGACTCACACTATGGAAGGAACGCCAGAACACGAAGGAGTGATCCCTCGAGCCTTCAGACATATATGGGCCCACATAGAAAACAGCGCTTCGCCAGATGTCACGCATCTCGTCTCCTGCTCCTACATTGAACTGTACCTAGAAGATGTCAGAGATTTACTATCCAAAGACTGCAAGAAACTCACCATTAGAGGGCAGGTATGTTTTGTAAATTTTTTTAATATTTTTTTTTTTTTTTGCTTTTTTAAAGACAACGCCAGCGCTTGGGCACCACTCTATGTCATAATGGACTTTGTTAGGCAGACTTGTCTTTGCCGGACATAGGCCTCTCGCAATATGCGCCATAGCACCCGGTACTCGGCATTAACATCTGTATATCTGTATACCGCATAAGTTGTACATTATGATCCTTAAATCGGATGGATCTTACGACACCAACTGTCATACTCAATGGTACCTAGGTGAGTGAGACCGATGTGAGTACGTGAGTGACTGAGGTGATCTCTTCAATCACATCTTTCATGCATATTTGTTGTTCGTATATTCTCTGCGAAAGTTTTCCTAAGGGATAATACATACTCAATAGGATTATTCAAAAGGTTTCTGAGTGTCAACAGCACTCATATCCCTGATGTGGTAAACGTGTCTATGTACACCCCGCCTTGATGGTATACAATAAACGATAAACATTAAGATAAAAGTGATCTGTCTGGTAACGATCAGGATATCTTATATTGGGAAAAATATTTAGAGAGAGATCCTGTACTCTTCCTTGTTATATAAAAAACTTTGTAGGAACTAGGTTTAAAACGATCTCCAAAAATTTTAACCTGACTACCTGTTAACCTGAAGGTGGCGGTAATTATAAACCATTTATAGGCTAAAAGAAACACGCTTAATGCAGTTATTACCATTCGGATTTTAGTTGAGACAAAGATTAGCATTTGTCCACAGAGGCTCTTAGTGCAGTCATCTGGGTCACGGCTAAGTTTTAATACCGAGCGGGTAATTGTCATCTGCCCTAGAGTAGTAGATATGCGACGTCACGCTTATCTCCCTTTGTACCTAAGACATTTTATTTACGATCAAGAACAGGCGGTCATGACTTTACACATACAGCTCAAGGGCTAATCTTTGCATTTGCCTTGGAGTTTAAGTTAGCTGTCACAGTTTCCCCTGATTTCACTCGTCTTCTACTTTTTTTATACAGCTACATAACTTGGTAGAAAGGTAGACGACGACGACTGTACACTGACTGTAGCCAATTCTTTCATGGAGGTCTGACGATTTACTCACCATTAAAACAAAAAACAACACTATGCTAGTAATGATGGATAATTCTAGCAGACATCTGTTGTCTTTCTACAAACCCACGTAAGTCCCTCGTTAACTTGTGCTCTGGCTTGAGAATACGGATTCAGATATATTTTTATTATATTTCTAAATATATATTATATTATAATAATATTCTTCAGATTAAATATCTTTATTTCATAAAATTTCTAAACAGTTATTCGAAATCGTTTATTTAAAAAAATATTATCATCTTCCTGCTCTTTTCCCAATTTTCATTGGGGTCGGCGCAATGTGTAAACATTGCCAAGGGTTTTGGCTTTTTTTCTTTTATGGCCGGCCGCCTGCCTGACGTCAACTGTCTTTGAGAATCTACTGTTTTTTGTCTTGGAAGAAGGAAGAAGGCAAATTTGTATAAGGAAAAATGGGTAGAGAAAGGAACCTACGGTAAAGGATACCGCAAGTCTCGGATAGGGAACGGGACTGCAGTAGGTAGCTAGCAGAGGCCGTTATCGAGTACCGGAATGTCCTTTATTTCCTATGACTGGAGAGAAGAAAAACAAGAACATCAGCTGGCTGGTATTTTAAAAAAATATTATAGAAAATTAATTGAAATCAATTACGAAACGTTTCGAAATGGTCGAGCCTTGTAAGAAGAAATCCGGCAAACAGAGTCTTTCTTAATAGAAATATTTGGACTGACCGTTTGGGAATCAAATCGACGTGACCCCTAACAATACAGACAAATGGTCGCTGCTTTCGTGCCACATTAGTTGCCGGGGATTAAGAGTACATTACTTAATAACAAATATAACCTCGTATAGTTTATTCATTAACCATCCTTACTAAATAGCTTTACAAAACAGTTTCGTCATTTAATAGTTCACAATGCGGGTAACTATCGTATTAGCAAATTCTACTAATGTATGTTTAGGTAACTGTTATTAATGTCTACCACAAAAATATATTTTAGCGGTGGCTATTATGCTAATATGACATCCGTAATGTAGGTTCACGTTAACAAACTATTCGTGAAACTGTACATGTAAATCCGTATGAATCTACGCAAATGCAATGGTTCTTAATGATTATTGCTATTACAGTCTGCATGCAGAGAAAAAAGTGTTGACATAAGAGTCAATTATGATGATTTCAGTATGCGGTAGTATCGGCGAAAATTTGAATACCTACCGCAGACTCAAAAATTATGTTTGGTTGTGTTGAAATGGTGAAAATAATAACCTAAATCATTATCACAACAAAGAGCGGTGTCGTCTTGTACCGCTCTATCATCTAATAGCTCCCTTGCACTTTGACCAGGTCGGGAGGCCATATAGTGGAATATGGACACAGGCTATGCTATCAAGACCGTGGTTGCCACTCTAGAATCTCTCTTGGATTGTTTATTATATACACACATAAACTCACGCCTGTCTCCCCTAAGGGGTAGACAGAGGCGTATTAATCACCCATTTTGCCAAACATCATTTGGTCCTACTCACGTACTATGGGGCAATCCTATTGCCGTCAACCGGGCCCTTGGGAGGTAAAGATGGGATTGAAAAGAATTGTGAATATATTGAAAGGAAAGGCAATGCTTATACGAAGGAATGGGAAGTCGTAAGCAGTAGCTCTAGCAGAACAGGGTCGCATACGGTGTAACACAAACAGGCTGTTGCTTTGAAGTCTGAGCCCTATAACGAATTGTCTATTCTCCCATCTATATCGGTCACATTGGTCCTTCTATACTTCTTCGTTTAAAATTATATCTAGTAGGGAAACAGCATGGGCTAAGAATGAAACTAGATGCTGCTTAGTGACGATTGGTTCGTATACCCATGTGGTAGTTGACACAATACCTTGCTGCTAACACTGTCGCAAGATGCCTTGATATACACTATTGTGTAACGGCATGACATAACTGGACACTTAACACTTGCGCGATGAAGCTAAATAACCATATTGTATGCCATATTAGAGGAGAATGTTACATGCACGTGTTTTCTTAAGCGGACCAATATTTACTGTACCTACTTACGTACGAGCTACGCTTTAGAAGGCAGTCTTAGTTACTTGCTGTATTACAAATCTTTTTAGGAAGAAATACTAAGACCAAGCTATACCAACTGGCAACTCACGCCAACGATTGAGAAGTCGGATTTCGTGTCGTCACCCGTGCAGCTTTTGCATATTCGCATTCAGAGTTTATATATGACGGGGTTAATCCCACTCACTTTGATGCTGCCGAGGCATTGAGAACAGTGAGCCTTGGAAATACTGATCATGACACTCGGCAAACCAGGGAAGGTTTTTGTTTGAAGAAGCGGTTAAAAATACTCTTTTAGTGGTATACCAAACCCCACGTCATCACACCAATGCTAAGCGGAATGTAGAAAGATTTGGACAAAAACCAAACGGTTTTCTGTTACTGGGTGCTTTTGATAGACACGGGCGTAATCTTGACAATAAATCCCAGGGATTAAGAAGTTGTAATCAAGAAATAAGACTCTTCTTGGCCCTCCTTGATATTATCATGCATGAATGAAAATAATTTATTTTCATTTATGAATTTATAATTATATTTTAATTTATGAGTGTCAAGTATTGTGACTTAAATTATCTGCAATCCTATAAAATTGTCATAATATGTGCTATAAGTCCTTGTATTAAAAGTTGAGAAGACTACCTACTTGGTTCTCCGGCCTCTCGTAGGCGGCTTGCTAGACCTCTCCTCGGAGAACTGTTAGGTGGACCAGCCTCGAGACCGGCGCACCAAAGCCAGTGGTGAGCCGCGTTGAACACTAAGACGCCCAGCACTCCTAATAGTTTTCCCACCCTCACACGGGTGAGAAAAACACCACAACGGGACACTTGGTTTTAAGAACCTACCTACCTACCTACCTAACCTGTATATATACCTGTGTGAATGATATTTAATACCATATTGACACAATTTAGAATAATTTTATTATTATTTACAATTGTGTATAAACTTTGTCTATGCACTAATAATAATAATTGTAACAAACTCTTCCTCTCTCCTAACATTGTGCTGTGCCCGACAGGGTCCATAATTGTAACCTAATTATAAGCTTGACATCTGTATCACATTATGGAACGCAATAAATGTATTGAGTATTGAGAACCAAATAGACCTAATTGTCTGTTCTTGCGAAAATGTGACTTCACAGCAGTTGTATCAACCATAATAGTGCGTGGCATCCGTGTTTACTCTTACGTCATTAGCCTTTAAAATATCAAAAGATATCTATCCTTACATGGTTTTGAAAAGATTATATTGATTATTTGCTAATTAACTGCAAGCGATTCATTGCATTGAAACATATATCATCTTTCACTAATTGTTTTAAAGTATTAGCTGAAATCATATTGAAATCAAATACCGCCTACAGGCGGTATTTGATTTCAATATGATTTCAGCGCGAATTGGGAATGTAAACAATAAAACAATTTCCTAGTTCACATAGCAAAATTCCCATTCACCTGGAGGAAAATATTAAAAGTAATGAACCTGGCAGCTGTTACTTCGGATCCCATTTCAGTGCGGTCACTTTAAATCTCCAATCACATTGAAAACTAGGCATCTCCCGCTGTTCCTCCTGCGTTATTGCTAAAGTATCTGCTGCGCTTCTAAGGGTTGGAGCGTGAAGTTGCGTGAGCGGGATAATAACGGGGTATCTCATCCAAGAACATTGTTTGCAATTGAACTAGTAGTTGAGATGCATGGATGCGCGTTGACATACTGAAAAGACCTTAAGCCAGGATATTAGATATACAACGGGACTTATTCGTTTTAACCGTTTACCTTTTCAATCAATTGTAAATAGTAATCGTGAACAACTGAAATAGGCAAGCATTATAATCGAGTTTCTTACATTTCACGATCATTTTATCTTTCAATACTTAATCGATAACTGATAATCCACGCGATAATATTATTATCGTCATCGCGGCAAGGGCGTCACAACACCGAACTTGGTACCGTGGCGGTGTTTCCTTCCATTCTTTCTTAACGAGCATTGCGATTGATACTGCACGGTTGCACTTGGCACGGTGTTGGAATTTTTAATTTATCATGGAGCGTAAAATCGTCTTGGGGCCGCTGAAGAACTTTGCTGTATATAATATATTGAGCTCTCGAAAACTAATTAATGTCTAAAATAGTCAGTATCCCTGGGGCGAGTTTGATAATTACCGAAACTTCCACTATTTTCCAGAGTTTGGACTCATAGGAAATCTTGCTAACATCCTGCAGCCACTGCCGCGATTTCGCACTGCATAAACTTCTGCCGATAAGCTTTAATGCTAAAAAGTTATAAGCGCTGAATCGGCGAAACCTTATTTTTATACTTGTTTTTATCTAGATCACTTCAAAATTACAGAATCCTCCACCGTCTTTACGGCATTGTACAACCAGACGCACAACTCAGTCACCTCAGCGGCCGCCAAGCACGGTTTGTGGATCACCTTCATCATATATACCACTAAAGAGAAGGTATTCTTGGCAGGGGATATGTTTTTTGACGATTACAGTCTGAGTGACTGCAAGTTGTGAACCATGTTATAGAAATTTACAATGGTCCATCACACGTTATGCAAATGTAATTCATTTCGCTAGTAAGGAATAAAGATACGATAATTTCAACCTGCAATAGTAAAGCAAATATTTCACTTGCACTTAAAAAGAGTCATGTCGTAGTCAACTAATAGAAAGAAAATCATAATTTTTTACTGACGCTAATATGTTTCTTATTTTCCATCTCTTATGTTTTTCTTTTCTTCTTTTTAATTTTTTCCTTAATTTTCAGTTTCCCTATTGTCATATTCTTTTTTTAGTTTATTCACTTTTAATTTTACAAACATAATAGCACACAACAAAATGATGTGATATTTACTGAATATTGTTGAAACTGTCTGGTTTTTCTTTTTTAAAAGAGTGGCCGTGAGTTTGTTTGCCCGATTTCTTCTCACAAGGCTCAACCATTTGGAAACGGGCGGTTATAGATCGAAACAGGCAGATGTGATATTATGTTATCCATTTTTGTTTTCTTTAATCATTTTACATTTGACGAAGCAAACTATTGTTGCGGTGACTCTGTGTGTGTTGATCTATAATTTTTAATTATAATAATTATTTATTAAATCGACGATTTCGAATAATTGATAGTCAATTTTATGAAATAAAGATTTATTTGAATTTGACGCATAATTGTGCCGCAAACTGGCAACTTGCATTATAATTATATTGCGCAAACATAACATAACAAAATAAAGTAAAAATACAAAAAAGTAATTAAGTAAACGCATGTGTTCACACACCTACCTACAGTATGTATATACATAGTATAATAAATATCATACCTACAGGGTTACGAAATATTTTTTTATAACATTGACATTTGAATACACTGTTTAAAAAGAGCAATATAGGCGTACCTGTTAGCAGGTCGAGACAAGCTATGATGATCTAAGCAGGTCAAGTCGATTATCTAATTCACGTGAGCAATGCTCGCGACGGACAGTTGGCCATCCTTGACCATCGGCCCAACTGGCGACCATAAGGTGTGGTACTTTACACAGACTAGAGTCATAATATAGATCTGCGTTGTATTATGTAGTTATGAATAGAATTTAGAAGATATGTATTTTTGTGACCATGTCCTATGGTTAAGTGACTACTATGGATCCATTTTTGTATTTAAAGACATCGTTTTAATTTATTTAATTTAGAAAATATAATGTTAAAATTTCATTTATTTATTATTTATACTCAAAAGCATTTTGTGTCCATTCTGGTTAGCAGGTATTACAGGTGACAAACCTGAGGGTCCGTCACCTCACTGTTTCTCAAGCGTACCCTCTCATTTGCTTCTTGTGCTTTCATTTAAAATGTTGTACAAGTTTGAGACAGAAATATTTAGTTCCCATTTAATAACTATATTAACATTTAAGTTTGGGCATCTATTTATACTGCAGTAAGAGTACAATTACCAAGCCACCTCCAGGGCGAGTTCCACGGGGCAATTGCCCAGTGAACCAGTGCCAAAGCCTTCTTATAAAAGCTAATTTTGCACTCAATTTCAGTCAGTCCCCTAAAAGTATTCATTAATTGTATGATTTAAAACAATGCTTATTCTTTAAAGTATTTTTCTTGCCTAAAATGTTTTAATAATGTAGCATTTTTAATAGTTTAGGATTTGAAAGACTTTCTCTTGCATATGATAATCATTAAGATTAATTTGTTGCACAAGAAGGTATTGTTTTTGTTTAGAATTCAATTGCAGTTTGCAAAGAAAATAAAAAAGAAGTTATTACTTACATTCGTTACTTTTCATTTTCCTATCAAAACTACTAGGTGTGTAGCAAAGATAAGGTGTAGTCGATATCGCAAGGCATACACGTGTGCGCGCGGCGTCAAGCGGTCGCCGAGCAACGTCCACCCAAAACAATAACCCACATGCACTACATATGTAACAAGAACCGCCGACATGGTTATGCGCGCCTGGTACAGCACCGAGTGGCGAAAACGAAAGTACTACAATTACAACATTTTGTACACTTACTGTAATTTTCAGTTTATTTACGTTACACTGCATAATTATTTAAAAACCTTGAATTAAAAGATGATTCATAGAAACTGTTAATAGTTGTAAATAGATATAAAATTGATAGAATTGATAGAAATAAAATTGTTGATAGTATACTAAAATTACTAAATGATTCGTGTATAGTATGACATTTTTGACACCCAAGTTTTTTAGATTTGTTTTGTTTAATGCTCAGTTTGTATTTGTACATCAAGTATTTTAGGTTGGTGAACTACAAATTAGCGTGTGATTTTAGTTCATCAACCTAAAATATTTAATCGTAACAAGTATCAACGGGTTTACCTGTTCGTTACTGACTACTAACCTTGGCGAACGTCATTCAAATGGGTATAAATAAAATCTACTCTTGCATTGTGTAAACAAATATTTTACAATAGGCACACGTTTTTAATAATGCGCGTTTAAGCAACGGCACGTATTACGCTTATAAATAAGAGAATAGGAATTATATCTGCATGTTCAGAAAGACAAGAGTTCTTAATTGAAGCTTGAAGTCGTTATTTTAGTCCAGCAGGTCGTTTGCTTGTTTCACAAAAGCATCTTTAATTACGTCCTTAAAATAATACTCCACTGTTTACGCTGAAAGATGAATTACGCATGTCATATTACAATTTTCTTAATTTAAAGTCATTTAGAGAACGTTTAAAATAATGCATTTTGGGTCGTTCGCTATTTCAGAAATCCTTTTACGGCTCCTGTTTCTGCAAGATGATCTTAATTATATCGCGCAGCAGTCCCTCATAAAAAAAACCATTATTCGTCTTACAGTCATGTTTTTTTTTGTTATTTAAGTAGGTAAATGTCCGGTGTTATAGTAGAAACTACATTTACGTTTTTTATCATTCTGTACTTGAACATAATTTATGCCTTCCGCAAAAAAAGCGACTTGAGAGACCTCGCTTGGCGATTGAAACGATTCGGCGAATTTAGGAGGGGATTGCAGATAAATAATTATACAATTGTTAATAAGATACTGTCCGTTAACTTTACTTTCTGTGCGACGTGATCATCACTCGTCTGTATTAGCTTATCTAGACTGAACATTCACTCTGCGCTTGTATGATATTCTAGTATTACGAGTATGATGCCTCCCAAATTAACTCGCGTACAATACACATTTAAAGAATGCAATGTTTTCCTGTAAGCGGTCCTAAGGTCGACCAATTAGAGAGGGCTTTGTTTTTGTCTTCACCAGTTACAACGTCAGAATTGTAGAAAAATCCTTTTAAAGCAATTCTGAGTTAGTTGTTAAATTGAAGTTTAGTTATAATCATATCCTATCCTAAGTCCTAATACGTATCTGTACAAGAAAAGGATTTTACGGCCAAAGTTCGTAACTGTTGTAGTAGATAAATTAATGGGTACAATAATTAAATATTGTTTTTGACAAACTTTAAACAATAACTCGTAAGTATAAAAACTCGAATAGTGTAAAAAATTTAATAACACGCTTTAATGAACTTAAAAGTTAAAAAATCTTAAAATGTCATTTTAATTAACGTAAATAATCGTGCTTTCTACTCACAATTTTAACACTACAAATTGCTAGCGATGAGATATTTAAGATAACTGATTAATTTATATTTAAACATTATTTCACATTTTTAGTTAGATACTTTAAACGAGCTATTCTTGTATGTATGTATTTATATTTCGGGTATCTCGAAAACGGTTCTAACGATTTTGATGAAATTTTGTATACAGATACAGTTTTGCATTTTAAGTTCAACTGCATAATTGTATTTCCTGTAAAAACGCAATTTTACATTCTAGTTAAATCTACATTGGTAGATGAAGTATATGGTGTTCGTTTTAAGGAGCTCAACGGCTTCTACATCCCTGAGATGACGTCGGTGGTGTGCAAGAGCGCGGCTGAAATGGTGCGCATCATGAAGGCGGGCAACCGCAATCGGGCGTCCGGCCGCACTGACATGAACGAGCACTCCTCGCGAAGTCACGCCGTGTTCTTGGTCACGGTCGAGACTGCTCATCGGAAGACTAACCGGATACGGTGAGTTTCCCAAACCTACAAATATACGTGTACATGAAATAACTGAAAGAGTATCGAAGTATTAAGTTGTACATTTCCTTTATCTCTTTCCTGACAAGCTAGTTATTGGTGGAAGCAAATTTTTAGCTAAGTGTTTTTTCTATCCTGTTGTCGTCAAAACAGATAAGAGTTACGCTTTAGAAAGAGAGGCAACTTCTAGGTGAATATAGTAGGTATGAATATAGTAGCTACCTGAATTGCGATTTTATTGTGTCGGAACAAGAGTCGCTATTTGTTTAAATTATTTGGCGGAGTGGGACTTCTGTATCTGTACTATTATGTATTCTGTGGTTAAAGGAAGTAATTTTGGATTTCAAACAATATAAAATCCATTCATAACATGAAAAAAAGAATGACCTATTAAAAGTTCTATACAGCTAGTATTTGTGTTAGTCCGTAAATTGTCGAGATTCAGTTTGTGACTGTGAGTCCCCTACATGACTTTGTAAATGTACGTAGTTACTTAATCAAGGACTTCTCAAAGATGTTACTGCGATATTTGAAGATGACCTCATTTTTATAAGCTCAAATTCAGCGACCTTTTAGAAGGCTGTTATTGTTTACGAGGAAAATGTTATTTGTTTTATCCATTTCTTTATTTATGTGTAATGAAATGATTGTTTTTATGAATTTCTCAGTGCGTTTTACAATGTTCTATTTATCTACAATATTTTGAAACAGTTAATGTATATTTCTTTGTTCGTTCTTGAAAAAATGTATTTTTATTAATGTAAATGTTAGAATGTGTTTGTTGTAAAAAGAAAATTTAATCAAATTGAGAAAGTTTCCCGTTTTTAAACATTTTCAGAATTGTTTAAAAACTATTGTTATGACGGGTGTAAGAACGGTCTGCCGAATCTTGAAATAGTAGAATCAGACTATCATTCTGAGTGGAAAATCGTTGAAATATTCTGTCGGAAAATTCATATTTATTTTTTGCTTAAAAGTGATAAACAGAACATTTTACCGAAAATAAATTAATAAATACCCCATACGGCCAAAAAACTGCAATGTAAACAACATTTATGCAATTAGCTACGTTTAAGGTCATTCACCGTACCGCAAAAAATGATACCTACGCGTGTTGCGCGTACATTGCGTAGAGCAAAATCAAATTAATGACTGTAAATCCCAAATTTTTATGATGAACTGACTTTTGCATAGTGATAAGTAGATAAGTATTCAAAGAAAGTCGTTTTTGTAAGTTCTTTACACACACGCATACACATTTAAATATATCCATACATATACATATGAACTATCAATTATAATTATTTATCGCCAGTGAAATACAAACGTCACAAGAGGGTTCCACGGTATTTCAATTCAATTGGCTAGCTACACTCGCCTGCGTCACCAGGCCGCGCTCCTACGGCAATGGAATTAGGTCAGACAACACGCGATACCTACCGTCTAGACACGTTTAGGGCTAGCTTATTAAGCCTTCAAATAAAGGCTAGATTTGCATTTAGATTGATATTTTAGACACAACCTTTACATGCTTTGTGTTTGGTGTAAAAAATTGTGTCTTAGTCACTAGAAACTCATTTTTCTATTGTTCTGCTGAAATAGTGAACTCAAGAAGCTTTCAGCAGGTTTTTCTATCTGAAGTGGGTGTGATAGTCTTCTCACCACGAATTCGGGGAAAAAGGTGTGATAGACATATGACAAGTTTCGTCAGCTTAGGTTTAGGTTCCATGGTATCGCATGGTAGCGGCCATAATTACGTACCGTAACCACGTAGACCGTTGTGCTTTTCAACACCATAGTTGTATTCGGTTACGTCATTGTCAACGTCGGGCAGACTATGGCCTGTAACTTTTATAATCGAACACCCAAACGTCACGTGGATCCATTACAATAAAAAATTAAAGATGATCTTCTATTCGATGCAGACCCCGCACGTGTACCTAATTATATTTCAAATGCGAGGGTAAAACGCCATTAAAGTGATTCAACTTAAACACTCTTCAAACAATACGAGCTCGGTCTAGACTGAAATATCGACCTGGGCCACAATTAGACCTACACTAATTATATACGTCAGTTTGAAGAACAATGTGCTCTAAATTATACTAACTCATCCGATGTGAAGCGTTGACCCTTCTTTGTCGTACGGCGTTCATTGATTCAACGGCAAAAACAAAAAAAAATAGATCATCTAATTAACTGTGAATGTTTTCATACAATGTATCTATTGTTCCTAGTTGTTTGCGAGATGACAGATTTCAGTAATTTGGTCCCATGAATTTGAAGCATTAGTACAGTACATGTACCAGCCATACTCAGCATCACAAAAAGTATCGCAAAATGTTGCCTGCGATGTCCTGTAGCGTGAAAGATCTTCCCCAGCCTCAGTTGCTCTTAGTCCTTTTAATGCCAGTCGTCAAGTGATGTGCACTAAACTATGTTATATCTATATTAAGAGATTGTTCGGTTCTTTTACAAAGAAAAATCTCAATCACCAATCCGGCGACAAGTGCCTAAGTGAGACTTATTGTCTGCGTGCAATCAAGTGGATAAAAGAATACAATAGAATTTGTTTTCTTTACTTTATTGGTTTGGACAAGGTCAAAAATTTGGGGATTTATATCGATCCTACTCTATCCTGGGGTCCACAGCTGCAAGTACTGAGTCGCAAAATGTTTGCCGCTGCAGGTTCCCTGCGCCGACTTCGCAATTTTCTTCCTACCACCACCAAGATTGCGCTTGCACAATCCCTTCTTTTTCCTATTCTTGATTATGCCGATGCCAGTTATCTAGATCTTACCGAAGACCAATTGAATAAGCTTGAGAGACTCCAAAATCTCTGTATAAGATTCATATTTGGACTACGCAAATATGATCATGTTTCTGATTATCGAAAAAAGCTCAAGTGGTTACCTATACGCCTTCGCCGGAATGCACATATTCTTTCGCTTTTATATAGCATTCTATTTAATCCCCTAACTCCTATTTACCTTAAAAACGGTTTAGCTTCTTACACGACACTCATTCCCGATCTTTGAGATCGTCGGAGAACCTGATATTAAAACTACCTGGACATTCTACGAAATTCGTCGACAATTCCTTCTCTATCCAAGCCGTTCGTTTATGGAATAACCTACCTTTGACAGTAAGACGTGCACAGTCACTGCCTGCTTTTAAGAAACTGGTAAAAGAACATTACCTGGGTGATATCAACATATTATAATTGCCTAGTTATCTTCTTATTTGACTTAATGTAGTATAGTCCCATATTTGTATGTTTTATTCGATTTATATGTGAATCTTTATACCTATGTTTGCTTATGTATTTATTTGTTTGTTGCTCTCTTGTATGTATATTCTTACACTATATGTAAGATACGTCATCTCTATTTAACTCATATTATATACCTACTGAGCGTACACCATACTGCCCTAAAATCAATATCCTATGTTCGCTCCATCCCATGGTTGCCTGTAAGAGATTGCCTCAGTGCGATAAGGCCGCCAATTGTATCTACCACAAAACATTGCTGTGCTTCTACTCTTCAAAATCATTTTGGTGTACAACAAAGAGATATATTATTATTATTATTATTTATAGACATAAAATGCAAATGTTTTTTTTTATTAAATTCCACAATATACTCACGATGTTCTCGGGTAGAGGGAATTGAAATCTAAGGACCGCTTTTGTTGGATTAAATTGATTTATAAGATCGTTAACTTTTGTACTTCGATAAATTAAACAGCTTTTCTCGATTTATATTCAAGAGGATATCTCTGCAATTGGTTATCCGGTTTTGAAAACAACACTTCGAATCCAATATTGTTTAAGAACGTACTTATTAATTGTATCAGAAAGGTAACACATTCTGCACAAATTATTCTGAACTGTTAATGGATTACGAAGGTTAGGTTAACAAAAATAATTTTTCTCGGGTCTCGGGTAGCACTTTTGTAGGTTTGTTGCAGAATAAATTCCAACAACCAGAGTATTAAATATTAGGCACGGAGTAGGTACTTGTTCTGTGCACGCTGGGTATCAAACTTTGCTAAGCTTCTCTTTTCTGTCTGCGCGTTACGGTGTTTATACATCGCTTATGTACAATATATTATACTATTTATACAGTAATTAAGTTTAATGAAATTACCTTATTCACCGACAAGGGCACGGCAACTTTCGATAAACCCCTATTGAATCAATACTATCAGCCTAAAATACACGACTACATATTATTTTGATTGACGAGTAGGGTCACCACTGGTCACTGATTGTTGGTCCGTCTCCGGCAAACCTTTTAATGCACTTTTTTGAGTAAGTCCATAGCAGCGAAATTATTCTATAATGTCACCTACTACTACCTACCTGACCTATTAGATTATTCTGGTTTTAAAAAATGTCTGTGTGGTTTTCTCGAAGAATGCCTCAACATACAAATCATCCCTTAGTCGGTGTGAACTTTCTACTAAGTCTTAAAGGTTGGATACGACTTGTGAGTTAGTATCGTCCATAATCCTTAAACACTCTTTTGTACCCGAGTAAAAAGGCTCTAGATGGTATCAAAGTGCTCCTGCCCAGAGTAGAGGGAAGAACACAATGCATAAGTTTCAAGTAAATCTACATTTTCTTCAAAGGTCCAGATTTTAGGCTGGTGAATAGTCTGTCAGTTAGAGAGAGTACATATTCTATAGTATAGAAGTATAGAAGAAATTTGATGTTACAGTACTTCGGACTAAAAAGACTGAAAAATATCAGTCCATATAAACGCCAAGGTCATTCGGATGAATGAGATTCGAGCGATGTACCAAGATAATTGATTACCTAGTATTCGTCAGAGTGCAAGACATTAACATCATTGAGGAGACGAGTGGGCCGTCTGGACAATGGTCAGTACGGACTACTTGGGCGATGATGCGGCTTACACCTTGTATTACGTGTTCAGCCTTCAGACAGACACGCTGGATTACAGCCAGACATATTTACATGATATTATTTGTAAAGAATTTTTTTAATAATGTTTGATTTGTGGATTAGTGAAGATGAGTGGAGCGAAGAGGAAGATCTTTTCTTCAGGTGAGGTGAAACTGTTTCTGCCACCTCCATATAGGTTTGTTGGTAAAATCCTAGACAATCCACATTCACTAGTCTTTTATTTTTATTTCTATGTTTGTTTGAATTAAAACTATTTTCGTTCTCGTTGTTCCCACTTGGCAGAGAGATAGTTATTCAAATGCCTTTAATTTCTCATTACATTTATATGTAATTGTTTTCTTGCATGGCTCGAATTATCAGTTGAAAGAAACTGTCTTGAATACCACACTGTTTTAATAGAAATCATGTTATTTTAAGGCAATAAAAGTTATTTATTTTTAACGCTGATTCACAGTGAACAAACCTATCAAGATATAAGTAATTACACTATTAACGCCTAACTATCGATGATTTCTAGTGGTTATTGTTAACTTATATAATTTCACCATTGCTATAATATCAACCTAACCTTCCCATAGTTTAGCAGACGATTATTTAAATATAAATGAAGCTACTTTAGAAATAAACTACTATTCAGTAAGCAGAAAATCTTCACTCATATAATCCTAACATGTTCTTAGAGACAACTACAAACTGTGAATGTTTTGCATTTAACACGACACGGTATACACTACGGTTACTGTTGTAAACTAATCGTTCACGACGGGGAAGTCACGCCACCGCTAATGGTTTAGCTTTACTAACACTTGTACTCGAAATAATTTCGGTAAGTACCAGAAGTTTCTTTAATATTTAGAATCAATCATTTTGACCCCTTGGGACTCCATCTTTAGATTAATTGATTTAGGTACTCGTGCTTATACTGGATCCTTAAGTAAAGCTAGTTTAATTAAAATCTTTGACATTAGATACTATCAGCCTACGATGGTATTGTGTAATTGAAAAGACTGCTGAACGTTTATCAGAGGGAGTCAATGACATAGTAGTTTAGTTATATGGTGTGGGATATAGGAATTTTAAATAAAAAAAAACAATATATATAGGTAAAGTGCCGTTTACACTGTCATTAAACATAAAAAAATACAGCAATCTATATCTATCTTTAGTATCTTTTCTAAAAGAAATTAAGATGATTATTGAATGCCTCGTAAGGAATTATTTTAATTCCCAGCAAGTCAATATATTTTATAGAAACATTCAATTTTATGTCTGAAGATTCAATTTGATTAGAAAAGATAATTTAATAATAGATATTGCTATGGGATCGTATTGTTTTTATCTTTATTGACTCTGTGCTATGCATTTTAACAACATAATAACATGTGTTCTATTTTCAAATTCAAAGTTATTTAAAAAACCAACACAATATTTAAAAAAAAACTGTCATTTGTTGTACCCGATAAACGTCAAACAACCTTTTCGATTAACCAATACCGTTGGATCAGCATGAATGTGAAATGTTTGATTTACCTATATGTTATGTTTACTTTTCATCTCTCCACTTTTAATGTCTATATTAATTAACACTCATACGTACATTAGGGTATTAAAAAACAGATAAGGCAAGTAAAGTAATTATTATTCTTATGTGGTAATAATTCGAATAAAACATTGCACTGGTTGTAATTTCCGTGAATTCGTTACCAAGTAGTCTGTAAAAACGTTCAAGAATGAGTGTCAGTACGCTCACGCATGCCTAAAGCGACACATGCGTAAGCGCACGCGTTATATCACAAAGATGTTTCGACTGATCCATACTTAATAAAACTTCGCTGAACGCAGTAGGACTCATTCTGGGTCATGAACTGCATTGTAATATAACACACTATGTTTGGTTTATCAGTTTCATAATTGACACTGTCTTTAAGAGAAAAATCCCTATACATCGCCTTAGGATGTTTGGTGAAAGATAAACTATGGCACGCGGTTTCACACCAAATACCAGTCAGCACAATTCAGATGCGTAATTTGTAGCAGTACTGTTACAACATTACATTTCAAAATAGGAAAGTGGTCTCCGTAGAAATGAGAGCTATAAACTACTGCACACAATAATAGTGAGCAAAGCGGGAGGAAAAAACTATCAAGATCGTCAGAACCAGGATGTTCTTGACGACTGCACAGTGCACAGACCTCATGAATCATATAGTTGGTCATTGCTGAGCTTAGTGTTTTAAATATCTATGGGGTGTCTGCTTCCTACTTAATATCCACAAACCCCATTTATGAACACAATAAAACCACACTGGCCGTGTGTCCGACTGACGTGCTTGCGTATTAAACTAACACTATTCGAGTTCGGAAAAAATAAGTAGTAGTATCGTGTTAAGAGCTGTAGCTGGGTGCACTGAAGGAAACCTAATGAATCACAGCGAGCACGCCGAGCGGATTAACCCAGTTTGGAGCTGAAACGCTTGGCTGTTGCAACTTGCTAAGTCGCTACCTTTCAGCATATTAGTATATATAAAATTAATGCTTGTTTGTTCGTATTTTATGCGCTGCTGTACCGTTCATCTGATCATCACGAAATTTTGCATACACATGATCCAGAAACAAATGTTTCTAATAACAACAATCGAATCGAAAAGTCATGCATGACGTCATTATATCAATCAGGTAAAATCACCATGAATAAAATACTTTTTTATATCCTAGGTATAACTTGATTCACAAACATCGCACCTATCAATCAATCCTGAATATGCACGAGTAAGGGTTAAGACAACATCTATATTTTAGTTCTTTGCGCGGTTTTCCAAAATCACCTTGCTTAGCAAGCCGTCTGCGGTATTGTGTACTTGTACCGATATTTGTTACTAAATCAAAGAATTGTATACATTTGGATGAAATTATGCACTTAATAGATCGGTACGGAAAATCACTATCATCTATAGAACCACTATTTTCTAGTATATAGTTATATAGAAATATTATAAGATTTTCTTAGTTCTCTAAAACGCAGTTGTCAGTTCCCGAGTTTAAAACCTGTTTTCTTGGTTAGGACTGTTTGGTAATGCTTCTTAGTTGCAATTATGAAAAAGGATAAATGAGGTGATGTAAAATACTGAGCCGACCTACAATTTCTTATAATTCACAATAAATCTTTTATTAATGTGTCAATTTCTCGTCAAATTTCCATAAACTGGGGAAGTAATAATGATTCTGCACGGCCATTGTATTCGGAACGTGGTCTTTGATCGCGTGTTGCGCCAACATGGACATTATATTAACAGTTGTATAAATAGTTTCAAAATGTTAACGGAGGGTTCTTCGAAGTAGAACTTTTTTTTATCACTTTATAATTGTAATTTATATGAATCAATGATGAAACCTCGAATTTTTTTGTTGTTGTAATATTGTGTGAAATTAAAATTAGTAGGTTTCTTTAAATAAAATCGTGTATAATATAAAAGTAATTCTTCCCTAATATTGATTATATGTGAAATAGAGACTTAATCGCGCTAATATTTATTAGGTACCTACGATACTATTTGGGCGTTTTTCAGAAAATTTGCACGTCACGTAATAAAATTCCACTTCAAAAAAAAACTTGTTGCTTGCTTATTTTAAAGCGGCAAATAAGAATTTCAGTACTAATCTTAAAGGTTAATATTCAAACATCGCCCAAAAAACCGAGAAATCTATAATTTTTACCTCCAAACTTAAATAGCAAGGAGGTCGTGGGACACGACAAAATCGCATAGCATGTTGCCTTGTTTTAGCAATATTTTTTAAATAATACAGTTATTAAGATAATAGCTACTTTATAAAAAAAAAGTACCGCTTGGGAAAAATAATCTCTGAATAAATAACTATGAAAGTCAGCGTCATGTCAAATCTACAAAGGTGCTTTGTTTTTGAAAAATGACCATTTCGTTTACGCGTCGCGTCGCGACGTTTTGATCGAATTGGGTGCAATGCGATCGGTGGATCGTAGAGTTACTATTACCGCGAATAAGGCCCGGGTTTCCTCTCTAATGAAGACAAGTCGCAATATTAGGTTGCTTTTAAATATCAACTTTCTCGAATATTTTTATAAAGGTTGTATATTTTACGAAAAAGGGAGAAGTATTATGCAATGAGCTGAAAGAATAATGCAAAGCACTCGCTGTTGCGAAAAGACAAGACTCTCTAGGGAGTAAACGTTTGTGTTTGCCTTCTTCCTCGGTGTTATATTGGTATGTATAGAGACTTTTTGCTTATGACTAAGGTAACTAAAAAGCATAAGTATGTCTTTCCTGATTGTAAGAAGTTAGCTTTAGTCTTCTGAGCGCTATAGATATAAATGCCGAATGTTAATAAACCATCGGGAGCCCCCGCCCCCAAGCCAGCTTACGTAATACTTGAACGCCCCCTGCCTCCCATTGGATGGAACAGGATCGGATCTGTATAATGTGACTGTTTTAATCACGATGCTTGGCCTCCACATCAGTTTGAATAACAAAGATTTAGAGCCTCAGTTGTACACCCTAGTATGAATTGAAATGCTTAGGTGCACTCCTTTCTGTCTGAACATTTTGGGGCGTGATGTTATGTTTGTAGGCACTTAAGTCACGTTGTCGTGATAATTGCACGCAAATTACACATTGTATTTATCGCTTTGTTTGCATATTAAATTATAATAAATACCGGTTCAAAGCGATGATATAATATAATGATGAGCATCAGTTAGTCGATGTTTACGTTGTTTTTTTCAGACATTAAAATTTAATAAAATCACACCATGTGACACTTCAATACCAGATGGCCCCGTAATTGTCCCGATGTCTGTTTTATAGGCTCTCCCTCCTTAAGATAATATTACGCACGCAATCAGGTTCTATCATGTGCATATCCTTGGGTGTCTGACTTCCTTCTGTTACCCTTAGAATAGCGCTCATGACCTTAGGCTTTGCTGACCCTTTCCTCCATGCCTATCTTAGTAATGAAAAGTTAAACCAACCGACCTACCCATTCCTTTTCTTTTTTTTTGCGTGTGGAAACCCCCCTCGGGCCCCCGGAAATTTCACCGGGGTTTTCGGTGGGATGGTGTGTCGGAATCGGACCGACTAAAACCACACTAAAACAAAATAGGAGGGATCTGGGAACAGCTTTTATCCGGACGTCCGGTTCCCTCCTAGCGCCTGCCCGCAAAAGCGCGGGTACCACCTTCGGGTAACAACCTTTCAATTAGGCGACGTCCTGGCACACGCGGACGCCGACTTGCCGCCGGCTTGACTTTTATTAGTGCATAAACCTTGCTATATTTGTAATGTAAGTGAGTTTATGATTAATACGATAATTAATTGATAAATAAACTGCATTGAACACGCAGTATTTCATGTTTGTTATACCCATAACAATAAATTGTTTATATTTATTAAAACTATACGGTTTTACTCACGTTTGTATTTCGGGGATGCCCGACTAGTTTCGGACCCGACGGGGGCCCTTTCTCAAGGAGTGAAGCGTCCTGCCGCGACGGTGTCACACCGTATAGTTTTTAATAAATATGAATACCACTCACGAAAGTTTTTATTGTAATAAATTGTTTACAACTTGAAGCTAAATAAGCGTGACGCTCGTAAACAAACAAGTCGTCAAGTTGATCAATACCGGGTGCCAATCATCAACTGCCGATGCGGTGTTCACGCTCACTGTTGACCTATCTGTTAAACTATTGTTCCGCTAATTTTCTTAAATACGTTTGTACTACACAATATTACACTTCTATTCACCACATTTTCCGCTCAAATTACACTTTTGTTCATACAATGTACGCACGTCGTTGACACATTTGTTTGCAAATAAATTTTAAAGCATGCATTTTAATGCTCTTGGGCGCTTTTAATAGGTATTTATTTAAAATTTGCAAAACCAATACCTATTATAACAACCTAGCTTAAACATCAAAACTACTCAGTATTTCTCTTAGATTCGTCAGGAACAGTGCCATTAAAACATGATTGAATGTACAGGGTCTTCTAAAAATCGGCCTACACGCCTTAGCGTTACTTGCCTTAGCAAACTTTGATATTTATTATATTATTTTATTATTTTTATAATTAGTTAGGGACTTGAAAAATAAGACACAATTAAGAGACTCCATTGTTTTGTGTGGTTGACGAAATACCACATACATAAAAGCATTGAACAATCAAGCGATGTAGGCATTTTGTTATTCAAATAACGTGTTGTATGATATATTGCCTACGACATCGCGTTGGCGACCTCCTCCCTCGCATTTACCATTGCCATCAATGGATATATCAGCATGCGTGTGACTAACTCCACACAAAGTGCATCGTGTGAGTCATTAAAGTTAGGCCAAAAATGTTCACGGTGATCTAATTCCCTTTCGTCTCGTCATCAAAATAAAACCTTCACTGAAAATTTATTATTTTGTTTACATTTTAAAATTCTGCCTTTCTGTATATGGTAACATCAATTAAATGTTATCGTATTATGTTCCATAAGCGATACAATTATTTTGGTTTTATCACAACAATATATTTTATTAGTCATAGTCTATTTCTTCAAGTGTTACAGTACCGATAAATTTCCGATTGCAATCGTTTTGTGTTCACGTGGTGTGTACGTGCAACGGTGCAAGTTTTTTTGATTGTGCCTTATTGTGTCCTGACGTAAATAAGATTGTCATTGTTTAGGCTAACGTAGAGCAACCAGGATAACTTAATAGGCGAGTGCAGATAGAGCTTTAAAATAGGCAAAACAATGACCCGTCTGCTCGTTTGATCCCCTATAACATAAGAAAAAAAAAACCAGATAGGTAAAAATACGTAATTCATAAAATAATTTATAACGGCACTGTTTTATCGTGCGCTGTTATGTTATTAAGATTAAAAGTAAGCAAAGTAAAATTAAGCATTGAAAGTATGAAAACTGAAAACTAAACGAGATAAAATTAAAATATGAAAAGGAAGACATGAACAACAGTAGATGAAAAACACATTAGCTCACATCACATTTGTAAACATAGCGCACACGTTTAAATTTAAAATATAATAACTCATACACTCTATGCACTCCTGTGTTCTAATTGCTTAACTCTTGCCGAGTGTGTTGACTACTCTTAGCCCATCACAAACTGTAAAGTCGTGTAATCTGTACAGTGACAGCAGACCTCTGTACGTGTAGTGTCTACAGCTGGACCTAGATTGGAATGCGCGTTGTTTACAAATAGAAAGCATAACTAACTTCAGATGGGCTAAACACTAATGATTAATTTCGTAATGACTTCAATGTGTACAAGCGCGCAGTGTTTTAGAGAATGAAGTAACAGTCGAACCGTGGTAGGGGTGTTGTAGGAAGGGCGGCGTACCGTGAAGGCTCGCGTTTTTTTCACGATTTCAGCCGTGGTGAGGCTGTTTGGTGTTCGCGCGCCGATTGATTTACAACCTTGGTTTACTTGATACGATGCACATTTAGATTGCGTGTCGCTGATGTACTATAAAGTTAAATTTACCATTCATGTTTGTTGTTTGAGGTTAATGATATTATCCGCAGATAGTTAAAATTAATCCTAAATAAGTCTGGCTGGTTTTTCGTTTTCTTTTTAAGATAAATACACATAATATGGCATGATTAGTAAACATCGGCTCTGAAGTTTGTGTTTACATTCTTAAAAATTATACTACGCTAGCTTCTAAACAATTAAATATTTTATAGATTACAATATTTTTATGTTCCTGTAGAAATTATAAAATTTAATGTTAATGGCAGTAAAACTGTATGAGCGTACATAAAAACAAATTTAACACATTGAATCTAACCCTTTCCCTGTTAACTCCATAGAAAGGGTATTTCGACTAGACTGACATTCAACCTAAAGCAATTTCATTGGTTATGTGCGCCAGGTTGGTTATTGGTTATGTGTACATACATCCAGGGTTAAAAGGGATTACAGTTGTATCCAGTCCGATAGCGTTTATTCACAATACATGCAAAAAATGTAACTCATTTCAAATTCATTGCACTTACTCAGTTCAAAAAATGATAGTAAGTGTTGGTTAATTGTCATGACACGAAACTGCCAAAAAAAAATATAGAAGGGCAGCTCTACTCTTGGCCTACTACAGTTTTAAAAGAAAAAAGAAAGAACATTTATTGTTAGTTTTCGTAGTCTTTATAAATAATTCAACAAGTAGTGATAAATGAAATAATTACATTAAGGTCAGTCGTCAGGTACGTCTATAATCTGATAACAACCAATAATCACGTGATTATGTTATATAAATACGGTTGTTGTAATTATTAGCTACCGCCTGGTCGACGAGACAAGGACGAGTTTCGTATTCTCTTTGCGCATATTTTGTTGATTTCTCTATTTCAAACAACTGTTGATGTTATAATTAAAGATGTTTAGCCTTCACGAAGCGACTGGTGACGGGACGGTACCCGAAACTCAATTGAAATACATTGTATTGACTTCGATTCCATCTAAAACTGTTTTAATTTTTATCCACAATAATCTATTTAAGATTTTTGGAGATTTGTCTACAGCAATTTTATTTTAAAACGTAGAGCGACCCACATCCTGATTTACTAATAGTTACTTACATAAGTAATCGATTGCTGACTGTCAAGAAACCTAAAGAAAATATATAATATAATATCTGGATCATTAAATTGCCGCGTGTTAACTCTTGCATGCATTGTGATATTGCAGTTCCAAATGGAACTACAAAACTAAAGTTTGATTATCTATAATAAAATAAATGTTTGTGAAAATTCAATCGGCCTGCATGGGGGTAAGTTGGGCTATGGTCTAACAGCTCTCGACCCTTTTTTCTTCAAACCATCTCACATAATTTCACTTTAAACTGGTACTCGCATAACATAATAACACCTCACAATTGATTCCGAAACAATGGCAGATTTAATAGCTTCAGTTGGTTCGGTCGTGAAGATTTTACGAGCGCTGCCAGAGAACACGGTCCTTCACAACACATAGCCGCGGTCACGTACACACGCCCAGCCGAGCCACAGCGTTTTATATTTTTGTATTTTTTACAAAAAACTAATTACAAGTAGAACTAAACGCATATCCTGACGTTCTTAGTAGTCGACGCTTGACTATGCGGTTCATTAGCCTCCATCGAAATATTTATGAGTTATAAAAAGGTAACTTTTTTTATCGAAATAATCTGCCTATCACTCCTTACCTGCCACGGTAGGGATTTTTTGTAGATTTGCACTATTCTTAATCGTTTGCGGCGTTTGCTTCTCATGTCTAAAATTAAGGGCGATATTTACGATACCGCCCTTAATTTAGTCGCTACTATATAATTTAGTAGCTAGTTCTTCTGCAAGCCAGATTTAAATAACCATTTTTTTGATAAATGGTTCTTATAATCCAACTTCGTAAGCCTCTTCCTTAACGACATACCATACAAAAACTAGTAAAATTATATTTATTTAAATACAAATTATAACTTTTATTAAAAATTTAGTATTAAGTTCCTCACATAAATTTAATTTAATTTACCATTACAATTTTATATCAATAGTTTTTAACGCCCTTTTAATGTACTGATAACTGACTACCATCACACAAAAGCTATGCTCTTTTACTAATAATAAATATATAAAAAATAACAACAGTTTTGTATTCTATTTTATCTACACAATTGTTTAAAAAAAAATGCCCATTCTTCTCTCCTCGATATTAGTAAAAAAATTCCGCTTCTTGCGGAATATACGGTATGTATTTTCCTCAAGAAGCGGAATTTTTTTACCAGCAAATAATGATCACTCGTAAATTTAAGACAAGCTGACGTTTACGTCAAGGGCTGTAAAAACCAGACGTTGTATAATTATTACATCATTACCTACGCCATCTGTCAACTAAAAGCTAATATTGAAACTATTAGTGTATGTGTGAAATCTAGCTAATGATGTACGACCTCGCAGATGACCCTCACATATGACCTCAGTGTTCTTACCTTATTTGGCTTCAAAAGCGATTTATATTTAAATACGATTATTTTTTAATTGCACACTAAACGCAATTCTCGTTCTTTATGTATGTGACACATTGTAGATCTACAACTGATACTTTTTGAGGCACCTTAAAAAAAAAGGTATAGGATCACTTTGTTATTTGTCTGTAAATAACATTATTGTTCAGGTAGGTAGGTAGAGCAATCAATTAGAATTTAATACGAAATACTACTGTATATAAGTTCTTGAAGATGGACGAAACTCAAGAGTCAACGCAATTAAATGATACGTTCACTGGCATATTCACTAATACTCGAAAACTAGTTTACCACACCTTTACGGTCTAAAAATCTAAAGTTAATAAAAAACTTGTTCTTTTAGTCCAGTGCCTTTTTAACCGACGAAAAAAAAAGGAGGTTCTCAATTCGACCGTATTATATATTTTTTTTTTATGTCTGTTCAGCCCTCACTCCGTTATTTATGAACCGATTTTGATTATTATTTTTTTTGTTAGATAGGGTACCTCAAGGGTGGAATGTCAAGGAAGTCAGGATCTGATGATGGGATCCTGATAAAACTGAGAGAAACCCTTGAAAATTGTAGGAACGAATAGTGTTTCTGTTTACTTTTCATTACTTTATCAGGTATTTGCGTTTAGAAACCATCACATCATGTAGCTGAGCTGATGATGAAAAAAAAAACATAATATAAAAATCTTTTTAACAAAAAATTTAACCGACGAAAATAACTAAAAAGCAAAAAATAAATAAACCTTAAGTCTTAAGTATTGAGCTTATTTACATAAACTATCAAATTTTATATTAACTTATTTTAAGTCGGCGCCAAATAATAAAATGATAAATTACTTACGTACATATAAAATTTTGATAATTAATCAGTTTGTTGTTTGGCGCCGACTCAAAATAAGTTTATATAAAATTTGATAGTTTATGTTAATAAACTCAATACTTAAGACTTAAGGTTTATTTATTTTTTGATTTTTAGTTATTTTCGTCGGTTTAATTTTTTGTTAAAAAGATTTTTATTAATTAGTTCTAGAGATGCTAAACATGCACAATGTTAGGTAAGTTCCGTTGCTATCTTCTGTAGGACGGAATAGAGTACACTATCTATGGTACAGATGCCGTCAGAGGCTGCTTCGTTATATTTCGCAATTCTGATCCCAAATTATATTGTCGACTTTTTGCAGGAACACTAGCATATTATTCACCATTTTACTAGAATTTCGTTATATGCGTCCGACTTCTCTACTTGTACCATTTTTTTTTACATACAATTGTACATATTAGTTAATTTAAATATAAGTTTACTTTGACGTGATTGTGTTTACAGCGAACATGAGACGAGGTTGGTGTTTGTACAAATTACATGACATTACACAGGTACTCGTTCAATGTTAGCTCTTTTGTAAGCGTGTTATGTAGTGTGCCGAATGAACATTGTTGTACAAATGTACAATGTAGTATTTTGTACGCAGTTTGTAGTTATGTCGATAGAAGAATGATATGTCTAACAAAACTGATTAATCAAAAGATAAATCAGCGGTAGATAGGCTTCTTTATTATAATCTAACATTACTGCGACATATTTAATTGAGGTAGGTAGGTGTAAGTCCACATTTACTTACTGTTCGTAACTTAAAATATAACTTTATTTATGGATTCACTTTAAACTAATTCTACGCTTTATGCGTTGCGTTTGAAAGGTAAGAAAACCGCTTGTCTCCAAATTTTAAATAAATAGCTTACACTAAGCGATCATCTACCCACTAGGGAAGGCTCAGTGTTACCAACACTGAAATTCCATAATTTCTTTATCTGTAGATTCCTCTTTGAGAGGACAAATAAGTGACCGAAAACACGAGCACATTAAATTCTGGTTCTTGACTATTAGCCATATTGTGGGTGTTGATGACCGCCATTAACTGGACTGTTGCTTAAAAGACTAATCGTTCTTTTGTGACTTATCTTCCGGTATTATCAATTGCCCGCCACTAAAAAGTATGGAGACTTTTCCATTCAGACCAGAGAAGTCTCCTAAACCTATTTTTTGTGTAACAAATATCATGTAACTGTTTTTGTCCCAAATAAATAAAATAATAATAATATATCCGGTTGTATTTACGTGTGTGCTTCTTGCATTACGACCAGTTTCGGACCCGACAGGATCAAGGTGCTGGTGTAACAGCTAATATTACTAGAACTAATCGTTCCAACAAGCTGATGTGACAACAAGAAGAAAGAGAACAAAACATGTTTGCTGACGTACTTTTTTAGCTATAGGTATGTATGTCACTTCGTTGTTCGTTGTCATAGCCTGCAACATGTTAAGATTAAACTGCAATCTTTATAATAAGTTTCACCTACATCGTCGTTACACTAATCAATATGAACTCTCCACTCGCTATCAGTTATTAACCCCAGTACAGAGTCACATTTGCATATTGTTTCATTCAGGTAGCATTGTGCTCTAGATCTCGTACTTGCCGATTTATAGCTCTTTTGAATAAATACGCTCCGTATTTATTCACAAATTGATGTACTGCACGCGTCGCCGTCGGCAGTAAAATCAATTTTCATTCACAGAAAATGTTTGGTTTCTACAACGAAGATTTACACAAATAGTAAATAGTACTACAAAATTTAGCTGCAAGTTCGACATTACAAGTCAAGACTTGTAAGACTAAATCTTTAACCGATGCATGAGTTTAATACACCATGAATCGCAGTATCGGCATGTGCTGAAATCGACATTTAACAATCATTTTATCATCGTAAGTTGGTAGTGTTTTAGGTAAGGCATTTTCTTGATTATTTGGCCTCGAAGCACGTCCGGCTTTACCAACCAGCTCACGCATGAGTTAGGCCTTTACTAAAAGACCTTATTTTATTAGGTTACAACATAAATTTCTGCATTGTGTTGTAATTTAATAAGGTTTACGAAATTTTGTGATTACGTTATACACTTCACAAAAAATTATCTACTAATCGCGATCTCTAGACAATAAAAGCGCTCAATTCTGACATTCGAGCTTGGTTTGGCGGTTTGGTTTAACAATTTGTCTCTCACACGGGTCTATTTCGATCATCGGTCATATCGTGTTTTAAAGTTAAACAGGAGTTTTGTAGTATGGAGGTACTGCAAAAAACAGTGACCCAAAATACACTGAGCATTACACTCGACGTGTCCCAAGGAAAATAAACTATCTTAGAACCTGCTAGGAATTTAATCTGAAGAGTATCAAAATAGTTAGAAATACTATAACTTCACTTCCCTCCTGAAGAAAGTGGAAGACAAAAGATCAAAAATTGGTGAAGATCTATGGCAAAAGAGGAGGTCAGAATAGGGAATATGCATGTATTTTTTTATCTTTTATGACTTGTTCCATCATTCTACCCTAATAAAAAATATAAATAACCTTGGCCATGTTTAAATGAATTTTTAAAATAACATTGAAAACATGTAATTTTATACCGATTTCCAGTTGTAATTACTATTTATTGTAATTAATAGACGATGGATAGAGTTAAAAATCATTTTATAGGTATTGCCGTGTCCCTAAGTGTAAAAACACTATCAGAAGTACACCCAATACAGTATTTTTTCACAAAATACAGAATAATAATGTAAAATACGAAAGCAATGGTGTACATTAGTGAGAAGAGCTGAAGTATCTTCAATATCGTGTTTATATTGTTGTGAAGATCACTTTAATGTAAGCATATTACAATTTAATTGCTAGTATAGTGTGAATTAGTCAGCAGTAATTTATGTTTGTTTTAAATATCAAGCAGAAGGCAACTTGCTGGTCTACTTAAAGTAGGTAACAAAAGTCCAATAAAACTTCATCAATATAACTAACTATACATATATACCTATCCTTTAGATTATAATATAACAAGTATTATAATAATTACCTTGCGGCTTTCACTCCTTTAACCTCAGCTGACGTACAATCTGGATTTGATTCAAATATATAGTCATCATGAATGCACCTATTTTCGGTAGACTGTCCGATTGTACTTTGACAAAACTACATTCAGTCATTGTCCTAGATGATTTCTAATATCACTAGAATGCTTAAATTGCACTAGCTAAGAGCAAAAACCACAGGAACACCTATCTTTCTCCGTAACACTACGAATATAGGCGCCGATAAATGACAGAACGTGGAATGTTACGTCATGTTTTGTTTCGACCAATGGTGAAGCGTTTTGCAATGTTGAATTTCGCGCCCTTATTTTGCAGATTTTAATTAAAATTTTTTGCAATTAAACACGAACTAAATAAGAAAATAATTGTTTAGGCATAATATCTGGACAATAAAGATTCAAGGGAAAGTTAATCAAGTAAATTTAAACAACATGTATATTCCCTATTGTGGTGGTGCGGTTTATCACCGCACTCGAGGTACTGGCTGCCTGAGAGATCTCAAACTAACGCCCCTACTCGGCAGTTTAGTTTTCTACTCAGATCAGATGTTTTATTAACAGGTTCTTTGGGACAACGTGTGTGATTGTATGCCAAATCAGGATATGTTATGTAATGACATCGAACAAATCCTTATTAGTAAATGTTGTACACGTTGCACAATAGTGTGGGCTAAATAACGCCAGCTGGCACATTCCGTAGTGTTGTCCTGGCTCAAAAGTGGGTGCTGTAAGCCAGCTTGTCGCCACCAATGCGTGGGCGCAGTTGTACCGCGAGTATTACAACTGCAACACGTGCTAATCAATGACACAACTTTATTAGTACTTTCCGTATTGAATATGTAACTCATTCATTTTCTGTCTGGTTATTTCACAATCAAACATACTAGTATTCCCCTTGGTCGGAATCGTTTTTAGTATCCGTCAAAGGGATGAAAAACACTGTTCCAAAACGCGAAAGCTCGTCATTATTTTTTATATTCATACTAGCTAACCGGGCCACGTTACGGTTACTATAAATAACCTGAGAGTTAAAACTAAACTATCTCTCAATTTGGACCAAACTGCACAGTGTGCAAAATACATTTTTTTTAAACTTTCGCGTTCCATGATATAATTATGTATTTAAACGGGAAATAACGCGATCAGCCTGTGACCACGGCCAGCGCAGCCTGGTCGAAACGTCAGGCGATTCAGAGGTATGTAACACCTTTTCGTGATCGCGTTAATTCCCGTTTAAATACATAGTGTGCAAAATTTTATTAAAATCGGTTCATTAGTTTAAGATCAACGCGGACAAACAACGTAACACGATTTAGCTGGATACGGAACTGAACCGAAAACAGGACGGTATTTCACCATGCTAACTTACCTACCCGCCTCCGAACAGAACTAATCCGCTTGCAGACTTCCCCCTTGCTTAGAGAGAAGCAGCCCCCACGTCACCAAACATAATAACGGTGACCCTTATAATGCATGTGCTTTCAATTAGTTTATCACAAACCCGCAGCGTCTGTAGGAATACTTTATTACAATTTGTTATCACGTGGTAAAAGAGAGGGAGAGATGTATATATTGTATATCAATGGATTACTAGCGGCATTGCACCATTAATGGTTTGTTTGTCGTGGTTTATGTCACTAACTGCCACTTCCCATATGTCACATTGTGTCAAGTGACGATCTATGAAGCGTTGCGGTAGTGTATCCGACTGGAACTGGAACGGAACTGGAACGTCGCGGATTCGACACCCGCTCGATATCTATTTGCATTGGTTTGATTTTTCTGTGTATAAACACTGTCTAGTACTCGTATGCCCTAGGATATGACTATTATTATAATTTATTTTGTTACTTCTATCGGGCAATCAGCACGTGTTTACGGCACACGCTCGTCGCCGGCCCAATCCACTTTCTTTCTTGTCACAACTTGCACTACATCTGCATCCGTATGAACATCAGCATTATTTATTGCTCACGCGGATGCAGATGTCAAAATCAATGAGGAAGCTCCGCGATTTCTGACGTGGATGCCAACGTAGCAGGGATCTACATACATTTCTGACGTGGATGCCAACGTAGCAGGGATCTACATACATTTCTGACGTGGATGCCAACGTAGCAGGGATCTACATACATTTCTGACGTGGATGCCAACGTAGCAGGGATCTACATACATTTCTGACGTGGATGCCAACGTAGCAGGGATCTACATACATTTCTGACGTGGATGCCAACGTAGCAGGGATCTACATACATTTCTGACGTGGATGCCAACGTAGCAGGGATCTACATACATTTCTGACGTGGATGCCAACGTAGCAGGGATCTACATACATTTCTGACGTGGATGCCAACGTAGCAGGGATCTACATACATTTCTGATGTGGATGCCAACGTAGCAGGGATCTACATACATTTCTGACGTGGATGCCAACGTAGCAGGGATCTAGATACATTTCTGACGTGGATGCCAACGTAGCAGGGATCTACATACATTTCTGACGTGGATGCCAACGTAGCAGGGATCTACATACATTTCTGACGTGGATGCCAACGTAGCAGGGATCTACATACATTTCTGACGTGGATGCCAACGTAGCAGGGATCTACATACATTTCATCGCAATTGGTTCAGTCGTTTTTGCGTGAAAGAGTAACAAACATCCATACATCCATATATCCATTCATCCTCACAAACTTTCACGTTTATAATATTAGTAGGATTATAGTGCTTCTATTTTCAACGTTATAAGGTAATCCACGATGATTCTATAATATAGTAACTATGCAGAATTAAAGATCAAAATCTTGTATTCAGGTTGTATTTAATATCATGCATCCTATAATAACAAATCTCTAAGGATGAAAAATCTGTGTAGTACCTATATAAAGAAGTGTAAGTATAATTTGTACTTGACTAATATCTCTATTCTACAAATAGGTAAACAGGGTATCTAAACCAACGTTCTATGTCGTGTTTAGTAGTACTTAAACAAATATTTGAACACGTTTTTATAATGATTGGCTTCGATACAGCGCTTAGTATGTTTTTGCCAAAACAACATTTTTTTTAACATGATTTGCATTAAACAAATGCATGTATAAAATAAATCATCGTTGACATAAACATAATAGGTAAGGTTTTTAATTTAACGTTGGTAGGTATCTTGTATGTTTTTGGCGAAACAGGTTTATAAAGTGCCTAAATACATGATTTATCTGATTGGTTATATTGTATACATATACATAAAACTATTGCCTGCGGCTTCGCTCATGTTAAGTTTTTTTAGTTTTAATTACCGTAGTTCCTCTTTCTAAACGACGTGTGCGGTGTTTTCTTTTGGGGCTAAAGTGACTAAGCTACCACTAGCAGAACTGGAGCGTATACAACGCTGTCTATCGAGCGTAGATGTAATTGACTTATTTATAGTATTTTTCCGAAACATTATAATGTGCAGGAAAGAAGCTTTAATATTAAATTTCATGCTTCTTCTTTCCAAATTGACGAACTTTACATATAAACATATTTACAGGTACATTTATTTCTAACCAGTAGCAGGTATTTGAAATTTCGTGCTTCTTCCTTGAAAAATTACGAACTTCACAACATAGTATAAACCAAATCACTACCGTCATCTGTCCCTCTGTAAGCTTAGATCTTTTAAACTACGCAATGGATTTTAATGTGGTTTTCATCAATAGATAGAGTGACTCAAGAGGAAGATTTATACGCATATTGTTTCGTGATAATTTGTTGAATTATGACGATAATTGTTTACCACAGTATCTACATTGCACGCGTGCGAAGCCGGGGCGGGTCGCTAGTCCTATAATATATAAATATAAACTTACAACCTCCAGTTTACCCTCTTAGGGGTTATCTTTGAAAAACGCCGAAATACATGTATTGTGCATTTACTCCGTGCTTACCACATATAGGCATATTCCAAGACAATTTCTGGTGTTTTGTAGCGCACTCTTGCTTTATAGTTCACTGCCCAGACTCATGGCTTCGAAAAACCTCCAGATCTAATCAGCAGTGATTATTTGTATTTCCTGCGGTTGCATGATGTGCAACTCTAGGTTAGTACTTCGGTATCGCATTAGTGTTCCACAAAAGCATAGAATATGCATTGAAGTTTCTGCAGTTATTGCACAGGTTTTGTTTCATTTTAGTTCTAGAAGTTCTCTTGATACTTTGTTACCATAGCCCTTTATTAAGACTTTCATACCTTGTTTTACTCCCTTAGGGGTGAAATTTCATAAAATCCTTTCGTAGTGGATGCTTACAACATAAAAGGCATCAATTGCCGAAATATTGCCCGTACATAATCATACATAAATGAATTAATCATTTTAAATTTTCTCTATAATTATATTGCATATTATTAAAGTAATATATGTATTATAAATATGTAAATATATATATTGAAAAAGTAAATTCAAACAAAGCATTAATCACTTTCGCCGTTAACATTACATAAATTATTCATACAAAAGCCTTAATAAAGAGACAATGCCACTGTTTAATACCGTAATGGAGACAGTTTATAACAAAGCGGCGCGGCGGTGTACAGACATCGATGTTTGCGCACGTGCGTCGTGCAGGCGCCGCGGAAGGAAGCTGTAGTAGACCAACCTGAACCGATGCGTGCGTAATACTACACATAATGAATGACACTTATGACACGCCAGCCGCATTGTTTAATGTGACTATACAAATTAAATAGCTCATATAAATACAGTTTGTGGTGGAAAACAAGAGGTTTACTGTAACTTAAAAAGACTATTCCTGTTTGCAATTAATCAGACCAGTATCAGACTAAAAAATACGAAATATATCCCTGTTCAATACAAAAATTCCGTTACGGCGCAGATAATAAGCAAAAAATGTATCCTTTATTGGTTTAGGCTGTGCCAGATCTCCATTAGTCGGTGTTTAGTAGATAAGCAGCACACTGCTGTACTAGTTCCTTGAAATATGCATGCAGTGACGTGACTTCTAGATCTTACAAGCAACTTAACTACCTATGACATCATCTTTCATCCATAGGATGGTATAAGAATTACTTTTTGCGGAAAAAAGTAGCCTATGTGCTATTCCAGACTAAAATCGGTGCCAAATATCATCCAGATCCGTTCAACCGTTTTGGCGTGATTAAGTAACAAACATCCATCCATCGTAAGTAAGATTTTTGCGTACTGTATCGGTCAGTGCATATTTACTCGTGATAGCCAGCACATGTTTGACACTGTGGTACGAATATGTTAGTCACCGTGCATGGGTCACGTTACATGTTATCTTGTGGCAAAACCAGTTTACGGAAACGACTTGTTTTACAGTCTTAAGTAAACAGATGCAAACACCGCTGGTATATTGTTTGCAACAGGTTTGCCTTAACAAAACTGCCACCTTTTGTGTGGTCTAGCTAAGTTAAACTAGGTTAAGTTTCAGAAGTGTCCACTTCACATTATCTGAAGGCGGCGACTGCATAATCGTTGTATCTTTTCACAATGTGAGTTGTACCATTTGTTCTTACGCTTATTGAGATAAAGATTATCTCTTTTCAAAACTTAAGGTTTAAACAAGCGTAGGTAATTTTTTTTTTATCGTGTTAAAACTCCCACGGGTCATCACCGGGGCTACTGGTGAAGTGGTATGTCGGAATCGAACAGACTAAAACCACACGGTGTTCCTTCAGATGTGAGTCTATTGCAAGAAACTCGGGTATATCCTAGGAATAATAAGAAGGAAGTCCCGGAGAACCCCTTCAGACCTTGGCCAGCCCTTAAACACAAGGCAGCCACACCATTGCATGCGGAGGGATTTGCCCCTCTTCCGGTGTAGAGAGAGGCGCTCACGGAACACGACGCTCCATCGTCTCAGGCGTAAATACACCATGCCTGACAGGCACGTGGCCGATCCTGTATAACCTTTAATACTGACTTGTGACTGGCTATCTCCCGGAAAGTTCTATGATTATCTGCATTTTCTGTTAATATTTCGAATTCATCAATAAAGTTCTATCCGTCTTCTACGAGTTAAACTTATAAATTATGTGCTTACACGCCTTCCATATACTAAAGCGAAATTTAGTGTGGTATCATTAATCTATATTTATCTTAAATATTGCACCATTCTTGAGTGCATTGGCTGTCAAACACTTCATGGCATGGAGTGTTTGTGTGACCTCGACACTCCATTATAAGAGTTTTCCGACATGCACTTAGATTTTACGAGCGCTCGCAATATTTGAACTTAGCTTATCTAATCAACAAAGTAAATGTCCGCTTGCCGACAGTTTGCGGCTGATTATCCGCTCTAAGTCAATTGTTATTGTTACGAGCTGAGGTTCGGGATTAGAGAATTATACCAGATTGTTACCGAAATAGACACAATTTATTTTAATAGATCACAAAATACACAGGGAAACTAGCAACAACACAATTACATTAATTTATTATCACTATTACACTAAACTTCTTAATTCACTTACACTTTAGTCGCTGTTAATTCACTTGACACTCACTTGACACTCAATTGAAAACTAACTAACTACTCCTCAATGCCACGCTTTATATAGCGAAACGGTACTTCCAGAAAAATCGCGACACCTCTGGTAAATTCTGCACAACAATAGAATCCGCTAATACATCGTAGAATATTCCATTAACGGGTTACTAACTACTTAGTTCCGTGTTGTCTCAACAGATGACGTTTATCTTTATTTTGTAGCTCTATACGACTTCCCACAGTCGCCAATAGATGGCGGGATATTCGTAACATTATTCTATGTTCGTGTATTTGTAACCGACTCATCTGTGAAGTCGCCTGAAACATTTTTGTTATTCATTGTTTCACGTTTTTTAAGTTCTTCAATGAACTTATTTCAATGTTTCTTTTCAATAGATTATAGCTCAAGCCTGGTCATACATAAATAAATCCACTCATACAATACTTAGGTATTTTTTTGGCGTATAAAAGTTGATTTTTCTTTTAAACCGAGTTCATAAAAGAAGAGGTTTCAGGTATCCAGACAGATTTCTGTAATTTTTTTTATTGCAAAAATGAACACTTCCTTCGAATAGGTTTCTTTTAAAGAACCGAAAATTCAACCAGTAAATTGTCTTTATATTTTTAGTTGATTGTCGATAATAAGCTACACTAACTTAAGGTCTAGTGGGAGTCGCCAACTAGGGTAGTAGGTACCTCTACGCTATGGAAAATTGTACTATTAGATAGCAATGCACAAAATAACTATTATCTTATCTGTGGAATTACTAGTGTAGTAATGTTGTGTCTGCTGGTGAGCATGGCCGCCAAATAGGAGTAAGCTACACTTGACAACGCCACGTGACACCAGTACACCACTGGTGTCACGAAACTTGCTAAATTTTATAGATTTTGATTCAAATTATTTCTAATCAACTACCGCTGCTAACGAGCGAGCACATCTATTGCAGCTGTAGTGACATTAGTCACTCCCATTTTCATTCACGAAGACACTAGACTAGACTACATAATTCATGCACTCCTAGTACTCTTGAATATGCTAATATCATGCAGATTGTATCTAATTATAGCATATACGGTAAAACGCAACATTTACACGGTCTCGGTCGTTAATTAATCATTTAACTACAGTCGAAGTTATTGCAGAGCGATAAACTACGGTGCTACTGATAATGCTTAACAATGATATTAATTTAATCACAAACAATTCTTCAGTTTTCGGTTTCTTTACAGATTTCACCCTCAAGGTCGGTTTTCACAATTAACTTTTGCTTAGGAACTTGTAACAAGACGACGAGGACTTGTATTAAATTTAAGATTTTTTGTTTTCTTAGTTTGTTCATGTTAGATCTACTATTAGTCTCTATAATAACGAAGCAAAGCTTAAATATATTGCAACCATTTAACCAAACACCATGAGGTAAGTCATAGTGTTTTGGACCTTAGTCATAATATGTAAGATAACTGTTATTAGAGTAGTAAGAGTTATTAGTGGGAGAGCCATGCTTCGGCACGTATGGGCCGGCTCGACCGGAGTGATACCACAGCCTCTCAGAAAACCGGCAATGAAGCAATTGCATTGCTTTTCGCCGAGTGAGTGAGGTTATCGGAAGACTAACCCTTCCCTCTGTTCCCCCTCTCCCTCTTCTCCCTCTTTTCCGCAACTCCCACCTTAAAGGCCGGCAACGCACTTGTGACTCAGATGCATAGGGCGGCGGTAATCATTTATCATCAAGTGACCCGTGTGCTCGTTTGCCTCCTATACCATAAAAAAAAACCTCTCTTACCATATATAATTTGTAAGATACCAATAAAACCTGCTGGATTACAAAGGAGGTTCTCAACCTTCTTCTTTGTAATTTTTGTTAATAAATGAATTAGCTTATTGAAAAAATATCATATTGAAATACTGCATGTCTATAAGTCTATTATTTGGACCTTCCAGCGATTTTCCAAAGTATACTATATATAGTATATATTATTGTGTCGCATCTTCCAGACCGGAAATTACAAAAGCTAGCGGCTATGTGCATCTCATAATACATATGTATATTATGTTAACCACTGACAAATAGACGTGCGAGCGTAAGACGGAAGTGACCAATAGAAACGCGGCGCGGTGAATAGCCGAGCCCGCGTCGCTTCCGATGCTCGTGCGCAGGACTTGAACGCACCGTTCCCTTCCCCTCAGTTACAGAGGGCGCTAAGTTAATTTCCTTTATAACTGGATACGTTGTCTTTACATGGGTTTTTAACAACCGGTCCAATAGAATTCCGAAGGAATTGTAATACTATAAAAGGGAAAAATAGCTCGGACTTCCCGGCAAGAGTCCGTTATACCGTTAGAGTTATAGGTATGGGACCCAGACCTACTCGAGCTTTTGCAACACTCCCCATTCCTTTAGTATTAGGTATACTCCATTAGTATTAGCAATATCCCTTTCGTCTCATTGCCTTACCTTCATACCTACCCTTTCCTTTGAATAAACTCCCAATTTTTTCATATTTAATTCCCAATAAGCCCGATTGACCCCCTATTGCATGAGTAGAACTAAATTATAGTTTGCAAACTGCGGGTGTTTAAAACGCCCAGTACCTATCCTTTCGAGAATACAGTCGTGTGTGTATGTTTGTAAGTACTACGTGGCATTTGCATCTTTTTAATTTGGGTGGTTGCGAAAACTTTTCCGTAATTAGCAGTGAGTTCTGTTGCCTGCTCCTAATTTACGTCTTGATGTTCACTTGCGTCCTTGTTGAGTATTTAGTGTTGTTCAGATATTACATATAAGTGACGGATAAATGTGAAGTTGGTGCTTTTTATTTGATCAAACATGCAGATATAAGAAAATGTTTGAATTGAAAAAGTTATTTATATCATAATGTATAGTCCTACTATTGGTTGATAATGCTAGAAGTAGAATGGATATCAACGTAGTAGGTACCTACGGTGACGTCTGTCGTGGGGTGGCCTTGCCACTATACTGTCTGGCGTGATTTCTAATATTACCTACCACCTTTGCAGCTTGGCACCTGCCAAAGCTGGTGGCTTTGATCTTAACTTCATAGGTACTCGGCCGATCGTTCCTACCGCTTTTGGTGATATAAGCAATACATAAAAAAAATCTATAAGTATGTATATTAATGCGTGAAGAGAATTCTTTCTTCTCCGTGGAGTTTGAAATACTTATAGTTATTATGTAGTAGAAGTGTAGAAAGCTTCAATGTTTAAACAATATGTATTACAAACGGTTAGCTATACACGTCTAGTATATATGTTGAACTATCATGGTACGTAAGTCTATACCATGACAGTTCACGGTATACTGGCCAATGAAATGAATTATTTCGAATTCGTCCACCAAACGATCTCTGGTAATAATAAAAACAAAGAGTTGAATGAAACAATGTGACCGCGACGAAACTATTGTGCTACGGTTTAACTACCACAATGTGCGCGTAACCGACTCTGTACCTGTGACAAACAAACAACCCAGCTATTATCTGACTTTACTATTTGTAAGGCATCTGTGACACCGCACGAGTAGTAAGTAGCGAATTAACCTACTCTCAGATTTTGTTTCTTTTAAAAAACTAAAATTCATTTAATAAAACTTAATAAAAACTGTTCAACAAAAAATTAAACCGACGAAAGAAGTGATCGTTTAAAGGAAAACTATTAAACTAATTTGGCACGAGTGAACTTTCCAAGTCGACGCTCCTATAAGACATGTCTACACAGTTCTTGACTCGGCCGGCGGACACCTTAACGAACCGCCATTATCCACGCGCTATTGACTTGTAACTGGATTACTGCTAATAAACATGCAGCTAAACTAACAATTACGCGCTTAATTGATAAAGAACAATTAGTTCTGGTTTAGAAGAACTATATTAAAGGTAGCGGTGACTTACAGATGGCGCAATGGTTAAAGTGGTCATCTCGCCACTACGCCACGCCTACTGTTCGATTCCCATACGGGACAAACATTTTAGTAATCGTCAAATAGTTGTCCCGCGTCTGGGTTTTCTTTAGGTCCGTTGTGTGCATATTTGTAAAGAATCTTTCTTAGTGCGGGAGTTGTTTTTGAAGAAACATTAATATGTAGCTGAGGGATGAAGTTTCGCTAGACCAAGAACTACAGAAGGTAATTTGTATAAAGTGCTATGAACCATGATATTGAAATTACATCTCTCGTTACAGCGTGGGCAAGTTAAACCTGGTGGACCTGGCGGGCAGCGAGCGCCAGCGCAAGACGGGCGCGTCGGCGGAGCGCCTGCGGGAAGCGTCGCGCATCAACCAGGCGCTCTCCTCACTCGGCAATGTCATCTCGGCACTGGCTGAGAACAGTCCACATGTACCTTACAGGTAATGCATCTATACTTAGTCCGCCTAGCTAAACCACTGATACCCAATCCAGAGCGAAGAACACTGGATCAAAAATATATACTTTACACCCAACAAATGATGAAGAAAAGTTTTTTTTTAATGAGATAGGCGACAAAAACCTCCTTACTGTGGCAGTAGACACAAGAGTCACGATGGCGTTGCCGGCCTTTAAAGTGGGAGTAAGGAAATGGGGGGGGGGGAGAAGTAGGTAACCCGGCGAAACACAACGGAGATTGCTTTAAGCCGGTATTTTGTGAAGCCGGGGTATCACTCCGGTCGACCCGGTCCATTCGTGGCGAAGCTTGGGTCATGGAACCTTTTCTTACTGGTGTTCCAGAGACTCGAAGTTGACTCGTATCCTGCAAGACTCCCTGGGCGGCAACAGCAAGACGATTATGATCGCGAACATCGGTCCAGCTTCCTATAACTACGACGAAACTATCACTACTCTTCGGTATGCTCATCGCGCTAAAGGTACCTTCAAGCTGTTATAAACATAACTAGCTCTTGTCTACGGCTTCGCTCGCATATAACTAACTAGCCGTCCCCGCACTTTCACCGCTGCTTAGTCGTAGCGTGATGTTGTCGATAGCCTTTCTCGATAAATGGCCTATCCAACACTAAAATCATTTTTTAATTCGAACCAGTAGTTCTTGAGATAAGCGCGTTCAACCAAACAAACAAACAGACAAGCAAACTTTAGCTTTATAATATTAGTATAGATTTTTCTATAATGGGTGGATTGGGTGGGACTCGAACCCACGAGTCTGGTTCAGCAGTCAGGATCACTAATCATTAAACCAACAGGACAGTCAAGTAGATATATGAGTATATGTACATACTTGTAGTTAGGAAAGTTTGTAAACTCACTATTGGGAAATTAACGGCCATTCAGGTGATTGCAACACGAGTTGTTAGTAACGCAGACATTTCGCTCTAAAAAATCCCGTGTTTAACTAGTCGTGATTAAAATAAGTGACTGTAGGTGAAATAAATTAACTCAGTTCCCCAAAAAACTAGACAAGTCTGACCTTCATTGTATGTGTTGTAACAAAACTAACAGCAACGTTAAATTCCCTCAATGTTGTGACAGATACAAAGTTGTGTTCGCGAAAACGCGACAAGAATCGTTGCACAGATTTTATTCCCTTCGCAAAAAATCTACAAAGTGTTACTGAAAGGTCATCATCCTCCGCGCCTTTTCCCAACTAAGTCGGGGTTGGCTTTCAGTCTAACTACGATACGGCCGAACTTTGATATTTTACGTGAAGCGACTGCCATCAGACCTCCACAACCCAAGTACTAGGCGATATCGAAGTTCTGTAGTTAGACCAGGTTGTCGGACTTTTTAGGACCCAACTATCCGTAACGCGAATGCCATAAAAGTTAATACGGCACCCGGGACCGGCGGTTTAACGTGCTATCTGAGGCACGGAGGGGTCTCAATATGTTAAAAATGGTCACCTATCCTAGACTGACCTGGCTATTATTACATAACTTTGTAATGTACTAACTTACACGGTTACCACTTAGCCACGAGCCCCTCGGGTGTTACTGAATGGTGTGGTCAAATTTTAGGAGTGTTGCCTACAAAAAGTTTTTTCTTCGGAGAATGCTTTTTCTAATGTACGTGCACATTTTAAAACAACACAAAAGTAGTAGGTTTTGCTTTTTATTTTTTTGTGCAGACATTTTAAGAAAAATCTGGGTGTTCCATCAACATCCTTGGTATTAAATACCTATAGTTTCATTCATGTCAGCCCTCTCACATACGATATATTACCTTTATCGGTAAATTTTCAAGTTAAATTTTTCAGTTACAAAATAAGATTTCTGTATTCAAAAACACGAATTTCCAAAAAGAAATTATGACCCTAAAATATGACCACACCTTTTTGTAACACTCTGTATACAGCGATATATAATGTCGCATCTAAAGAGTGATTTAAAAAATATTCATAACATCTATCTATCCATCTATCCATCCATCCATCCATCCATCCATCCATCCATCCATCCATCCATCCTCACAAACTTTCGCCTTTATAATATTAGTAAAATGTAGGATTAGGATTGTGGTTCTTATTAGAAGTCTGCAGCTTTTGTGAATGCGCATAATGTGACACGCTTTAACAAACGTATTGTGTGTGAACTCCAGCGATAAAGAACAAGCCGGTGCGCAACGAGGACCCGAAGGATGCGAAGCTGCGCGAGTACCAGGCCGAGATCGAGCGCCTGCGCGCGCTCATCCAGCAGCGCCGCGGCCTCGCCGACAAGAAGCCCAAGAAGGAGAAGGCGGCCAAACCTAAGCCGCTGCCCGCTGACAACTGTACGTGTAACTGTTCCTATGTGTTGATCATCAGGAGTACTCATCTACTGTTATTTAATACTTTACTGCACCGATGACGGCGGAAGTTTAAGTAGTCGCCTCTTTACAATAGTAAGGGGTAATCCTCGACCAGCTTAGAAGTACCTTTCCTTAAAAGCCTTCGAGGAGAAGAAAATTTTTACAGTTGGACAATTACAATAGACACACAATCATTGTCTAGTAGTCATAGTTTACACGAATTGACCCTCACAGTTTAGCACTTGGATTGGAACCCTCACCGTAACCGGTTGTAAGAAATTGCTCAGAGGTAAAAAATAAAAAAACATAATAATAATAAATGTATTTAACCTTTAAAGGTTGTCGACAATCGTTGTGTCGATAATCATATCGGCACATGTGTGTTGACTGCTAAGAGCCTCGATTAACACATTCAGAGGCTAGTTAGGCGATATTGCGACAGTATGGAAGTTTTGTTATTGGAACCCTAACACTTCATAAATGTCTTTTTTTTCCAGCGGAAGAAGAAACTGTAAGCATAGAAAACGAAAATATCCTCGCTGCGTCTACGATCGAGCAAGAGAAATGCAAAACCGAGGAGTTGGAGCACCAGATCAATGCGTTAGAAGAACGCCTTGTTCAGGGCGGCGGGGGGAAGGACCTCATCAACAACCTTAACGAAACTCGCCTCATCCTCGAACAAAGACACACGGAGATCACCGAGAGAAAGAATAGAGAAGTGGAAATGCAACAGAGAATTGAGCTCGAAGAAGAGACAACGGCGATCGTCACCAACACCTTCACAAACTTGCAGCAGGAGGTGGATCACAAGACTCAGAGGTTAAAGAAGTGTCTAGCCAAGTATGCGGGGTTGAGGGAGGAGATGGTGGAGCAGAGGGAAGCGCACGACAGTGAGAGGAGGGACCACGAGGCTCTGCAGGCTGCGCTCATCGCTGAGCTGAGGAGGAGACTGCTTGTGGCTGATTCCTTCGTGCCCGACGCGGGGAGACCTGCTGTGTTGAGAGCCAGGTCAGTATTCTAATGTAATGTGGACAAATAATGTTATAATCCTGTCACTGTGAGTTATAATAACTTTATCTCCTGGATGTTAGTGGAAATTTCTTAATCAGATATGTTTGTATCAGGTACAACGAGGATACAGACGCGTGGGAACTCCGCGAGCACAGCGGAGTGGAGCCTCTGACGTCACGGCCCGTGTCCGCCTCGGGCCGGCGCCGCCCCACATGCTCCGCCGCGCTCGCGCAGAACCTGCCCCGGCACAGGGCCGAGAACGTGCTGGACCTGGCGCCACTGCCGCTCCCCACCACCACCAGGACCTACACTCCGCCCAGACATCATCCACTCCACACACAGGTACCTATCGCCGCTACTCGCGCAGAACCTGCCCCGGCACAGGGCCGAGAACGTGCTGGACCTGGCGCCACTGCCGCTCCCCACCACCACCAGGACCTACACTCCGCCCAGACATCATCCACTTCACACACAGGTACCTATCGCCGCTACTCGCGCAGAACCTGCCCCGGCACAGGGCCGAGAACGTGCTGGACCTGGCGCCACGGCCGCTCCCTACCACCACCAGGACCTACACTCCGCCTAGACATCATCCACTCCACACACAGGTACCTATCGCCGCTACTCGCGCAGAACCTGCCCCGGCACAGGGCCGAGAACGTGCTGGACCTGGCGCCACTGCCGCTCCCCACCACCACCAGGACCTACACTCCGCCCAGACATCATCCACTTCACACACAGGTACCTATCGCCGCTACTCGCGCAGAACCTGCCCCGGCACAGGGCCGAGAACGTGCTGGACCTGGCGCCACTGCCGCTCCCTACCACCACCAGGACCTACACTCCGCCCAGACATCATCCACTCCACACACAGGTACCTATCGCCGCTACTCGCGCAGAACCTGCCCCGGCACAGGGCCGAGAACGTGCTGGACCTGGCGCCACTGCCGCTCCCCACCACCACCAGGACCTACACTCCGCCCAGACATCATCCACTCCACACACAGGTACCTATCGCCGCCACTCGCGCAGAACCTGCCCCGGCACAGGGCCGAGAACGTGCTGGACCTGGCGCCACTGCCGCTCCCCACCACCACCAGGACCTACACTCCGCCCAGACATCATCCACTCCACACACAGGTACCTATCGCCGCTACTCGCGCAGAACCTGCCCCGGCACAGGGCCGAGAACGTGCTGGACCTGGCGCCACTGCCGCTCCCCACCACCACCAGGACCTACACTCCGCCCAGACATCATCCACTCCACACACAGGTACCTATCGCCGCCACTCGCGCAGAACCTGCCCCGGCACAGGGCCGAGAACGTGCTGGACCTGGCGCCACTGCCGCTCCCCACCACCACCAGGACCTACACTCCGCCCAGACATCATCCACTCCACACACAGGTACCTATCGCCGCCACTCGCGCAGAACCTGCCCCGACACAAGAAGAGAACGTGCTGAAATTAAAAACTGTCAGTCGTCTGAACGTCCGAAGTGAAAACATACACACATCTGTCATATGTGTCATCTGAGCGTAACGGACACGCGAGTTCAGTGCTTTTTTCCCATACCAAAAGTGCCCAACGTGCTCAAAGAAGTTTTGACTTCAATAAGATTCTCTAGGAACCTTGTACAGAATTCTAAAATGACGTCGTTGGCCGAAATTAGTTCTCCTAAATATTCGTAGTGCTCGAAAATGGTAAGCAGTACGTTTATTTATTTATTTGCAGAGCATCCCAGCCCCAGTAAAGAAAGAACCAGAGATGGAACCCATGACCGTCCCGCGCAAGTCGACCGCGCGCCCCGCCCGGCCCAGCACGGCGCACCACCGCCTCGGCACGGCCGGCGTGCGGTAGACCCCCTCCTCCCCCGGCCCCTCACGGGGACCGGCGACTTGGGGACCCGCACCCTCGAACATGCTTCTCTCAAACTAAGACGGGTCCCCAACTCGTCCGGGCCTCTCTAGTTATATAGCCGGGGCCCGTGACTCGACGAAATTGTCACATTTCGCGTGCGAGTTCACGCGCCCCCCGTAGTTTGTAAATGCCGTGTTTTGTACGAGACGACCGATCGAGTGCCGATAGCTTGCCGCTTGTACCTTGCCTTTCGCTGGCCGACACGGAAATCGCCCGGATAACTTATTTGTTGATAATCCGCCGGTTCTCTTGACTATACACTCTGCATTTTAGCGTGACAGCTCGGACCGACAACCGACAGCCCAACATGACGAGGACAGTCAATATCGCTCGGGCTTAGTGGTAACGGCCACACGACATTGCCGACATTGAAGCAACATGGCCTAAATAGATGAAAAAAATTAGTAAAGAATTGGTTTTAGAATTATACGTTTACATTTACAACAATATATTGAGAAGAAAAAGAAAGATAATGGCAGCATTCGAACGCTGACAATGCTTATACAGATAAAAAAAAAATACCATTGAAAATTTAAATGACTTATTTTTGCCAGGTTCTCCATTGGGCAGTACCGAGAGACTATTCTAGATTTTTCTCCTGTCCTTAGTTTAAGTCATTTCTAGCTATTGACGAAGAGTACAACAGTAGCATGAAATTTTGCAGTGTGACGCTAAAATGTAGATAGTATAGTCGCTGCACTCGGTCGTCGGAGGTGTGAGCAGAAAGTCGCCTGTTCCTGTATACTTTGAGCTCGCGACCTGTTCTATGTCTGTGCGCTGTACGTGCGATAGCGTGGAATAAGTTTAACGTAGGCGTTAGTCACAAATTCCAGTGTCGATGCGAGGAGACGTCGCCGCGACGTAAACATGATCTCATTCAGTTAATTCGCAGTATTTAGAAAGGCGAGGACCCTTTATATACTAATTTTAATATATGTATGCAACTACAAACCGCACGAGTGAGGTTCAGCCCGAGCGTCTCCCTCTCCCTCCGGGAGTGTGGAGCGTCTGTTGTTAGGTTGTTGCTTGTTTTATAAGATTTTATTTTACCATTGTTGTCTCTTTTATTTTTGAAAATTTTATTTTGTGCCTCGATACCAACACACGTGTTTGAGCTAGTGATATTAGGTAGTTTACGGCTATTATGATTATATAAATTTTACCGTGAAATATGTTTTAAAATTTTAATGAAATCGTAACGACGTATTGCGGCGCGAGTCACGTTGGTCCATCGAGCCGCGTGACGTCACAGCCGGGAGCGACAACCCAAAGCGAAGTGATCCAAACAAAGTATGTTCAAATGTGTTACCAAAGATGGAAACTGTCCATTGGGTTCGTGCCGAGCTCTGGTGATCCTTGTTCCTTAATGTAGTAAACGGTTCATTTGTGGATATGTTCATATTATTATTTCTAAACAGTTTCTAGTCAATGATGATGAATTATATTCTTATATAAAAATATTGTAAATAATAATAGTATTTAGGTATTTAAAAGTATCCATAATACTGAGTATGAACTAGCGTAGGTAGGATGCTAATTCGCGCACAATATGTCGGGTGCCACCGCTCTTCAGTTCCGAAATGTAACTTCTCCTTGCTTTAAATTATATCAAATGAGTATTTTCAATAATTATGTGAAATTGTGTATATTTTGTGATCGTTAGTTGTTTATATTGTATTCGTAGTATTGGCTTTATACTTCATTTAAATTGTAAATGAAAAATGATCATGTATTGTGATATATTATTTTGGTAACTGCTAGTCAGCTGTGCCGCATACACGCTTATACTCACTAATGAAATAAACATTTTGAATTTTATGTGGTTTTTGATTTTTTCCCTTGCTCTGCTATGGCGTTTGATTGCAATAATATAGAGATGTCGATATCGCCGAGCGTCCTCGAGCATGTTAGCACTGTATCTGTGAACATAAGATTCACCTAGTGCCGGACCACACAGCAAGAGTAGCGACTGTCGCGGGCCCTGCGTGGATAGTCCGGCCCACCGCCGCGTCGCCTGAACGCAATTAGGTAGATTTCGAAGAAAGTAGTTATTGGTTTTATACCAGTTGTCGAGTTTTCTAAAAATTTCTTCACAGGAGGTCTAGTTATGATCCCTAGACCCCAAAACAACCGCCAGTTAAAAAGTTTATATAAATATATATATATTTATGTACCTCAATTTTACCGGCACGATAGAGGTCGCAAATATGCACCGATTGCTTTCAAACTTAGACGAAAAATCAACAGGGCAAAAATGAAGGTTAAGTTAAGAATGGGGGACCAAAATTTGTTGGGAAAAAATTCATAGCTCCGAAACTGTAAACCTTTTAACAATCGGTAATATCTTTAAATGAAAGCTATTTTTTATTTTATTCTACAATGTAGACATTTAAAGCATTTAATGCGACTTATATTTTTGGAGATAAAAATTTAAAAAATACGAAATCTACCTCTGCGGGCCTGATGCGGGCCCGTTTTTTTGTTAATGCGAAGCATAATAACATTGTAGGTATCGAATTTACTTGATGTCACAATAACACGCAAGAGAAGCGCGTGTTTACAACGCGATAACATGTGATTGTAATGAAAGGATTTGGCCATTTAAATTAAAGTCCGTATACCATTTTTGACATAGCATGAGTTCGGTGACACTTCATTCCATACATTTCACACAGTTTATTTTTTGTATAAAATAAAAATATAAAGCAAGAAATATCGCCGGTCCATATTGGACGTGTAACTCGGGACTTAATAACGATTATATTTCGATAATTGTCTCGGGCTTGTGAATATATATAGGTCAGTAAACCGCAAAACATTTTTAAATAAAAATAAATAAAAGTGGTAGTACTAATCATCATCAGCTAAAATATCACAATGTGTAAAATCGCATCTATCGTCCAAAAGCTAACCGAATCCAGGCTGAGATGGTACGGTCATATAATGCAAAGACCCAACGACCATCGGTATCTTTCCACGACGACAAGAAAGAGAGCGAGAGGTAGGCCGCAAATTTTTTGGATTACGACTATTCATAAAGTCATAAAGTGCTGTCTCTATCTACTGACGTGTTTGTCTAACATTTGATTGTGGACCGTACTTTCCCGAGACAGGAACTGTGTTTTTATATGTGGTTCTAGCATAACATTTCAAAATAATTATTTTGATAAAAGGTGGAATCCGGAACCGCGGTCACGGTCCTGAAAGCCCCACGAGTTACGACCGGACCCCTATTATTTGTGGAATATTTCGATATTTAAAATCTATTACATCAGAAAAGATTTAGGAAAAAACTATATCGTCAGTGCTTACGTAATCTCATCTCTGGCTTTTTGTACTTGCCAGCGCCCAATAGGTTACAGGTTCTATTAATACCTACAAGATCCCGCCGCTTGAATCCTGATTCAAGATAGCTGTTTACAGCTGGGTTGCCACAGATTGCGGCTGCCTGAGAGCTGTCAGCCATTTGCTTTTCTATTCCCTAGGAGATATTAACTGAAATTTATCAAGAAAAATCAGTTAAGAGTATATTAATGAAGGTAATTTGGGCTAAATGTTGCCGGGTAACTCTCCTGTAGTATCTTTTACTATCATGGTATCATTCATGAAAATTATGTTTTATCAAAAATACAGATAACTGCAAATTCAAGCGGCGCGGGCGGTATCTTAGACTATATAGTAATCTACTGAAATAATAAACACCAATAAAGTTGTACCCTGTAGGTACACTGTGATGACAAATAAACGTATTGAGTATTGAGTTTTTTTTACCATTTTTAACTTAAGAACCCTCAGCAAATCAAGAGCCCATCAGTAGAATTTGCTACGAGCCCCACACTAGCCCAATCTGGCACAGACCACCATCATAGCTATTGGTATAAATGTATTCATTATTTTTTTTTACTTAGAAGTCAGACCTTACAATAATATAACCGGATCTTCAAAATTTTCTCGAGGTGCCAAGCACACGCCTGGTCGGTTCACAATGTTTTAGTAAGTAAGCAGTAATAACCCACTAATATTATAAATGTGAAAGTTTATTTTTTTATTTTTCACGCAAAAACCTCTGAACCGATTGCGATGAAACTTGGTATGTAGCTGGAGACCTGGATTAACGCATAAGTTAACCAATTTTGATGAGGCTCCGGGCGGCGTTACAATGATTAATATATCCTATGAATTTTATTTTCTATCAGTTTTGTGTTCAGCTAGGCTGCATAGATTGTCAATAATGGCAACTTTTACTCATACCAACGTTTTAGTCGATACGAGTAAAAGTTAACCTTGGCCTAAGTATTAGATTTAAAATCTTATACTATTAAACAACCATGAATATTACGCAATACGAATCAGTTCCCATATAATCTTGACTAGGTACCTAATATCTGACCCCTGTGGTGATTTATCTAAATATACATTTTACGCCTGTCAGGGCATACAGGAACTTACATAATCTAATCTATATCTACAGGATTACGCAAGTAAGACAACACTTCGTCCACGGTAGGAACTAGTAAACCGTAAGTAGACTGAATTCCTTATCTAAAACTGACCCCAAGCCTTTTTTACCCTCAATGAAGTTTATTTCATTTGAAGGCTTCGTCTAAAACCCGGGAACCGGGTGACCGGGTATTTTAAACCGTTTCGAAACATAAACGGCAATGTCGTCTACTTTCCATCTAGTCCATGTTTCTAAACAGGTGCTACTTTAAAAAAACCGTTAATCACCGTAAATGTCTCATTAATATTATTAGTTTCTATCGGGGCAGAGACCCACTAACGATCGATTGTATGACGATGAAATAGTAGGTATTAAAACAAGCGAACGGGGTGTTGATGGCAAAATCCATTATATCCATCATCAGGAATATTTAGGACATTATAGACCTCCACTGCCTAGCCCATAACGCTGATTAACTTAACGCAAATAAGGAGGGGGCTTTACAAGGCAGCAAGGAAGAAAACTCTGAAAACCCTTCAATTGCGTCATGCTCGTGAACGTGTGCCGTTGGTCGGGCTGGTCATCTCCCTGCTGTTACTTAACTATGTATAGTATTTATATTTTAGAATAATATTACATTATCCTCACATTTCATTTACGCTTATAAGCAATGTAACCAAAAATTTGTCAAAAATGCCTATTATTGGTTGAAATAAATGATTATGAATTGATAAAAAAAAATGAAACAGTGCATAGGGTATTCAGCCGTTAGGAAATTCCATTAATCGTACTTCCAGTCACTCTTTGCGGTACTCCTTTAAATAGAGTAAACAAGTTTAAGTACCTTGGCCATTGGGTCACCCATGATTTATCAGATGATCTTGATATTGAGAGGGAACGTAGGGCGCTGTCTGTCCGGTGTAATATGTTGGCTCACAGGTTCGCACGTTGTACTACACCAGTCAAGGTTACTCTTTTCAAAGCATATTGTCAGTCCTTCTACACGTGCAGCCTGTGGACTAACTTTACGCAGCGGGCGTACAGCGCATTACGCGTCCAGTACAACAATGCTTTCAGGATGCTGTTGAATCTGCCGAGGTTTTGTAGCGCCTCAAATATGTTCGCGGAGGCACATTGCGATGACTTTTATGCCATCATAAGAAAGCGGAGCGCGTCAATGTCTACTCTACTGCTAGGCAGCACCAATGGCATCCTGAGAGTATTCTCTGAGAGATGGGACCTTCCAGTCCTACATAGGTGGATGCGGCTGCATGCTAGCGCATCCCCACGATTATTTTTGTGATTGTTATTGTTTGTATTGTAGAACTAACATAGTTGTAAGATCATTGTAATTAACACATTTATGGATCAATATCCGAAATAAATTTATTTATTTATTATTATTATTATTAAAGAAGATCTATTTGGTCTGACGTCCTGTGGTCTCCTGTAACCTGAGTGAAGGAGTACATCAACTCAAAACTCCTTGTTGTCAGTTATTGTCATTTAATTGCGTATATCTTTTGTTGGAGATCCTAGTAATAGATAAATAAATAAATAAATAGACCGTCAGAGTTGTCGACCACTCTCTGGCCGACCCGTAAGAGAAAAAAAATGATTTCAAAAATCATTCATCATCATAAGGCCTTGTGGTGAGCAGAAGGGCAGTCTGCCACCCGCTTAGAGATCAGAAGAAGTGAGTATAGTTTGCTACCCTTCATATGTACCTATCCCGTAACCGCCGCGCCGTAACGAAGGATATTACATAATATTATGATTTCCATATTAATGTTTTGAGCAAACTAAGAAGCCATGCCACAAATACAACTTACAAAATCTATTAAATTAACCATATGTCCATAGTTTAGTATAGTAGTGACACTTAAATAAAACTATTAATTTTTTTGTTAATAAAAAAGTCGCGAATCCAATGTCTTTATAATTTTAAAACACAAAACCAATGTAACTAATAGTTGAGCAAGTTCCAGAACGAATTACTAGTGATGTGCGCATTCGATATTTTTATTATAACAAAAACTGGTTAATTACCCACTACTACTAATGTAGTACATGTTCACTATAGCTGCTTTCATTTAAAATAATATATATTTTTTACTATACGACTTATAACGGTATTAACAAAACAAACATTATTTGCAATATGCATGAACATAATTGATTTTAATTAGCTACTGATCAGAATTGGAATATTTAACATTTCATAATTAAGGCCCATACTCATAAAAATAATACAAAAACCTATTAATGTGCTCGAGTACCTACTACTACTAATACTTAAAAATATTATGAGTGAGCACACAATACAAATGGGTCGCGAACGACCGTCAAGATCAGATAGGTACCTATCTGATCTTGACGGTCGATATGTACAGATGCGTGTATGTGTATTTGTATATATATACATACACACACAATTATCTATATAAGTTATGTTTTCACTTTTGACGTGCAGTCCTACGACTGACAGTTTTTTTTATTAGATGATACAGTTTATATTTAAACGCTAGACTAAGATTAGTTTTCAACAAAATCAGCACGTTAATGTTCTATGCATGCAGATATTTTGCACAGACTGGCTTAGATAAAATAGTGAAATAGTTTCCTATTCAACATTTTCTCCTAGCAATACACAATATACACATCTGTTCCACTCTTTTGTGTGAGCTGTAGTTCCACCATCGTAGAAAAAACATGACTTCCTTTGATTTTTATAACCCTCGATATTATTAAACCGTTGAAATTCGTTTATAATATCGACTTTTTCAAATATTCAGTATCTTGCCGTTCGGGACATCACTAGTAGCTTAACCGTCGCAGAAATTCAAACGTTTTGTGGCTTTGTCTCATACTCAAAATGTAAAATTTGCTCAGTTTTTAAATATTAGCTCATATAATGGCGGAAAAGTTAAAGGATTATCAAGTTATAGACGTTTTCTGTGGCGGTACGTTCTATAAAGTGAGACACAAGGTCACCAAAAATATATTTGCGTGGAAGGCGTACAATTGCTCCGCGTACTCGGACGAACAAATACAAGACATCGTTATAGAAGTTAAAAAAATAAGTAAAGTGACAACAAAGAGCTTACTGCGTTATTATGACACTATACTTCATACTCCGTCAAAAACGTTGTATTTTGTCCTTGAATACAATTCATGGCGCAGCGTACAGGAGCTAATTGAAGTTTGCAAGGCCACCGATAAGTTCATCGCTGAAGGCTTCATATGGCACCTGCTGCACGAGCTAGCCCGGGTATCTAAAGCAGTTGAAGATCTAAACATTGCCGTCATACAAAAATGTATAAAACCCGATTCGATTTTTGTGGACCAAAGTGGAGAGCTGCGCATCAATTGCTTCGAACTAGCCACGGCTACAAGCTCTGTGAATGTGATGAGACAGATTGGCGAGGTCATACACACTCTGTGTTACCGTTCTAGCATTAGCGACCACGAGCTCAAAGAGTACCCATGCAGTGATGATCTCAGAGATATAATAAGCTTTCTGATAGACGACAGAAACACTAATCTGCGTCCAGACGTCGTCCTGTATCATCCAACAGTACTCACGAACTTGGAAACTAAATGTACCTATAAATGCCTCAGCGAGATTCTTGTCTCAGTTCAAAACTTATACACAACTTCAGAGATGAATAAATGTGACTCTCAGAAAGCTGTGGAGATGTGTAAACCAGTTGAACCTCTTCCTAGGACATTGTTTAACATTGGAGAGAGCCCTATATACTGTAATGTCAGTCAACGAGGCCATGCAAACAGAGAGCATGAAGAGTCATATTCCTCACAAGGCCCACTCTCCCCAACACTGGCTGCACTTGCTCTAGAGCTTCCTGGCTTTGTGCCACGGAGCAGGCGGCCACTAACTGAGGCACTTGACAAGTATAACAACTTTCCTCAGCGAGTCTCAGAAGAGACTCTCAGTCAGCAATGGATGTCGCGCATTTTCGCGCTCCGCCAACGTGAAGAGTCTCTAAACAAGAGGGAAAGAGACCTCATAGCTAAAGAAATAATACAAAGTCCATCTACTAAGATAGTTTCTCTCAACCATTCCTTGGACTTGTTGACTTGTGACAATGAGAGCAATGGAATTACATTACCACCAGTCATAATGCAAGCTAAAGACGTTAAAAGGGAGCTTTTGCCGCGCCGTCGCCGCCCTCGTACAAGTTCCGTGCGCTCCCGCTGCCGCAGGAAGAGTTATGGCTATGAAGACTTAGACAGCTCTTTATCAGCCGATACAGGCGACAGCAGTATCGTTATAACAGCCACCAAGTTCACCAAGGAGAACATGCCGCGCCGCAACATATTCCCACAGGTAGCCACCAAGAAAGTGCACTTTACATCAACAAATCCATTTGTAGAGAGTGATGACAGTGTGACACTGACATTCTATGAGTTAGATAATGTTGACAATGATGGCTATCAAGTCCCGAAGCAGGAGCAACAACTTGCAAAAGATGTTACAAAGTTTAAGTACTTGGACTTAAAGAAGTCACAGTCTGAAAAGAGATCTTCAATGCATTGGAATCATTCATCACCATCAAAACAGGCTAAAACTGTCAAGAATGTGTTGGGTGATGTTACAAACACTAATCAAAGCAGTATCAGGAAGACACCATCTAAGGCGAGCCTCACTTCTACAAGTTCTAATAGTTCCAGACTTTCTATGTTTTCTGCTAAAAGTCAGTGGAGTATGGAGTCAAGCAGTACTAAGGTTAGTGAGAGCAGTGTGTCAGAGAGGACACGTTCAGCTCTGAAGCAGAGTCTGCCACAGACCCCTATTGCACCATGTGATGTTAAGAAGTCCAAACGCAAATCTTTACTGAACTTCAAAACACCTTTTAAGTTCATGACAGCTACAAAAATATAAGTTCTGTTTAGGTGAGTTTATATTCTTAAAATGTGATTGAAGTTTTGATCTCTCAAAATTTATTTTTAAATGCTATTATTATTAATGATATCAATGATATTGTCAGAATCATTTTATTGATATAACATTGGTTGTGGTTTTCTAAGTATGTTTAGTAGTAAGTGTAGCTGTAAGTTTGTAACTTTCATTATCTGAAGCTCCTCACGGGTCACTCTAGTGAAGGAATACAGATTTCCCTGTGCTTTTTTGTGCATAATGAAATGAAATACGGACATCAACCCACCCTAACCTTAGATTATAAAAAATTATATAAAAATATTTTTATATAAACATTTAATTTAAACTTTTTATCAAATGTATTGATAGTATATATAGGTATGTATAGATTTGTTACAGTATTCTTATAGTATAAAAATCTTTTAAATCTAATAAAAATTGTATGAAGTTTAATAATATTAAAATATTATGTTTTAAACAAATTAAATAACTTATGTGACTTGTATATGACCACATTAAGTATATTTCATTTAATAGTACTTACTATCAATATGCTAGACAAATAATTAATTTTAAAATTACTTTTAAGTATTAAAACATCCAATTAATGTTAAATATCCACATGTAACAATTTTAGTCTTTTTGTCTTCCAATTATTTCAGAAATAATTAAGTGTTAGGTTATTTAAATACATGATTATAACTGTACTGTCTTAGTTTTAGTTCAACAATGGTTGCCATAATTTTCTATGTTAGATCAGTAATAGGGTAATTGTAAGAAATAAAAATTAAAATTTAATTAATGAAAAGGTAATAACTTGTTTAATTTCATAATCACACTATTATCACGGCACACTATGTGTAATCAACTTTAACACTGGGATTTTTCATCTTGCTCTGAAATCATTTATTTCTTCTTGTTGAGTGCCTTGTCTGCTCCGTCAACATATTTCTTAGGTAGACCATACTTTTCGATAAGTAACTTGGCAACAAAGTGAGTCTGTAAAAAAATATTGAAATGATTAAGTTTGTGTTTCAATGACAGTTCATACACATTATTTCTAAGACAGGATCCACATGTGCTTCATCATTTTTGAATTAACAACAATTTTAAATAGGAAATAATATGAAAACACCACCAAAAGACAATACCATATAGCAACCAAAGGTACTTACTCCTTGTTCACGTAAATGTTGGAGGTTACTTTATATTTACAATAATTTTTTTTCAGGAGCTAAACTAAGATCTCGTGCATCATACATTAGGTAGCATCATTCTTACCTGGTCTCCCTGTATCATTAATTGATCGTACTTGGAGCCCGGCGTACGAGTGACTCCACAGGAAGCAGCCACTCCTGTCTGGCACACATGCCCTAGAGCCGGCAGGCTGAACCCGAACGCCTCCAGGTTCGATACCAGTGTCACCTGAACAGAAAGTAGATGACGACATTATAATCGTCTCACGATTGATATTAATATTTGATATGCCTTGCTTTTTGTGTTAGTAAAATGGTTTTAGTGTCGGTTGAATAAAAAACAAAAGCGACTTCCATAACAAGTATGATAAAGATATATCTTTAATCTAAAGATGTTGAATTTAAAATATTATTAATAATATTGACCGTTACTGTTTTTTGTTCGAATGTAACGAAGAATGTAGATGACGTCACACTTCTTAGAACAATTTAATTTTGTTAATACTTGTAGAGTAAAATCTTAGGGATTTGGAATGATTACGAGCGCCGCGGCGTCCGTAATGCTTTTGTTCCTACGCCCGTATTTGGTATATCCTTGCCCTATAACTGGTAATTAGTAGTGAAAGTACACTTGAATTTTAGGTTTTATGCGTTAGGAACTGGGCCATTTCTATATGATTAAGAGAGATAAATAATTTTGGCCAGCTACGCCGCGCCGGGAAGAATGTACTCGAGAATACAAGTAAGCTAATGTAAGTACACTCCTTTGTGTACGTTACCACAGCAGGATAGTGGCTCCTAGCGTGATATGAGTGGAGCATATATTATAACTAGCTGTGCCCTGCGGTTCCACCCGCGTCACTCAGATACCATGGGAATATCGGGATAAAAAGTAGCCTGTGTTAATCCAGGTCTCAGCTATCTACATACGATCTTCGTATCATCGCAATCGGTTCAGTAGTTTTTGCGCGAAAGAGAAACAAACATCCTCACAAACTTTCAAATTTTTTTGTTGTAAGTTGTAAGACATATTGTTTAAACATTTTAGCTTCCTGAACTTCTTCTATTATAAACTGTAAATATTCCAAAATTCACGTTACTACAAATTTTTTTTATATTACAGTCGTAACTTTTAAAATATTTGACCAAATTACGTACTTTAAAAGACAAAGTTTATCTACTTTGAATATCAGAAGCGATAAAAGTATTTGTTTTGATAAAAATCAATTTGTTACTGCTGAATGTAAATTGGAATTGAAAAACTAATTTTATTGTATTTATGGTTCAATATTTTGGTAATAATGGCTGACACATAAAAGATAGATATATACTGGCGCGGACTTTTTTGTAGAACTATTTAAGAGACACAATCCCACCGTACATTATATTCGTGTAACTCTTACAGTTTTCCCAGCGCACGCCAGAATGGCTCGCAGATGACAGAATTTTTTCCGACTTACTTAACACTTATCGTTATATTTTGGCCCATATACACAATATCTTCCAAAATTATAGCCTATGTGTTATTCTGATATATAAGCTATATTATTGTAAAGTTTCAATAAAATCCATACAGTAGTTTTGCGTGAAAGAATAACAAACATCCATACATCCATATATCCATACATCCTCACAAACTTTCACGTTTATAATATTACGAGTAGTAGGATTAGTGCGTAATCTGCTGTGAATGTAAGGTTCGTGAGTAAAGTTAAGAAGGTCGTCGATATGTACGAATCCCTCGTTTTAGTACTTCGTCGATATGTAGTCATTCGAATTTGGTCGGATAACCAGCCGTTTTTAAATGTTTTGGTTTATGTTTATATCTACTTATCTGCGAAACATTTCAAGCTGGATATTATTTGACTAAACGCACTAATTTTTGGTTTACACATACACGTCGTGGTTTGAGCCCACGGAGCAGATACAAAGAGGAGAGGGCCTAAGCAACTGTGCACTGTGATTCCACAGTGGGCGTGGCTTCTGGTTAGTACACTGTCAGCGTTAGTCTTGTACGTTTGTATGGAAAAATCGCAAATGAGTAAATTTTCGTGGTATTAAGAAGTAAAAGATGAAGTGTTGTATTTTATCATGTAAAAACTATTCGGATAGACGCTCTGATGCCATTTGTAACTATTTTTTTTTAATTATTTTTTTAATTTAATTTATCAAAATAATTCTAGAAAAATCGAGAGTGTTTTTTGAAATATAGTTAAATCTATTCGTCACTAGATGGCAAAACTTTGTGTAATGGGAACTAAAAAAACAAAGGTACGTAGAGCTAAGTATTAGTAAAATAAATCATACGAAGATACTGAAATGTGTTTTACATCCAATCCTAAAGAATTTTTAGCCATCAAAGTATTATTTTATACTTTTTGTAATAATTTTTTGAATAGACTGTCATCTATCAACGAGAAGAACATATATAAACAGAACAAAAAGATAGGGCCGTAATTAGAACCCAATTATTTTACCTAGCAACCCACGACTATTACGAGTATTTATCTTGAATTAAAAATCTTTTAAATATTAAAATGAAATAAATTCTACTTAGGCTGATGATTTGAAAGGTATTTTAAGCTCATTAATTTAGAACTACAAAATAAACTGCAGCTGCGGTGCAGATACGAATAAAGAAAGATAAGATGAGAAAAACAAGTGAACAAATTTGAATCGTCTTTCTTGATTTACCACAAACTTTTTTATTCTCACACTAGCAATACCCAATGCCCATGTGTTAAGCCAGGTCGCAATCTATCTGTATACCAAATTTTATCCAAATCCGTCCAGCTGTGGGATAAGGTCAAGGCTAGGAGAAAGAAAGAACTCACAAACTTTCGCTTTTGTATCAAGATGGTTTAAAAATTTATCTTGAAAAAACTACTACCTGGTAAGTAAATTCTGAGTACGGTCCCTTACATCCTATAACTAGTGTGAGATAGCTAAACTACATAGCAACAGCGACATAGAACGATGCGAGTAGTTTTACTATTGTTTGGTAGATGGAAAAAAGAGAAGTGGGCGGAGCTTTACACCCCCTCACCCCGCAAATTGTCACGCGTTGTTTCATAGGGAAATCTAATTACAACACCTCCTCTTTGTTTCTGCTCCGTGGTTGTCGGTTTCTTGTATGTTGAGTCAAAGCTATGACACCCGTCGTTTTGATTTTTAGTAATATTATTCAATAACGCATGTATAAATCTACACTTTGAAACTATAGCCCAGTCAAGGATCTAAAATACCTAAATTTTGGATTAAAATGTGTCATTTTTTTTTCTAAACTACTAAACTAGTCGGAGCAGCAGCTTAGAAAATTCAAAATAGAAATATCGATTTTATAACGATACTTTGAGGTATATCTTCTTTGAGATACACAATTCTGCAAAACGTTACTCCAGCAGGCAATTCAATATCTCGAAAACCTGAAGACACACAATTTTTTTATGCGGCGCACATTCACAGCAGATCACGCACTAATTATACATTCCACTCGTATTTCTCTAGGAGCCACTTTCCTGCTGAGATAACGGACACAAATAAGGAGTCTCTTTTATCCCTTGAAGAGCGGAATACCTTTTTCAAACTAATTAACAAGAACATAATAATATATTCTGTAAACTTTTTTGGCTGGCCTTTTGATCTAATTTGCCAGAGGTCGTGGGTTCGTGATGAGTATGATTATTTGTTCTGTCCGAGTGTAATTTATTTATAATATGTATGTATTTAGAAGTGTATAAGTATGTTTAACTACAGTCTGGTTACAGTGGCCGTGCGTGAGATGTGTCAAGTTATTTATTCGTTGCCTCTGATTTCTGGCTCGTCTTGTACAAGAGCTGTACCTTCTTGTTGCCGCTCCTGGAGGCGACCTGCATGCGGACGGGCTCGAGCTTGGACTTGGAGAGCTTGACGGAGCCGTCGTCGAAGCGCATCTCGGTGGCCGGCGTCATGCGGCCCAGCGCGCTCTGCATCAACGCCTCCCACTTTATAGCCTCCTGGTGATTGTGGCGATTATTGTATATTTTAATAACCCTCTTTGCTGCAGTTGGGTAAAAAGAATATGCGATCTTTATAGAAAGTTTCTGTTAAAATATATTGTAGTGTTTTGCGTGTTTTTTGCGATTAATTCATCATCATGCATCTCTTTAACTTAAGCCTAAGTTACAAGTGTTAAGAGTTTTATCATCAGTAGATATACTTGTTTGTCACTTTAATAATATTCAAAATATATTACCCGTTCTGGTCTGCCAGTGACTTTAGAGAGCGTGGAATCCATCGTGACGGCTCCCTTGACCTCCGCGGAGGTGAGGTTCCGCGACTTGACGTACTCCGTGAGGCGCGACCGGACCTCCCCCGCGGTGACCGCTGTACCTTTTCTATGTAAACAAGAATAATCTTAAAAAATACATTTTACTGAAAGGTTTAGGAAGGAATTGATCAGTTACGACGTCATACCTAACTATTGCCAAAGCATTGACTTTAATATTGGGTTTAACAATTTAAAAAAAAAACCGGTCAAGTGCGAGTCTGACTCGCGTACCGAGGATTCCAACAAACTTGTAAGTAGATAATTCGTCCATCTTGGGAATCGATTCTCGAAGTTTTTTGTCCCTTTTTAACCCTACCACATACATGCGTGCATGTTGTGTATGTGTAGAAATAGATGTTTGACTGTGTGGTCAGTGTGAAGGTACGAACTTGAGCGGCGCGAGCACGTCAGCCACAGCAGCGGTGACGCAGAACATCTCCCGCACGAGCGGCGGCACGTAGTCGCCCTGCACTGGGGCCGCGCCCCGCTCGCCGCGCTCCACGCGCTCGCTCGTGTCGTGGGGCACGCGGTGCGAGCGCAGGGAGCGGTGGGCCAAGTTCACAGCTGTCACTGCCGCCACACCCTTCTCCACTTCGCGCACTTCTAGCAGGCCTTCCTTGAACAGGCATAGACAAGTGTTGGGAATGCACTGCATCGATATGCAAAGGTGTTGCAGCACTATAAATGTAAACCACATCTTTAATCTCTGCACGGCTGTCAAATTTGTAAGCGAATTGGTGTTCTCATTTTGGGCTAGCCATTCTCTGCAGTCTAACCATGTTTATAGCCACTGCTTCGCTCCTAAGAGACGTAGCGTGAAGTTAAATAGCCTATAACCTAACGCAATCAAACGTGAAAAGAAGAAGTTTTCAAACCAGGCTGGTAGTTGGCCGTAAGTGTGGAGAAAACAAATAAATAATGATGTTACCTGTTGCATCGCCTCGAGGAACTTCCCCAGCTTCTTGTAAGTGGACTTCTTTACGTCGACGGTTCTATCTGGTGGGCAAAGCTGCATCATACTCCTGGAACATGCATTATTAAATTAATATTCATAGTCAAGTTTCCTATTGGTTTTATGCAGTAGTTAACTAAGACTGTGTTACTAACAAGAATAAGCAACCATAAAACAAATAATAAATGTAAAAACTGACCAATGAAAGAAGCAAAAATGTTGTTCTTTAATTGTGATTTACTACTTTTGTTTCTATACAAACACTTAGTCATTAGCATTGTATATATCAGGCTTAAGGTTGTCAAAGGATATAAATAGAACCACTCACTTATACAGAAGGTTCGTTTTGTACGGGTACTCCAAGCTCTTAGCCTGGAGTTTGAGGAATGAGAGTAAGCACCACCGCAGTAGACCGTCTGGGTCTGTTGGGATCGACAGCTCATCTGTTTGTGGAGATTCTGAAAAGTTTACTTACTTAAAAAAGGAAGAATAGTGATTTAGAGGATTGTTTTAAACACTTGTCATTTTAATGACGCATAGAAAATTTTTACTTCAAAAGTACAAGAATTAGAACTGAAATATAATTAAATTTGCAATGGCATTGCTTAGGTTTGCTAAAGACAAAATTGATTTTAAAGATTTTATATATTTGGTTCAAGAATTCGACCACAGCAACGAAACCAACACTTCAGCACATGGTGGTGACAAGTTATTAGTCTAAATTGAATGTCTTTTTTAGGGAAAATTTTAAGTAGTGACAACAGTTAAAAAAAAAATTATTACAGTTATTAGTATTGCATTCATTGCATTGTATTCTTGAGCGATTCTTTAATATGTTGATTTTATTGTAATCACAACCAAGTACCTTGCATGTTATCATCCAGTACATCAGTCTCCTCTTCACTTGGAGGCACCTCGGCGATGAGTCGGGGCTCATTCGGCGCAGGAGACTCTACGCGGGGCGGCTCGGGCTCCGGCGCTTGCACTGGAACAGCAGGAATGTGGCGTACCATTGGTTTGCCCAGGCTTGGCCATTCTTCTTTTACTGTTCGTTGTATGCTTAACTGGAAATTAACATCGCATGGTTAGACTTTAAATTTAATTGTAAAAAACTAGTAACATTACAAACAATTGTTTGTTTGATTCCTGGTCAGGCTCTTCTGACTTTCCTAACTTTATGTGCAAGAAGATAATAAGGAAGAAGTAGAGATACAGAGTAAAGTAGAGATTTGTGTACGATTTTTATTTTTTTATGGTATAGGGGGCAAACGAGCAGACGGGTCACCTGATGGTAAATGACTACCGCCGTCTCTGGGCACCTGTAACTCAAGAGTCACAAGTGCGTTGCCGCCCTTTAAGGTGGGAATAGAGGAAGAGGGGGAGAGGGGGGAAGAGCGGGAAGACGGGAGTTGGGGATTAGAGGGAAGGAGAGGGGGGGAGGGGAAGGACGGGACTAAGGAAGGGTAAGGGCCTCCGGTAACCTCACTCACGCGGCGAAAAGCAATGCCAGCATAGTTTCACTGCCGGTTTTCTGTGAGGCCGTGGTATCGAGCGGAGTCGAGCCAGCGCATAAGTGCCGAAGCATGGCTCTCCCACGTTCAAACGATTGTGATCTTTTACTGTAAATATAATTTTTGCATAGTGCAATTTCCTCAGTGCTGTCATAGTTAGAAAATAATACTTTTTTTTTAGAAAGAATACTACTAACATGGGCCACACATTACTAGTATTCTTGTTAACCCCTCCAGCTAAGCTAAAATGTTTGTGTTAGGAGTGGGTTCACGCCGGTAGTACACTGGGTGGGGTTCGAACCCGCAACCACTTGGTCGCAAGTCCAACGCCTTAGCCATTACGCTACCGCCGCTTATATACTCTGTATAAATTATAAAATTAAAAAAAATCTATAAGTAGAATGATGAATTATTTAAATATTAAATCCAAAAGTAAATAATTACTAAATTACCTGACTAACATCGGCAGTGATACTGTCTGTGAGGTTACCCTGACTGTAAGATGCAGGGTCCATCTTTGGCCTCTCAATTTTACTGAATTTGCTATCCTTGCATAGCTGGTCACCAATCACATGAAATGTTTCCAAACAACCACCACTGGAAAAATAATGTTAAATAAGTTACAGTACTGATTCGAACACTTACTGGGAATAAATTGGTCCTAAAAATGAAAAATATAATCCTTACTGAAAGGAATTTTAACACAATGGAATGGAGTTTTTCTGCAATACAGAACATATTATTATATGTATTAAATCAAACACTAAGACAAGCGTTGTTTCTGTAGATGACTTGGGCTACCATGTTGTTAAAATTGGCATCGTGATTTGTTGAAAAATCTGTCCTAATGTTGCTAATATATGTCTGTCATGCTAGCATGCAGCTAAGTATTTAAAAAAACTTGCCTTTTTAAATGATTGTTTGTTACAGTACAATTTTTATACCTAAAATACTCCTGAAAAGTCATACAATACCTACAACTGCATTTAGGCCGTTTAGTTGGTGCCATTTTTTAATGCCAATCAAACATCTATGGTATATATGACCGAAGGATAAACAGGTGAACTAACAAAAGAAATAGATTAGTTTCATCAAATATGTTTTCTTACATTTACATTACATAAAACAAAATGGGGTCAACAATTATTTCCTATGTGAAAGACTGGTGTCTGTAGTAGGAAAACCTGAGTTACAGACCACTAGGGTGCCTTTAAAAATGTAATACATTTGGTTAGCACATAGATTCAATAGAGTTTCACTTTCATTCAAGGTGTACTATACTTGTGCAGTCCCTAGAATAAACAATATAATCCTTGCAACAATTATCGGCCAATGTCCAGTGTCGTGAAATGAGCTAGATAAATTACTAACGCAGCTCGTAGTAGCATATCTGCGCTAGACATGAGGGCACGTCCAACAACGCCTGCTGCAGCATTGTCCTGTGTGCACAATGCTATCACTGTATTACGCTGGAACATTGGGAATCCTTTGCCCCCTTCGGGGGTCACAACACCTGGCAGGTATAGTGGAGCACCACCATGAATCTGAAGAAAATAAAATGCTTGTTACGCCTTTTATAAGAGAAAAATAAAATATAAATATGGCTTTAAACCATGTGGGAAATGCAAGTTTGGACATAGAAGTTGATTTCTAGTTTCATCACAGACTTTTATAACATTTACAATTTGTGAATCTTGAAATAGGGAAGAAATAACCACCCAAAGGTTAACTGGTAAATAATGGTACTAGGCATTAAGTCCACCCCATGCAATTTAAAATGCAGGAAGTATTAAATAAAAATAAAATATTAATAAATAACAACATCTGCCAATCCCTATTGCAAAGAGGCTTTCTGTTCATACTAAAAACATACATATAGCAACATTTATTACCATAAAACATTAGCTTTAAAAGTAGCTGGTATCATTTTTTTGTTGTACTTTATATTATTTTTTGTGATGGGCTAGCATTGCAGCTCAACCTCACCCAATGTAACGTGATGACCTACCCAGAAGATACCTACAAGAGTCATCCCAAAAAAAGCATGTTGAGTCAGAAAACAAAAAATATATAATAACTTTAAACTTATGCTGAGTTTGAATACTATACCTTTGATAGCACAAGACTATGTATAACAAGGACTGGCACTAGATCTGGCACCTTCCATAGCGCACAGACTGTTGGAAGCAACTGCTCCTCTGTCTCTATGATCATAGGCACGTTATCTACAGAGAACACGTTCACCGCGTCGCCAGAGTGGAGCACCAGCTTCATACATATACAGTTAGACTTTACAGGTACCAACTTCTTGATTTTCTCCTCTGTAGTCGTAGGGAACTCATCTTGAATACGTTGAGCTAAGTGTTTTCTGTAAATTCATCGAAAAGTTTGGAAAAATACTTCAAAACAATTTCAACGAGGTGTGACGAAATTTGATCTTACTTTTCGGAATTCTTCAAAGTGGTGTTAGATTTTAACTTATAAGGTTTTGCAAACATGTTAACAAATAAAAATAAGGCACTACCACGTGAATTTTATGTGAAATTTTCATGGAAAAATACTAAAATCTTTAACACTGAGCGGTTTCTTATGTGTCGAATGACGGCCACATACAATATATAGTTATCTGTGGACGGCCAGATGACGATGACACAAATGTCAATGTGGTTCAGTCTTACCAACTCCAAAAACATTTACCCCTAAACTAAAGTCAAAAACCCCTAAAAAGCGATATGTACTTGAAAAAAATCCATAAAAATTTCAAGTCCCTTGCATTCGAAATGACCTAGCTAAATAAAATATTCTTCTGAATTTTATTGAAGAGGGTTTTATTGTAATTTGGTGACGCCGGTGATTCTATGTTAAAGGATAATAAATGTTGGATTTAATGTTGTCCATCTTGATCATTTATACATTAAAATGGAATTAAAACTACCTTTTAGTTCTGCCCAAATTACATCATCGAAAAACATCCCTAAAAATATAAAACCTCTAAAAAATTCGCGACCTACTTATAAGCCCCCTACATTTAGGGGGAAAACCCTAAGTTGGTAGCCGTGATGTGGTTGTATTTATGACAGTGATCGTTTTTATTAAAGTTTATTCCTACCTAAATTCAGAGTCATTTAAGATCGTTCAGCTTCAGGTTTAATCGTTTTCATGATCTTCATGTCTTTGTAGCGACTATCATCTATTCTGATAAACGTAGACTAATTTTATAAAACGGTAAACATACTAAGTAAATAAAAGTATTATAAAAAAGGCGCTGTCTTTGAAAAATATATTATAAGATTAAAAATGTTACTACATTATGTTATGTTACTACAATGTTGCAATATTTTTAGTTTAATTTTTTTTTTAGTTTATAAACTAAGTTTAGGGCACATACCCATACTACGTGGTGACCCATTTTTACAATTTTTTGTACCCCTCCCACCCCTCGGTGATCACCCGTAGTATATGCCAAGACCCCTCCCACCCCCTCTAATTTTCACGTAGTCATTTATAAATATGGTTTTAAATAATTTTTTGCCGACAGAAACCTAAAGGCGCTAAACACTTGCTTGTTGCTACCTGTAAGTTTAAAAAGCCCTAAACGCTGCGGGCCACATTTGAATGGGTGGGGTCACGTAGTATGGGTACGTTCCCTTATGTGTTTTGTGTTTTGGTCTCTGGTAAAAGGTTTTTACTGCAAGAAATAATCCTTTACCAAAGTGATAACAAAAAAATCCAATTTTAACAATCCTACGTAATCGAACTGGAAAGTAAGAAACATAAACAAACAATGCTTATAAAGGGGGCTGTCTTATGTTGGCGGAAGGAAGTAATTTTTTTATGTGTTTTTTCCTGTTTCAACTGTTCGTTATCGGAAAAAGCACTGAACTCGCGTGACCGTCACGCTCAGATAACAGATGTGTCAGTTATGTTTTCACCTTTGACGTGTAGTCCTACGAGTCCTTTATTTTTTTTTTTTTCCTATTTCAACTGTTCGATATCTGATTATTTTTAATTTTTATTTGTTATAATACTTTTATTTACTAAGTAAATAAAAGTATTATAAAAAAGGCGCTGTCTTTGAAAAATATATTATAAAATTAAAAATATTGCAGTAACATTTGTTACTACAATGCTGCAATATTATAATAAAAATATAAATGATAATAATATATATGATTATATATATGATTTCAATATAATACATAAAACAAAATTCCTACGAGTCCTACTGCCAGTTTTTCTTTTTTTGCTATTTCAATAGTTCGCTAACTGTTCTTCATTGTCCTTTCAAAATGTTTTGTTTTGTTCGCTAATAGCTTAAATATTAATTTATTTTTATATTTATTTGGATATTAAAATTTTAGGTGTGCGACTGAATTACTAAGTGAGCGACTAGAAATACAAAGAGGGCGACTTTAATATTAAGTTGGAGACGGTTTAACATTAGTAGGGTAGGTCAATTGAAGAGAAATGGCTAGGTTCCAGCAAAGGCAATGACAATAAAATGATAAAATCATAATGTAGTAAGTAGGAAATAGATAAAGAATTATAATATTTTAGCATTCTATGTAATTATGACAACGCTATACATGATGATATTTCGTTTGTTTATAAAGACTCCATAAATATCCAATTTGGCACCGTTAGCAATTTTTTACCTTGGAAAGATTACTTAGTTCTAATCCAACTATGGCGTGTAGAGAACTAGAGATACTACCCGTACCTAGGCAATATACAATCTTTGTTAGTTTATTATCAATTGTTAAGGAGTCTTCTATGAATTCGATTAAACATAGAATAAATAATAATAAGAATTATGGGTATATTAATTAATCTTAATTTATGTGATATAGGCGCCGACATAATCAGGTCACGTCGCATTGGTACCAGGGTAGCACGCAGCGACAGGCGGTGCAAGGCGTGCAGATCACGGAATACTGATCACACAACACACATATAATGAAACCAGTCAATACAGCTACTGATATTGCTGGAATTGTGGAATAAAAAGCCAAAGTCATGAAAATTCTATTATATAATATGACCAAACTACTAATAAAACCGCAACTTATAAATGGAAAATGAAGTAAAAATAATTAAATTGTGAATACCTACGTTAATAGTTAGATTAATCAATAAATAATTTAGAATCTATATTTACATAAATTTTTGGGTTTGCTAAACATTAGGCTGTAAGAAAGCTAGGTAGTCAAAATATAAACACAACGAGCAGGACCCGTTCTGCTTCGCAGAGCATAAAGTTTAAGTTGAATGTTCACACTTAGCTTTCCTACAACTCAACCAATTTAAGTGGGCAAAAGCTCAAATGGAAGAGCTCATTATCGTCGAGCGAGTGTTCTTGCTTCTTAGATCAAAACGGGTTGCGTACCTCAATCAAACCGAAGCTATAGGTATGTAGAGAAAGAAACCTATGAAAACATAAGAAATGTACACGAGGTAATCGTATTGAATATAACTTCAGAAGAGTAAAAGTTAGGTGATTTCCAATGCTTGATGACTTGATGACAAATATCTGCAAAAAAAAATAAGATAAATAATTGGTTGGATAGAAAGGCCTTTTTTTCAATCGCTAAATTGCAATAATTTATATTCATCTAGAATCTAGTCAATAGGTGCTAACGAAGTAACTATTATAATCTTATAGGCGCTACTACTAATTAAGTATATTAACTGTAAGTAATTAACAATTCGAGTCTAGTACCTAACAGTAATAGTTAATGAGTAATAGTAATAATCGAAATGACATTGGAGGCAGAATGTTATCATGTAGTTGTGGCGACTTCCACATACAGTAAAACATACTCCAACATCATCTAGCGAAAACGAGCTGAACTACGAAGTAACTACTAATCCTGCATCGCGCTATGAGAGTTCTCGCGCCGATTAGTATATATACAACTTCCCAACATCAACCGTTGGGCCGCGGCCCGCCAGGCATGATCACCTCGCCTGGTCGGAGGATCCTCCCTTTGTGTTGAAGGGACATGACATCCGTTCCTCCACAGTAGGGCGGCACATAGTCATCGGTTCAATAAAATTACATTATATTATAATAGGTACTGATATACTTACCGATCAAATAATATTTATCATTAAGTGTACAATCACCATACTTTAGAAACACCTGCATTTTATTGAAAAAAAAAATAAATTAAATGGCTAACCTGAGCTACTTAGGTGAGCCATTTAACAGGCTGAGTATGTTTACCCATGTTGTAAAACCCACATTGACACTGATTACTCGCTCAAAATAAAAAGTAATATATGTTTTGTGATAAAATGTATTTATACATAAAAGCTTTGATTATATATATAAAAGTATTAAAATCTACCTTGCCGCCATACGTCTCGGCGAAATTGTCAAATTGTTGTGCATTTGCGTGACTCTTTCATTGCAGTGCTCACGATATCGGATCGAAGAATTTGAAGATAGCATTAAGTGCTATTAACTAGTATGTATAAGTATACATCTGGTATATTTTCTGTACGATAGACTTGAAGTGAATAAGAATATTAGCGCAAACAGTTCCTAAAAATGGAGTAAGTTTAAACGCAGTTTACAAATTAAGATTATTTTGTAAACACGTCTTTCTTGCCCACTCAAAGCTTGACTGGTCTTGTCTTGTTACTAAAGGAATATTGCTTTAGTAACAAGACAAGACCGATCTATGTACGACTGGTCGAGTATTCACATATAAATTTTATTGTTTTCTTTGTACGGAAAATATGGGGTAGTGAAGATCATGATAACTATCTATCTATGCCATGCGCTAATTGTTTGGCAGCAGTCCAGTAGATCAGTTATTAAAATGTCTAGTGGTTGTAAAAATCCCGGGTGTATATCTCTAGTGTCCCGGAGCCCGCAATGCGGGAATTCATTATGAATCTGACGGTACCCAAACATATGTATACTTCAGATCCGTTGCATTGCGGAATAAATTGCATGATTTATACAATAAAATAATGTAAACAATACTATAAGTAAAAACCTGGTGTTTATAATAACATAGACTTTACAAACACAGAGGTTTTGCTGTGCCTGTCTTTTTTATAACGACTTATCAAACAAGGATAGTAAGTAGGTACCTAGGTATGCATGGTATCGCACAATGATCTCCAGCCTCCATGAGCGCTGGCCTGGGGGAAGCGGGTCGGGCTGACCGTTACCCTTGCAGAAGCAGGCCCGAGACGGTGGCGCGACGTGTTCTTCGACTCTCTGATCTGGAGAAGGGTAAGGCCCCCCGTACTCCATGGTGTGGTCGCCTGCTGCAGGCGGCCAAGGTCTGCAGGGGTTCCTGGAGGCTTCCTTCCTAGGGTATACCCGGGTCCCCTGCAATAGACCAACTTGTGACGGAACACCGTGTGGTTTTAGTCGGTTCGATTTCGCCTTACCGCTTTACCGTTAGCTCCGGTGAGGTGATGACCCGTGGGGGTTTCCACACGATAAAAAAATGCATGCATGGTATCTTTACAAACATATAAAATAACATAAAGTTGTCGTAGTTTCGAAAGTAGTAAGTAGGTAGTCACATTTTATGAAATACCTCATATACATATGTATATATTATCATGATCACTTTGAATCTTCGTATCGGAAGCGTTTTCAAAACATGTGATATCATAGAGATTACGCTAGTAATAATAACTCAGTGTGTGATACAGAAAAAATTGTATTCAAATTTTTGCTGTAAAAAATATGCACAGTTTCTTTAAAATCCTTGTGGACATTTCTACATGAATAGATGTTTTTTGCAAGGGAGGAGAGTGTTTATCTAGATTTTGTGTCGGCCTACTCCCGTTTCGTAAGCAGTTCGTGCCTCCCGGGCTCCAGTCCACACTTGCACTCGACCGCGATTCATTAAATTGGCCCACTTCGGTATCGTTTCAGTAGTGACGTTATTTTGTCAGGAGAATTCATTATTTAAAAGGGAAAGGCTTTAAGAGAAAAAGCTTTACTCATACTTTGTTATGCAAAAAAATATAAGCAAATATGCAAACGTGAACATGTCTTATAATAGGCTGTTATTGGTGTGGATGAGCGAAGACAATACTAAATATATATTTTTTAAGGAACTCTGGTAAATATGGCAGTTCATCGTTGTCCCACCACCATAACACAACCCTCCAAGTATTGGTACCTACTTACGATCCAATATCCATAACATTCTAACTTGAACTTCAGAATAGAACGAGTTACGTGTTACTTTGTGTCGTTTACGGAAATATCAACAAGGTTTTTAAACAAAAAAACAAGGGTTTAAAATTCTACAAGAAGAGTTCTTTAAAACGCAAACACACACTCAAAATTTTCCACTGACAATCTTGAACTTGTGAAAAACATTTTCACCTGATTATATCATAAAGTTACTGAGATCGTAGTTTATAAGATTTATTCTCTTTTATGTGGTTTAAAACTCTACCTACTATATATGTACATCTCAACTTCATACTTAACTAAAAACAAAGATATTTATGTAACTTTCGTCTTTTTCAAATTCCTTACTATAAGTTTATTCTAGAAATAACAGAAGAAACTTTTGCTAGCAGGAAAGAAAAGGCGCTGATACGAGAACTTTTAAAATTGTCAACTCTTGAAATATTTTGTTAAAACATATTTTTATACCAGTGTTTAGAAATACTACCTGTTCTGTTTAAGTCAGCGTCAGCAGTTTTTCATTTATATTAATAGAAAAGGTTAATGGAAAGGTTGGTAGGGGTCAACCACGCAAAAGAGCAAATCATAAGTACACGAAACCGGTGGGCCTCATGACGTATGAAAGGTTTAATTACAGTAGAGGAAGTTTGTGAGATATATATAGGTAAGTAGCAAGTGGTGGAGACTATGAGTGAGATAAAAGGCGTGAGTTATATATGTATGTATGTAGAAAGAAAGAAATGAACAGTTATTTGTTTTCTTTTTTGAAATGCCATTTGAAATGGATTGTTACACAAAACCGGGGGTTTCTATAGTCGAGCCTTGGTCGTAGTCAGGTTATGGTCCTGACATATCGTAAAATAAAACGAGACCTAGACACAATAGTCCCCAGGGTTCACCTTGCTGGCCAACCAACTGCGCAATATAATCCAATTATACAAAGACGCATTATCCCAGGTAAATTTGATGTAGGTGTCAAATCACGTGCTATGGTCATTATCAGATGTAATTGATTAGCTATTAGTGTCATTATATGCAGTTCCTGTGGTGAGTTATTAGGCGAGCAGTAACGCGCGGAGGTGGCGTAGGTGATGTTTAGAAAAACATTGGGTATTGCGTATTGCCAATATAATACTCGTACGCACTAGGACAAGTTATAAATAATGAACATTATGGACAGTGGAATGTTGTGTTATATGAGATTCTGGTTATTTTTTCTAAAGGAAGATTATAAAGGAATGTTGTGTTTACTTACAATTAAGCAAGTCTCATACCATTATTTACAGCGATGTAATCTAATTATTTTCAAGATACTTGAACTTGAAACTTGTTTAACAACGTTTAACTAAAAAAACGTTATATGTACAAATGTATTACGTCTACCTATCTAATGTCCAGCTTCATTTTGAAATATAGGCGGGCGAACACGGATTGAACCTCGTTCAAGACCCAATAAACATCGTTTTGTCACCGTTTAACAAGTACTTTTCGGTTTCAAGCAATTCATGTGACCCGAAAATTTGAGTGAAGATAAGTCCTCAAATATATACACATACAGCAAAAACATTGTACTTGTACAACAAGTACAATGTTTTTGCTCTGTGTTTGTCATGTGAACACCAAGGAAATTAAAACGATACAAATGACCACTCACGCAAACACCCTAATGCATTAGCTGCATATGTACCAGGACATCATAACCCGCCCAGGGTGTGTAAAGGAGTGGTCGAGGCTCGGAAGTACGTTGGCACACCCTAGTGTCCGGTTGTTCAGACATACGCCGCACCCCTGTCCTAATCAACGGCTGCTAGATGGGTTAATTTGAATAATGTACACGTGTACTCAAGTTAAATAACATGTGTTGACTTGTTTGTGATGATTGCAGTTATTCATTTGTTTCATTAAATCCAATTTAAACTTCTATTGTGGATTTAAAGCCAAGTACAATGTTATATATGCCAATACGGAACGACTAATGCCGCGTTCCTATAATCAAGAAACGGTAAAATTTTTGTTGAAAATTCAACGAAATTTTACCGTTTCTTGATTATTGGAACGCGGTCTTAGTGGGTGTATAGCGAGGACTTATAATATATTGAAGGGGAGAAGTAGGTAATGAGGGATGGACTGGGGAGGAGGGTCGCATGACCTGGAACTAGAACTGGCCCTTGCCGGGCAATCCGAGCCCCCAACCCTGATGTTTTACTGTACTACATAACTATTGAAAATGTCTATAAGGACGTTTGTTTAGTGAATTTGCTGATCACAAAATTACACACAACCGCCTCCACTCTCAGGAAATTCAAAAGGTACAATTGCTAAAGTCACTTAATAATTAAAACACACATTCACACCGCGATTCAAACTTTTATATTTTTATTTTAACTGTCATGTAAAAAACAACATTCATGTGTTTCGGTATTCAGCACTGACTCTTAACTATATCCTGTTTCAATTCACAACTCTGCCCATTGCCCAGGCCCATTTAATTCCGCATTCGAGGTGCGAGAGGTACCTTCACTAATCCGGCCGGATCCGACTGGACCCGACCGGATTGAAATTTGCATATCATAACATTTTGTTGATTGGTAGCAATACGAACTTTATAACAGATGTTTAAGGAGTTATCATAAATGTTATAAAAATACCATTTACACAGACAATCAACTTTTTCTTCCTTGTAACCAACAATTAAAATCTAGCATCCAAAGTGATTAGTTAAATTTCAGATCTCAGTGTTCGTCTCAAATGAATAAAATTGAAGTGTTTGTTTGTAATGTCATAATAACAGAATTGTACTAAATGCCTCCGAATATGTACAGGTTATATATACAAAAAAAAAAAAATTGTCTGTTTGTCTGTCTGTCTGTTTGTTCCGGCTAATCTCGTGGACCGCTTTTTTATTTTTTTTATGTAGGTTTACCAACAATTGTTTACATCGCCACTTGTAATATACACATGCTACCAAAAATCAATTAACAATGTTACTATTACTTATAGGTAAATACCGCTTATGATTTCCACGGGACTTCACTGTCAGGTGTTGTAAGGACTAGTAAGGAGTACCTTAGGAAGTAACTATTATCTTATCTGTGCCTTAGGCTACTTTTATTTTGAAAAAATAATTAGGGTTCCGCGCAAAATATGTACACACGAGCGCAGCCGCGCGGGACACTGCTAGTTAGTAATGTTACGAATATCCCGCCATCTATTGGCGACTGTGGGAAGTCGTATGGAGCTACAAAATAAAAATACACGCCATCTGTTGAGACAACACAGAACTAAGTAGTTAGTAACCCGTTAATAGAATATTCTACGATGTATTAGCGGATTCTATTGTTGTGTAGAATTTACAAGAGGTGTCGCGATTTTTCTGGAAGTACCGTTTCGCTATATAAAGCGTGGCATTGCGGAGAAGTGAGTTTAGTTATCAAGTGAGTGTCAAGTGAGTTAGTTTACAAGTGAGTGTCAAGTGAGTTAGTTATCAAGTGAATTAACAGCGACTAAAGTGTAAGTGAATTAAGAAGTTTAGTGTAATTGTGATAATTAATTATTGTAATTGTGTTGTTGCTAGTTTCCCTGTGTATTTTGTGATCTATTAAAATAAATTATGTCTATTTCTGTAACAATCTGGTATAATTATCTAATCCCGAACCTCAGCTCGTAACAGTAATATTAATTTCTATTAAGTTTAGTATTTATAGAGTTCATGCATGACGTTAGTAAAAAGTATTCAAATGTAACTTATATAACTTAATCAACCATGATCACCTTAGACCACAATAATTATGTTATACTTTCTTAAATAATTATTCAAGATAACATTACTTAAATGACATTAAATAATTATTTTTGGTTTAATGATTTTAAATTGTAGCAAAACAAATAGTGTTACTTGTATCGTTTGCCAATCGACTCTTCTTAATAAAAACAGTTAAGGCCAAATATAGTCAGCAATTAAAAAGCGTGCGGTAGCGACTGCACAAGTAACAATCCGCGGGAATCCTTCCAAAAGTTGGAGTTGATTTTTTTTCTGGATCCGATGATCGGATCCGGAACATTGGTAACGTTTCCGGTTGACATTTCCGGATCCGGTTTCCCGGATTGCAATTTCTACATGGGAACCGCATACGAAAACGGTTTTCATTAATCGATGGGGTCCGAATACGGAGTACGGGAGATTTAAGTTTAAGCATGCCGTAGGGCCCGCATACAGTAACCGTTTTTATTATTCGATGGGGCCTGTATGCGCGATGTTTGATATTCTTCTAACGTAGTGTTTGAATACCCTTTGTTCTTCACCGCACATTTATGTAGTTATTTTGAAAGAGTGGTGCTGAAAAGACGTGCCTGCTATGGATCAGTAATTAATGTTGTGTTTAGCAATTTTATCTGTTTGGGACTTATTAAACAAGAAATTATTAACTTCGTTGAATAAAAACAAAAATAGAAGGGCACGGTTCGTCAGAAACATTGTTTAAGTCGGTCATTAGTCGTTATCCCGTATTCGGGGACTCCTCACATGCTGTATAACGAACAGTGAAAATGAACCTTTACCTATCAAAATACAAATACAAAATATACTTATCTACTTACAGTTTATCACATCGATCTATAAGTCACTCACGAGTGACCCTCACGCTGTGAGACGAAATAATCCTTAGATTTTTAAGTTCTGATAAAATTGAAAAGTAGTCGAGTGTAAGTACTACATCTGTATAAGGGCTGTCAACTTTTTAGAAAATAATGACGTAAGTATACCTAAATAGAAAAAAAGCTTTTTCACCTAGATATTCTGTGATTCAGTCCAACAACAAAGTATATCAGCAATTCAAAAGTTTTAAATGAAGCAAGACATGGGCACAATCCAGCATAAGAACAAAACGCAGGACTAGCGAGTGTGGCTCTGATGTCGGTCTCTTTGTGTCGGCGCCTTCCCTGCAATCAGGGGGCGGAGCACCCGCCGACAGACTTATGTAGATCTTTGATAAAGTCTTGTCTTAAGATATGCGAATATGTTGAGAGGATAGCTGAGTTTGAAACAGGTTTCTACGTCTGATCTTTACTCGGTTCCTTACACAGAAATGAGAATAAGTTTCTCAGTTCTATGGTTCTTATGTATCAAATGTGGTTTAGCTGCATAAGGAATAAAAAGATTGCCCTTTTGGAATTAATCTATTACTAAATAAATATTGGGCAAACATATTGTCGTCAACCGGGCAATTTTAAGAATTGAAGACGGAAAAATTGGGAATATATTAAAGTGGAAAGATAGGTAAGAAGCGAAGGCAATGGAAGGAAGGGAATATTGCTTATTATGGGGAGGCCGAGAATACAAAACAATTTTGTAATATATTGCACAAAAAAACTTTTGTACAAAAAACAAAGAAAGAAAGATCAAGACATCCACACCCGTCGTATTCATCGTACCTGCAAATCCAGAATGTTCTTTTATAAATCAGAGTTGGGGAATTGGATAAGTAACTTCATGAAGACGGCGACGACGCGACGGTGTCAGATTTTTGGTAAAGTATATCTATATCTATGCTTCTCGACGGTTAGTCACCGATGATGATGCAGTCTGCAGAGCCACTTAATAAAGCTTGTACAAAATATGTAAATATTTTAGTTTAGTTAAAATATGTCAGTATTGAATACTATTTTGATAGATATTATTTAAAAAATAAATGTTATTATATTAGCAAGACCAGTTAGCCTACATGCACACTACCAATTTTCGAAACTGCTTACTTTATAGATAAGCCCAAAAAATAATATTTTATTAAAAAATAGTAATTAAATAATTAAAATTAATTAAAGGCCTTTGTCCAGCAGTGGACGGCGATAGGCTGATGATGATGATGATGAATTAAATAATGAGTTTGACTACGTACTAACCGATAAACTTACAGTGCTCCATAGAGTACCTAGTATAAATATAAATATGTAGTAAATATTATGATGCCCAGTGACAGCTGTCAGCTTCTTCGTCAGTCAATGACCGCGCAAGATATATAAATATGGAACGCGAGCGAAGCCGCGCGGGAACTTCTAGTATGCAATAATATAGTTAACTAAAGTACTTGCACATTATAGTAGTTATTATTTAAGCCGTTTTAAATAAAATTTATTATATTTATTAGTTTTTTAAATAAAAAAAGTGGTTTTAGGTGTTTAATCATCACAATTATTGATTTAATTACAACATAATAGAAATTTGTAATTAGTGTCAACATCGCTGTTGAATTTTATCGTAAGGGCCTTTTTTTTTAATTTTATATGAAGTTAAAAAATTGTATGAACCTATCCCGAATTATATTTACAAGAGTGGTTTACATGAGACGAGCTTCTTCAAACTAAAACTGTAATCTACACATTTGTATTAGAAATATACTATTATGTAGCGGTTGTAAAATATCTGTTAGCATTTCGTCGAACCAGCAAAGTCTTGAGGATGTAAGAGGGCCAGTTCATCGAAGTATCAAACCGAACGCCCGCGCTAATGTTTTGGGTGGGCTCGGGCTGGCTTCCGCTCTCACGGTGCGGCGTGCGGCGCGCGCTCCACACAATACAATGTCAGGATCAAGATCTCCACGTAATACTATTGTGAAGCATTGTATCGTTTCTCTGGCTGCGGTCCGGTAAAGTTTTGAGAAATGTGCGCACATCTTTAGGTAGTTACAACAATGGATGTTGATTTGTGAAGGTCGAATTTCATACAGAATAAACACATTGGACTCATGTTTGCAATCCGTATTTGTACTAGGGATATGATATTCGTTAGTATAGATTAAAATAGTCTCGAGAACCTGTATTTGAAGGTTCAAGCTAAGTAGCTTTGAGTTCTCTTCCATAGGGCCCTTATTCGCTATTGTGCCCGCATCGTAAATGACTCCTATCATCCGTGTTCGTATTATAGACCAGGGTAGAAGCCTTTAAAAATAATAAAAAGTGAAAAAAAATTATATAAGGATGAAACCCATTGGAAAAGGAGGAGAATATTAGAAAAATGAAAGGAAAAATAATTTAAGGGCAATCTGAGGTCGGGAAGGGGAAGGGGTCACCCCCTTCCCCTTCCTGACCTCAGATTGCATTTTTAGGGGAAAAAACGGTTTATCTCGATTTCTGGCAAAACTACAAGTCCTATGGAAAAAAATTAAATGGCAAAGTTGTAGGTAATTAAAAGATCTACAACTTTTGTATATACACTTTTTTCACATAACCTCAAAGTGTATGTAAAAAATTAAAAAAAACTACTTTTTGGTTTTTTATTTTTATCTTTTACAAAACATTTTTTTTTTCACGAAATTTGGTGAAAACTTACCTTTTTATGTCTTAAATACACTGTAATTTATTTGATTTGAAATATTTATTTTTTCACCTTATTTTGACTAAATATCGAAAAAGCACCCTAATTTTTAATCGAAAATTCACCCGTCAAAATATTAGCTTTTTTCAAAAAGTAGGTGTGCTTTCTGTTCGTTGAAATCTCTACTTTCGGATGGTGCAAAAATATATATATCTTACCATAGTAAATCTTCTCAGAAAATGCAAAAATTCGAATTAAAATTAAGTTTTTAATTATTATATACAATTTTGAGCTATTTATTAAAATTTACACTTTAATTACTCGAAAAACGTAAGACTATATGTTACATTGATAAACAAAATAGTTGGAAACGGAAATATACTACTATAATTAACAAACAAATGAGTTAATAAAGTTAATATTTAATAAGACATCAACAATATTTTGAGAAAGTTGTAGAATCTTTGCCATTTGACTTTTTTCCATAGGACTTGTAGTTTTGCCGGGAATCGAGATAAACCGTTTTTTCCCCTAAAAACTCACCCCCTTCCCCTTCCCGACCTCAGATCGCCCGTAAATTATTTTTCCTTTCATTTTTATAATATTCTCCTCCTTTTCCAATGGGTTTCATCCTACTATTATTTTTTGGTTTCAAAAATTATCGACACTGGTCTATTAGCATGCTTTGCAGTTTGCAGTGGCGAAGGATTGGAGTGACACAATTGCTATCGGCTTTCTTTTTCAGTTTTAGTAGCTAACGATGTTCAGGTTTTCAGGGTGACAAGTGAGATCGAAAGAATTTTGATAAATGGGGTTTTTTTAGCATTGAACGCAGACGGTTGGGTCATAATGTGTTTGAATTTTACTGTAAGTAATAGAACAGGTTAGATCCTTTTTGTGTACTGGGTGTACTGGGTACAACGATGAAAACAACTTAATATACATATTTTAACAAACACACTGGGTTTCTATGTCGAACAAACAACCTTTCAACACAGCGGTGACCGCTCAGTAGATCGTCTTCTACTATTAAATTTAACCTTGGGGACTACTCTTTTACGGGCCTTAGAGCCTTTCATTTGCGGCGTTTCCTTTAAATATTTTGGGGTTCAAGTAAGAGCCGTAGTCTAAGACATGTTAGCAGATTGCTTAGAAATAAAAAAAAATGCAAATGTATACAGCGAGTAATTTAAAAACTCTTTGTTTATTTTAGTTTTTTGTTCCTAGAATATGATAATTCTATTCGAATAAAATAATGTCTTTAACATACATTTATGTGACGCTTGATACCAAAAATGTTAATATCGGCAATTCACACCTAATTGTTACTAAACTTTGCGCTGGAATTTCGTTTATTGCGTCTATGATATGATAATAAAAACATTAATAACTTATACCTAATATGCCATTTCTTGTAATAGTTAGATCTAGTAATTCTTAAGGTGTTTCTCGAAAATTGTTAAGTAATTGCGATAAATTTATATTCTATGTATGTTTTGGTCAGAAAACGAGAGCGACCTTAGGGGTGGTAACAAATAAATTTGGAAAACTACTCCCACTTAAGAATGCGTACATACGATTCTAGTCTCAGGATTTATATGATTTGTTGTAAAGATGGTTAAATTATTTTGTAATAAGTGCTCAATAACTTTTAATAATAGGTAGGTACTAGGCTTGCAACGAATATTCGGTATTTGGCCTATTCGGCTACTTTCATACTCTTCGCCAAAATATCGAATATCTAGGTACTATTCGGCCAATACCGAATACTATGTTTTTTTTGTTAGTGGCTCCTGTGAGTGGGTCAGTCAGTGCGGGTAGGCCTCGAATGACTTATACTGTCCAGATCAGCAGTATTTTTATTTTATGTTATAGGCGACAAACGAGCAGACGGGTCACCTGATGGTAAGTGACTACCGCTGCCCATGGGCACTTGCAACTCAAAAGTCACAAGTGCATTGCTGGCCTTTAATGTGGGAGTAAGGGAAGGGGGAAGAGGTGGAGAGGAGAGGAGGGGGGAAGAGGGAGAAAAGGGTTGGGTTAGGGCCTCCGGTAACCTCACTCACTCAGCGAAAAGCAATGTAAGCATTGCTTCACTGCCAGCTTTCTGTGAGGCAGTGGTATCACTCCGGTCGAGCCGGCCCATACGTGCCGAAGCATGCCACTCCCACTGTTAAATATATTGTGTATTGAAGAACAGCTAAGAAAGGTCTGATGACAGCAATAAGGCGTGAGATTATTTATATTTTGTATTAATTGCAGTCTGATAAATCTGATAAATCTGATAATAATTGGTAAAAGAAAACATTCTTTTTATTTTTTTGCCCTTTTCTTCTTATTCTCTCGATAAAATACTCATACTTAATCATCCAAAATGTGAAAACAACATCTGTCCATGTATTGGAATCGTAATAAAAAAATAGGAGTCTAAGATTGTGCTCCAGAGAACTAATATTTCTGAATTTTCCGGCAATAGTTTCAGCTGAGTTTTATCAGTCGATGTCTTGATATGGGCTATGCTTTCTCCGCAGAAAACTCCTCGTAGCAATATATAAAAGAAGATAGATGCGCTTGGGTGTGTCACTGCGGGAGGCAACAAGAAACAAGAAACAAAAATGTTGATAAAAGTTTCCTGCATAGCGTCAGCCGAATACTTTCGCCGAATAATCGGCATGCTCTTCGGCCGGGAAGCCTGCAGAATATTCGGTATTCGGAATGTGGCCGAATACACTATTCGTTGCAAGTTTAGTAGGTGCATAGAAGATGTAATGGTAGTATATATATATATATATAATAACACAGACTCGGGACAACTATTTGTGGACCACAAAAATGTTTGTCCCGTGTGGTATCTGAACCCACAACACTCGGCGCGGCGCGGCGTAGTGGCGAGGTGACCACTTAAACCGTTGCGCCATTCGTGCAGTCATTTTAATTGATAAATAGAATAGGCGTTTATCTTCGAACCTGATAGAAAGTGACGATGAAGGCGAAGGTGGTACACACCTATCCAAGAGAAACTCATTCACCATACTAAATTAAACGTTCCAGGATTTTAAATGCTTGGAAAAATAGAATCAAGCAGTTCAAAGCATTTCAGTAGAACATGGGTCACACATTACTAGTATTCTTGTGTTATGAGTGGGTTCACGTCGGTAGTGCACTGGGTGGGGTTTAAACCCGCAACCATTTAATCGCAAGTCATTACGCTACCGCAGCTCTAGCACCCAAAATTAATTTTACAATACAAGTCAAATCAAATGTTTAATTTACTCAATTATTATAAGGCGATTTTGTAGCAATATAATCATAATTTTTTGCTCACAAAATAAGCAACATTGTTGTATGATGCCTCATAATTTTAATTCAAATTTGTTTTTTTGCGTCAAATTTGTATAGTTCAATAATAACCAATTATTATGCTTGTACATTTCGGGGATGCCCTGCAACCAGGACGCAGAACGCTTCATTCCTTGATAAAGGGCCACCGTCATTCATTATAATATGAATACCACTCATTAAAGTTTTTATTCTAATATGAAACTCATGTTTATTATAAATATGAAAGAAGTTTTGTACTGCAAGAATTTTAAAAAGTGACAACGTCAAATTTGACTTACACAATCACAAGTGCGTACAAAACTTGAAATAGAAATTGAAATTCAACTTAAAACGTGGGAAGATTGTTTGTTGAGTGCCAGGAAATATAATAAGCTGTGCGTGAAGTACAATAAATTCAGCACGACTCTGCATTGCCGCTGTCGGCAAGAACCAGCTTGAAGGAGGAGGGTACAGGCGGCAGATTGGCTCGGCTCGGCAATCGGCCGGCCAGCATATCGCACGCGGCTTCTGCAGGGTGCGCACGTCTGACGCTCGTTCGTTACGCTTTCGGTTGTGAAAACATCGCAACAATAAACGCGGACTTTTGAAAAATAATATTTTTACTTTTAATTAATTATATGAGTGAGTGAGAGTTTTTTGTTGGGCATTGTTGTGGAACTGCATTTGTTATTAAACCAGTGAGTGCGCGGTGGTAGTTACTTTTTGGTAAGTTGCCGGTACTTTTTACTTTGCTACATAACTTTTTTGTTTTTGTAATCATTTATTTAGTAGTTTATTATTTATTTTGATATCATTTGATAGCCTTGTATTACAAACTTATTAATGCAGTTTTGCAAGAACAGTTTTATGTAGGTACGCTCGTGAAGTCTTCAAATTGATTCCCGAGTCGGGACAATGTTATATTTTTTTTCGGTTAGGCTGGTTGACGAGAGACTGCTATGCATGATATGCTATGCTATGACTGCTGAATAAGTATAGACTCGCCCTCCATTTTATGGGATTAAAATAGACTTGGTGAAATGAAGTATTGGAGCACACCACTGCTCGCTCCTTCGTGAATATACAGGCGTGGATATTTAAAAAAAATACATTAAATTATATTAATGCTTACATTAACAACACAATATAATTAACAATAACAACTTAACACATCTTACACACGGCCGTCTGATCCTAAACTAGGCAGAGCCTGTACTATGGTAACCAGACTGCTGATAAACATACTTATATACTGCTAAATACAGACATATTATAGATTCTATTATATTATTATATCTAAACTAATATTACAAAGAGGAAACATTTGTGTGTATGTTTGTAATGTTTTCACACAAAAACTACTGGACCGATTGCGATGAAACTTGGTATGTAGATAGCTGGAGACCTGGATTAACGCATATGCTACTTTTTATCCCGACATTCCCTCAGGATCGGGGCTTACGCGGGTGAAACCGCGATTCGCTGCTAGTTATAGATAAATTACACCCAGACAGAACAAATTATCGTGCTCATCACACAATTATTTGTCCTGCATGGGAATCGAACACACGACCTCTAGCTTAGCAGTCAGGGTCACTGGACCAACAGGCCAGTCAAATGTGCAAAACGATGCCTCTGGTTTGCTTATATGTTCTCAAACGAATTATTAAAGTATGTATTCGTTCCAAGTAGGTAATAATATTTTGCAACTATTGCCAAATTAATGCCACTTCTTCATTTCCAATGCAAATTATGTACGTGGTGGTTATAGTTAATAATCAGTTTAATTAGAATGCTAGAAAGGTAAATTGTATATTATCATTCAAATTTGTGTGAAATTTTACTAATTCTATTATTTTATTATCGATCATTTAAGTCATGGCGATGGTGCCTTGCTTGTAAACCGAGCACTTCCTATCGGAAGTGCAATAAGAGAGCATCTGCTGAGTGCTGCACTGCATTCGACCAAAAATAGCGTAATTTTGTTATATTTATTTGCATTCATTCTTTTACAGTTTGCTAAACTGTAGCAGTAGTGAAATCTATCTGCTGTCCAGTTATAGTCATTACAATTATAGGTAGAATGTCTTGTATTAATCTGTTCCACACACGCAATTCGGATCACGATGAAATCATTACAAGTTGGATTAAATCAGATCAAATGCAGGATTAAGTCGAGTTATCGAGTACCTATATTAAGAGAGTAAAGTATACTACCATAGAATCTTATTATTGGAAGTTTGAACTATTTTGAATTAAACACTTAAACACTTACTTAATGACGAGGCATGAAATTCTAAGCGAAATTAGTGGGTGTATTCATGTAATAAGGTGAGAGATTTGGTGATAACGAAGTAGATCTTATACATAATATGATAATTATTAGTTGGGTAAATCTTGCATTCAATCGCGTTGAGAAGCGTTTGTTTGATAATTTACCAGGTTGGTTAATGAATACACAATTAGATAGCTACGTTGTTTGTTTATATTCAAAACCAAATAAAGAACAAAGTTAAGAAGGAACAGATCGCTACAACAATGTTAAACAACAGGACGATGGGAACTGCAACACCGTCTCGCTAGTACCTAGTGCCTACCTACTTCTGAAGGCGCGCCCGCAGTTTAGGTGATGGAGGCCAATGATCACAGCTTTTGTCTTTCTTCCAAAACTTTCGACAGGAAAGGTATAAGAGCTTTAGTGTGTAAAAATAATAAATTCTAATCGCCACCGACTTATAATAAGCCAGTTGTTTATGCAATGTCATAGTATAATACTAATGGCAATATTGCTATATGGGCGGGAGTTCGGGTCCCGCCGGAACTATTTCAGAATATGTTCGGTATATGGTCAGTATATGTCCAGAATCTTATCTCAGAGGCGGCATATCTTTCTTCTACTAGAAATACAGTTTAAGAAAAGTGAGGTTTACCTTATTTTTCAAGTGGTTATCGTAGTCGTTTTCGCCGGAACGCTCATATTCTCTCTTTGCTACACAATATACTGGTACTTCTTAACCCTCATGCACCTTTCTATTTAAAATGACGATTATAGTTTCTTCACGATACTCACACGAAGTTCTTACGATCATCAGAAAATCTGATATTGAAAGTGCCGGTGCATTCTACAACTTTCTTTGATAAATCTTTCTGTCCGTTCGTTTGTGGAATACATTAAACGCTACAAATCCGGTACAAATTCGGCAAGCTGAAACCCTTACAGCCTTTAAAAATTTGGTCAAGCAACATTATCTGCCACTGTAATACTATTATTCTAATCTTTACCATAACTAAGATCTAAATTGCTATCTATAATACTGTATTATTCCACTAAGTAACTGTATATAATGTGTTTGAATGTGTATAGGTACGTATGTTTATATAAATATTTGTCTATATCGAATAGTACCTATGCCATCAACTACCATGTTTTTATTAAATAATTTTGATATTATCTCCATCCTAAGGTTGTCTGGTAGAGATCGCTTTTAGCGATTAGACCGCCCATTGTACTCTGGTCTGTAAGATAATAATTTTTTCAACTATTTAATGGTGTACAATAAAGAATATTCTATCTATCTATCTACCTTATTACATAGATACTTTATAGATAGATAAACACTTCACATACCTTTTCGTGAAACTGAGAGCAAAATCAATACGTGTTGTCTATGGGCGCTTATATTTTTATACCCCGCTTTTTATTTTTTATACCCTATTCAAAGGATAATTACGGTATATATATAAGTAAAATAATTACCATTCAGCTAACCAGGTAGCCATTACACTATATCCAATAACCGTAGCATACCATCATACCTCGGGTTTATCCAAGTTACTTCTATTTTACTGTTCATTGTCCAAAGCGATAACACGACCTCGGTATCAGTGCTTAATCACTCCTTTTTTTCCAGGCATTTAAACAGGTTATTTTAACACTTCAGTTTCTAGAATTCTTAAATCGTTCTATTTACCATTCAGACCAGAGACAATAAAATGTGATAAATATGTTATTAATCGATAATTACCGAAAGTTAGGCAGTCTATATTTTTTTAAATGTTGGCAATACTTTAAAATGTTTTCATCATACTCGAATCGCATTTTTGGCCATGTATCATGTTTTATTTATCTGTTGTATTTAAATAGGTAGTACATTAAAAACATTTTACTACAGTATCTAGATTAAAAATAGTTCTAAGGTTTTTATTACCGCAAGAACGAATTTGACATTATCCTCCATCTCCTCTCGGTCTACTGTGACTCCCGGGCACCAGGATCCCTCTACGTACACGCCTCTCCGATAGATAAACTGTCTTGAAATAAATAAATATAATAAAATAATAAATAAACTTATTTCTTCAGCAAAAAACTAGACAACAGATCGAAAATAGGCCATTAAAACGAAGATAGTATAATACGGGCAATTAAGCGTTTTAAGTAAGCTAAGTAATCGAAAATTAATTACGAGGTAAGACGTCTTAAAAGAGTAATTATTTTGTCAAAGAAACAATATCATGCTCGTAGTGTGACTCTGCCTGACTATGAAGAAGTCGTAAGTAAATGAAGGCTTTTTTGACCCAGTGATTATGGAACAATTGTCTTATAATTAATTATTTCACCACATTGATGAATGACAGCGTTGCGGTAGAAGCTTTCGCTGTAAGTAATGTTATTGCCGTTATATTGGCAATCACTTTGTAATTAAGTGTAAATAAAAACATTATGAAAACATTATAGAAACACTGTGCAAGGCTTCTTTCGTCAAGGAATTTTGATATTGATATTGATTACATAATGGACATGCCTTAGTCCTTCTTCTACCAGGGTATCATGATGGGATAGAACTTTTTTTTCATTTTGTAGAAAACTTGTTCCTAATGGAAGATCCTATATAACTATATTTCTACGAGATTACACTTTCCCTAAACATACAATCATATATACAGGAAAAACAACAATTAAAGCAACATAATTGTTGATCATTCATAACGTGAAATGTCTAGACATTTTTATTATGTAATTTAGAGGCTATTACGTGACTCTAAATGTCCAAATAAAATTTAAATTAATTGTAGTATACTACCAAATGTAGAAATGCGTGATAAATATATATTGTACCTAAGTTTACTGAGAATTTCTAACAATGACTGACGAACCATAGCTCAAAGCAGTATTCCTAGAATCCGGATTGTTCACTCAGCCTAACTTTTTTAGTCTGTGATCTAGATAAGCCAGAAAGCCCTAAGTCGTAATGGGTTGCATTTGGCCACAGAAAGCGTTTCATTTAAATGATAATTTATTGTTCAAATAAGAATTTCGAATAAATCGTAGTCGATAAATTCTCAAAATAAATAAATAGAATCAGTTTCCTTACGAGCTCAGGATGTGAGGCACAAGGACTAGTCAATCATGAAACAGCAACGTTTTTCATACATTGAAACTCAGCTTACTATTTTAAAATCAAAAAGAATTGATAAACGATTTAGATGAATAATGACAGGGCAAGGCTTTAACGCCTTAACAAGCGTTAACACCAGCGTTTTTTCCTTATTCAATGTTTAGAACAATTAGAGGTTTGATATCTCAATAAAAATAAATCTTGATATGCTGTTTGTAAACGTCTGTTTTCCCTGCCACACGCAAGGTTTTCATTTCCTAAAAATGAATGATTCATTAACTAATTACTTATTAAAGCAACAGGTTGTGTTACCCGTTTATTTTATTGAATGATATTGTCGGCGGACAGACGACCTTACCTGTTTTAATAGCATTCATTGTTGTGTTGTTTGTTGACTCTTGAGTAGATTGAACAGGCGGATATCTCTTCTATGGGTCTGTGAGCCTGGTATCGTAATGCAAGAAATCTTATTGGTATCTATTGTGTAAAACGTTTTGCAAAAAGTATATATATTTTTTTGTTCCTTCCTTATACTTTGGTGTAATGTCTTTAAAACTCTGATTACGATTATAATATACTAGGAGACAATCCCATTTTGCCAGTTTGAAATAAATATGAAATACATAATCTAACCTATGTCCATCTGGAATAATATACCTTTCAAATGTTGTAAAAGTTTTTCAAATACATAAGTGCATTTTTGTTTCCGGAGATTATGTACCACATGCACATAAACCAACAAAAGTCTACTTTTTCTTTAGAATACCAATAGATCTAAAAGCTAAGAAAGCTAAGGAAAGTTAATAAATACTGTTAAGAGTTGAATTTTGCTAATAAATAAATAATTTTAATTCCGTCTTCTACCTTTATGATAAGATTGATAAGAGAAATATATACATAATATGTAGATGTTGCATAATAACACGGGTAGTAATCGCTATCTGCTGTGTTATTTATATGCATAGATATACCTTTATTAATTATAACACTATCAAAAATATATTGTTATGATATTGACATTGCCAACTCTTTCCATTGCGACGAGTATCTAATGGCTTATCTCTTATCAGTTTACAATATAGAATGGCAGTAGTTTAAACATAGTTAAATAGTACCTTTATCTAAATTATATCGTGTTTCGGCTCCCGTTTTCCAAGTAGTATAACAAAACCCAGTGCCCACAAACATAATATAATGATAAGTACTTAAGTAGATACCTACATTTAGTCAATTAAAAACTGATCGTTTAAAATTGATAGTGACAAAAACGTCCACTTACATCAGTAATGATACTAATGATACGTTGATTTATTTATACTGGACGCCATACGCACGTCAGACTAAGGTCATTTGTAATTTGGAGTTTTTTACAGACACACTTTATCAATACAATATAGATACATAACATGTGTTGTAGTAGTCTGTTGTAAAAAATATGCAGTTTTATCGGCGTTCTGCTCTATTCAATCTTAATTACTTATACTATAGTATTTGTACACTCAAGTTACTTGAGAGGTTAGGTAGCATTGTAAATGGCAGTCTTGGGAAAAAATATAGGTAGGAAAAACATTTTTTTTATTAAATCGATTATGTTGGAGTCGAACCCATTAAAACCTTAGGATGTCTTCAAGTTTAGTTCTATTACTACAGACAGTTACACCAACCTTTCCGAGGTTTATGTAGCAGTGGAGTGTTTTCGGGCGATTAGCGAACTTATTCATTTGTGGTGAGAGTGGTTACGTATTTAAATACCATGTATTGTATTATTTCATAAAGTAAGCCGTCTATTGTATTATTTCATCTGTAACTCTTCATAATCATCATCATCTTGCCCTTTTCCCACATTTATTTGTGTTCGGCGCAATGTGTTTCCTTCTTTCATTCTCCTCTATCATCGTCAGTTCACTGCTTACTCGTCTTTCACGCAGTCCATCCATAGTTTATTTGGCCTTTCCTCTACTCTTGTATCCGTCAATTTCCGTACATAAAACTTTCTTCGCCACATTTTGCTCGTCCCCCCGCATCACATGTCCATACCACGATAATATGTTGCTCCTCAACTTTTCATCCACATGCGCTCCTTTCAGGCTCCCTCTAATATATTCATTACTCACCTTGTCCGCTCTAGTCACACCTGCCACACACTATCTCATTCGCATTTCAGCTAAGTGCAAGGGGTCTCATCCGTTTTTTTTGTTGACCAACATTCAGATCCAAACCAGATTCAGGCCATGCAGGACGGCAGGGCCGATGATCGTCTTATAAATTTGTTATTTCAGTTTCTATAGGGAACCTGGGATCGCATAAATAAGTATGTCGGTTAAAACAATTACTTATCGCAATGTTTCTACAAAAAACTTATTTGGCGTATATTTTTATCCAAGCTGTTGTAGTTGTAATAGCATTGCGAACAGCCATTCAATGTAAGAAATTGAATGTATTTTTATTAATTAGATGTCACATTGATCTAGAATTAGATTTGATCTTGAAATATACTTACTGTACCTACTTACTGTATATTGAATAAATTATCTTATTTGTAATTTGAAAATGTCTAGACTTAAGATTCAAAGACCATATTTGTATATGTGTATGTTTATAAGCATGAGAACCTCCCATGTTATATCATTATTCATTACACTCCTATCCATCAAAGGTTGCCTTTAAGGATATTCTGATAGGGCTTTTGTAATAGGGGCCGCCCATTGTGCATTTTACTCACGTATCTGTTTGAATAATTTTCTATTTTATGTACAAATCGTTTACTTATTATAAAAGCCCTCTCTAATGAATATTTATAACCGCCAACATTACTTAATTAACTTCAAGTACATGTCCATGCGTCCGAATGGATATTTGCACATACAGCAGTTTTGTGTTCTCAAACACGTGGTCATGTACATATTTTCAACAAAAACAATGATGATTATGTAACAAACAAACCCACACACACGCCCCCGCACGCACACTAATAACCGCACCGTGAGTGAACTCATCAATGGGATAGTTGTTATGTTACTCTAACTTGGAATTAGGGTTGTCACGCTGTCACCCATTATAATTTATTTTACATATAAGTACAGCTGTTGAAACTAACTTTTCTGCAGTATTTTTTTTACAAATTCAAAATTCAAATTCAAAATCATTTATTCAATTAAGACACTAAGTGACATTTATGAACGTTAAATTGAAGCTAGAGTTAAAATCATAGATCGGCACAAACAGACGCCACAGCATATACTGGATTGTCAAGGTAAATTAGGTGAAAAACACCAAAATCTACTGCCCGTTTGTGTCGATCTATAACTTCCAGTTTCCAAAATGCGTAGGGCCTTATGAGAAGAATACTGGCAAAGAAACTCATGGCCACTCTTTTTAAAAGTCAGATCTTCAGGTACAATAGTGTTAGTGTTACACGAGAGGTAAACAGGATGCAAGCTGATGCCACCTGAATTTCATTTTATTGAAATGCTCCAAAAGCTAACGTACTAAAAAATAAAAATCACTCAGTGATACCGTTGAAGGTTTGAACCTATTAAACATAGAAATCATTCAAGGTGCACATCTACCTTCATTCAGTTGCAAAATCTACTGTTAAAAATAATTCGTGACTGGATTAAGAGGCTAGAGTTGCAGTTGATCGAACCAAAATAATAGTATAGGCTAAAGCATCGCTGACTAGGCCGACCAGTCACCCCAAGCAGCACCCGTTCACGAGTATGACGCATGGACCAGCCATCATCTCCTTCGCCATATCAGAGGGAAAGAAATGACCCGCCCCATGACGACGCCGCAAGCAATGACATTTTAGTGAGCGTGTTACTATGTTGAATTACTGCATAAACATATTTATTTATTATATATGTCAGCACAGTTATTATATATGTAAGTATAATAGTAGGTAGTTGTAGCGACAGTTGTGTTATATAACTGTCGCTAAAACTATGAATATGTATAATGTAAAATTTACAATATAAAAATCATCACATATGTAAGTACCAATAGCAGTATTGATCTTCTGAGCCTTGAGCCTTCAAAGAGATATTGCTTCCATTTCTGTCTTTATCGACCGAAAATGGCTACTTTTTTGAAGAATTCTTGGAGATGGTAACCGGGTCTACTTTTTAAAATGGCTCTCACGGGGTTCAAAAACACACTTTCGCAAAAAATCTTTCCGTGGCCGCTCGTATTATCGTTCTTGGTTTCATATGTGCTTTTAGTTTAGATTAATTGACGTTCATTGGATTGTATCTAACGCATAAAGAATTTTTAAAATCAGCCTGAAGTTTAAGATTATTTTTATCAAACGCACCAACATCCATCACATTCTACGAGCATATAATACTAGTATCCTAGTTAGTTTGCTTTGATTTAAATACTTGGCAGCCCTAGGTGTGTTGTCCTTTAGCGATATTTCGACAACACCTGTTGTTTCTCTCTACGGTAGACCGGTCCCACATGCCTCTATACATTACATATCAAACTATATATAACATATGTTTCCTGTGCAATAAATCGCCGCTAAAACATACTCCAGTCGCGTGATGTTTAAAATTGACGACATCAAAATATGGCTGTCACGTTCGTTCACGTCGACAGCAATTACTGACGAATTTATAGTATCTAATTTATAAAAGACAAGAAGGCAAAAACAAATTTAAATGCTAAAACGTCTTGTTAAAATGGAGACCGCCGCTGACTAATATTTAAATAAACAGAAACAATTCGCTTATATGTATAAGAGTTATAAGTAATGATATTTTTGTTTATATTATTTAAAAATATTTGGATACCTAGTTTTAGGAAGTGAATATTTTTCAATAATCTAGCCTAGAATATGACTAATTACTAATTATCAAACTTTATAAATAAAATATTCACAAACAGTTGCATTCCTTCTACAATACAGTTGTAGATATACATAGTATTGTATAACCACTATTTATTTACCAATAATAATACGAAAACTAGGTAGGTACATTTACATAAGTGACTCTAAACAGGTTTCGAATCACTTTTGTTTGTATGTAATATTATAGTATGTGTATATTATTATTAGTGTTACAATGTGTTTAATAAATTCCAAGTCGAATAAACTTTTTTGTAATTTTTTTTCTCACACCACATTTCAGCTCGAATTTAAGCCGTCCGACTTGTTTTATATCTCGACGAAGACCGCAGTGAGACAGAACCGCGGTCAGACAATACTAAGCATAGTCTTGTCTTTGTTTGTGGGTAACCAAATCCAAATATCTAATTTTAAGCAATAGGCAATATCTGCCGGTAAAAGCTCATGTATTTGCCAATTCACTCCTATCGTAAAAGTTAAAGGTATTTACGTTATATAATTGACGGGAATTAACGCGATCACGTATTTAATAGACATTACATACCTTTGATTTGCCTGACGTTTCAACCAGGTTGTGGGTGACAGGCTGACTTCCCGTTAACATAATTACTTATATTATCATGGAACGAAGGTTTCAAAGTTGACAAGAATCTTGTGCATAAATAGTTTTCTGTATTTAACAAAGTATAGATTACTTACGCAAATTAGGCACTCAGAAATTAGTATAACTAGCAACCCGCCCCGGCTTCGCACTGCCACTGGTAGCAGAGACATCTTTAACAATCATCGTCATATTTTAACCAATTTACACAAAATGTCAACAAATTATACACCTAAACCTTCCTCATGAATCACTCTATTAGTGAAAACCGCAAGAAAATCCGTTCAGTAGTTTTTCAGTTTATCACGAACAGACAGACAGACAGACAGACGCGTCGGGGGACTTTGTTTTATAATATGTAGTGATATGTAGTGGTAATCCCGTAGAAATATCAACTAATAATAAATTGACTTCAAGATTAAAAAACAAGATAGATACTCAATAGTTTCATGAAAACTTGTTTACAGTTTTAATACCCCTAAAACAGGCAACGAACAATGAGAAATATAATATAACTTGCTACTTAACGCAAATTCTCATTGCTCATTATCATTGGTTTGTCATTAAGCACAACATATTATAGTCAAGATGACTATTTAAGTGATTATTACGATGTGATATGCTTAGCTGATGATAATAGTAATCTCTGGTATTATCATCCAATGCGATCAACGTACAATGCTTCCGGGATATAATAGTTTTCGGAAGCCACAGGCTCTCTCAAACATTGTCATCTGGCATTGATCATCACGACCTTCAGTGTGTGGGAAGAATGATAAAGTTTTACAAGTTTTTTTATATAAATATACAACTCATTATCTTTGTCGCTTGAAAACCATGAATGAGAGATTTAATTGGTTAACAATATTCGGCTTTAAGCAAGTGGCTTATAATAAAAATGTGTGGATTATGGCAGGTTGTGAGATCAAGATTGACGGCGACTTTTGTAAACGGTGTTAATTAAAAACTAGATATGTAGGTAATAGTCAAATCAAAGTCAAGATATTCCCCTTCTCTTTCAAGACCTCTGCACTACTGTATAATCAGGAGTTAGCAGAATGGAGATTAGTAAGAAACTTGCCAAAAATGGATTTCTCAAAAAATGATTTTAGCAAAATAAAGTCATTAGCATTAATTCCTGGCCTTGATCACTTCATTTCCGGACAATCGTCATTGTACACAGACAATTAATGAATTATTTTTGCGAAATATAATTTTGCTTAAAATAATATAAATTGTATGTATAATATACCTACTCTAGTTCTAAAACAAAAGAACCTACATCTAATTTTTGGGTTTCATTAATTGCCTTGACCTTTATACACTTTCAGAAGTACCTACGACCATAATGCGATGTTCACATTGGATTCCCCGTAACTTCGAGGAATCTCCAAGTAAAGTCCCATTTCGAGATGCTGTTAACCAATGGCGGTGCGCGTTAAGGAATTGACACCACTTAAAAAAAGTAAAAGTCACTGTATTCACGAACACACACTGATTCTGGAATTTGAAAAATAATTAAGAGAATTATTGCATATAATGTTTTTTGGTCCTTCCGTGTAATCTAGTCTAGACTGCTGGCGTATTTTTGTGTAATTAAATTTTTAGATTTTATTAAGTAGATGCTATTTTGCAAGGCCTTCAAAAACAAATGAACAAAAGAATTAATATGCATTTTATTTTATTTTTCTTCAAAAAATTAAATACAAAGAAAAAACTTGAGAGGTGTCAAGGGACACCCGGATGGAACAAAGTTCTTTGTTGTTGTAAACAAAACAGAGTGTGTGTGCGTGTTCTAACTTATACGCTGTTGTGTTTACGAAGTCAGAGAGAGTAGTAGTAGAGTAGAGAGTATATATATATATATCGCACTGCTATTTCGAGACTGTGTCAACTCAAAATAGAGTAATTTTGAGATAATTCATTTGTGTGTGTTCACTTTTTATAATCTTTAACAGGAAGCGGCTAATCAGTTTTCTGTCGTTTCTGAAAAAAGCTTCATTTTGAGTTGATACACTCTTGTAATAGCAGTGCGATATATATTACTCTCTCGACTTCGTAAACACAACAGCGTATAGGTTAGAACACGCACGGCTTGCTAAATACATACGCATTGATACTGTAATATTTAAATATAATTTGCTTCTAAATGTATTAAAGTTATGACGCGTACACTTGCTAAACACACAATAATGGAGAGATTATAACGCGTAGGACTTGCTTAGCACAATAGTAAAGAGAGGTTTTAATGCGTACTTGCTAAAAATACATAAGCATTTATTATTGTCTGTATAAAATCTCTACTTACCTAACTCCATCAGCAATATCCGGAACTTGTGCAGAAACACTGTCAGGATTCATTATTGTTATTATTTATTATGTACAAAAAACCTGTATACAGTCAACAAAAATAATCGTCGCGACACCACACTGTTCAATGCGAAATAGAAAGACGAAACTAAAAAAAAACTTAGAAGAAAATATAGGTAGTCTCTCTCATTTATGTAAGATTGTAAATTCAATAAAAATTAAACAATTGCTCAACCCCCTACCCCAATATATTGTCGGGCGCCCAGACTAGTGAGACCCCCGATTAGAATACGATCTCTTATCCAGGATAACGAGGACCTATTTTCAGAAGACGAGTACAACAGACTTTAGTATGATCATATAACCCCACGGCCAGAGTAACGCGTAGAATACGATCTCTTATCCAGGATAACGAGGACCTATTTTCAGAAGACGAGTACAACAGACTTTAGTATGATCATATAACCCCACGGCCAGAGTAACGCGTAGAATACGATCTCTTATCCAGGATAACGAGGACCTATTTTCAGAAGACGAGTACAACAGACTTTAGTATGATCATATAACCCCACGGCCAGAGTAACGCGTAGAATACGATCTCTTATCCAGGATAACGAGGACCTATTTTCAGAAGACGAGTACAACAGACTTTAGTATGATCATATAACCCCACGGCCAGAGTAACGCGTAGAATACGATCTCTTATCCAGGATAACGAGGACCTATTTTCAGAAGACGAGTACAACAGACTTTAGTATGATCATATAACCCCACGGCCAGAGTAACGCGTAGAATACGATCTCTTATCCAGGATAACGAGGACCTATTTTCAGAAGACGAGTACAACAGACTTTAGTATGATCATATAACCCCACGGCCAGAGTAACGCGTAGAATACGATCTCTTATCCAGGATAACGAGGACCTATTTTCAGAAGACGAGTACAACAGACTTTAGTATGATCATATAACCCCACGGCCAGAGTAACGCGTAGAATACGATCTCTTATCCAGGATAACGAGGACCTATTTTCAGAAGACGAGTACAACATTTGAGATTTGGTAGTTGTTTAAATGATTTTGAAATTTGATAAAACTTTTGTAAAATATAGATAGTCTCTCTCGTCTATGTATGGACAGACAAAAATGTTTCTAAATTTATAAATACAACTATATCAAAAAGTGTCGTTACAACTTTTGGTCTTAATTTTGGTCTTAATTTTTTCCTAGCCCCCTTTCGCAACGCGCGATAAGGAACTTCGTTCCAAAACCACAATGAGCTGGTTAAAAATGTATTGGTTCTTAGGTATATTAAATTTAAAGCACGTGCTCCCCTCCGAGGGTGTGGCGCGGAGCGGAAATCGTCACGGAGTCGATTGACCGGCGGACGTCAGTTCCTCCATTTTAATGCTTTCTACGAACACTCCCGATGTTTCCACGAACTAATGTGGACATTAAGAGCTTGTCACGACGAGTTTAGGAAACATTTGAATGTACCTAGCAAACAATCCTTTACATTGACGCGGTATGATTCTTTGACAACGAAAAATTGTACTGTTTTACTGTTATGACCACGGAAGTGACTTGTTTTGGAAATTATGGAGGTTTACAACTTGTGCTTTTATTATAATGACCAATACGTAGGTAAATTGCTGTGTGAGTAGTAGACATAATAACTGAGAATTGCTTAATCGAAGTCATAATCAAATATCTTAATTGACGTCTCATTGTTTGTATGGGTCTTTTGCATCTAGGCATGCATGGCATTGGTGTCATACACCTCTTTAACCATTCCGATCAATCGTTTTTTTTTTTTAGTTCCAAACACTTCCACATGCGTAATCTTGTTATTACGTGCACGGTATTTCATCATCGTTTTGTTCACATTCATCAAAATCATTAAACCATAACACTATCTAAATCCTTATGTACTTAACTGTCTTTCCTGTTGTCTGAATGTTGTGTAAGTACTAAACTGAGATGTGAACACGAAACTGACGGCAAACATGTAAATATTGTCATGTTATGTCTTGTTACTTTTCCGTCAACATAACATTAACGTTGCTAATTAAATATTTGGTAACGAAAGGGACATAGTTACGAGTATGCAAGTTTGTACGAGAAGGATAAAAGATTATTATCTAAGATTAAATGCCAGTTCATTGTCCGCGGTGGGCACTATGCGCCACAATCGCATTTAACTAGATTTAGGTTAGTGTGTAGGTGACACATCCGTCACTTACTCTATAATGCGAGCAGTAAAACGTACCTCGCGGATACACAAGTGAATGAATGGATCACATTAACGGCTTGTAACGCTTGACAATGTAGGAACCTTGTTTAGAATTGTTAAACCTTACTAACAGTTGTTTTGTTTTTAGTGTGTAACTATACTAATAAAGCTATCGGTCACCTTAAAGGCATTCGTCTTCCTCTATATACTTATTCTTTACCAAAAACAAACTTGTCCAAGCTTTTTTGTTACATAAAAAAGTTGCATTTAATCCCCATATCCATTCCCTCAAGACGATTTTATTAAAACTCCCGCCCACGTGTTACGAGGTGGTCCACTTCGTTACTCCACTCAGTTATAAGGGACAATACAGATGTCAACCATATCAATGTACTATTGCCATAACTTGTACCACATAGAGCAGGATCTGTAAAGTTTTTAATGGCTCCGTGGGATTCTCCGCTAGAGATGTGGTTAGGCGTGGGCGATGCAATAAAGGGACAGGTCTCGGTGACCGATGGGTTATCGCTAACTGCCCACGAGATTAGACAACGAGTACACTGTTAAAGTGGACGATTGTCGGTCTTGATGGCCCGGGGGTCCGCGACAATTGTCTCGTCAGCTAGCTGTAATTCGGTCTGTCGGTATAACTGTGTATAACGCACTACGACCGGAGAAGTATTTATTGAGGAACCAGCAAGTTTTAAAGGCATCCAAACAGGATGCCTTTTTTGACTTGATACTTTGCTTGGGCACAGACTTTAGTACGGCTGCTCTGGCAAAAAAACATATCACCGAACGATTTTCCTAACGACCTGCTTCAGCTATTCCTTACACTCCGCAATCCATCCGTAAGAGCTATATCCTTTTCGTCGGTTGCTTTTCCCATTTTTTATTCCCAAAGTGCCCTGTTGGCAGCAATTGCCAATAGCCTTGAGTGGGACCAAATTACAGTTGGCAAAATGTGGGGGTTTAATACGCTTCTGCCTACCCCTCCGGGGATACAGGCCGGAGCGAGTATGTGTCATATAATTATATGAGACTAAACTGTATACATACATGAATACACATTGATATTCAAGTTACACATTAAAATAACGATAATATACATATATACAAGAATTGCTCGTTTAAAGTTATTAGATTAGGTTAAATAGATATCAAACATAAAATCCTATACTTACCTTTGAAAATGTAAAATAGCGCCGCCTTCAGCGATTCAAAGTCATGTCTTTTTATTACATATCTGTATCCATTTGTAGAACATTCCATTTATAGCTATAGTTTATTATTTGCATCGCGTGCGCGCATGTTTGCGAGCTCATAAAAGCTGTACCTATCATGATGGAGTTATTACCTTCGTGTACGCTCCGGGGACGGGACAACAGGATAATATTGTGTTCTATAAAAGGATCTGACATTGACATCATAAGCGTCAGACGGACGTACCCTTATTGCTTCATTTTCTACAAAATTAAATCTGTCTGGGTATTTAGTTCAATACTAACAGTATTCCCTATTGGCCAAGAATACGGTATGTATTTCTATGTATGAATATAGGGTAATTGCGTTTAGAGAGTACCTAAATGAAAGTTTTCTTATAGTTTTTGCTCATAAGCAATGTAACCATAAAGTTATAGAATAAAAAAAAGTGTCTTTAAAGTTTCTTGCCTATTTGTGTCTACATGATTTACGTGTTGGAACAGGCAAATAAGTTCACGGCTGTCTGATTTAAACTGACTTCTATTTCTGACAAAAAAAATACCTATACCTAATTGGTTAAATTAAAATACATGAGTTCTAGGTGTGCGTCCTGAGTGGAGGGCGTATCGCGCCTGCGGATTATTGCGGATTGCGAGGCGAGACGGCTGTCCTAGGTGCACGCCTGCGTTTATAATAATATTTTGTTTATTAATGTCGCATGTCGTTATCAAAAATCAAACGTATACAATATCTAGAAAGAAGTAGTGTCTTTACTGATGATAATTATATCATCATTAAAGAAACTACTTCTTTCTAGATATTGTATACGTAGACAATATATAGAAAGAAGTAGTTTCTTTACTGATGATAATTATATCATCAGTAAAGAAACTACTCCTTTCTAGATATTGTATACGTTTAATTTTTGATAATAATATTTAGTGTCAAAAAGAGAAAGCACGAAATTTTATCTATGGCAAGAAGAGACGGTGAATTCGCTAGACTGTAATAACAGCTTTTCCACCGTGATAAAATCTTCCACGAGAAACTTTTCATTTAAATTAATTTGCGACATAATGACAATACTCTGCACTATCCGCCAGTTAGAATCAAAAGACGCGCATTGACGAGCGGATCCGCGGAGCGCCCGCTTACAGTCCGGACAGGTTCAAACATCTCAAGTATTCGCTTCATGCACGGTGGAATCAGCGTTCGGAATCACTCAGGAAATCAGGACGTACACTAAAGCCGCGGCCGCACTGCTAAGCCGACTGCGACGCGACGGCTATTTCATGAAAAAAAAACTGATATAAACGTATGTCGGTGTCCGCACTGCAGACGCGATAAACGAAATTTATTTGTTTATATCGTGACAATTTTTCCAATGTTCTTCAACTAAACTGCATCCAAAATGGTGATGCTCTTAAGTGGCTGCACTGCCCGACGTTTGTGCAAAAGAGTGCGACAGAGACGCCGTTTACAATAGTTTACATCGAAACGAAATAGTTTGATTTTATCGTTCAACTACGGTATTACATACGTGTTTTGTGACAATGTCTGTTATAAATGTTGAAGACTTCATATCTGCTCTTCAAGCCAGGCAACCTATTTGGATGTCTAAGTTGTTGAAAGTTCAAGAAAGGGTAAGATGTAAGATTGTAATACAAATAACAATAACAAGTTACATCGGTAATAATGTATTTAGACCAAAAATGTTAATTGAATAGATAGGACATTTAAAGAATTTAGTCGGTGTCGTGTACCTATTTGATAATTGCACCTAATTGAGCTTCTTTTGCATAAATATTTAAATTGTAGGCAATATATTACAATGGCTTAATTAAAAACGAAAATTTCGTGTGATTGAAGTGATTAAAGGCTCTGCCTAGTTTGGGATCAGACGGCCGTGTATGAAATGTGTGAAGTTGTTATTATTATTATTATTTATTTTTTAAATTAGAGAGCTTATCAAAAATCTATGAACATATATAAAAAAGGTGAACCCTCTCATAACACAGTTTAAATTTATATTTCGCTCATTTGGAAGGGTTAAAGTTAGGGGAAGATAGGATCAATTATTTTACCCTCCCTTAGCATTATTCTGTGGACCATGGGTCACATGCCACTGAATGCCACGCCACGTTATACTTACTAGGTGTACTTAAAACTACCTCAAAATAATAAAATTAAAGAAAATATTTATAACCTTGGAAATCTTAGAACAAGGAAAGGCCTTCCAATATTAAAATACTTACTAAAATATTTAAGCTTTTCGAACCGATTATTGATAAGTATTCGAATATATGCCACTTTAATCCTGCAATATTAATGTTATTTGTCAAATCGTAACATTATCGCTCTCTTATCAAAATATAATATCTTCAGCGGCAACGCACTGGAACGCACACGCCACGAGGGACGCTTGCAACAAATGAAAATATATAACTAAACCAATATATATAAAAAAGCTGGACAAAAAAAATCTCGATTTTTTTGTCCAGCATCGTGGCTTACTTGCAAGTTCGATATAATGTAATTTAATTTGACTGTTATAAAATTCCTACTAAATACTAACCGTGACTACTGGTACTATTATGTATTCTATGCCGTGACGCGCAGTGAGGAGTGAGCATTTGTGACTTATATTAATATATAAACAACAATATTGTACAACTTTAGATATAACATTCTATTAAACATAGCCGCACTTAGTTGTTTTCACATTTTAGACTTTAAAAAGTTATTAGGTTTTGTTCCCATTTAGTGCTGTGTACGTAGAAATGTGCTTGCTCCGGTGTCTGATGATTGATGAAGAAGTTGTCATTACTAAATAATTAATAATAATAGTAATATCGTTAAAGGATAATCAGAATCAAGAATTCTTTGGCTAGTTCAATTAATTTATTGAACAAAAGCTTTCATTTCAAATAGCTCTTTGTGCACGAATTTAAAAGCTGGCCACTATTAGAATTAGCAATAAATTTTGTTTAATACATAAAGTTATACTACTACATATACATATGAAGTAGACAACGAAACGGTTTTTTTAATAACATCTTTAGGCAGGGCCAGACTTCTATAGCTGTAAAATTATTATTTAAAAAAAAAACGCATACGGGTCCGCCTGACGAAAAGCGGTCACCAGGGTTGGATTTAGAATCCTAAAGGCTCTCACTTGAGTAGGAATGAGATTTATAAAGCTTGGCATATTTGATTGAATAAACACATTAGAGTTCGGATACATCGTCTCTTCGTGTCTAATAGAATAGGCTTTTGTCTTTCAACTCACCTGATATAAGTGATGATGAAGACGCAGATGGTACACCAATAGAGAGATATCCAAGAGAAACACTCTACTTCTGATCGTTCCAGGATTATAATTCTCTTGCCTCGGATGCATCGTCTTTGGCATTGTTTGCTTCAACAACGGAACTTTTCAAAAGAAAGTAAGTACATGTTGTTTGCAATCGTGTAATACCTTTAATTTTATTTCTCCTCTTACGTACCAGACATGTACGTCTTGTTCACTTTCCCTGTTTTGCGATACAACAGTTTTAAATAAGTATGACTAATTAATTAGGCTTTCTCATTGCGCAACTGATACAAATTCATTAATTCCTTTATGCTTCTATACATGGCTTGCCTTTAATTGCACTGTAGTTACAACGCGGAAAACGTGCAATTTACATGAAAAATTATTAGAGGAATGATTGTTATCGGGCAAGAACGGTGAAATTGGATGAGGTGAGGTGCTCGTTGTGTCGTGGCTACTTCTTAAATGTTATGTGCTTCTGGTATTACTGCGTCACGAAATGCACGAAACACGAGTGTCATTTTATTTTATCGATTTTCTGCTTAAGTGTGTTCAGGTCGAAAAATAGGGATAAGCTTGCAAAAATTCCCATACCTACAGCTAAAAATTTATACGAATGTTGGAAACACCATTGTAAATGATATGTAAAAAGTGGTCACCGCTACCACATCTGCAAAAAAAACTATTCAATGTCAAAGTTGACAAATTATAGGGTTTTGTATTTTTCAGCCAAACTATATGTTTGACCATGAAATGGGTTAAACAAAAATTGTACAATCTATATAAATAAAAATCAATATGATAATATCAAATCTTAATACGCATAGAACACAAACCTACAAGGTTTGTGTTCTATGCGTTCCCAAACTATTGATGAGATTGTGATGAAACTTTAGCAGGTGTTCTGGGGACGCCCGCGAGGGTTCCTGGTCCAAAATATATATATATATATATATAATCTTAACATATCAGCAAGTATTTTTTGGTATTATCACATTCTCAATACTTTCTTTATACATTGAGACCTGATCAGGCGTGATAATAATGCCACGTTCGTCCGCATCATAAGGGACCTTACGCACGCGCAGCCGACCGGTTTAGGCGGATATGCACTCGTACCACTATCGTTACGGAGCCGCAGGTCTAACTGGAATGGCAGCTTGTATTTCGGTAATGCACTTTACAATAATTGGGACATACACAAAATAACTGCAATCTTTTTAAAGTTATACAATATTTTTTAAATAAAGTGCCGTTTTTCCGGTTTGATATGACCGCGCCAGATTTTCGGCGCTTGACTTTTGTCGTTGTTGTATCTCGTGACATTTTTGCCATGGTAAGTTTGTATTTTCAATACGTGGTTGACAAAGCCATCCTAGACGTGGATAGTGGTTAGACTTTATTTATTTACTTTTAAGACTTAATTTTGAAGGACCGAAACTGAAGTTTAATGATGAATGTGATTGGGGATAGTCAATAGTCCTTCAATTCAGTCATTTTTTCTATTTCAAAAGTCTGGTTGATATCCGTCCCCACATAAAGGTTCCATATTAGCCCAGTACTCCATTTTAGTCGGACTCGAGAGTTATGAAGTGCTTCTCAGTAAAGTACCGCCTCATTCTATTGAGTCTTGAGCATACTCAGCATATAGTAATTGAATGTCTTTCAGCCTGTGTCTACATAGTAAGAATTTGTTATTATGTTAGACGGAACGCAGTCACAAATATTGATATTTTTGTCGGGGCATCTACCTATGCGCGCCGGCCTCACTTCCTCCCCACTGCAGCGGACCGTGAATTAGCTGCACTCCGCACTCAGAAATAGAACATTATGGCTTTTTATTTCTTTCATGTCACTCCACGGAAATTACTCAAATTTCAAAATGTATGGTGTTCTAAAATCTGTGCTCTAATGTGTTCTGTTTTCCTAGTAGTGCGTTCTCGGTTTAGAAGCAAACAAATAAGTTTTTGTGGTGATCGAACATGTAGGCAAAAAGTACACGCAATCAAATCTGGTTACTTTTTGCCATTGCATTGGGACCATTTAAGGTGATGTTCGTGATCAACATGTCTTGAAGTGGATCCTTGTATAATGCGCATTAAATAATTAAGCGTTAATATTCTTGTGAGCAAATTCCACTGCATTTGCTTGCTACAGATGACATTTCAAATCTTCCTTCTGATTGCAAACAATTTAATAAAGAAGTAAGGAGTAACAGAGAAAGTTTTTTTTTTGTATAGGGGACAAACGAGCAGACGGGTCACATGATGGGAAATGACTACCGCCGCCCATGGGCACCTGCAACTCAAGAGTCACAAGTGCACAAGTGCGTTACCGGCCTTTAATGTGGGAGTAGGGGAAGGGTGGAAGAGGGAGAGAGAGGAAAGAGTGGTTAGGTATGTCACGAACTGCACAGTCTAATCTATGTCACTCGTCGAGCACACCGTATCTACCAATAACCACACTTCGTTTGTGATAGTTGGCAACTTAATAATTCTTTTAATTTAGACTATGGCCTACGTGGACACAGAATATTAAATACCTACTGTAAACATACGTAGACACACGTAAATATAAGTTTGCATATAAACTGATTATGAGAATGATGATAACATAGATAAAACCTATGACAGTATCAATCCACACATCTAATCCATGTAAGTATTTGAAATTATTAGAAAATTTATGAATTAAAAAAAAATATTGAACCATAGCTGCGCGAGATATAACATAGATACGAGTTAGGATGGGATTCATACAAAAAAATGTATCTTAATTTAATAGTCGATGTTTTAGACAGTTTACAAACGTGTAAACCTCTAATTGCCTAAATAAACCATTACATGAAAATAACCGTACATTGTATGGTTCATTTAAAACTTGACAATATAAACAAGAACTTTAAGTGGTGATAGTTGAAGTGTCTGTCGAAGGACAAGGGCAACATAGTATCCTCAAAGTTAGTCGCCCGCATCCTGACGTAATTGCCTCGTCATCCGATACATACCACTCAGCGTTTTTATTGCATTGTTTGCTCCACGCGCGTCCTGCGCCCTTGGTAATTGAAACTGAATGAACAACTCCGAAGGGGGGCTATTTCTTTGTTTGTCTTTATTCATATAAGTCCTTCCTGTTTTTATTGCTTTATTTCATATACGTGCACAGAGTGTATAGTTTGCAGGTCAATTCCTTGTATTTATTTATAGGTATACCGTAAGATCGCGCGTGTGGCAGATATCCCAAGTAAGCTGTTTGTACTTGTAGATCTGAATAATTCAGCATCATACCTCTGTACTAAAATATCTATGTCGAAAATATCTATCAACAAGTTTAATACATTAGCACTTGCATAAATGCGATGCTAATTACGAGTACCTGCCCAACGTGTACTGAGTGTATATGCAACATGTAATTCAAAACATCAACATGTTCAAGAAAGTTGATGTTGCGTAAATCTTCAGGTTTTCCAGCTCTAAAAGAGGAAATATTGGCCTAATTTGGTTCTAAAACGATGTTGGAGTTCCTAATTAATTATATTTAATTCTGAAGCTTACGAGGGCACTCCATAAATCCTTAGAGAAACATTCAGCGAGCGGAACTAGAAGGGGCACTTTACACGTGTCAAGAGTGCCGTATTTTCTCAACGAGATGAAAGAGTGGCCCTGTTGTGTCTAAACTAACCGTCTCCTGAGCATTTTAAACTGTTGAATATATCCTATACTAAATTCTAAATTAGCGACTTAATCCCGATATTGATCCTATATTCACTAGTTGGTTTATTAATGATTTAAAAGGGCAGGTCGACGTCACTGCTTACCATATCAGGTTCAAATCGACATCATCGCTCTGTATGTATAGCAGCTGTTATAGTTAGTTTAATGTAGAAATTGCTTGGATGGATCAAACACATAGGCATAACATACTACAAGTGTATTTTTTTCACTGATTAGTATAACAAGAGATTAGTGTGAATATAAAATCACCATTAACATTGACATCAGCTCCTCCGGAATTCTGCGATCCTAATGCTAGTAAGTGTTCATCATCACAATCATATACACAGTATTCAATTGCGGACACACAGTCTATGCCGGCGCGCCACTTTCAATCACAATGACGCGTCAACGAGGTGTGCCGAGGACACTGCACGTTGTACGTGAATGGCAATCAGAGTATGTCTGCCTGTCAGCCCTTTGTATGCAAGAGTGCTGATCCCTTCAGTCTGTCAGTATGAATTGCGGCTGTTTTGTAGTACCGGCGGGATCTTTTTGCGAGCTAAGTTACAAATATAGTTGAAGCTCCTGCTCCGCTCGTGAGGATCGTGGCGTAATGTTAAATCTTACTAATTATCTTATGAAGGTGAAAGTTTGTCACGGTGGATGGACGATAGAATATAGTCGGGAATAGCAAATAGGCTTCTTTTTAACCGGGAAAAGTGCGGTTCCTGTAGGATAGATTTCACCAAAATTTCCATGAACGAAGTCGCGGGCAACGGCTAGTATTATAAATGCGAAAGTGAATTTGTTTGTTACGTTTTCCCGCCTTTACTACTGAACCGATCGTCATGAAATTTTGCATACACATAGGGGGTAAGAAAAAAGACATAGGGTACCGTTCTATCCGGAAGAAAAGCACTGCTCCCGAGAAATGGAAAAATAACTTTTAGTCGAACGAAGACGCTAGCAAACGCTTGTAGCATAAAACTCAAGAATTGGCATCAAAATGCAAAAACAATTTTTCGAAACCGACTGGTAGTAGTTTCAATTCAATTTATTTAAAACCTTATACAGTTTGCGTGTTCTCCAGTAAAACCTTATACAGTTTGCGTGTTCTCCAGTAAAACCTTATACAGTTTGCGTGTTCTCCAGTAAAACCTTATACAGTTTGCGTGTTCTCCAGTAAAACCTTATACAGTTTGCGTGTTCTCCAGTAAAACCTTATACAGTTTGCGTGTTCTCCAGTAGAACCTTATACAGTTTGCGTGTTCTCCAGTAAAACCTTATACAGTTTGCGTGTTCTCCAGTAAAACCTTATACAGTTTGCGTGTTCTCCAGTAAAACCTTATACAGTTTGCGTGTTCTCCAGTAGAACCTTATACAGTTTGCGTGTTCTCCAGTAAAACCTTATACAGTTTGCGTGTTCTCCAGTAAAACCAAGAACATTGCGCTTGTTACTGTTGTAGATTACTAAAACTGTGTACTTATTGTAATGCTTTTTCTTGTGTTATTTTGTCCGATTCAAGCTCGTTCATAGTCAGCGAACGATTCAATTGTTTTAGTCACGTTACATCCCATTAACTGGCCATCACCGCCATACTGCATACGTCATATTTGATCAAGTGTTCTCTCAGTCTTGCTCTTGACACAAAAAGCACTAAGCTGTACCACAATGGGTTGTGTGCGAATAAATTATAATAATGACAGGTTGCGTACATGAACTGAAAAACAGACTGCCCACAGCTGTGTAACCACTGACTCAACTTATTCGTTTACAAATATATCAGTAACTCATCCATACAGAAAATGTATTTACTTAAGACATTATTTTTGATAGGAAGCTACGAATTTAAATTTAAAAACAAGACAAGGACAAGTTATAGCCAACGTTAGCGTAAAGGCTAAGGCGTCGGAATTTCGATGAAGCGGTTACGGGTTCGAACCCCACCCAGTGCACTATTGACGTTAACCCACTCCTAACACAAGCGTTAAAGTTAGCTTTACAGGTTAACAAGAATACTAATAATGTGTGACCTACGTTACTAGTATTTTTTATTAAACCGGATAAGTGCGAGTTTGACTCGCGCAGTCGCGCACCGCGTGTTCCGTAAGCAAACAAACTTTTATGTAGATAGTACGTCCATTTTGGGAATCATTCCTCGAAGATTTTTGCCCGACTTTTCCGAAAGACACTTAACTTTGCGGTTTTAAAAATACTCTTTCATACATATATGTGTGACGAAGTCCACTTTACAACCGCAAAATATAATTTTGTAATCACAAAAACAATTTTTTTATGTCATATAACAACTAATTTACGACTCGGATTTTTCCTTTACTTGTGTTATCGGACCTTGCTTCTTACCAAATTTTATGATTCTAGGTCGATGGGAAGTACCGTATAGGTTTCGATTTACCTGCGAAATGTTCAAAAGTTGTTAATCCGTATCTTTTGATTTTGGCTTAGAAGCTTGATTTTTACAGCTTTAAGGGACCGCCGACGTAACTATTTGGTATTAATTTCAATTTGATGCGTCCATGGGTTCCTGAGAAAAAGGTCTTGACATACAGACAGACAGACAGACAGACGGATAATAAAGTGATATTATAAGGGTTCCTTTTTTCCCATTGAGGAAAGGAATCCTAAAACAAGTCTTGATTTTCGCTAGTTTTAAACCTAAATACTTACATGTTTTTTTCCATAAATAACAAATTATTGGAGGGTTTACTAACTTTACGCTAATAAAACCTGGTAGACAATGAAAAAGTATTTTATGATGGACTAGCTGACTCGCGCAACTTCGTCTGCGTTTGTAAATTTTCCCCGTATTTACAAAAAAAATCAGTGAGGCTCCACTCTTATTGGTAGTAGCTTGATGTTATATAGCCTATAGCCTTCCTCGATAAATGGGATATCCAACACTAAAATGAGATAAGATTGGTCACGTAAGCGTTGTCCTGACCTACCCGATGTCCAGAGGTGTGCAAAGAAAGATAAGAAATTAGTTGAAAACCAGAGAGACAAACGAAGCAAAATAAAAAGGAGGAAGATGAAGAAGAAAGTATAGGAACTATTTAGTAAAGAATTATCATTGAAAAGAGAAAAGGGAAACCAAAAAAATATATATAATAAATAACACATTGAAATGTATAGGTACATAACATAAGTTTATGACGCTGATACTTTTATGTCCAAGTAGCTAAGAGCTACGTGATTTCCTCTATACACTCATAGGCAGTTATGCATACTTGATATTGATATCAACGAACTGTTAATACTCCCTGATCTGCATGAGGCGAGACCGTTATTAAAGTTGGAATGTGTTTACCATCATCCGACCACTTTAACGGTGAAAGAGGGGATCTTTTCTTCATACAAAACTTAAGTCATACATACTCACTTTCAAGTGCGTAACATGAAAGCATCGCATCGCATATGGCGTTAGAAAAGTTGATAAACATTCAACATCAGAAATAGAACACCGCTGGGACTAACAAACGGAGTTATAAGGCGTACATTTACACGCTTATGTTGCTAGAAACATCAGTCAACACGTCAAATGCATCAGTGAGATCAAACGATGAACTGCCGGGATATGGTTTCCTAGTACCTCGAATACAAAACGCTTTTGCTTTTATGGCTAATTGTGGTTTTGATGGAAACGAATCTGGAAAAAAATTACTTCTTTTGGAATATCCACGGTAGATTCTTACTTCACGTTTAGGAAAAAACATCTGATTCTATAAAATGCATGCGTTTTCCCGTTAATACTAATTAATATCTTATCGCTTGGGGAAAGAGCACTTCACGGACAGACTACAGAAATGTTTTACAGGGTTACTGAACTAGGTATCTAAACGAAACCAAATATATCTTATGATGATGCTAATGTATAAAAAGTTATTCAATTACTAATTACATTAATTTGAAGGTCGTACAACTCTGTCTTTTTCGAAAGAGCGTTCATAAAATGCCCTATAGGATCAACTTTTAATTAACCTGATTGGTATCGCGGTGTTTAGTTAGTATCTGTTAATAATCGTATGTTAATATGTTAGTTCTTTCTATGTATAATATCAAAGCAAATTACAACAAAGACTTACACAAACTGGTATTGGTTTACCGAACCGCTCTCTTCACTAGGCTGGCGTGGCGCATCGAATTTTACCGCATTGCTCACGCATGTCTAGACAGGAGCGCTCTGTACTATACTACCCCCTAGGGTAACTACATACATAATAGCTTCGATATCAACATTACATTCGTCAGTTTTACTACCGTCTGTGTATAAAAGCTTGTGTAACTTGTGTTGGTGTTTTACTGGCACGAAAATACATCTACTACAAATTTTAGTCGGAAATCGTTTGCAACAATGTGCATTGGCTACTCATAAACTTCTGACTTCCTAGTACTTCGTCAACTTTAATCAGAATAGCTATGAAGTATTTGCTTTTTTTTAGATTTGTAGCAATGTTTCTGTGTCCCTAGTAACTTTTTATATTTAGTAGAAAATTCTAGAAACATACAAAAACTTATATGTTATTTTAATTGGCAAAACTAGTAATATTTTTTATTTATGTAGAATAAGTTTACCGTAGTTGAGAAAAGCAGGTATTTCTTAATGTTTATTCCCACATTAGAGAGTTTCGGTAAACATTGTGTGTGTGTGTGTAAATAAAGACTAATCAGAACCTAATCACTTTCTCACCTTATTAATTTGGAATTTTTATTTGCTTTGTGATCAATACACAGAATGTTGACCAAATGTTTTGGTCTATTTGCATTATTCATAACTCAAATATCTATATTATTTTATATAAAAGGAAATCTTACAACTTACAAGACATAATACAGAGATGAAATTATTCATGGGTGGATTCTGATGTCTATTATAAAGCAGTTACTTTCTTCAGACTTATAAGTTCCTGGTACTCACTACGGCTTTTTTCATCTGGGTCTTCCCCTATTCTGTTTTGCTTTAGAATATAAAATTATTATGAAACATGGCTTTGCTATCGTAGCAATATCGAAACATTTTGTTGCAATTTCAGAGACAATTTTACAGTCGCTGGATTTCGATTTTGAATAAGTCTGTTTTTTAAATGATTCTATGTAGTTCAACATACAAATAAAAAATACTTGTTCATAAACACGATACCTTGAATAACCGTTTTGGCTTTAAAATATACCCATATAATACCTGGCCATGAAACTAGTACCTACAAAAATGATGATGAATTCAGAGAAAGGACGATTGACATCTCCTACAAACATACTTGAAAGTCACGCGCAAACATGCGATGAACAAAACTGAAATGATTTTAGTGTTTTTGAAAACATCTATTGTTATGTTAATGCACAGATTTTAATTATAATAACAGTGTTTAATATATATCATTGTAATATTGTTGACACCAATTTGATGACGTCGTCCGTGTCATGTTTAGTATTGTTACCTCTGACAGATGAATCACCGAATTATATTGTTATCACGGCGTGTGTTCTTAGCAAATATACTTTAATGTCTAAATAAGTCTGATATCATTTGAACCACTTGTGGCGTTGTTACTAATTTATTGTCCACCATCTGCATCAATTACTACGATTCTAGTACGTAGCGAAATTAATTGGTCGAGAGTCCTTGGGATGTGGTACCCACATGGCAAGCAATGCTGTGATATGACGTTAACGTTATTTAAAAGCCAGGATTATGCTTAAAAAAATATAACAAACATCGCCTCATTACTTAAGTATAGAACGTAGAACTCATGACTTTTAGGAAGCGGACATCCATTTTATTAATAAAAATGATCCCAATATCTTCCTAATCGTTTATTTTCATCTATGTCTCTGCCTAGAGAAGACCTCTACCAGTGTCAGCCTTCGTTCGTAGGGCTTGCGCCCTCGATGTCAGCGGCGGGCAGCGAGGCTACTAGAAAGAACGATGTTCCTTGAAGAGCGATTTCTACATAAATGTGACGGGTATTTGTATAAAGCCATTGCCCGCTGTCGTTATGGACACGTTGTTGACACTTAATTTTTCCATGACAAACAAGATTTTATTAGATAGTTCCGCTATCTAATAATATATTTTTTCTCTAACAGAAAGGTGGATCCGCTTTCAGGGAAATTAAGCCTCAATAAATCAATATTTGTCCTTACCAAGTTTGTCTGTTACATACGAAACATTTACGCCGTTGATCATCGTTTACATAATTTTCCAAGCGATAACTTAACCTACTGTGAGCGATTTACGTGACAGTTGCATTATCTATAGAAACATAAATTTCTTTGAATGTGTGCACGTGCGAGTGATAACGAATTTTTAATATGTGCTCACTAATTCGATAGCTAATGGTAAAAATAAGACTTGCCTAATATCAAGATGTTTAAAATATTCGAATAGGTACGTATTAATAATAGTTCACGTAAAAAAAAAAATGCCGGCAAAAAAGTACGGCACTTTATAAGGTTTGAAGTTTAGAGTTCTAAGAAAAACCATAACACGTCATCACATTACATCGTTAGAGTGAGAACTAACAATATGATATGAATTTTGGTCTAGTCTTTACTGACACCTTTGTCTCACTCAGCGGACAGGTTTTTTAACTCGCTATTAACTCAAGTTACCAAAAAAAACATTCAATTAGAACAGTGTTGCACTGACTTATTATTCTATATTTATTTTTTGATGTTTTGTGACGGGCCACGCTGATCTTCACTCTATAGAATCTATACAAGCTCCATCTCGCATAAGGTTTCGCGGACGCATTTTTTCTTAGAAAATACATTTTCGAAAATGAAAAAAAAACCTTTTTTTTTCTCAAAACTTCCGTTTCGCAAAATGGCTCACATTGTTTAATTTTTGACATTTCATTAAGTATGCGGTTTATATACTACACAAGTTCAGCTAATTTCTTTGCCAAGTGTACATGTCAATTTGATATTTCCTCATTAAAACTATCGTGTTTTGCTACACGACAGTAAAAACTGTAATTTTAAATTATCAAGTGATTTCTTAAGGCTAGTAGTTAGCACACTCGTTAGTGCGATTAGGCCATATTTGTTTGGTAATGAAATAAATGATTGTAAGGCTTAACATTTAACATTAACGTTATCATTAAGTATAATGATTTAGATTTTGACATATACATATATCACAATAAAAATTATATGCAAAAGTGAATGACAAAATATGACGTTAAGTGGAGCGTAAGCTGTCGGGCAAGTTGCGTAATGGCTTAAAACGTTGGGAGTTGCAATCGAGACTTCGAACCGCAACAGTGCATCACTACTAGTTGTAGAACCACTACAGGAAATTTAACTTAGTAGGGAGAGGTTGATACTAATACTAGAATTATGGTGTGACGTGGGCAGACCATGCAGTAGCCAATTTTTCTCCGCTACTATCTTATTTATTGAATGTAGAAGAAAATAGTTTTTTTTTTAACAAAAGAATTACTCCTGTGTCGCGGGGGACTTTACAAACATACAAACAACGGACACAAAGAACACCCAGACTCAGGTGGGAATCGAACCCACGACCTCTGGCTCAGCAGTCAGGGTCACTAACCACTAGACCAACAGGCCAGCCAACCATAGTAGTAAATAATAGTAGAAAATAATTATTCTTATTTTATTTTTGTGCCACTAACGTCTTTGACATTAAACATAACAATTTTCTACTGTCTTTTTCTGATTTTGTTTACAGTCTTAGTGTTTGTATATCAAGATATGGTAATAATAACTTTTTACTGCTATTATTTATTTCTCTTTTCTCTCTTCTTTTTGACATTTTTGCAGGCCTCAGCGTTGAAATAATCTTACTTTACGTAGGTATTCATTGTTTATTGTGGATAAACAAGTATAGGGCCAAACTGATGGAAAGCAGTTCTCTTATCCTAAGGACGTTTGACAAACTTTTATATGCTTTTCTTCATGACTGAGTTTCATCTGTGATGACATCGAGTAGCTGGGCCTTTGGGCAGGTTTGCATTTGTTTAATTACGTTCAGTCAACTTGCCAAGTCTGTTGAGTGCTAACTACACTCGAGCTCCAATGTCATGACTCTCTACTTAATACAGTTTGTGAACTGATCGAACACAGCTATTGTTTATGCAACCGTCAAACAGAAAATATACCTGAGAAGACTGTGAATCATGTGAAGGAACTCAATCTTTTTTTCCCCTCGGATCTCCGGCTCTCCCGATCTCGTTCAGTGGTCTCTTTCTGGAGCATTACAGCTTCACAGAAAGAGATCACTGCCCCCCAACCCTCCTTAAGGAACTCAATCTAGATGTACATTCGGTGATTTGAAATTTGCCTATGTGAGAGACTGGTGTCTGAACTAGGAAGTGCGTGACAGATCACGAGCCTTTCCAAACTCTGGTCAAGTTACTTAAGCTCTTGATTAAGTTATTTTTGTGTGTGTACGTGTGTGTATAATATTTATGATGGAACATGTAGTAAATGACGAAGAAATCGTTTCCGTTATATAATTTTCCATTCAATAAATACAGAAAATGAATAGTTTCATTAAAAAAAAAAGTAATATGCACATATAAAACTATATTATTTCTTTATATTCTTAAAAATATGTTCAGCAGAAAAAAAATTGATAACCCTGCTAGGGTATCAACAAATATTGGCCCTAATCAATGTAGACTGACTTAGCAAGCACGAACTTGCAGTTGTCCAGTACCACTAATGTCGTAGTAATTCTACATGCGTTTTCTTGAGTCTCGTGGGGATAGGCTATTAGACCGTTAGTGACACTGCTGGTCTCGCTGTCTTATTTGTTCCGGTAACCAACTTAGTTGGAATGTTTAATTTGCTTCATACTCTAAGGATTGAACTGAAACATTGGAAATATGACCAGTACATTTACCAATATTCAATATTTGTTCAGCTGGTGCGACATTCGTGATGTCACTCCAATGTGCTATTTCAGAGCTCACTGTTGATAACAATCATTCATTACTGTTGTTAAGCTAATCTTTATTTAATGTTTGTCTCTAACGTCTTTAATAGGCAGTAGGATCAGTTCACATCCCAAAATAAATTCAGGATCACAACTAACAATAAAGGTTTACTTTCGGTCATTTATGTGGACAGATTGAATACCCTTAAGCAGCCGCTAAACAACCATACAGCATACGTTTATAATTTTTGGTCGACATTACATTAAACATATGCGCACGCCTATATCCCCAAAAGGGGTAGGCAGAGTTATATTATACACCCACTTTTCGCCAACTATGATTTGCTCCCACATATGTAATAAGGGGCAAGTCTATTGCAGTCCACCGGACCTTTGGGAATTAAAGATGGGGAAATTGGAAGTATATTGAAACGAAAGGTTGATGAATCGAAGGCAATGGAAGGTAAGAATTTCTAAACAGAAGAAACAAATCACTACCACGGGTCCAGCAGCGGTGTAACATTTGTATAGCAATATTAGTCATCCTGGGAAAACTGTTACATCTATCTCCTCAAAACATAATCCTTACAATACGAGTTAACCATGAGCCATCCAATAACTATTTGTCGTGTGAACCCATGGCATACTCTATAAACAAAGCACCATCTGTTACTTAGACATTAAAAACTTTTGTATCACGTATCCTCATCCACTTGAGGCCAAAACTTCGACTAATATCTCTTGTGGGAAAAAAACTCCAAAGTGAGTTCAGAATTATGGGAAACTGTAGAGATACTTTGTCATTCCCTACACTCTCTTACTTAACACTCTTTCTCTTTTAAAGAAAATAATCAGAAGTGCCAACCCAGTAAAATTAAATTGAAAGGTCGAATTCCCTATGTACTAGGACATCAGTAAACTCAAGAAGTTATAATTTTCACGTTAGAAAGGCTCTTGAAAATTCATGTTTAATCCCATATCAGCCAAAAAACTTAAAATTATTGTTCGGGGATGTTTCTAATAATATAATAATATGTTTAGTTCATTAATCTATTTAGTTATCGTACCTAGTTCGTTAGAGAGGGCGTTTTTATGTTGTTGGCTCACTAGAGACACATTAAATTGATTTATGTTTTGTGGCATGGGAAAGTACTTCGGTTAAATTAACTTTTGTTTATGTATACACGACGACTTTTAAATATATAGTATATTACATTTATGGTCTCAAGGGGTGAGTTACATTTACTGTTCTCACGAATTTAGAGGTTAGTATTTTAACCGCTATGTTTACTTGCATGTACAGTTTGTACTGCTAAATGATTTTAAAGTATAATCGCTTGTCGTTCTTAATTGTTTACAGTTCATAAGGCTTTAGGAAAATTAGTGTAATTTATTATTTGTATACCTTAATATACAAAAGTATAACTTTTACAAATGCAACGTGATCGAGAAAACAAATCACATATAAAGATGACCTTACTACTAATCCCACTAATATTATAAATGTGTAATTTTGGATGGATGGATGGATGTTTGTTACTCTTTCACGCTAAAACCACTGAACCCATTGCAATGAAACTTGGTATGTAGATAGCTGGAGACCTGGATTAACGCACAGGCTACTTTTTATCTCAATATTCCCACGGGAGCGGGACTTACGCGGTTGGAACCGCGAGGCGCTGCTAGTACAAAATAAGTACACTAGCGGTTTAGGCACTTGCCTACAAAGTGACTTTCCCCGGCATCATTAGAGCTTGTACAGATGATTTTACCATCTCAGACCATTCGTCAAAGCGGGAACATGCTGATGCCTATTATCATCATTTATCATTACAGACTCGAGGTCCGATATATTTAATCAGGATCTCATAAAATCCACAGATGTACTGACTAGGTACCTCGTCAGGACATCTGTATAATCCGTATAGTGTAGGTGACCCCACTTGTAGGCCAGTTAAGCTGACTAGTCCTATTAGTGGGTTTTAGAAATTAAACAATAGTTTCTTGGAAAACACATTTAAACTGAATGTGTTATAGGTATTGGGAAGGTCTTAGAAAATACAAGGCGGATAGGTGGCCAATTCAGTAGGTTTCTTTTTTATGTTATAAATAAATTTTCGTGTGCAATCAATGGTGATTAATAAAAAATAAATAATTTAATGGCAGTTTATGGTGACATTATTAAGACGCATTCGGTTCCTTAAAAAAAACTTTTGTAATTATTGTGGGTCTTTCTTTTTTACTAAGTGTCTTATGAACTAAATAACATATTTCATTTCAATAATTCTAATACAACACTCTTTACCTACGGCACCTTTTTTAGCGGAATTATTGAATTAATACTACTTCCATTCGAAATTCGTTCAATATTTATACTTTATAAATATAAACGTGATCGTTGAATTATCCGACTCGACTAAATGTTAAACCGCGTACATTGTATTCGAACCCGCTAAAACAAAAGCAATAAAAATCTCATACAACACATCACCACGAAAACATAAATATTCATAGTCACATTCAAAATGCACATTATTTTAAATGTTGCTACCATCACCATTATACCATTCATTCCAGTGTTACTCTATAATCCGCCATATTGATTGCCCAGACCTGGCAATAATTTCGTCTGTCGTTTTCCAGGGGTGAAGACTTGCGCGTTGCGGATATTTTTTCTCACATTCTCTCTTTAGAAGAAAGGGGTGAGTGCAAGTGAGAGGTGAAGCTGCGAGATTGATTCACGTGCTGCAGATGCTGGGGATAGTGAATGTTAAAGGGAGCCATTGTTTACGTCGTAAAATGGCATTTTCAATTTAAATGCAGCGTGATTTTTTTGTTATAAAAAGTTTCATTTTTATTTAACGACTATGCTATTCATTTACTAGGTTAAATGCGACGTAGTTGGTTACTTAATATCATTTGAATGTTACAAACTATTTAAAATTATGCATAATAATATATGCAAAAACGACTGCAAAACTTGTAAATAAATTATATTTCGCTAAAGACGGTGCATAGTTATATGTAATTCACTAAGAATGTGCGTAAGAGGAACGATCTCATAAGAATAATATTCTTATAGGACGACTCCTCTTACCATAACGTCTTCAGCGCAATCTATTAGCACAAAAATGCTAAATTTACATTTAGATGCAAAATAATACTGAATGTATTTTATTTATAACACTACTTGTTTTTAATTCTCACGTTTTTACCAAACTCAGCAATCAGCCCGAGATTCTTAGACAAATAACCTACTGTTGACACAATCTAATGGGATTCTTATCTCTATTAACTCTTATTTATTCTTATCAGCTATAATAAGATGATAATCTACAGTACTATACATACCTTACTCGTTTTGTCACTGCCATACTTCATTATTTCTATGAATTTCATTCAAGTGATACTTTAGTTCGCTTAGATGAAGGTTCTACATACAACTATTTCGCGAATTGAACTACCAGGATTTTATAAACATTAAGAGCCATTGATATGCGCCTCGCGAGCCTTGATGTCTGGTCTTAATCTCATCTGAACTTGACCTTCCTTTGGTTCGGTGCGGCATAACGCCGTCCACTTTCCCAGATGTGGCATACAGAGCGATTCGGTCTCGGTGTCGGTACGGCACAGTTCGCGGTGCGCCTTCCTCGCGACTGTACCGCAGCCGCATCTGGCTAATATATTTACAACTTACGGGATGCTAATATGTCAGTGTGAACTCATCTTTAATTGCGTATTTGTGGTTAGTGAACAGGTGCTATAAAATTTATTATGTACAACGAATTTTATATTGCAGACAAAGTTTATTTCAATTTTCGGAACGGTGAGTTTCTGCAAATTGATTTATTTGAAACTTTTTCTCTTTAATGATTTTTTCAAGTTTTCAATTGGTTTCTTGTAACAATTACTGTTTTAATAGTGATAAAATTTCTGTTATTTATTATAGTGATAGATTGTGTATTGAATAGATTGTCTAATTTAAGGCGTGTGCTGATTATTCGGTAGATTTAATTGAATTTGAAAGACAATACCTACCCACTCTACCACGTGTATGGTAAAGGTCGTTTATTATTATAAGTATGTAATTGTAATTCACCTCAAAGAAAAAAAAAACAGCATGTACGTCCAAGATAAAAATCTCACAAAATTAAACCGACGAAAAGATCTAAAAAGCAAAAAATAAATAATCCTTTTAAGTCTTGACTATTGAGCTTATTTACATAAACTATATATCAACTAATTTTGAGTCGGCGCCAAACGACAAACTAATTAATTACCTAAACTTTATATGTAGCTACGTAGAAATGGATAAGGCGCTACGTAGGTAATTAATCAGTCATAGAGTTAAGAAAAGTAAACAAAAATACTATTCGTTCCTACACTTTTCGAGAGTTTCTTCAAATTTTATCAGGATCCCATCATCAGATCCTGACTTCCTTGACAAGGGACCACCTTTGAGGTATGCACCTATCTAACAAAAAAATAATAATCAAAATCGGTTCATAAATAACGGAAAAAGGGCTAAACATACATCAAAATATATATATGCCGTCGAATTGAGTTGAGCTGAGGTGTCCATCCAATTTGACTAGGATCCTGCCCCCATTCATGATCTCGAGGTTTCCTTGAACCTCCCTCACGGACTTACTAAGGCTTAACAGGTCATCATCCCTCCTGGTCCTTGAAAGCTGGACACCCTCCAGTTCCCGGTTCGATGAGTAGCCATCGAGCGTTTACTTCTGTTAAAGGTAGCTCCTGTTCCATCCGTGTCTAGAGAATAGGCACTTATCAACAAATATCTGGCAAAATGGGACTTCACTTAAACTGCTGTAAACGTGAAGTTTGCGTGAAAATGGTTTCATGGAACTAGCATAGGAAGGAAATAATAAAATTATATTCTTAGATAACCAGTATTTTGCAACATAATTTCAATTTTATTCACTGCGTATCAGCTCTGAATTCGTGTAAGATGCTAAGCATCAGGCACAGAAAATTCTGTCTAGAAACGTAGCGGAAAGTACCAGGGGTACCACTCCACCTAACTAAAATGCAGTAGTAGCGTACCGTTTTATTCCTACTCATAGATAAGGTGTTCTGTATTAGCGCAGTTCTTGCTTAATCAGGCGGCTCCAATTCAAGCAAATATCTGCAGCGTTCTTATGTCGCGAGGGAATATTCATACACACCGGTTAAACATCAGTCAGGTAGTTCGTGGTTTTTGCTACGCTACTGATATTTGCAAATACAAGGTTACCAGGATCGTATAAAGAATGAGAAAGTATTTTTTTTTAAAAGAAACTGGTTCGTAATCGACTTAATTTTCGCTGTTAACAGTCATCATTCGATTAGTATTGATAAGATGGACGTGTTATCTGGTTCTAAAGTCTGGTGATACTTTAAAGTCTAATTAGAATGTCGTTTGATGACGTATTTGCTGTGTCTACAATTACATCTCGTAAGTCTTTGATCTCAAGAAAAATAAGTAGTTATAAAAATGTTCATATGACACCTTATAATTACATTTAGTGATTGTGTATATTAATGTTGGCGTACAAACATAATTATATATGTATTTCTTATAATATTCTTTTACATATCCGGGGAGCTTCGGGGGCTTAAATTCTAACGAAATTAGTCTGTACCCTACCTTCTTGACTGACTGACTGAATTGACTGACGTTATCCTGTGATAGTAAAAAATAAATAAACTGGACCTCCACAACAGCGCCATGTAAGGGCCCTTAGCATACTTAGTAAGTTTGAGATTCTGAAACTTAATAATTATGACGTCAATGCCACTACATGTTATTTATTTTACTCATAATTATTCTGAGTTTTACGTTTGTTGTGTAATCGAGTTATATTAAACGACAAGCTAACTATTTTGCAAATTAAAAACGTTGTATAAATGTGGTTAAATGCTGGAATGTGTATTACTCTAGGAGAGAGGTATATCCTAGGATTATCTCCAAATACTCATGTTTCAATGATGACTATTGATGACTCTTATAGCTACTATAGTTTGTTGTTTAAATGTTATTTTCAGAATTGTAATGTCTGCTAATCCTGTTATTTTGTACTTATAATAATTTCGTTTGTTCCAGGTAAGGACTGACTTCCGGTGCACCTAATAGAGAGATAAGAGATTATCTTTATTGGATAAGGGCGTATTCCCAAACAATAGTCACGTAAGTGGAAAGAAACTAAGTAATCTTATCCGCAAAGGTTACTACCATCTTTGATTGCATATCGCATAGAGATATGTATATGCATATCTTATGACGAATAAGATTCAGTAACGGTCACTCGGATATCTCATAGGAATGCTTGTTAATGGTTGTCCGTTAATAGTGGTCTGTGCTCAAAACAGTTTACACGCAGAAGTCATTAAAAATAGTGAAATATCAACAATCTTTTTTTCGTAACCATCGTAATAAAGAAAATAAAACACATTACAAAATCAAATGCGTAATTTTTATATGCGTTAAAATAATATAGTATGTTGTAGCTAAGGTAAAGCTCTAAAGGTGTACTCTGCTGATGAAATTAGGTCGACGAAGGTTGAAAATAACTGAAATGGGATAAAGTGTGGTAATCTTATATGCAAATATCTGGAAAAATTGGCGTCGAATTTCTTTTCTCTACAATCTAAGTTAAAAATGATTCAATAAAAAGTATTACATTGAAAAAGAAGATAATTGCTTATTTACATCATACATTATAGTATACCAAGTAAATAATAAAGTATCCTAACTTTTTAATAATATCTCTGGTTCTACACACCTCATCATGTTGCTATGTAGAACACACATAGTCGCTTTATTCCATCCTATAAATATTTTTAACTACATACACGTACATTTAAAATACAGAAAAACAACTATATTTAAACTAAACTCATCTTACGTAGTAGTAGTTGTATAACGACTGTAACCAAAATTGATTGTATGTTTACCGCTCTGTGTCATTAAGTTCTCATAAGTCTTAACAAATGTCTATTGTTTCCGTGCTTATAATTAACTACAGATACATCATTATTAAATTCAATTAAGTACATCTGCATTATGAGCAAACAGCATTTATTGCCAACACCTAACAAGTTCATGATTAAATTTTAGGCTAATGATTGTTTTGAACTTTAAATATTACTTAGTATCCTAAACGTTTGCATGATGACTATATGTAAATATGTTCACGTCAAAAATAAACTATTTCACACAGAAAAGAAAGTTGAAAATGTACATATATTATGTATATATCTATCCTACTAATATTATGAACGTGAAAGTGTGTGAGGGTGTATGAATATATGGATGTTTGTTCCTCTTTCACGCAAAAACCTCTGTACCGATTGCGATGAAACTTAGTATGTAGATAACTGGAGACCTGGGTTAACACATAGGCTTCTTATCCATATCGGGTTCCAACGGGCATCGGGATTTACGCGGGTGAAACCGCGGGGCGCAGCTGGTATTATATACTATACGGCAATGTGTTTATTATACATACATATTGTATCATAATCTTCTTTATTTTGTGATTAAGATTATATATTTTAAAGAGTATAACAGTTTCTCTGTTGGTCACGTGTAAGAGCCGCGGTGGAAAAAACACAAATTTTCGAAATATTTAGTTCGGTCGCGCAGGTTTATAAAGGCAACATCATAATAATACGCCTATATACGTCATTTATTACTGGTCTGAAGATAAGAGACGACACAAATTAATATACTCTAGTTTCATTATCAATTAAATACATAGTAACGAAATTATTGTCCATTTAGTTACTAAGTAACGTAATGGAAGTTCAAACAAGAGGTTTTGTATCGTAACTTTTCATGATCCTATTAAAATAAAAATAATAGTTTTTAGTCCTGGATAAGAGTAAGATAGCAAGCCACATTTAAGAACATTAAAAAGAGAGGAGAGGTCGGCTTTTTATGATTACCCAAACAAATATTTACTCTTCGTCTAATCCTTTGACTGCCATCTCCGTAAATGAAAAGTTTTTTCTGTGGGTAACGACTCTGAAATAGAAAATGTTGTGTATTAGGTACACGATGAGGTCACAATGCTGACCTTGTGACATCACCCTCGGATAATTATAGTCGAGAAAGTAGCGCAGTATTCGATAAAGAACGCTAGAAAGCAGATTGTATTGTTGCTGATAAGAGAATTGTTATCGGGCGGTAATATCGGCGTGTCGCTGTCGACGTGCGCATACGCATCGCTTGACTGACAATACCGCGTGTTTTCAGTTGCAGTCTTAGAGATATTTTGATTTATTATTTAATATATTATAAAATACAAACATACTAGGTAGAGGCGTATTAAACACTCACTCACTTTTGGTCACACTCACTCTCTTTTTGAATATTGAAACAAAAAAAGTTATAGTACGCCAAATGAGTTCCTGGGTGAATATTCCTTCTCTTTAAACCTTAATTTTTCTTCATCATTCTTCTCTTGCAGAAATGTAATTTATCGTTGGTAATTGTCCTAAACTACTATATTATTTAAATCAACAGCGTGAATCGTGACGTATGACAAGGATTTCAATATTGCCAGTCATATATTAATTATTATGTCGATTTAAGTGTTGCTAACAATGAGCTGGCAGTAACGAAGAATCACCACCTATTTAAATAATATTAGTAGGAGAGTAAGGTGATCTTCCCACACACTCCACGCTCTTTTAATATAGTTACATTTAATCCTGTGATCCTTTAGATAATCCTGAAGAAAAATGTATGTAACCAAAGTGATTTCTGAAGGTCAATGTTATACGCGCTTGCGCACGTCGCGCTGTAATAAATAATGAGAAAACAATGGGAATCGATAAAAGTGATAGATTTATCGTCGAAACGTATTACAGAGCAAGAGTTGAGTGAACAATGCGAGCTTGTGTTTTGACGGAGTGTCAAGTACCTCACTACTGTACTACGTAATCCTTGCGTTTATGAAAAACTCTCATTTGGAACAAGTACGTGTTGTATCACCTTCTTTTGTCGCAAGTTAACGGAAAATCTTTCGCTAATTTATATCTATGCATTTATGGTGCCCTAGTGACATTGCATACGGTGAACAGAACAATCGCTAAGCGTTGTTATGCTTTTTTTTTCATTTATTTAACTATTGGACAAGTTTTTGTTGGGTGGTTGGTTGGTGGTTGGTGTTGGTCGACAAATTTTTGCTCGAATTAGAGCCTACCTAGGACGAAATCACTGTTAAGAAAGTCGTCTCTACTAAGGTAGTCTACTATTTTAGCATGCTAGTGACTGAGTAGGGTTTAGCGCCATGGGAAATAACACCACTGATGTTTTACTAGTGGTTATAGGCACAAGTTACCGTATCTAATAGGCGGGCTGTGTGCATGTGTGCTTGATAGACAGTAGCATAAATAAATATAGTAAAGTTTTTTGTCCATAAAACATTAAAATCTTTTTAACAAAAAGTTAAACCGACGCGACGGCGACAAAAGAAGAAAAGAACTGAAAAGCGAAAAATAATATTAAGAAATAGTTTTGGGTTTTCGTTAAAAGAACCTCCGTTTTTTCATCGCTAAAAATATATTTGTTTATTTTCTCTGACTCCGTAAATAAAACAATTAGGTCATGTTACAGTATAATGAGTGATTATGTGTAAGAAATTAAATGAAGCGATACAAACGATATTGCTATTGATCGACATACGAGTTCACAATAATTTATTTATAATTACGATGTCCATATTACTAAAATACGATAATTTGATTTTAATTTGTTTTGCTTATTTGCCCTTCCCTTGGTACTTAGTCTTATGTGACAATGTACTAGGCGTGCAGAAATTGGTTTGAGATATTTGAAAAAATATTAATGAAGGCTAGTAGGTTTGAGAAGTCTAATACAAAACTCAAATTGTATTAATACTAAGTAAGCAATCCTGCTTTTGAAGTAAATTAAATTAAGAATGAAGAATTAAATAATTAAATGAAGTGTAAAAAAATGATTAAATTACTTAGACAAATATTGAATACTCATGTGTTTACAAAACCTTTGAGTAAAATACGTTTTACTAAGTAATTTATTGTATAACATGTAACTGTTATACTATTATTTAAACGTTACTATACTATGTGATAATAACTATGAAGTTCATGATAAATAACGCTGACAAAAGTTTTTGAATAGAACTCTTGTTGACTTCTGGTACTCTAGTACGATTGAACGACTTTATAAAATAAGTTACAATTTACAATCAACCATTGTTTGAACGGAACATAAAGCGTAAACCAAAGACTAACCGGATTCAGTAATCTAACAGTGGTTCTTTTGATAATAATGATTATGTACCATTGTGACCGGAGAATTGTATTTATCACAATCCGACTGTTCAACGGTTTCCAATCTCTGTTATGTATTAAACTTTGAACACAATGCTGTCATTATTGGTGTTCGGATCGGGTTTGTTGTAGTTAGCTAAATCGATACATCTTCATCGCTTTGTAACAAAACGATGACCAACAAAAGAACTTGATTAAAACCATCATGTTTCACGATGGTTCGTAAATATACTAATTTTTTTTAAACTATTCAGGCAACGACAAGAAAAATGCTTTCTATGAGGTTAAACGTTTTGCTTACTCAGGACAGGTCAACTTCTGTTATCTAATCATTGCATTAGAGCTCGAACTTCCTGGCAACAGCCACTTTGAGTTGCAGGTACGTGACTCTGACCTGCTCGAGCTATACACTCCCCAAGCTATTCATATAAGCAAAATCTCCTTTCTTTCATTGCTTCCCCTTCTTACCTACTCTTCCCAGTCAATTTAATCCCAACTTTCAAATCTCCAAACAGACCCTCCCAATTGAGATGGACGAAAATATAGTTGGCCAAATGTAGGTGTTTAGTACGACTCTACCTGCTCCTTCGGGGCGGCAGAGCGACAGGCGTGAGCGTATAACACCCATTGGATGTGTAATAAAAATTACGCATCCAATGGGTGTTTGTTTGTACGAAGTCCTTGAGGAAGTGCAGGCGTGATGTTATGCGACGTCATCTGGGCATGTTATCGTAAAACATCACCATAACAGTAAATCTGAAGGGTAACTGCCGTAATTTATATCTAAAGGTGACCAAACGGGAACTGAATAGTGAATTATAAATGCACTAAGAGAATTAGTTGGATATTTTGAACAATATGTTAGGTATCAATGGCACAAGTTAGACGATATCATTCTATTATGTTAACACTGAAGAAAATTTTGAGTAACTTCATTCCCAGCCTTTAAATTTTTAAATAACTACACTGTGGATCACATATTATTTCCTGCCGATTTATGTTTAACTAAGTTTTAGTTTTCCTTTCATTTTCAGTGAGGTAATTTTTAATAGATTTTGTCAATTAATTCGCTATCTCTCGGGAGCAGTTTTTTCTCGATGAAAGAGTTACCCTATGTCATTTTCTATATCCTTGATAATGTGTATGCGAAATTCATGATGAACGGATGAGTAGTTACGGTGTGAAAACGTGACATACAAACAAATAAACAAACTCACTATCGCATTCATAATATTAATTAGGATCATGACATTAGCTGCGTTTTTGAGAAAAGAATAGAATAGAATATTCTTTATTGTACACTATATAAACATAACAATGGATCTTAAATTTATTACTAAAGTTAGGTACAATGGGTGGTCTTATCGCTAAAAGCGATCTTTACCAGACAACCTTTGGATCTATTCAGTGACAGGAATGAATGAAAGATTGAAAACTTCTCTTTAAATTTACAGTACTGTTGGCAGAATACTCAATCGCTTTAATCGCATTGAAGATGCACACGATGGCGATGATAGTGCGGGATCTAACGAGGTCCCTGTAATGTTTATAATAAATTTATTAGAACCAAAGATCGCCTGTTGGTCGAATTTCGACCATGATTCATTAAGTTTTATATATTGTGTTCTATCTCTTTGACCAGTATAACTTGAACTATCATTGTATAGACTTCCCGAACCACGACAGGTCAACATATATCCTATCCCGTGCAGCTTCTTGTGGCCGTTTTCGCATTATTTTTAAACTAATAACACATATTGATTTTTTTTTACCTTTCTGCACATAAACTTCTACATATAAGCTTTAAGTTTCCCAAAATTCACATTCCTTAGTGCTCGAAATTTCCCTAAAAAAGGGTACAAAGTAATCTCTTCACGTACCTATTAATACACATATAGATTTATTTTATCTATGTTTTTTTTAACCTCTAACTAAGTTTTGCTACCAAGCATACGGCTCTTTAAACAGTTATCGCTTTGTATAAACGCTCACTAAACAGTGGTGTGGTGATGGCGACCCTCAAAAGCGGACAAACAGCACTACGCAGGTACCACACCCGCAACTGAAATTTCTATTGAAAATTCTGCCACAGACTCTTTGAAATCTAAAGAGTCCTGCGTAATTTAATATCGAAAACGGGGAAAACTACAAAATCACTATCTACTTATAAATATAGCATTCTTATCACAAAGTTATTGAAGAAATACAAAAACGCGACAAGTTAGATAAACTTGTTAACCCCTTAACTTGTTTTACGCACTTCCAAAAATAACCACAGCTTTAGTTGACACACTTATCGCCTGTTTACGTAGAAATTTAAAAACTTGGCCGCTGATTTATACCAATAATAGAAATTTTTTAAGTGCATGGTTATCCTGTTTCATATGCCGATATAATAAGTTCATATATTATTAAACAAAATTATAATAGAACATAGTTTTTGTGATAATTTCAATCAACACGAGCACAAAACTATTCTCTCTAACGAAGGATCATCGTCATCATCTTATTCTTGACCTTTTTCCAAATTTATTTGGGGTCGTCGCAATGTGTTTTCTTCTTCCATTTTCATTCTAACGAAGGATTTCAATAAGAATACTTAAAAATTATATTTCGATTAAATATTCCTTATTGCGATTGTTACAAATGTGATGTTTTGATTTATCGTTGTTTTACTAACGTCGCCGTCGTTGTCAAAATTTAAAATAAAAGTTGAAAAATTGACTTTTGGATAATTTGTCAAAATACAAGAAGGAATGTAAATATAATATACTTAAAAATAACTTGACACATCTCACCCACGGTCGTCTGATCGCAAATAAACTGATAAACATAGTTATATAGTGCTAAATACATACATATTCTAGATAAATTACACCCATATTATATTTCAAATGTCAGAATTCAAAACTTTAGATATCAGATTACATCAATTTTTATCTGATCTTATCTGTGCAAAACAAACTTATGATTAAAAAAAATAAGATGTTGGAACTAATTTAATATTATAAGCAAATGTTAGCACACTAATTACTTGAAAATAAAATATTATATTATATTCATAAAAAAGTTAACACGTTGTATGTTCCCATCCCATCCCTTCAATTATAACAGTGTAACTAACGTGCTTATGTTTTTATTTGTCAATGTTCTCCTTCAGTATTCAAAAAACGTATCTCTACGTTTCCACAGATCTTTCTTCTGTACAAAACAGACTTTTAGTAAAGATAATTGTGACATACCTAAGTAAATGAATAACGCATTTTTTTTAGTAGGTACGTACTTATAATAAACCCTCCACGTATTTATGTCGGAATCGATCGTCTAACTAAAACAAACGTTCTTTAGTTCGTGAGTGCTTTTGTCCGAAAATCGAAGTACAATATGCATGTCCTAAGAGCCATCGATAATTCGGCAGAGTTCAGCCTATAAAGTTGCGAATATATTGGAAATGTGCTCCCACGACGTGTACATGGTGCAATCATTTTTATTACATCAATAAATTACAAAATAATACTGTTGTTTGAAAAGTAATATTTTGGTAAACATGCAATGCACCTACGCGACGCACAAACATTAAATTTAATTAATATTGCTCAATTAAAAAAACCGAACATAGAATAATCGATAATGGCCGACAGGCGTGATGAATCGAATCGTATCGATTGACTCAATCGCTGCGTAACAATCGGAAAGGCAAAGAGACTACAACTAAATATGTAGGGTTGTGCCTTTCTGGATAAATTAATTATATTTTTAAAGAGAAAAAAATATAAATGGATCCCCCTGACAGTGAAGCAGTTGATGGCGTGTCATTTAGTTATCACGTATAATGACTTTTAACGACATATTTGCAGATATTGTTGATTTGTCTCAAAGTAAAATAGTTTGTGTTTGTTTATTATGTTAACATTATTATTTTTAATAAGTAGACACTTTTGTAGTAATAAACAATATTCAGTTTATTCAACAAATTGACTCTCAAATGACACAAGTAAATAGATTGCGAAAGTTCGTAGCTATGGCATATCACTCAAGCAAACAATAGTAAATCACTCACTCAAATAACAGTTAATAATTGGTAATTAGTGATCACAAAAAGTTTAAATTGTGAAGCCTCTAATCTAGTATGTGATTCCGATGTACACACTAAGCCAGTGTCATTATTAGGGTCCCTTTGTTCATGAATATGATGATAGTTCAACATTAGACAGAGGTAATATTTTTTAATTATAATGTTGGTTAATTTTAAGAATACACTAAGACAGCCCTTGATTAACCTAACCACCAAGGGATACACTCACATCACTTGAAAACTAAATGATTTGTTCCTGAGAGCAGGTAGTATCATTATTATCTTATATATCGCAGACATATATATTTTTTTAATATACTAGAACTACTCGATAAACAAGTAGGGATATTACACGATTACACCAGTAACTGATGTGCAAATAAATGTTTCTGTAACTAATTTTATGTTATTGTTTTATAAAACTTCGTATTCCCACGAACTTTTTTACCTGTGAAAAAATGGCATGCTAAAAACAAAGTACTCATCACAATGGTAAAAACACATCATTGTTATATTGTTTCGCATGTCGAATTAATTTTAAATCTATTTTATCTTCATCCCGTATTACGCTAAATGGCAATGGTTGTGGAACGTATACAGAAACATTTATTAATGTCCTTTTTTGTAAAAAGTAGTGAGGTAAGTGTAGGATAATGAGGTTAGTTTTTGACGTTTTACAAGAACGCTATCACTGGAAACGTTATTTTTGCCTCATTTTTATTAAACTTTTCTTTAAAAAAAATTAAAGTATTATAACTATGAGTAAATATTTCTTTCGTGTCTCGATTGTTCTGCATCATTAATACTCCTCAAAACTGTAATGCTTCGTGGGAAACTTAAAATATTTCATTATGTAGTTATGTCAAGTACGTGACGAAATTAAAAGAACTTAGATACTCGGAGTTTTTTTATGGGATAAGTATTTTTATAGACTTCTGTGTCTGCGAACAAACTGGAAAGTTAAGTTAAATTACCCAAAAAGCAATCACAGTAGTAAAACTGTACCATTCAGTAATATTAGTGAACATCATAATTATTACTATGCTCTATTTGTTTTAGTTTTTATTCGATTTCAGTCGAAAATTTCTCCGCTAGTTTATTTGTTTATAAACAGTAATAAACGTATAATAACGAAGCTGGAGAAAGAAACCTGTGAGCGTGGAGCATGAAACTTGGACAGTGTGGTGAGTAAGCACGCAGTCGATCGTGACGTAATGGCCTCTGCACACTTTAACACTCCTAATGGCTGATTGTAATGTTCACTCATGAAAACAACTGTAAATAAGCATACCCTGGTTTTTAGTAGAGTAGAGTAGATGAGAGTATTGCTAGTTATATATATTATAGTGGTAGATTGTTTATCAAAGTCTAGCGACATTCACTGATAGTGCATTGGTTTAGGACTCATTTAACACACTGTGACTACGTCAAGTCATGGAGGCGAATTCAAAAGCTATTTTGCACTTTACAGGTAATAAGTAACAATTTTTTGGTGTGCATTCGGGACGCAAGGTAAATTCTACTAGAGTAGGGAATGAAAATAAACGTTTTGCTTAGTCTTGGGATGGTGTTTACTCGCGATTGGGTGATTTGGACAATAATGGGTCTGTAGAAAACAGCACTGCGGGGAGGGCAACCCGGCAGCCCTAATCAGCTATATTTTAAAAGAATCGCAAATAAAAAAAAAACCATTTGAACTATTGAGAGTGTGTTCGTATACGCTTATGCCGCACCTATATGTCCCGTCGAGTACTAGGACAAAGAGCAATAAAGATGGACTTAAATGATTATTATTCGGATGAGCAATTCACTGTGTTTAAATGATTTAGGGATTCCCCATCATATCATATCATATATTAAACTTATTACCCCAAAATGTTAACTTAAGGATAGCAAAATAATTGTGTTCGTATTTCAAAATGATTCAAAATGAAGTATGTATCTAGACTATCTGGTGTGAGCAAACCTTTAAATTTCACACATTTCTTTGCTCAGTTTTCTTATTAGTCAGTCAGTAAGTGACATAATTATTACACTATTTTTAGGTGATTCTTTAAGATAAGTTATGGCAAATGGTTTTGTGATGGACGGAAGTGTCGAGAATATAATGTTATGTAGAGTGCTTAGCGAGCAAGTTTCTTTAATATACAATGTAAAAGCAACATAATTTATTGACCTAGTTATTACTGCTTATGCAGATCAACTAGTGTACTATTAGATTGAGCACTAACTAAACTATTATATCTATATGGCAACATTCAACCTTTAAAGCTTTAATAGAATACAAAAAAATAGAAATAATATATTGTAGGAACTTTAAACAGACTAGTATGATAAATAATGGCTCAGACTCGCAGGCACCACTTACATGTTTTAGCAACAGTATCATACAAATCACAGCACAACATACTAATTTACACATTTAGAGATTAAATATTTTTATCCAAAACAGGAAAACTGCCACCCACGCACTAACAGTACCTACTCATTATTATTTCTAACATTGTACACCTACCACCCGTTTAATACGATGCGATTTCAGAAGAGTGGATCCCAACATACTCGTAGGAATAATTGTTTTTAAATACACACGTTCACGCCTTTATCCACAAAATTATAGGCGTATTATGCGTATTGAAAGCCTACATTTTCCCAACTATATTTTGGTCCTATTCACGCGATAAGGCAAGTCAAATTGAATGTAAAAGGTACGCAAGAAGGGCAAGTAATGAAAGGAAATTGATAGCACTTATACGGATGGAGTACTCTAACATATAATAATTATTATACACAGGTCATTTATTAAATACTTCTTCTAATATCTTTAAAACTATTGACCAAACTAAACTGTTCTAAACAATTTTTACTAAAATAAGTTTTGTACAAAACATTATTGTCTATTAAGTAATTCTAATGATTAAATAACATTGTAATCGTGTCATCAATAATTAATTAACAAGGCTACAATTGATTTCAAGTAAGAAATCGATTATCAATATATAAATTAAAATGCAAAACAGCCTTCATCATCACTTTTTAATTACTGGCGATTAATGATAATTTGCCTTTAGTCATCTACGCTTGATCGGCGGACCGTCGTGTGTTACCATAGACAATGATGAAAATTGCTACCCAGAATTGGGTCAGGTGACCATAAATTATGGAATAATTAGCCTATTACTACGTAACGCTGTAGGAATGTGGATTACGGTAACCGTATTGCGTGTGATGACAGCAGAAATCGGTGGTATCGTCGAACTAACTCGAGCAACGGTTTTAAACTTCTGATCTTGATGATCTGGTTCACGATGTCGACTGTAAGCTAGATACTCGCTTAATTCTTTAAATTACAGAACCTGAGACATGGTGTTTCAAAAGACTAAGGGTCCATCAGAACAACATCCTTTTTCATTCTACGACCGTCCGAAGTCCTAGGTCGCGGGTTCGATTCCCTCTCCGTGCCAACATTTGTATGTTATTTGCATTGGCCTGATTACAATATCTATCTATTTACAAAATGAATATATTTATGTACGTTTATCCCTTTGGGTGTGGGTCCCGTGGGTCTAGATACCGGTGTTTAGTATGTTCATGGATATTATTATTCGTTACACATTATATTATAACACCTCGTAGAACATAGTCAGTTGCACTGCTGACTGATGCTTTGGAAATTAATTTGCCCAGTTTAGCCAAACCAAGAATAATGACTTCGTCAAAAGATTTCGCTTTATGTTTAACTATTTTATATGGCCTAGTTTAGACGATGGGTGTCAACAGTGCGACCTCTGTTGTTAATATAACTATATACAATATACAAGTTTTAATAGTTAAAAGGCTTTGCTTACGTGAAAGTACTTTTGCCATTGCCTCGGGAACAGTTCTTCTACTCTACTGTATACTGTACGCAAAACTTCATGACGATCGCATGATTAGTTAAAGCGTAACAAACGAACAAATTCACTTTCGCATTTATAATATTAAGTTAATAAAATTATTAATAAACATTTGTTATCTCAAATATAACATAAATATCAATGATAATAACATTCATTACCTTTATAGATTCAACGAATCGATTACTAATAAACCACTTATCGTACCTCAGCAACACTAATTATTATACGCACTTAATCCACATCAATTATGAAATTAAACCATCGCAGAACAAGGCAAAAAAACGAGTATGTTCCATAATAACTTCTTCACGCTATTTCCAGCAAGTATGTAATTTACGAGTATTAGTATTTATGGCAGCAACGGAAACTGTTACATATACCTGTTACTATAGACCGTAATATATAGCCGTGTAACACTCAATGTAAATGCAGATGTGTTCACAGCGTTATATTATTTTTACCGCGGAATTTAAGACGCTTCCTTAGTTTTTTAGGTCAGTTTTACTTTTAATTGTAGTTCGGTTGGTGTTTGTAGTCAAATATATGGAGATGTTTAGTTTCGTGTCGTTATAAGTGGGTTTGGGTATTTATGTAATGATACTCGAACAAAATTAATGTTGCTCCAATTTCCATCTTCCTGTTCAGCGTTACCAGTTCTTCCATTTTAGGTAAATCTACCTACATATATTGGTTAACTCCGGTTTATATATCTTCTACCATAACATACTTACATGTTTTTAGAAATGAATTATGTAATAAAAGGATGCAAATGAACTGGGGAGTATTGTCCCTGCCTATACCCTGCAGGAAGGAAGGCATAAGAATAAGTCTTTAATGTGATATGGCATTCGGCAGACTACCAAGTACCCTATGACCAAATGACGATGATTTATATACTGCCATCCAACAAACGTCACTTTCGAACTGAATTTCACTTTTACCATAGATTACGTAAATGACATAAACAATTGAATTATACAAACTACGTGCGTAAAACTAGACTACGGCTTTCTGTCACATTTCATTGCGTTTTTATGTTGATAATTTAGTTGATACTTGTGCTTGTGCCATAATAATCGAGTATTGTACTTTGAAAGTAATGTAATCATACTAAAATGATTTTTGTATAGATTTAAAGTCGACCGTGAATGAACATGTTAATTTAAATTTACCTAATGTTTTTTAGTAGTGTAGTAAGTTAACTGTAACTTTGTATAGTTTACTTTCCTGTCAAGTAAAAAGTAAACAAATGCCAGTATTATTTGACTGGTAGGAGTGGTAGGTGAATGAAGCATGTAGTAACATCTATCTGTCAGTACATATACAACGCAATTATAAAATGTGTTAATCTCCAATAGCTAAAACATTTTGAAACATAATTTATAAATATGTAAATGTAAAATATGTATTTAAAAATTATTATTTGTGTTCTAGAACCGACAATATAATCTATGCTTAGTATGGTAGCTTTAATAACCTGACAAACCGTTAAATCGCATATTACCTATTTAAAATAGTTTAAATTTAGTAGTAGTCATTTAAATAGTCACCACGTCACTAATGGTCACATAGGGCAAATCAATTATTTTTGTTATATTTTATATAGTTTTTATGGGTCTGGGTAATCTTTTGTGTTCATTATTTGTTTTAAAATAAGTTTTTGCTTTTTTTCACACTGAGAGAAATCTTAAAGAGTGACAATGCAAGTAACGCACTGAGAATGCTAAAGACATAATTAAGATAAGTCAGTTACAAATTGTTTAACCTTGTACCAGTGGCGCAACAATAGGGTGGCAGAGCGTGCAAAATGCCACGGGGCCAAGCTCGAGGGGGCCCCTTGCACAAAAGGTCCTGAACACAGGAGGCACTAAATACAAAATCTATTAATGAATTAGCCACGGACCTCAGATGGTATAGTTACCCCAGTGTTCGATACTATGATAGTCGCCGCTATGAATGCACGGAATGTAGAATGATTCGATTTCAAATGCTAATTGTACACCAATTAGTTTGTTTATATTTGTAGAAAATATTATTGTCTGTTATCTATATTTTTATAAAGCTTTTATTCCCTTCACTTATAACAAACTGTGTAAACAATCTCAGAAGTCAATAACCTACTTCTAATATTGTCGTATCGAAATAAAATATATGTGTATGTAATTTGGAAGACATCTCGATACTGACGAGATGAGACCAACAGATTGGGCTTGGTAACGATGGTCTGCTGATGGAGCCAGGATGGTGGAACTATTTTTTTACTTTTTCATTCGGTTCATTTAAAGCGGGTTTTTTAGTTTTACTAAACTATAATTATTATTTTGTGTAATAATTTTGCCCACTTCTCTTACACACCAGTATGTCCAGTATATTGAACAAGTTACTACCGCTATACCGCGGACATGCTATCCAATCCAAGAATTCAAATGTTGGAAAACACAACTATTTGACTAAAATTATATCTACCTCATACCCACCAATACCCATATACTTTATTTAGAAAATAACCCCAGTTTGAATGTTCTACTCAAAACTTAATATTCACATATTTTTCTTTTTCCTTTCATTTGTTTCGTAAAACAGTGTTATTACTTATTACAGAGCCTATAATATGAATCAACCTTATTTAGCGACTGCGGTGCGCAGTGAGTGTGCCCTTGTCGTGAGTGACATTATCATAGAGCATGTCTACGTTGATCGGCGCTTGCGCAGGTAACTGGGCCGCGCACGCGCCGCACGCGCGCGCTCACGCCGGGCGTGCTTAAAACGAGTGTGTTAACTGTTTACGATCACCTACTGGTTAGAATATGCATAATAAGTATATATGTGAACCTATGAAAGTATTCACTTGAGATTGGCTCATTGGCATGGTTAGATTTTAAAAACGCTACAAAGGTAACGTCAGTGGAAAGCTTTTTCCACCGACGTTACTTGCCATAATCCACTCATAGTTTATGTGATCAATACTGCCAACGGATATAACGATAAGGTAGGTGGTCGGTGTCTCCGACACCTGTCATCATGGCGCTGTTGCACCATACCAGCGGGGAAAGTGAAATGCATAAAGAAATGTGTCTTCGTCGGATAATAATATCTTATCCATAATTTGTTAGTAAATCTTATAACGTATGTTAGTCATTTGTAATTATTTTACATTAAAGCTGCATTTTCCCAGGTGAATTGTATCCCAATGTTTTACTATTGGACAATCGACTTTTTCAAAAATGGTATTTAGGCGGCCGCTAGTGCTGTCCCGTATTCTAATGGTTTCTATCATTTCTTTTTCATAAAACAGACATCTATCGAAGACTTTTCATTTAGAGTACCGACCTACGAATAGAAATTATTTATATAAATTAGAAGTGAGAGAGAAAGACAGAACAACTAAAGTAAGAACAATACTAAATACTATTTGTCGAGTTTAAAAAAAATGGGCTAGTTAAATAATTGTGATGAGTGATAGATAGGTATCAGTGCAATACGGGTCATAATTAAAATTAAATAAATAAGATACCAAAAAAAATTTAATCATTGAGGCAGTGTAAGTCTGTAAGTGCGCATTTTCTGTAAAAGTGATTATAATACAATATACGTCCGTTTATCTACAATAACGATGTTTTGCGTCAAAGTTATGTAAATACGTTGACAAGTGTGTTTGAAAACATACGTCATAATTTACGACTGTGCGTATTTTTCAGTTGTCTGATTTGATTTTCATAATGTTATACGGTTTTACTCACGTCTGTATTTTTCGTGGATACCCGACGGGGGCCCTTTATCAAGGGGTGAGTGGTTTAGTATTTTTTTTTTTGACTTTTTTGTCCCACACAGGTTATACAACTGTACCTTACTCAACTCTGCCAATAGATGTTAATATGATTTTACTATCTACTAAGGACTTATAAGATATTCTGAAATTTTACCTGAAATCTTATGTACATAAATCTTCTGAATTTTTTGACTAAGACACTTGGGCTCTATAAGCAGCAGGAGACATGGATTTGGCAGTAAAATACCTACTGCAATACACAGACCAGCCTAATAAGAAAACTAAGAATGGTATTTTTCTAATAGTGAATTATTTACTCCAAATGGGTGTCATTTGAAACACAAACAAATCATAGTAAATACACATGCTACATTTGGTTTGTTTGTTTGTATAATGAGGTAATTGGGGTCTATAACATTATGTACATAAGTATCTTGTATTCAATGAGAGCCATTAATACGCCGCCTATGGTAATGTATGGTCATTTCGAGTACGCTGCCCACTCGCATACAGAACGTGACACGAACATTGGCCTAGTTTAAATTAGAATAAGAGAGCATCCATTGATTACGTGAGCTGGTTTCCTTTTAATTTGGACCCCTCTTCCCCTCAAGTGAGATATACGCTAAAGTTGTTAAAGAATTATAATTACTTTTATGAAGCTAAAAAGAATATAACGTTAAAGTGTAGGCGCTAATATTGTTTAAGTTTTTTCTTTTTTTTTTAATATTTACGGAGCTTAGCCACAATTATGACTATGTCGCTCCATCATAGCCATTTTTTTTATTTTAAACTAATCTTAAATATTCATAATACAAAGTATAAATATCCTTAGCTGTATCTGTCAAAGGACTGGCCAGGATGCTGTTACATCTTCCAATGTCCATCAACTTATCACGAAGCAGGCGTTCTCTAAGCTGATTGTTTAAAGTTGACGTGACTTGTTGTTGGACCCCTCCGCTCTATTACGTAACGTAAGCTCACGTTATTAATGGATGCCCCTTAGGTGTTTCGCGCCCAATTCTTTAAGCGTATTAATAATAATAATTTAGATAGATAGATAGATGTACTCTTTATTGTACACAAACAAATAGGTTACAATGTTTTACATATATTTACTTACTAGCTAATGTTATGTACAATTGGTGACCTTATCACAATTTGCGATTTCTTTCAGGCAACCATTGGATGGATAGAGAAAACAGGTGAAAAGAGGGGCTGCAGTGTACAATATTTTTAAGAAGCCTATGGAAAAAGAAAATAATTATATATAAATTTAATACTTAGTAGGGCCTATCGAAGACCACCACCTACTGTAGTAACATCACTTTTATTATTTTTTTCTAATAGAACTTTTTTTATAAGTAATTTATGTTTGTCGAAAGTGTCTTTAAAGAACGTGCCTCAATATGTTAGAAAATTACGTAGTTTCATATTTATTGTATTGCTATACTTACTACTTTAAAGCAGAAATATTAAATCTGGTGCGAAATTTAACATCTCTAATGTATTTTTAACTTGTTAAATAATTGCAGGGAGTTATGTCTTATTAAAAACCTACCTTTTGCAAAATCAAGGCCCTAACAAATATACAACACAGGTAATGCGAAGGGATACATTTTATCTATATTACTACAAAATAATAAAGCTGAAGAGCTTTTGTGTTTGATTGAAAAAGACAACTCCCGCATTAGGAATATTCCTGTGTCGCGGAAGGCTTCACAAACATTCAGACAACGGACACCAAGAACACCCAGATTCGTGATCCACAAATAGTTGATTTGTGGATCACACAAATTTTTGTCCCGTGTGGGATTCGAACACACAACACTGTGTGGTGTGGCGCGGTAACCACGTATTAGGTAGAGTATATATTGAGGAAAGTTATGGGGTAGGTAACATCACGCTACGACCCGTAAAGGCGAAGCAGTGACAGTTAACGCGGCTAGAGCGTTAACTGTCACTGCTAATACACTACCCACGTGGACCACGCACACCTCTATTGGAAACGCACTCTTAGTGTGGTTAACCTAAGTTCGTTGGCGTCAAAAAAAAAGACTTGAAGTGTTAGCTTCAATAATACAATTATTATTAAAAGGTCCAAGAAACAGCCATTCAAATAGTGATCATTACAGAACAGTACTTGACGGTTTTCACTTTCGATCTCGGCGTGGGCTGCGCGCGCGCATTGCACTTACCGTCACGGTCAAGGCGACCGGTGAGCTACACTGCATAACTGTTTGACTTTGTACAACGTCACGCGGCTTAGAAATAACAGCTTGTACCTTTTACACATAATCATGTTATACAGTATACCGACAGTGTTGTAATGTTTTACATATTTGTTTTTCTTGTTTGCCTCTGTTGCTAAAGTTTTGTACACAAACTAAAAAACATGTCAAATATAATTAAAGTGATACAATAATAAGTTTTTATAGGCATACAATTAGAACTCGTGCCTCGGGAATTATATAGTTCCTACCCTCAGACAACCGCCTCACCTACAAATCCCAGTAATGGTTGTTGAACGTAATTGAAACTTTGTATGGAGGCACTTTCGGTCGGCTTAAATTCAAACAAGTGTTAAGAATTAGATTCACTCTACGTAAGACTATCCATCGAAACTTCTGAACGAACTCTCCAATTTTTAAGTACGTAAAGTCACAAAAGCTTAAAAGCTTTACACCACTGCGTTAAAAACCACTATGGTGCTCATTTAATGGCAAGCGTTCACTTTAGGCAATCGACGTTCAGCTTTGTGGGCCTCATAAAATCTTTTCTTTAGAGCCCCATGTTGTCCTTACTAGTAACTAGTCATAAAACAAATATAACATATTTGTTTATCACCTTCAGAAACATCACTTTATCGGTAATTCCAATTGTCAATAGTAAAGACAAGATGAAAGTCGTGAAGCTAACATTAGAAAGTCAAACTAAAGAAATTGACTAGAAAATTAACTTATGTTAAAAATTATGTTTCATTTTGACAGTTTGAAACTAGACTTAGGGTCACTATTTCGATTTTAAACATTCATTTTACATATTTACTCTCACCATTTAAATGAAAATGTGATATTGAAGACATTAATGATAACACAATGGAGGTAGTTAAAAAGGGCTACAGACCAATCCTTTCATCTTTCATCTTTTATAATCTATTTGAATTTCTTGATAACTGAATGAATTGATTCCGAAAGTAATTAGGTGGGCGGTAATTACACTAATCAGTCTAATCACACAACAATGTTTTTGGCATTCGATATGTAATGCCGAGAGCCCATTTTTTTCAATAAAGGATAATAATATGTTGATGATTTATAATGAAGGATATAGGACCTACAAAAAGCGGAGCTGTGAATATGGACGCAGTAAAACTGCGAGGAACCGGCTAGTCCAGGAATAAAGACTTGCCTCATTTCGGTAACAAGAAACGGTATTACGAACTGATTTTACAAGTGGGAAGTCAATTATAAGATAACACTTCGATACTATGTTATTTAATACAGGATAAAATCGAGTTTTCTTGCTGCCACAAATGTTTCCTCCATAAGTAACATTCGCTGCTTCTCGTAAGTTCAGCTTATCGTAATGAGATGCGGAAGGAAATCGATATCTGAAGCGAACAGAGCTACCAGGGCACAAGCAAACCGATGGAGGTCCTTTAAAACGTTATATTTTTAACCCCCCTCATTAATGTATATTATGTATGGGCTAGTTGCATGGGTGGACTGAGGTAAGGTAAGTTGCTACATCGAAAAGTCAAGAAACCATTCCATGTATTTCATTTTAGACATATCCCTGTTTTGGGTGTAAATACATTCTATGAAAATGTTGAGGATATTTTCAGGGACTCTACACAGCCCTCAGTTTTTAAAGGGTCGACAACGCGCATGCCAGTCCTCTGGAATTGCAAGCGTCTATAGGCTGCCGTACCGGTATCCGCTTTCCATTAGGCGTGCCTCGAATGTTTCCGCATTGTAGGCGAATGAAAAGAATCGATTCTGACTTGCATAATATATTATTATCAATAATGATACATTTTGTACCACAATCCTCTCGTCTTTTTTACTTTCTTTATTTGTGAATTAAAGTTAGAAGAGAGGCTTATTTCAAACACACAGTACGCTCCTTCTGTTGCATTAAACTTCTTCAATGTTTAGGCACCGCTAACAGCCTGACATGAGGCGGGATGTGTGCTTATGTTTGCCACATTAATAGAACAGAAGAAAATGTGTAAGAAGTACTAGCTCAAAGTCACTATCCTGTTTATTGTCTGCAGTTAGACAACTCATTCGAATTCAGGACAACATAGTAATTTGAATAATAACATTGAATTTATGAAGAGGTGTGACGTCATAAAACAGCACTTTGCATAAACAATAATTCTATTCCGTTATGAGCTTCTATACTTAGAGTGAGACCACCTAGGGCCCCGCCTATATGCAACAGAAGAGCTATTTATTCCCATAGGCACCATTATTTCGTTAGCTGGGACTTTCCATGGTTAATTTTAGTCTTGGAGGTAAAAATTAACTACCTATAGTTAATTATTCTTTCTATATAGAATTTACGAGTTTGTAACTGTGCTCCGACTACAGGTAGACAAAATCTATAACTTTACTTCCCTTGCCTTTTTGATATTTTATACTTAAAGAAAACTCAATATTTGAATGAAATGAATCGAGGCTCATTGTATTAAAAAACGGAGCAAAAAACTAATTTCTAATCATAAACTTTGTGATAAAGCCTATTAAACTACTCGTCTACCGTAACAATAATAAAAAATATTTTTTTTGTACAAGTTTAACAAGTTTTGTATTTAATCAAAGTTCTCGATTAAAATTTTAAGAAAAATACCAATTCCAAAGGGTGAAATAGGCGATCCCATTGGCTCGATAAACTTGAAATGGAGGCTTTGGAAATAAAATCTTAGATCAAAGATTAAGTCTACTAAAAGGTCAAGGTCATCTCAATATTTTTCGCACAAGATATACTCGCAATTCAATTGCATAATATTATCGGTATACAATGTCTGTATGCTATTATGTGGTGTTAATAAATAACGCGTAAGCCAATGACCGGAGAAAGTAGCGGCTCTGGTTTGAATAACATCTGGACCCGACGCAGCCACCTGACTCCGCCCCGCGCGCCCCGAGACGCCTGGTTAGCGAGATATACACACAACACAAGATATCCGAGGATAATATAATCACTAATATATTGCTGATGATTAAAATCATTACATCATCACCATTACATATTATAAAACAAACTCCCCCGCCGCGTCTGTCTGTCTGTCTGTCTGTCTGTCTGTCTGTTCGCGATATACTCAAAAACCACTGCACGGATTTTCATGCGGTTTTCACCAATATATAGAGCGATTGATGAGGAAGGTTTAGGTATATGATTTGTTAAGGTTTTGTGTAAATTGGTTGAAATATGATGATGATTGTTAAAGATGTCTCTGCTGCCCGTGCGAAGCCGCGGCGGGTTGCTAGTATTAAGATAAATTAATTTTAATATTCTTACCTCAAGCATGAGACTGAACAAACCTTTGCTGGTAGTAATAACGAAGTCCTTCTTAAATTGCCTTTTTTCCTTCTTAATTGCTTTGCCTCTTGTCCTCTTTAATTTAGATGGTTATAGAAGTCTTACGGAGAAGCCTATTCAGTCATAATTCTATGATCGAGATGAGTGAGTGGGAGTATTTCTTAGAGAAGGCTTGACCTTACCTTTCTGTTTAATCCCAACCATCTTGTGCTTAATATATATAATGTTACTAAACATTACATGCTTTGGTAGTACTCTAAAGTATTTTTGTTTTTATAAAGTATGTTATGTTCATCAATCATCATAGTTATATGTGTGTTATACCGTACGTAATAAGTCTAGATAATTAAATCTAATGTAGTTAATGATGGTAATCATGTAATAAAACAGAACTTCTTCAAATATAAATTTATAATGAAATATTGTAATCTGTAATGTATAAAATATCAATGAAAGTATAAGTAAGTAACATTAGGCTCTCTTTATTTACAGGTCACCATAGATTGTAAAATGAGACAGACATATTGAGAATCGGTAAGTGTTTAAATTTTTTGCAATTTTTTTTAAAAACCTTTTTTAACAAAACTGCCCAATAATTAAAATGTTTATTATAAAATGTTCATGATGTTTTCGTAAGATCTGCCAGACCACCCGCACTAAGTTAGCGTGGTGTCATTTTGATTACTTACGGCCTAACCTCTCTCACATTGAGTGCAGGCTCGTACATAAGCTTTGATATAATATTACTTATTTTGACGATCTATCGTCGCGGGTCGAGCATACAAACAGGATATTGAATTCGATTTTTGCTAATTGCAAACAGTTGCATTGGTTTGGAACCTCGATATTTCAATGTAGATTTTGTTTATACGTATTTACAAAAGGTAAATGCTACTTACTTATTAGCAGTTAACTCATAATACAAGCTAAGCTTACTCTAGGTCTAAATACTCTAAATATCGCTGTGTAAAATATATCAGAATATTTTTAATACGCGTAATAAGCTTCACTTCTAACCAACTATGTAAAGAAATCAAACTTTTATATAATTCACTATTATTATTATATCACAATACTATAATTTGGAATCTTGGAGCTGATCTGATGATGGGGCCAAGGTGTGTGATAGTGGAGTTAGTTTTGACTTTTCAGTGGCTACTCGTACTAGTAAGCCCCTCGGCTCATATGATTCGTTGTGACGAGTCCAACAGGTTAGGGTTGGTAGCGATGGTCTGGTGAATAAGCCAGGAGGTGGATAGTGAAACTCTATTACTTTGTAATTCGCGTGTTATTTATAGTTTTACAGCAGGTACAGGTACAGTTACAGGTACAGGTAAAGCATTAAGTTTTAATAAATAATCCTTGTCTCATAAAGTTGTACTACCCATAAAAGGTGTTACGTCGGCAAAATTGGTATTTCATTTGATTTTCTCATAACGAACACTATGTATATGTAAACAGACAAGTTAAATACATTTAAAAACACAATAAATACCATAAAAAGATGTTGAAGGTGTATACTATTATGTTTTATATAATGGACGTCCCACGCGGCTGTTGTACTTGATTTATAAACTTAGATGTGGGTTTAGATAAGTTTATAAATTAATTCATATTGGTATCCGTAAGTCCTAGGTTTGTAGGATTGCCAAGACATATTAATAATGTGAACTGCAGATATTTCAAGATAGATTAACAAGTTATAACAACCAACCACACTAAAGAACACGCACTTTATCAGAGTGGTGGTATTTCTTAGAGGGGCGACTCCAGTTGGAGTAGAAGTTTGCTGTGTTCTAGCTCCATTAGAAAATAACCAAGATAATGAAGTACTTATTATAATATTAAAAAAATCAGCATGTGTTATTTTGTAGGTATTTTTGCAGAAAAGCAGCGACGCCTTCTCGTTACGATGGCTTAGTCGGGTAACAATGACCTGACCTCCACTTCGCCGCACAAAGTAATTCTTAGATAATAATCACGAGTTGTCACTACCCCTCTTTGCCTACTTTCTGCTATAATCAGTAGTGGGAACGGGCACATGGCGCGACAATATCCACAATTGTTACAATGCATTCGCTGCAATTAAACTTAAAAAGGACGTAACTTACGTAACGAAGCTACTAAACCCGCCGTCGTCGGTCACACCAATTGGTCGCATACAATTGGCTCACGTTACGGAACAAACACAACCCATGCCTAACTGCCTCTAAACCCATCTACATAAAGTTGAGAATCCTATTTAAATAATGAGCAGCTTTCTACACGCGTCCTGAATAATGCGCGCGAGTTTATCCGCTTATCGTGGCGTTGTCCGGACCATTTTGGGCGCATTCAAAGTAAAACACGGATGCGTGCGGAACTCGTCGGCCTCTCTACGGTTAGTGGACATAATTTTACTGTCATAACTGCTATCTATTAATGGATGCAAGTCTGCTGGGGTATTTCGAACTTAAAAAAGTAAGTAATAAAAGCTACATCGGTTGGCCTTATTGCACACAATTGTATTAAGTCTGTTATACTGTCAAAGGTGATAAACTGTAGACGTATTCGGCTGGTAAACATCTGCAAAAGGAAATGCAGCGCAGCTTTAAATAACTACTGAATAAGATTTAAAAATGTTAGTAGTTTTTTAAGAAAAAAAAAATTCAAAACATAAAAGGCAGCAACACACAAGTGTTTGCCGTGGATGAAGGAATGAACTAATTAATATGCTGAGACTGATCAATGTTTTGGGAAAATGTGTGTATAAAAAGGAAATCAAGGACGGTATAAAACATTTTGCACAAATAAGCGTGTTGCACTCCAGCCTAATTCTTGCTCTTAATAATCCCTTGCCTTTTTTCCAAGGTGTGGTTAAGGGAGGTTTCAGAGTTCCTTAATAAAAATGCTGCACACGGTAGCAGTTTAAATTCAATACCCCTAATATGAGTTTGCAAAATACTGAAATGCACATAGTTTTTAAAACCCGTGAAAACGAATGGTTTTTAAGCTGAAACGTATGGTTATAGGAAACATAGTGAAATAATTTATTAGCAACAAATCACACACGTAGAATATTTTTAAAAGTCAGGTCGCAAAAACAGAATGATTTGCAATGTATAAACTGATTCTGGGGTTCAACGTTTAATCCAAATATTTTCTTACCTAGAATATATTTCCTAAAGTAGGCAAACTATAAACCCTCACGCCACACTATTCCTTGCACTGATTGATGCTGAGCACACCGCTCTATTCCCGTTACTCAAATTGCTCATCATTTCAATAAATAAGACGAGGATTATTGGCCATACTTTGTCAGTGCCTTCTTTTCTTATTACTTCCCATGCCACTTGTAAAGTAAAAGAAAAATTCTAATGAATTTAATTTGTACAACACTATGTCCAACAAATCGATCTGCAAATGCAAAATGACGAACGTATAATTTGTCGGAGCGTAACCGCCGCGCTGTCTGCCCTCTTACGCCCTGAACAAATGGTGACGTAATACCAGTTGCTGACACATCTTTGATCTCTTTCAAGAGCGTGAAGTCGCTTTCAAGTAGAGTAGACTTAATAACTCGTGGTCACTGATTGATTCCGACGCGCGACGTGATGAACACTAGCTACGATATTAATCTGTTGTTGCTAAATATTAAACATGACCCAAATGTAAAATTAGTCTCAGTGAGGATTAGAAATAGTTTATGTTCGATACTAAACGATATTTCCTTATTATTCCGAGAAATAGTTGAAATTAAAGCATTCAGCTGTTCAGTAGCTGTTGTTCGCGTTGTGAAATTAGAAATAGATTCCAGTAATAATTTAGATTGTTACATAATTATTCAAATTGCTTGGACACGGTAGATAACAAGAGAAATGGAATAAAACATCTTCCACGGATTTATTTCAATTATAGCATCGGAATCAAAATTTTTTTTTTGGAAGAAAAGTGACACATTGTACCTACTTTGCCCAGGAATAAATTTAAATATTATTTATGTAGTAGACAATTCTGTTTTAATTAGATTAAATTATCATGATAGTTATACATACATTAATGTGTATGTATAATTATAAAATAGGGATTAACATGGCATATAAAAGTAGATATTATTAAAGTTTAAAGACGTGTAATTGTATAAACAGTGTACTGTATTAACAAATTTTTTTAAGCATTTGCAACGGTTTTTCCTTAAGTTCATCTTTAGCATTGGTAATTCAAAGAGAATATTTTCAAGACTTAGGTGCTTTACATATTTTTATGAAATAATATCTAACAGGCCGGCATTTATATTATCTGTAACACTAAAAAATTGCTAGACATTTGTTATCAGTTACTTACCATAAAAAAAGGAAATACATGCCAATGCCAATGACTTAGCAATTTCTTCATTGGTATATTAAATGTTGGCATGAACCGTAACTATTAGATAAGCTTAGGTTAGCAACATTTTTAAACGGGCATCGATTCCCACTCAGGGCAAACAATTGTGTGATGAGCACGATCATTTGTTCTGCGTCTGGGTGTAATTTATCTATAATTATATTAAGAATATATATATGTATCAATATGTTTCTCAGTAGTCTGGTTACCATAGTTCAGGCTTTACCCAGTTTGGGATCAGGCAGCCGTGTATATAAGATGTCTCAAGCTATTAATATTATTATTATAACTATCGATGTATTTATTATTGATCTTTCACACCACTACGCATTTTACCCTAAGTACTTTAAGTGCCTCTATTGTGTTCTCTTTATACGACAACTTATGTTATGTTGTAAAGATTGTCGGCTTTCATCTAAACTCTTAACATATCGAATGATCAAATTTAAGTTAAGTACATAAATAGGCGCAGCGACCCACTTCTTCGCCAATCCCTAATTGTTCTTCTTTTGACGTCAATTAGGGTTGTCGACGGGCAAATAACCGACTGATTGAACCAAATCCTCCATATCCAGATTAGGTTAATTAAATAGAACACAAAGCTGGCTCTAATAATTTGGAAAAACGCGTTTTCAATAAGCTTAAAATTTATTTCTATCTGAGATGATAAAACTGTTGTAGTTGCCTTCCACATTTTGTTTCTTCCACCTAATACCCACTGAAAACTTACATAACTCAGTAGTTGTAACTTACAACTACTGAGTTATGTAATTTGCAATTTACAACTTGTAAATATTAACATGACAAAGGTTATGTGTTGACCGAACTGACATTGTGTATTTCTAGAGGCTGTCAGCCCTGACAATAGCTGCAGATGTTATGCGCAGTGACGCAATAATCAGTTCCGCTTTCCGTGCTAACTATGCTGCTGCTCACCAGCACCACTGCCGTTCGCGCCCAATATAATTATATATGCTATATGTACTTTCACGACGCCCGCGCATCACAAGCATTGAGTAACTCTAGCTAGGACATCGAGTTCTTATATCAGGGAAAATAATTAGATTCTATGTAGATATGTATATGTAGATGTACATAGGCAAAGGCAAAACAGTTGAGCACTTACTTCTCCTCTGTTTGTCAATTAAAATTCTTAATATTTTGGTGTTTAGTAGCTATTAATGACCTTAATAAATACAATATTTTTGACGTGACAACGTCTTATAATTCGATGGAGCCGGCTGCACGCACGAAAAAACATGACTCATGCGGCGTTACCTCGCTCTGAGGCGTTCTTATGACGTTGTCACGTTCAACTATCGTCAGTAAACCGACTTTACAGACAACCGATTTTAAATAACACTAGAGTTCGCCTGGTGGTTGAATTTCGACTATAATTAATTCATTTTTGGTTTATTTCATTGGCCAGTATAACTTGAACTGTCGTTGTATAGACTTACGTACCATGACAGGTCAACATATATACTGGACACGTGTAGCTTGACGTAGCCGTTTTCAGAGTTAAGTATTTCAAATTTCACGTTCGATAATGATTTTTGGTCGAATTTCGACTAGTAGGCGAGCACTGCTTGGTAATGCTAATGATATATAGTCACAGCAAGCCATCACAAACATTAGGCTAACAGAAACATTTAGGAGTAAAAGTACAGCTGATGATATCATGAAGTGATGATAGACCTCATCAGGTACCACCATACCATTACTACTGCAACAAACAGCGTGCTATTAGCTGTGACATACCAGGCTTGCAGAAATACAGAGGAACGCGAATACACTGAGAAGCACCGTGACGTATGCTTTTCGCTACGTTTCAATGAGAAATCGAAGAACGGAGTGTCGTTGTTCGAATTGTTGTGTCCGTCCGGTGGCACGTCAAAGTAGCTATTAGAAAACACCCTCTTGAATGAAGAGAGTGGTTAATACCATGTGCGTTACATTGCTTTCTTGAAGAATAAATTACAGTCGTGAAAAAATATTTAAACATGCACTTTCTACCTAGACTGGACGATCTAGACATTAATAGCAGTAATAAACACTCAAATTGTTTTCCTCTTAGCCACTGGCGTAAATTATACTATTTTTGGCAAATAAATTTTATTAATGTGTGACTTGTAAGGCGCTCGTCTGATGGTTATCTAATAATTCTAATAAACTATCAAAATTCAAAAAAATATCCTTTGCAGTGATGGTAATTTCATTTTTTACATTTTACATTTCTGTGCTTTAGTTACATTTAATTTCAACTGATAAAACAATTAAGTACTAAATCATAATGATAATTAAAAACTGACAAACTGGCGTACTTTTATGCTATTTGCGTTTTAGTAGTTGTAAATGGAATCATATAAATCCGTGGCATGTAATAATTTTTTTTAAATGTCCCGGAATATCAGTTCATGAATATAGTAGGGGTTTTGAATGCGCAATGATATCTGGAATCATATTAACAATCAAAACCTTGCCTTCTTCACAGTTAAATAAAATTTGGTACTAATATATGTGTTTTTGATGCATTGATATAAAGATAACTAATATGATTAAAATGTTCGTGAGACTAAAAGCGACAAAGGTGAGATTTTTTATTGGTTTTTTATACAGAAAGTCTCACACTCGTAAATGATATTTTTATGCACATTTATGTGCTAGTTTTGTTATTAAGACGTTTTCGCACACCGACAAATCAGATAATGCGATCTTGGGAAAAGAACGCAGTTGACTGACCGCTTATATTGAGGAGGCGACTAACACCACGTATGGTTGGAATAGTTTGTTGTCGCCTATTGGTTACGTATTTATTCAAAGGACAAACGAAATGGATAGGTAACCTGGAAAATCGTGGTGCTGAAATTCAAAAGTAACCCGTGAGCCAGAAACTAACATAGATTTGCAATAGCATAGGCAGAGTCTATCGTATGACCCTGGTCACGTTTATACCCACAAAGTATGCCAGGATAGTGGATAAGCTTAACTAGCCACTCTCACTAACTAGCTACTCTCAGCCACTTATTATCTGCAGCCGTATAATATCTACAACCCGAATACTTTATTATCTCGCTATAGCTAAAATACAGCTGCAAACAGTTATTCAAATGAGACCATATCTTATACTTTCTCGTCTAATGTCCTCGCAAATTCGTGACTCGGTCATCAGTCACAAATTTAATTGCAATTATTCGAAACATTTACATTTGAAATGCCATATATTATGTATCAAATTAACTCAAATTAAGTTGGAATAGCGTGGAATGTATTGAATTAATTAGTAATCAAAATTATCTTAGGTCAAGGTCCTTGCTAAGAATGCATAATATAATCTTCGAAATTAATGGCCCGCGAGCCAGCAACAGATTTGAATGACCAATTCCCTCCCGGGTGAAAACTCGTAAAATGCTTCAGAGAGTTGTATCACAAAGCCTCGTGAACGTCAGCTGCGGTTCCGTCGGGGGGTTGAGGGGCAGCAGCTAAGTTACAAAAAAATCAGCTGGCAGTATTCCGACCGATAACTCGTCAGTTGGTGCGTCTAAATAGGCGTTAGATACTCCCGTCTGGCTCCTGCGTTACACCTTTCAGGGTATCACCTGACAATCTTTCCACCGGGATACCGCCAACTGACATTATTATTTTTATCGCACTAGCATATACACTGTCATCTTATAAATTTTCAATTGAGAATAAATCACTGAACGTATAAGTACATATTTCCTTTACATTCATGTGACCAGATGACGTATAGTCCTCCACTCTATAGTCAGCTGACTTTTCTTTTTCTTTAAGATATTGGATTAGCTATAATTTGATACAATTCTCAATCGGGAGGAAATGACTAAAAATAATTTTTTTTTTCTACATGTGTGAGGCTGCTGCTCCTCAACCCCCCGACGGAGCCGCAGCTGACGTTCGCGAGGCTTCATGAAACAATTTTCTTAAGCATTTTACGAAGTATCGCCCGTGAGGAAATGACTGACGAAATTTATACCTGGCTCGTGGACCATAATAATAACGTTCTAGGAAACAGCCCCGCCTCCTACTGGGCCCAAACTCAGCATAGCTTGTACCTACATACTATGGGTACTAAAACACGTATAAACAAAAATATATACTATCATACATAGAAACACTCACCAATGGAAATGGACATAGTTATTATAATAATATTTGCATTCGGCAGGAAACAAACCGCAACTTCTAAAGTTGTCGTCGGAAGCACTACGGCCACGCCACATAGGTCGTCGAATAAGATTTTTTCTAACACAACAACTATAAACACATTATATATCAAAAGCGGCGGTAGCGTAATGGCTAAGTCGTCGGACTTACGATCAAATGGTTGCAAGTCCGAACCCCAACCAGTGCGCTACCGACGTGAACCCAATCCTAACACAAGCATTTTAACTTAGCTGGAGGGGTTAACAAGAATACTAGTAATGTCTCTCTCGCTTCCTCGCCCCCTTATTCCCCTACTCCCACCTTAAAGACCGTTAACGCACTTGTGACTTTTGAGTTGCAGGTGCTCATGGGCGGCGGTAGTCATTGACCATCAGGTGACCCCTCTGCTCGTTTGCTCCCTACACTAAAATACATATATATATATGTATATGTGGGGTTGGAAAATGATACGCTTGAGATTTTTTGCTTGATAAACCGTGTATTTTATAAAATCGTTTATAACAACAAAATAATAAACATCTAATCTTATGGTCGTCCTCGCACACTCACTCGTTCCGTCGTTCAAAGAGAGTGCGAGATCGCCTTATCCCTCCTCCTCTCCCCTTTCGCTCTTTCCTTTCATCCCTCTCTGTCCCACCAAACTCGGATACATGCACTAAAAAACAATATCAAGACGTTCGGATATTTTACAATCCTACATATAAATATCGGTTTGAAACCTAAGGTATAACTTATCAATCAAGTTTGTGTCATCAATTTATCACAGGCACACAGTCTGATTGACAGTGTCAGTATTTTGCCTTGTAAGGCAGCTTACTGAGCGCAGACTAATTTATGAGACGAGTTTATAGTTCAAGATCAACCGTGTGTTGATTTTAACTATATAATTGGATTATTTGTATGCAATACTAGAGGATAATAAATTCGCAAAATATCTCCTTGACACTGAAGGTGGACGGCACATAGTACTGTTATCCATTCTGCTGGGTATATTAGTTACTGAACAGGTCGGCGAATATGAAGTTTGGATAAGATTAATACAAGGTCAAAGTATAAAGAGTAATTTTATATGTTATCTTCGGGATAAAAGTAGAAATCACAATATTAATTGCCTGATACTAGGACCACTACATGGCGTATTCAATATAAAATGAGCATTCTTTCATCGAGTCATCGTATAGGGCCCGGACTAAGCGGCAATTTTTTAATTTTGCCATCTACAAAAAAAGTAAAATGTCTGATGATATTATTAATTTGCTTGTTGCATGTTGAAGGTAAAATCGTCTACTGAACGCCATAACCATTGTTGATAGTAAGTTACATCACAAGTATGTAGAAATAGAAATATTTCTTGAAAGGAACAAAATAAGGACAGCATGAAAACTAAAGCTTAAATGGCCATATAGCTTTTGATTGCGTTGACTTAGAAGATTATTTTTTTACAGCGTGCAAAGGACCGCACTTATATTTGATATTAATTGCGACTTGACGCGTCCACGGATTCCTGAGGAAAAGAGTCTTGACAGACAGACAGACGGACGAACAATAAAGTCAAATCAAATCAAATCGTTTATTTGTGATACGTGGGTCACATACAGATGTTCATTACATAATTATATACTTAATAATGTTCATTCCATGATCAGCAAACACATACTTCGGCATACAAATTGATCCTATAAGGGTTCCATTTTTCCTTTTGAGGAACGGAACCATAAAAATGGTAATCTGCCCCAAATCTACATTTATTTATTGCTTTTCTAACAGAAAATCTTAAGAGGATTTCAATTTTAGAAAGGAATTGAAATGGTGGAATCTAAAAAATCTAGGTCTCAACCACGACCTTCTACAAACAAAGTACAAGGTTAAAACGATTTAAATCAATCTATTACTGACGTTTGACGACAGAAAATAAGTCTTGGCTACTTGTTAATTACTCTTCAACCGGTTTTTATAAACACCGGTATTATAATTAAACCCGAATTATATCTAAATATAGTCAGCATCTGGCCACACTATGCCAGCCACATGTCTTCAAGGGGGTTGGGTCGACTCTGGCTCGGAGGAAACTAAAATAAACTTAGTGGGCTAACGTAGTGTAAAACATTAATGTAGGTAGAAAAGAAGGTACCTAACCTTTTGCATTAGGCATGTATGTAGTTACCTATAAGATTAGCTGATAGCAGATAGACGTGGAGATGATAAAATCTAACGGAGATGACGAACAACATCTTATTAAGCTGGTTCGTTTCTTAAGTTATATTTCGGACATTGATATCATGATGGCACGCTTCCGGCGTTCCAGTTGAACAGACTTGCAAAAGAATATTTTATTGGAAGTCCTCGCTCGAACGTTCAGGCGTACTTATACGCCTGATTTGTCAAACCGTCAAGCGTCCGGGCGTATTTATACGCCCACAAGAAAGAGGCCCGAAAAATTTTGGCGCGAAACGACTCGCACGCTTTAATCGATTTTTAGTCAACATATCCATTGCGCCTCTTTTATCAATGTTATACTTATCTCTTCTCTATGAAATACCGCGTCATTTGGTTCCTTTTAATCTATAGTAAGAGACGCCATTAAATTCTTAGAAATTTTTCAAAAGTCAGTGAATTGTCGTGAAAGTGGGTGCGTTTTGTGAGGTTTTTTGTGAGTTTTTTGTGTGTGAGCTCTGCTTTTAAAATGTAAGTAATAATGTATTTATTGTTCTTCTGTATTAGTATTATATATCAAAATTATCCTTATGAATCATTCTTTTAGTATATCTAAACTTTTTATGAATCCAAAGTTTGTTATGATGTGTTTAGATGTGATAAAACTTTTTTGGTATATTATTTCAATTAAAACTTCGCCTTTGTTCGCCGGTTTATCGTAATGTTTTTGTATGTTATATCATATATTTTAATATATTTTATCTGGTAATTAGGATGAGTGGTTAGTATTAATATTTTAAATAAACATTAATTAGGATTTTACGTTCTTGTAATTTGACTACAGCCCCCTATAACGATTACGATGGTGTAGAAATAGGCAAAATTCGAAATTCAGAATTTTCTAATTAGAATAAATTCCAACTAGATTATAATTATATATCACTAAATTAGCATCATATTAAAGGGAAATGAATCTAGTTTTGTTTTTAAAGTGTTTTGTTTTTAAAAAATATAATATTTTATGCCTATAAAACAAATTAAGAGAAAGTTTTTTTTTTTTTAGTAGGAATTCATTACAAACCTCCTTTGAAGTATTTTAAATTATCACTATCGAATTTTGAAATAGATAACTTCTTTCTATAAACGTCTAGCTATTTTTCAGTATTTTTATCTACTCTCTAGATATTATTATTTTAGCTTTACAAAGGTTTTTGTTACCAAGTTGCCGGCACATTTCCGCGCTATTCAGGGCGCGAATAGTCGACGTATAAAGATGTATTTTTTAAAGCTACTGAGAAATAATTATATATCAAGATATTAGTATCATAATTTAGGGAAAGGAGTCTAGTTTTGTTTTTAAATGCTTTATTGGTAAAAAATATGATATTTTAGGCTTACGAAACCATTTTATAGAATTTTTTTGTTTTTTTTTTCTCGAGACCTCACAATAAACCTTCTTATAAGAATCTTATAAGTATTTATTTGAATTTAGAAATAGATAACTTTCATCTATAAACGTCTAGCTAGTTGCCAGTATTTTTATCTTGGCTGTAGCTGTTATAGATAGCTGATAGGAGAGCTTTTTGTTACCAATTCCGCACACAGTTCCGCGCGATTTCCGCGCGATTTCGCGAAGTCCCCCCCCCCCCAAATTGGTGGACTGTTAAGCTGGTTTCGAGCTGTCAAAGTGGACGTTCTAACCTAAACGCGGCGCTCATAGGTGGTCCACTGCAATATAACAAATTCTTTAGATTTTATATCTTTATTATCTTCCTCATAAAAATATCAAATAGCAAGTTTATCCAAGACGCCACCAGAAGATTCCTCCTATTAATTAAAAAGCAATGCAAGTTCGCCTTACTTCTTACACCATAACATATTATTACCATGTAAACAGAGTGTGTTTCTGGTACAGAATCTGCATTTAAATACCATTAACTTGCTGAACAATAGCCGTTGTTATACACTAAGTGATTGGGCCAATAGGTTATCCGCAACAGGTAACACTTGATGCGCTGGTACTAGGGCAGCATGGTTAGTAGGAGATATTAAGTAATTTACATTATACATACTTCAATGGTACGAGATTGATGTTATTTCTTTTTAAACGACGAAAAAAAAAGGAGGTTCTCAATTCGACCGTATTATATATTTTTTATTTTTTTATGTCTGTTCAGCCCTCACTCCGTTATTTATGAACCGATTTTGATTATTCTTTTTTTGTTAGATAGGGTATACCTCCAGAGTGGTCCCATGTCAAGGAAGTCAGGATCTGATGATGGGATCCTGATAAAATTGAGAGGAGCCTAAAATTGTAGGAACGAATAGTGTTTCTGTTTACTTTTCATTACTTTATCAGGTATTTGCGTTTAGAAATCATCACATCATGTAGCTGAGGTGATGATATAAAGAAATCATAAAATAAAAATCTTTTTAACAAAAAATTAAACCGATGAAAAGAACTAAAAAGCAAAAAATAAATGAACCTTAACTCTTAAGTATTGAGCTTATTTACATAACCTATCAAATTTGTTATAAACTTATTTTGAGTCGGCGCCAAATAATAAAATGATGAATTACTTACGTAGGTACATATAAAATTTTGAAAATTAATCAGTTTGTTGTTTGGCGCCGACTCAAAATAAGTTTATTACAAATTTGATAGGTTATGTAGATAAGCTCAATACTTTTTTTTTTCAATACTTAAGACTTAAGGTTCATTTATTTTTTGCTTTTTAGTTCTTTTCGTGGGTTAAATTCTTTGTTAAAAAGATTTTTACATTTTTTTTTTTGGGTTAAGTGAGACTATACTGTTGGTCTAGTCCTTTCTAACCTGCACATAAATAACATAACGTTACATATTAAAGTACTAGACTAGGACAATACTGTACTTAGAATATCAAGCTACTATATATGAAAAATTGGTCACGCCTAAATAAAGGTCCCCTAGCGTAGACGTTCAGATCACTGGTTTAGGATGCAAGGAGGGCTAGGAGGTATATGAAGCGCTAGAGATTACCGATTCCACAAGATTGGTACTAGGGTAGTAGGTTTAATAGGAGGTCGTTATGCTTAGCGTTCACTTCGCGGTTGAACGATGACGACGTTATAATGTGATCATATTATTTTGATCAACTAGTGCAGCGGACAATCACAGTACGGTAAGTATTTAACGTTGAAAAAAAGATTATTTTGTATCGATTTGAAATGCATAGTTTTGTTTTTTACATTGCACAATAGAGAGACTTATAAAGCGAGTTAATTGTGAACTAATTGCAGTATTTTATTTGTTTCGTCGTTACGTCTTACCATATTCATTATAATTATTTTAACAGTGAGATACTTTTCGTTGTGCAATGCACTGTAATTTAAAATAAGTTTAAAAAGACAATTAAGTCCTTCAATTTGTATTGTGTCTATATGAACATGTAATTTAGCAGCATCTAGCACAAAAAGTGCTAGATCATTGCAAGTAATAGTGGTGTAGTCAATTGGATCACATAATTGATAGGTTTTATCACGTCGCTTTTGTAATAATATACTACATCCATAGTTTTTGCGTCGGGCTGTTAGCACTTGTAGTTTTCTCTCTCCCGCTAAAGAAAAATATACACTTTTTTTTGTATATCATCTTAGTAAATGTCGTACTTGCAAAGGCAATATCAGCAATTTGTCAAAAATCGCCCCTTCTTCTTATAGGGCTATTGTATGCGATGCTCGGTGTTTCTCTAGTCGATAAAATTCGAAATTAAGTTATTCGACAGAGAACTAGAGTAACCGACATCACATAGAGAATCAGTATGCTGAAGTGGAAGTGGGCCGGTCATGTCTCCAGGCGGACTAACGGTCGCAGGAGCCGACACGTGCTAGAGTGGAGACCGCTATTGCGCCCTGCGGCACGATAGACCGGCGACCTGAAGAAGGTGGCTGGCAGCGGATGGATGCGGATTGCCCAAGACCGGGGTAGTTGGAGCTCTTTGGGGAAGGCCTTCTTCCAGAAGTGGACGGCGATAGGCTAATGATGGTGATGATGTGTTCAATACATGACAACAATTCATATTTATACTTTTAAAGTTTAAAAAATATACACCAGCACCCCTAATGTTGTCAAATATTTCCATGTATTATTTAAAGCCACTGTTTTGCTAAAAACGCTATCAGCACTTTAGTGACCGTTTTTCTCTTGAACACCTTTACTTTATAAACTATGGTTTTAGAACCGTAAGTGGTTATTATTCTAGCCGTCAGATATTCATGTACCTCAGTTCTAGTCCTTCGCCAGCATTAGGTCGGCTTCCGCAAATCATAAGCAACGACCAACTAACCAATGCATACATTAAAAATTATTACCATCGTTCAAATATTTTTTCTACACATTGAGGTGTTAAAGAAGCGGTGCGATTTGCTATTTCCCTCGTTAGTACCACTCAGCCAAGCACAATGTAGCTCAGTGTGATATCTTGTGAAATGAGCTAGTTATGCCAATTAGTTCATTTCCTAAAATATTTTGTCTACATGTTGGATCGTGTGTGAGTGGTTTGCTAATTGATCAAGAATCGATTTAAAGAAAAAAGCGGTTTTGTGTACGACTTAAAGTCATATGTAAAGAAACAGGTGAGTTTTTAGAGACATTATTCCTCTATAGTTATGATAAAAAGGTGCTGGATACAGTTGGTGTAACTAGATATTTAATTGTATTAAAGTAAACAATTGCATTTTAAACTATAAGTAAGAAAATTTGTTACTTATCATTTGTTTACATCTTCGTTTGTAAAAGAAAATTTTAGAAAACCTAGTATAACAATTTTTTACGTTTTTTTTTTATGTTTTAAACCCACACCTGTCTAGAACACTTCCCATTTGTACATCTGTTAAAATTAAATATAACAAACGCCTGTTTAACGCCGAAGAGGTAGGTAAAGAAGAAGTTTTTTTTATTGTGTAATGAAATAGGCGTTTGTCTTCCAACTCACTTGATGCAAAGAGATGATGAAGACAAAGATGGTACACGCCTATCCAAGAGAAACCTATTCACTCTACTCTTGAACGTTCCAGGATAATAATTGTCTGAAAAAATAGACGCAGGCAGTTCATTCCAGACCTTGGCGACTCGAACCAAAAAGGAGCTGTCAAAACTTTCGACTTTTTGGGGTTTCGACAATGAAAGAGTGGAACCACTGTCTGCGTCTAGTCATGCGATAAAGGAACGGTGAGGGTCCAATTAGTTCGGAGAGAGCCTTAGCACACTCACCAAAATGAATCCTATAGAAAACCGATGAGCTGGCGACTTTACGACGATGCTCAAGAGTTTGCAGTGCCCTATTCGTGAGCACATCGTCGTTTCTAAGCTTTATTACGGGCTTTTCGGTCGACAGAGTCCAGTGCTTCAAGTTTATATTTAGCTGAGCCATAAATAATAATAATATAGTTTATTGATGCATACAAGTTTTTACAAATTGCTTTTTTCTTAATTTGAACATGATTATAAAAATAATAATAATAATAATTGTAAAACAAATAATATTACATATTATTTGCTTTACAATAACAAAGAGATTAGCGTTGACGACTGTAGTAGTCATTAACTGTGTTACAGTCGTCAGCGTCCGCCATCAATAAGGTGACTGCAGTACTTACTCCATGCAAGATCAAACTTGGGCTGTATAAAGATTAAGCAGCTGTTCAGGGCTAAAGTACCGCCGGATCTTCCACATTTCACTATCTTAGGTCAGACGTAATAGAGGCAGGCTAAACTATTACCACCCTGGTAAACCCAGGACCCACGATAGATCAAATGCCACGTTAGTACGGGACCAACGAAGAAGTCATCAGAATCTGCATTCACATTCACATAATGTTAATATCGAACACACACCTATTTTAGTTTGTTGTTCTCGTGTTCAGTCTTCACCGTTATGTACAAAACTGAGCTGGTTACAAAATCGTAATAAATTCGATACACAGCACCAAGGCGTATTCACAATATTAACGGTGGAGAGTCAATTCATCTGCTTATAATGAGAATCACGTTATACGTCGGCCTACAACATTAGATCTTGGCCACAACTTGGCCCACATTGAACCCCTCCTTTAGTTCTTTTTGAGAATTTAACATGATTCTTAAAGCTGATGGAATGTAAATCAAGACAAGTAACCCTTGAACACCTTTATTACCCAAAGTGGTGGGATTTCTTATTTAGTGTAAAGGCTTGAACACGTAACAAACAAAGTCTTAAAAAACTAAATGCCAGGTCGTAGCTGCATGTCAATGTATCTTAGTTTAAATTTAAAAAAATATAAAATCTAATCTCTGTCACAACCTTAAAACATTCCTTCTCTATTTTAATGTCTTAACAGGTATTAATCTATTAATATTTACTGTCTACGTCTACTGCGATATTCGGTATGCTCGTACATTTACCTCGAGTAGCTTTTGACACACACATCACATCATCTGGAATGCATGCAAAGTATGCACGGATAAAGACCACTTTCTCCAACCAAATAAAACATGATTCTATTACTCTAAGTTTTACATATAAGGTGTAAGCAATTAAAACCTCAATGTAAAGGCACACATGCTGTGATTATCCTAAGTTCTTCTGCGCGCCTGGTACATCACGTATGTTGAAATTGCCCACTCATTGAAATAAATAGTACAATCGCGTTTCTTTCATCGCTCATCACTACGATTTACCTGTGCTAATTGCTGACTGACAGAAACACTGCACACGCAGAGGTGCGTACGTACATCACTGGTGAAGTAACAGTAGGGTTGTCGATCAAACGCTCCGACCTTCATTTTTAACATGAGGTAATATTTCAAATTTTGAATTTTCAAAATCATACCCTACGTAAATAAGATTTTGATGTTCCGTATCTGTGAAAGATCGTACTGAGCACTTTTTTTTTTTATTCTTTTTTATTAAAAGACAACTCCCGCATTAGGAATTACTCCTGTGTCGCGGGGGACTTTACAAACATACAAACAACGGAAACAAAGAACACCCAGACTCAGGTGGGAATCGAACCCACGACCTCTGGCTCAGCAGTCAGGGTCACTAACCACTAGACCAACAAGCCAGTCAAAACTCTCTTTTGCTGGCGCATGCGCACCTGAGCATTGCCACAACTGCGTGAAATATTACGCAGCATGCTACTATATGAACATCACAAACCATCTTTATTCACCAACGGTAATTTTTATGTCTATTTCCTTTAACAATTTCCACAAAGTCTAAGTCAACCTTAAAACGTGAATAGTGTTGCGTCAGCGCAGCCTCTTTGATTGAGAGCACTCGATCCATCAATGAACACATAAAAAGCAGCGCCGCGGGGCGCAAGGAGTGTCGGCAGGGCTTCCGCTCCAACGCCCGGCCCTTATGCACCGACGCGTGGATGCCATATCACAAGCGGTCGCGATTTTCTTCATAAACTAAATTTATTCTGTTTGTTTAAGCGTCAACCATTAATGTGTACTTTGTGTCGGTTTCCCTCATATTGCTTAATGTAGTAGCAAAAGACTATAAATAACCCGTAATCGTGTTAGTTCACAAAGCCAATTTACCAAAACTCAAAGCATCATTCGGAGAGATAGGAATAGTTATGTAGTTCCATGTAAGTTTTGTTTGACCGCATTATTTACACGACCTCCTTCCTACCTTAAACCTTAATATAGACTTTTATCTTATTATCATCAGCAGGTTTATAACGAAAGCAGAATGTTTCGTTGTTTCTTAAAGTCGCTCTGTGAATGAAATAACCTTTTATCTTTGAACTCTGATATTAATTTATAAACACAACAACTTTTGCAATTGTGTCAAATGATACGATAAATTTGCGATGACGGTCAATGACACGTTTTGAGTAAATTGATTGATATGGAGTTAATTAAAAATTTTACGCATGAAAATTATTCACGTTCACAATTTTATTAACATTTTGGCGAGTAATACGTTTGGTAATAAACAGTTACGTCCTCTGTAATACCATTGCACTGCACTTTATGTCGACATGAAAGATCTTAAATGTGAATTAAAATTGATTTTGCTACTACGGTATTAAACAAGCTTAAGGTCCCATTGCCGTGAAAGTAACCCTTAGAACTTGCTAGCGAGCGTGCTTTTTAGAGCGCGATTTGATCCGTTGTCGGCTTTTAGTTTTTTAAACATATGTTTATTCTTAAATGCATTACATGTTCAAACATATAACGACTAAAAAGCAAAATGAAATGTCGTCACAACAAAACAATCAGTATCATTAATTTTCTATAAGAAAATTTTGGCATCGTGAATAAATTTGAATTGACCGTTTAATGATTTCATTTATACAACCCTCTTACATCTTATGTCTTTTACCATACCTATTTAAAACTCGAAAAAAAAAACTGATGCTGGAGTACACCATTCTATATTTTATCGCTTTAGTCCACTATGACTGAACTCGGAACAATGTTATTATTCGTCATTTATATATTACCTGGAATTTTGGGCGGGGCGATGCTAAATACTTATATTTATTCTTCTGTTTCAGAGTGTTATTAATTTCACACGTTAGCTACTTTTTATAATGACCTATATAGAACTTAAAAACTACACAGTATTCACGAAGCAACACACTGAACATTCACACGGTTAAAGTATGTGAAGAATCTCTGGAGCCACAATACATTCCGTATTCCAAAAATTTACATGGTACATTATTCTCTATAGTAAATATCCTTTTGATTCCCACCAAAGTTGGCGAGGGACTTAAATAGGTTGTGCGTGATCTAGTTTTTGTAAATATAATTAAAGCTACCTTAGAGTTACAACTTAAGTTACAAATTTTGTGATATACAAAATAAAATTGACTACCTTATTTTATAGAATGTTACGTCACGCTGGTGGTCTAGGTCATTATATTAATAGCACTGTTAGTACTCACTACTGGTATCTTTACCCAAGACATGAAGAAAATAATATTATTTAATTATTTTTTTGCTTACAATACTTGCTATCATCCCGCCCCGGCTTCGCACGGGTATCAGGGACATCTTCAACAATTATCGTCATATTTCAACCAATTTACACAAAACCTTAACAAATTATACACCTAAACCTTCCTCATTAATCGCTCTATCTATTGGTAAAACCGCATGAAAATCCGTTCAGTAGTTTTTAAGTTTATTGCAAACAGACAGACAGACGCGGCGGGGGACTTTGTTTTATAATATGTAGTGATTATGAATATTGTATGAAGACTATGGACATGTAGAACAAAACGGTAGGACACGATGTGAATATAACCAAAGCCAAACAGCTCCTATAACCGCTTCCCATCATGTGAAAACAAGTCTTTACTTAAGTCGCATAAACATATAATAATTATAATATGCTCTACTAAGTCATAATGTTTACTACTCTGTGTGACTATGTGTAGGCATGCCTATTTCTCACAGGAATGTGTTATGTTGTAATGAGACAGTTTAACGATTTGAAAACATCCTGAGGATATCAAAAACATTGTCTACTGATTATCACAACATAACACTGCTAATGTACACCTGCACCATTGTACTGAGTGACTATAAGGAAGGAGAGTAGATTATTCTGATTATATCATTTTATTTTTGAGCAAATTCCTGCATGTGTGTAAATACCTACACTCTGTAATATTTACTTACAGGTTTAAAGATACATTTCAGTAACTTAAATATATTGTCAATACATACTTTTTGATCACGTGAATAAAACCACATGCAGGAGTTCTCGGAGGCTTTCTTCTTAGGGTATATATGTCGGTACTAGACCCACTTTTAAAAAAATTCAAAATTCAAAATCATTTATTCAATTAAGACACTAAGTGACATTTATGAACGTTAAATTGAAGCTAGAGTTAAAATCATAGATCGGCGCAAACAGACGCCACAGCATGTGCTGGATTGTCGAAGTAAATTAGGTGAAAGCACCAAAATCTACTGCCTGCTTGTGTCGATCTATTGACACTTCCGACACTTATGACGGAACCCCCTGTGGTTTTAGTCGGTTCTATTCTGACATAGTGGTGAGTTGATGACGACTTGTAGGGGTTTCTAAAAAGAAAAACAGACCATGTAATTATTATTTTTGTAAACTGTAAATAAGTAAATGATACCAAATTTGTTTGTGGTTTAGTAGTAATAGTTACATATTGTTTTAAATTGTATTTTTAAAGTCTCGGAGCAATAACCGTAGACTTCTCAATGAAACTAAATATTAAGATAATGAACTATATTACAGAAGTAGCGGTTCGTCGACCGCAAAGAGAAAAACACTATTGTATAAATTGTAAATACAATGGGCATTTTAGACAGTTTCGTCACCAAGTCTGTGACACGGAGAAGCCACAGATGATTGCGGGAATATTTCGTTGATCATGATACGTGCACAGTGCAAAGGTTTTTTTATATATTTTTATTATTTATAATAGGATGAAGAAATGTATTTAACCACAGGGTAGCGGCGTTGTACTTAGGAGTAGGTAGGTACGCGTAGCTACCAAGTAGCTAGGTAACTTGAACTATCATTGTAGACTAGGATTGCCACCTTTTTTTGGGAAAAACATAGTATTTATTTTTAAACTTGCAAAAAATATACCTACACATTTATCGTTCCTATCTTTTACCCGAGACCTCTCTCGCGTTATTGTGGATTAGGTAGGTCAATCCGGATGGTTGTCTAAAAAATATTTTTAGATCCTTCGGGAATAGATGCTTTTCTTTATTGTAGGTTCATGATGATCGGTTGAGTAGTTAAGGCTTGTTACATACAGTTTCAGTTTCAGTTCCAATTACAGTTAAAAGTATAAAATATGCCCTTTACTTATATGGCAGTTCATACTGTACTAAAATTGCATCAAGCGACGCATAGTTTACCGCATCTCCCCGTAACGGCTTTTGAAAAACTCATTGCTATTTGCAAACACCTTTAGCCCAACCCTGCGTAATATTTAGTTTTGCGGAATATGAAGATTTAGAATGGAACAACTAATAATACTAGTAAACAATACTAATTGTTAATGCTACTGAAGAGCGTGTTATGTATATTATTATTATATTTGAAATGATTTGAACTCGTTGCTTTATGCACCAGCTAGGCCTTAAAAGTGATTTTAGTTCATCATCTATATTCTTGGTATATATTGGTGAACGGAAATGGTTAATCCTTTAGAGCAGGAATAGGATGGCCTTTTGGTCACTCATATACAGTTCTGATATTTACATCAATGAAAGTACATCACCATCATTTTAGGTGAGGTTTTGTTCGAAATTTTGTTATAAACCACTAACAAAACAATTTGTAATACGGCGGTTTTATAGTTAGATTGAGATTCAACCACAATCTAACTAATGCTCCGTTTGTGCAAACATTCAACAATAAACTAAATATTTCACAATACATAATATAACTGTTCTCAGCCTGTAAAGAATGTAGGTAAACCGCAGCTTATCCGACTCTGTCGAAAGTGAGTATACGTGTCTTGCGGTAACAACGCCAGCTAGAAATTCGTGCGGTACTGTGCGGTAACCGCTAGTGCGGTCACAAACAGTCACTGTGACACGGATACTCTATTGTGAAACGGACTTCCTCAACATTTTTAAATAACTCCTAAGCATTTTTAAACGCCTGGTACTTCTTATATTTTAAGATGTGTCTTCAGTAATGAGAGTTGCATCGTGCATTGCATTGAAAACGGATTATACTTAAGTTTTGTTTTATAATTCGACGGGTCCTACGTATACTGGTACAAGTGCAAAATTGTAACTTTACAGAGCAATTTGAAGGTTCTAAAGCTCGTAACTTTGTACTAATAAAACAGAATTGTTTTTATTTGTATCTTGGAAACTAATCGATATTTTAAAATAAAATTTAGAGGGTATCAAATATAAGTTAAGCTAAAGCTATTTTTACAAAAAAATCAATTTTAGTCATTATGCTGGATATACCAGAATACGTAGGACCCGTCGAATTAGTGTTTTATAAGGATATGGAAAAACATCACAGAACATAGATGCGACCGGTACACTGACAATCTAAACTACAACAGAAATTTGAATGTAGGTAAATATTACATTTTCAAATTAGTTCAGGAAGTAACTAGTTTAAAATTAATAGTGAAAAATAAGAGGCTTAGCACTTGGCTCATGCATGAGGAAGTTTTACCAAGAATATCAGCCTTTACCCGCATTTTTTTGCCGCAGTCACTGCTCCGTTCCAGAAGGTTGTAGCGTGATTTACATAGTCTTATTACCTTCCTCGATGAATATTCTATTCAATACATTTTTTAAATTCTATTGGTAGTTCAGAAGATAGCGCGTTTCAACAAACAAACCGAAACAACTCTTCAGCTCTATTATATTAGTATAGATATGTGACCGACGTTACTAGATAGTAATCTTATGCATGAAACAAAAATGGCTTTACGACAGTTTCACTTATTAATAAACAATAACACAGTTTTGTGGGTTCAAATCCCACATGGAACAAAAATTTGTGTGATCCGCAAATAGTTGTCCCGAGTCTGAGTGTTCTTTGTACCCGTCGTTTGAATGTTTGTGAAGCCCCCCGCGACACAGGAGTATTCCTAATGCGAAAATCGTCTTTAAAAAAATACGCATCACAAAACGATTCAATATCATTATCGCAGCCATGTGCCTTCTTATTTTCAGACCCCTTTTAAAAAAGAGCCCTGTGCAGGGCTTCAGCAAAGAGCGGTCTAGGTTAATAAAATTAAAGTTACGTAACTAAAACTGAACAACGCAACTAAACTAAACTAAACTTTGTTAAAATTTCAAGGAAAAATATAGCCCGAAAACAAACTCTTCTTTTTTTAAGATATAACAGGAACTGTAACTCATACAATAAGATATAACAGGAACTGTAACTCATACAATAATTCTAGATCCAAAAAATACTTGGTGATTAGTGACTATATAGGTATAAGGATCAATTGAAGTAGTGGCGAGTTGTATCGGCTATCTCTTGGCATTAATCAGGCGTGATAGCCGTCGTCCCGAGTTCGCTTCCCGGGTCGATGACTCGCAGATAAGTCATACGCGGCTATCTGACCCGCTTAGACCTAGTTAATAAGTCGATGAGTTTCGATCGCATAACTAGTTTTATGCTTATCTGCGTACTCTCTCTAGACTGAGAGGCAATGGTACATTTAAAATGAAAGCTACTTAAAGCACTTTACCTATTGATTTTGCTGAGTTTTGGTTATGTTACACCCTGCAGAGATCACTTTATTTCGTTTACTTTAAACCCTTAAAAAAATGATAACTCTTTCTTTCTAAGCAGGTAAACAACTCAAGTGGGCACACCTGATGGTACATTCGGATGCATTTAGTACATTGCTGTTATTAAGACATTACAAACAGACGCTTCATTTTTATTCAAAATTAAAAAAAAAAAATCTTTATGTCATAAAATTGACCATCAATTATTCGAAATCGTCGATTTAATAAATTATTATTATAATTAAAATTAAAAATTATAGATCAACACACACAGAGTCACCGCAACAATAGTTTGCTTCGTCAAATGTAAAATGATTAAAGAAAACAAAATGAATAAAATAATATCACATCAGCCTGTTTCGATCTATAACCGCCCGTTTCCAAATGGTTGAGCCTTGTGAGAAGAAATATTTATTTGTATAAGTGTACGAATATAGGTTTGATGTCCCTACTGCTAACAGCACAAAACCTATGTATTTTATTTATTCATGTAGTAAAATATCTCAGTATTGCAAGCTTTCACATAGTTCAAAATGAATCGAGTCGAAACGAAACGATCAAAAACCTTATGTTGTCCACTTTATGATACTTGATTGTCTGCTTGAATGCCCTATAATTGTAAAACTATTTGTACGCTTAAAGCCTCAGATCATAGACATTCTATAAACTGAGCTTAAACCTACCGAACAGAACCAAATTAAACTAGAAAAGAGTTCCACTATCCATCTCCCGGCTCCTTCATCGGACCTGTCGTTACTAAGCCCAAAGTATTGGACACGTCAAAACAAATCATATCAGCCCAAACGCGAAGGGTTTCCTATTAACCACTGAAGAGTTCCACAATCCACCTCCTGGCTCCAACATCAGATCAGCTCCAAGATGCCAAATTATAGTATTCTCATCTAAACCACATACATACATAGAAGTTTCATTTCGATGCGATAATTAGAAGTAGGTTAAAATTGACTGATTGGTTTACATAGTTAGTTAGTTAGTTGGAAGTGAAGCTAATAAAAGCGTATTTAAAATATCCTCTCTTATATCTAAATCTTGCCAGAACCTAAGTAAGTATTCCCGCGTATAAAATTAGTAAATTTCACACTATTTATCTATCTTTTTCATCGGTACTAAGAGGAATATTATTATTGCCACTATTTATTTATTACATACATACTATATTATTATTAAAATGACCATTATCAAGGGGATAAGCAATCAACTCTTCGGTGTCACGCATAACGTCCAAATAATAAGACATTCCCGTAATAGTACAACCAGTAAATACGTAAAAGTAAAAAAAAGTACCTATACTTTCTATAAAAGGTATCCTTTTAAAGCGATGGCGCCAGTCTAGCTTGTACTCTTATCGCCACAATAGTGTATCTTCATCTCGTGCGAGTGAGTCGTGCACATTGGCCCTTCGAGCCCATATGGACTCCTTCACATTGTCGCCTACAATGGCACGCCTAAGGAAACGTGATACCGTGTCTGCGGTGCAACCAACTCTATAAGTGCACTACTAATGCACTTCACTTTTAACCGACAGACCAGAAAGATTTATTTAAGGAATAGACTTTTAGGAATTGAGATCTATCAGAACAAAAAACAACGAAAGGGACTTTAATTTATGTTTCTGTGAAGCTGAGGTGTAATTTAAAAGTAAATTGAATTTGAAATTAAATTATGCTTTCAATTGCATTTTGTAATTCAGAAATATGCAAAACCTGATTGCGTTATTTCAATCTTTGTAGTAGACTTAAGATATGTAATGACAATACACTTCCACGTAGGGTGTCATTAATTGCGGGCGATCTCATGTTTTTCGTATATTCACGCGTGTATATCCAAGAGCATATTAAGGAGCAAGCCTATTGCTATTGCGAGCGGGGCAAGGGTCATTAAATTCGATTTGGACAACTATCAATACCATACAAATATTATAAGTATGTCACCTTTCTTTATCTTCTTATGAATTGATTGGTTAACTTTAATTTAGACTTTTATGAGATCGGTATTGTAGGTAAGTAATATGGTTTTATTAAAATTTTCAGGCTTAGTACATTTTTATTATAGTTCAGTTTTAATATCACTAAAAATGTTAAATGTTACCGTTAATTATCAACGTCGTTCATAAATATTACGTGAATAAACTTATTACCATTGTACAGCTGAACAATAAGAAAATCTTCGTTTCGTATTGCGAAAAATTGGTGAGTTTCATTGGTACCAGTGCCGGGTCGGGACTGAATGCGATTATCCAATTAAGGAGCGAGGGAGCAACGCACTGTCGCCTATCGCCTGCATACCATCGCTCCATGCTCATACTCCAATATTCTTATCTAAGTGATTCTGGCGTCCTGGTATTATTCAATCGTGAAGCTTCAATTGAGCATGCATACTCATCCTTCACTCATTACTCCAATATTAGCTCTTACACCACTCAGCGGTCATGTCCCTCTGGTATTAGCAAATCAAGTCTTCCTTTCACGAAGGACTGTTCGTCAATTGGTATAATACTTATATTAACGGGTTAATCTTGATTGATGGATGAGCCAATCATAAAAGGCAACCATTATATGTGATTTTTTTTTTTTTGTAAATGGACTGTTATGATTATTATATGAATTTTTAATATTCATGTAACATCCTCATGTTATAGGGCTCTACAGATAGGACGAAGAGCGAGGGGCTTTATCAATGTTGAGGGCGTTCCTTGACACTCGTAAACACTTAATAGGCGAATATTTCTTTTCCGACTCTGTTAATACAATGAAGAAAAAATCCTAGCTAACTGGTTCCTACTTCACTCGCCAAAACAAAACAGGAGCAGGGTATCTAACCGCGGTCTTATCTACACAGTGAGAGTTATTTTCCAGAGCAAAAATCTGCTGTGTCCTACGTGTTCATTAATTTCACATACATGTGTAATTTACTCTCAATTTCCTGCAGCCTATTAATATTTTTTTATATTCCTTCTATTCCTATCATTACGACACCGTCCAACTTATGAACTTGGAAAAGATACGTTCTTTCCAATCAATGATATCTATAAATCTATATAATTATATTCGAAAGTATCGCTGAATGTAATTACCATAGAAAGTAAATACATGCATCCAGATTTAAAATAATTTTATTATAGATGTGTTACACAATTTTCCCCAATTGTAGATGGGCTTGAAAACTATATGCTCTGACCATTTTCGACGCCATACCACGACAATGAACCACCAATGATCAAAATAAAAAGTTGACATCGCAAAAACCATAAAACGACGTCTTCCAAGTGAATGTGCGTCCGTGTTTAAAGCAAATGAGCCGTATAAACGGGCTCAAGAGCGAGTCGATGGAGTGGGACCTTCAGCGGCGATGGCGGCGCGTAATTCGCGTAAATGAACAATTTTCTTGAGTAGAACCGTCGTTGTTGCGGCTCGAGAGCGGCGCATACGCCGGGCCCGCTCAACTTGACCTATAGATACAGGGCTGGCTGGCCGAAATTAAGGCATGGAATGTCAAAAATTTAAACACAGTATGCCTTTTCTTTTACTAACAACATACATACAATGTTTTTAAAATAGTATCCAACTTTAATATAGAAATAAACAAGCTAGTTCGTAATCTTGTTCCACGACACTGTTTCCTTTCCTTTAATTGACACCTTAAAGTTTGTAACTCCTTATCAAGTAGTTATTTCGTATCGAGTATTATCAACTTAAACTCCACTTCAAATCTTGCTATCTATTAGCCCTAACGTGTACATCGTAGGCCCATCGCGTGGGCACTACCTACGCGCCTTCGTGGAGAAGTTCAACCACTTTATGATGAATGACGCGATGTGGACGCTCTCCAGCTAATCAACATGTATTCATCCACTCGTAGATCCACTCGAGACCTACACGAGTTACCTAATCACTACACGCTAAGACATTACTTATAGAAGAAACCTGTACATGAAATGCTATTACAGTGAAGTCGTACGTATGCAAAAATATGGCGCAACAGAATAGAGTTATCTTAGAATTTAAGATTTTATATAACTTTTGCCATAGGTAGCAATATCGTGGTTATTCAATTTTGTGCAGGATCCGATCAGAAGTTACAGGTAAATGTTAGAAACAGTCTCAACACCACTGATATACACTATGAAAGTCACTAACTAACAGCAACTGCCAAGTTGTTCGTACCTCTGTTTGCACTCAAGTGAAGTTCTCATCTTATTTCTCCTTTTATAAACCCTCTATTCGTTAATATTTATCAATCGACCAATAGTATTGCGTTACCGGCATAACCAGTCAAAATAATGTCTATTAACTTGTTTTTATTAAATAATGAACTGTGTTATCATCATCTATTATAGTTTGTCCCTATTTTTAATAAAATAAATAAGAGTTTTTAATGTGGCGACAATATAAATGATCTGCAGAAGTTCTTAACGGAAGCAGAATTAGAAGTTTAAACTATTTGAATTTAGTGACTACAGGTTATGAATACCTTCTACATCAAACACTACCGACTACCGATTGCTTTTATTAACTGTCGTTTCAGTCCCTCCAAAGGTCGCCTGTGAGAAAGTGTTTATAGCGATAAAGCCGCCCTTTGTTATAAACTTTGTGTTACAATAAAGTTTATTTCTATTCAATTCTACAGTATTCAAACGAAGATGAGAAAAACCTACTTGGTCTATAAGGCAAAGAATTTATATAACATTACTACATTATCCCATTATCATTTCTAAACTGGGCGTAACAAGCCTAGGAAGTAGAACACAATATATTTATTTTCGAATGTGGGCCAACAATAGTCGGGAGCTTGTTTACCAATGTAGTTGTATGAATAAAAACACATATCATCCTACCTTCTTTTAAAATGAAGAATCATAAAACATTTTATTTAGTATCTATTCATATGACACATATACATATTATTTAAAAAATATATCTGCGTGACAAAACTTCTTCAAAACCCACAAGTCATTGCACCAGCTAGCGTGATCTTACCCATCAAGCAGTTGTCAGACAAAATTAGACTTTAGATTGAAGAATAAAGCTTCAATATTGTGCATAATATTGCGTAATGCCATGCAAAATAGTGTCCCAATTCAGTGGGATCGATTTTTATGTAGCTTCCGTGTCGTTGGGCTGTTGGGGCCACACTGGTTGGGGGGCGGTGCCGGGCCGTCCCAGAGGATAGGTACTAAGTTCATAAATTAAGCACCAAGTAAAAAAAACTGTCGTAAACAGTAAACGGTAAGTAACCTTACAAACATTATACATTTGTATAATATTACGTCACGATGTTTTTTTTTAGATTTATATACTGGTCACTCAAATTTTTGGAGTATATAGATAGATAGATAGATGTACTCTTTTGTACACAGAGCAGATTACAATGTTTCCTTATATCTAAATACTTACTAGCTAATACTATGTACAATTGGCGACCTTATCGCAGTTTGCGATCTCTTCCTTATATAGTATATATGCAAAAGTTTTTCTTGAGGGATATATTGTACAACACTAAGCATACCTGGTGGTTGCGAAAGTATGCAGTTAGCCCACCTCACAAAACAACATACATAACAAAACATAACTTTTTTATACCCTGGCAATTTTTTTTTGTTCAGTTCCCACACAGATCAAGATCCGTCACATTCTATAGATACTAATAAATCTACAGCAACATAACAATTGTAACTTTATCGTTCACGGCAATATTTTTGTCTAGAGATCACGAATATTTGTACGTAAATATGATCCTCGTCGGTGGCTCGTGGTCACGCGCAGTGTCGGGCCTGTACACAATGGACGCCGCATGCCGCTATACACGATGTTAAGCTGAATCCACATTCATCACATTTTTCCGTTTATATTGATGAAGCTACGGCTAAGTTTAAAAGTCAAAAATGTCCACTTGCTTAAATAACCACTTTCTTTTATAACAAAAATCACTACATATTATAAAACAAAGTCCTCCACCGCGTCTGTCTGTTCGCGATAAACTCAAAAACTACTGAACGGATTTTCATGCGGTTTTCACCAATAGACAGAGTGATTCATGAGGAAGGAGCAGGTGTATAATTTGTTAACGTTTTGTGTAAATTGGTTGAAATATGATGATGATTGTTGAAGAGGTCTCTTCTTCCGGGGCGGGTTGCTAGTAATTTTTTTTTATGGTATAGAGGTCAAACGAGCAGACGGGTAACCTGATGGTAAATGACTACCGCCGCCCATGGGCACCTGTAACTCAAGAGTCACAAGTGCGTTGCCGCCCTTTAACGTGGGAATAGACGAAGAGGAGGAGAGGGGGGACGGGGATTAGAGGAGGGAGAGGAGAATGACGGCAATAGGGAAGACGGAAGGGTTAGCGCCTCCGGTAACCTCGCTCTCGCGAAAAGCAATGCAAATACTGTAGTAATTATAAATATTCTCTTATACATGCATAATCAGCGGCGGAATTACACATTTGCCGCCAGTAGACTATTAAAATTTTGCCATCCCTACCGGTCGATCTATCTAATCCGATACCCCAGGACAAGACATAAAAAAATAATGTAGGCCCCAAATTTGCCGCCCTAGGCTTCAGCCTACTCAGCACTGTGCATAATAGTAAATTCTGATCGACCCGGAAGTACGGAACTACTAACGAATACTATTCTATATTATATACTTACAGTGAGTTGACTTTTCCCATTAAATATTACAATAAAATCTTAGCATGTTTAACCGTTAGAAATGTAATCTTGTACCAGTCTTAAAGTTTCTGAACGGGGAGTTACAGTATTCCTACTATATTTGTAGCACAGTAACGGTAGAGTGTAACACATGAGATCTCGGCTTTACATTATGTATTCTCAACACAACACTTACGACTCTGTCGGTGACAAATGTACTTCGCAGAGCCTCATATCCGAAGTTATTTACTAAAGGAAATAATATAGCTATTGCGAACTCGTATAATAATATCCTCAGCTGCGGTGTCTCTGGTATTTATGTCAACGTTTGTGCGCCTTTCCCTTCGATGCCTTGCGAATTCCTCCGACATGTTCCAACTTTTTATACATCACAAATATTATTGTTGCAATGTTTTAAACACTAGCGTAAAAGTAACTTTAAAGCCGTTAATAAATGGTCTCATAAAAAATAGTGATATATAATTTATTTTTGTAAAATTGATAAATATAACTACAATCTCATTGTTAAGGTGTCCATTTTTCTTTGTGAAAACTCCCACCGGTCATCATCTCACCGGGGCTGGTGGTGATATGATATTTTTTAATTTGACCGACTAACACGTAATTATTCCAGATCCCATTACATCCTAAGAAAGAATGACCGAAAACATTCCAATCCTGAGTGACAAAATATCTAATTAAAGTTTTTTGTGTCTTGATTTAGGCGGATTGAAGTCGATTTCACCTAATTGAAGGATAATGATTTTTATAATTTATATATTTAAACATGAGATAACGACAACGATAACAAAAAATAGATAAATATTTACCTCAAGTAGTTGTACGATTAAGACCCATAAGTACTTAAATATTTACTTATTCTTCTTGCACACTGCATTGGTACAAGCGGCGTTTTCTACCAGTCAGCCTTGAAATAAAGCAGAAATACTCCGGGTAGGCATGCTTTGTTATATCGAAGGAATACCTGCACGAAACAATTTGCATTAAGTTTAATAAACTGAAAATCAATTTCAAAAAATGTGTTTGATACCCGAATCCCCCGAGGTCAAAGGACAAAAAATAAAACTCAAGTTTTATAACGACTAAGGTTCATTGTCTTTAATCTTAATTTTTATTATCTTAAGCTCTATAGGAAATAACACTGATAAATGATTATTTATTAAGCATATATTTAAAACGACTTACAGAATATTTAACTATAAGTCTGTTAATAAGACGACATTAAGTGTTCAGCTGCACCCCTCTTGCCAACCCCTACCCCTTCTTGGTCATTGATTAAAGGGAACAGTTGAGTTGCAGCTTACGCTACAAACTAACCTTAACTTGATTTTATAAAACAGTTTATAACAAACAATTGTATTCCCCCAGTGCCGCGGTCGGTCAGGCTTTCTTAGCGCGTATCGTGGGATCACGAATATTCACGAATGCCTGATGCTCATATATGGCGCGACTCTGATCTAGCAGCGGCTCCTGGTTTTGTCTCAGTTCAAAACACTGCGAGCCGCCGACTTGTACGCAAACGTGAGGCGATTTACTAGAAAACAACACACAAAAACATTTTTCTCTTGGGGATACCGTGAGTTCCACACACTGTAAACATGCAGAATGATTCTATGATAGCGTCAGGGATTTATTGCTATTCAAGTGCACATTCTAAACTTTAGTTACGTTTTAAACTTTTGCGTCCAATGATATACGATTACATAAACAGGTTACAATTACGCAATGGTTTGGATATGTAAGTACCTTTGAACTGCCAGACATTTCGACCATGTTTCAATTATTAACGTTCAATCGGTCAGGTGTTGCTACCCATTTCATAAATTTTAAAATGAGCATACGCAGCTCAAGGTAGTACATATTTGAATCTCACGTGGACACCGTAGCGGAAAACTTTTGTTGAAAAAAATACCGAGGATCGCTTCGCAAGCATTGAAGCCGGTCTTACACATAAGGGTGGTCTGGTATCCGATCACCTGTGCAATAAAGCCGGTGCCCTCACGTCCCTTAAAAAAATAAACTCAAGATAATGTTCTTTTTGTCCAAACATATTTATAGTGCTCTCATATATCGAAATTATTATGCCTAAAGGCGCAAATTATCAAAACTGAATCATCTGTATAATTATCACTCCAATACCTACGCTTAAATCTCGGCCTGTCATCTGCTTCATATTTTTCTGTCAGTGAACACGGTTTTTGTATTCTTAATTACTGTCTGTGAGCAACCTTCGGCTAGTCATTAGTTGAATACAGCCCTTGTCAGACATGCAAATTAGCTTCGCGCGGAATACAGCCGCCGTGCTCTTTGAGTTGTTAATCGTTTGGTATTAGGCGAAAAGGCAGCAGAACGAGAGGCCATCAAAACAACCTCATTTCGTAGAATAGTTAACGATAGCTGAACCTTATCTATTCATAGTTACTTATATCATTCCTCATTTAGGTTTTTTATGACTCCTGTTCTCCTGTATCGTGGTGTCTCAGTGTCAGGTCTCGAGCCTTGCAAGAGGTGAGATCATTTTAGATTTGTTTCATATTCATAATAGTTTTAATCTAATATGTCTAATAACTTTAAACGACCAATTCCTATACATAATATATCTCGTGTATCTCAAAAACGCCTCTAACGATTTGGATATTTTTTTGTATTCAGATAAGGTTTTGCTTTTTGATTTTAGAACAGAATAGAATATTTTTTATTGTTCATACACCATATAAAAATAACAATGAATCTTATATTTAGTACTAAAGTTAGGTACAATTTATTACCTAGGCGCCTTACCTGTAATAACGCGCTTTTACACAACGAAAAAGAAGACGCCAGACACCAAGATCTACTTGGTACAGGAAAACGAAAACACGAACCGAACTAAGCTTGTTATCAAGCATTCATACCACCCGCCTTAAGATAACCGATTACCGGTAATCATTGGCACGTCGACCTTAGGGCTCACAATTCAGCTCTAATCACCCTACTCATGGTCACACAGTATTCTGTTTGATTTAACATTTAATCTAGTTGTCTTTGTTACAGGTGTTAGCCTAAAGAATGGCATATTACCGGTGCGGTCCAACAGCAATAGGGAGCCGCACATCCTGGGGTCCAGTGACGTCGCCCAGCTCCGTGGAACCAAAGAACTTCGACCGCCCGCTCAGCGGCAACTTTGATAGGATCTTCAACGCTTTTGAGAGGACCAATGCCTTCGAATACATTAGAAACTCCTTCGAAGGGGGAAAGGATGAGGAAGAACGTCATGTTGGCCATGGAGATATAGTGGTTAATAGGAAGATGAGCAGCAGCTACGAGCGCGCCGACTGTGCCCTGGCGGCGCAGACACCGTGTTCCGAGGATGAGGATTTCTACAGGGAGAAGATACTGTACTCGCAGGCGAGACAGCTGTTCCCGTTGCAGGAGGATCTGGCCGATTGGATTAATAAGACCATTGGTAAGTGTTAATTATTAATTAAAATGAACTAATACGCCAGTTACTGCTTCTACATTAAGTAACTTATATCTACATAGCTATACGCTGGGTTTTTTTGGAAAACTTAAAGTCAAACTCTAAGAGATACAAAAAGCTAACCATAAAAGAACGATTCTTATAAGACGCGTTTCCTTTGAGAATAACTGGCCAGGGTACTCTCATTTAATTTTAATTAGTTAATGCACAACTATTGTGACAACATTAGGAAGTATAAAAAAAGGTGTCTCGCGGAGTATTAAGTAAATCTATAGATGATAGTGTACCAGCTGTTGCTGTAAAGTTTTATCAGTTATGTAAAGGCGACGAGCGCCGTGACAAATAGCCATTTCACGGGTTTCTCCGACAGACAAGTGGTATGTGAGCAAAAATTGCACTTCTACATTGTTTCTTAAGAATTTTACTTTCTCTAGGAAATAGAATATAGGTACATACACATTGAACTATTCATCGGCCCCTCTCACATAGAAGTGGGTCTCCGTTTGTGATGTCCCTCCTCCCTGTACAAGATTAAACATCATAATCTATCATAATGTTGTCTGTTGCTTGAGTGAGATTGTCAATTGTCGAGCATCATGGGGAGGGGGACAGCCCTCACATCTGGTGATGCGAGTTTTTGCACAGCTTACTACTTACCATCTGACGGCCTGTGTGCTTGTTTGTCACTACGGTTAAAAGAAACTACATAATATAGCTCAAATAGATCAACATTTTGATTCCACATAATATAATAATACATTTTCATCGCGATATGTCTTCACTTATTTCCATCACCCTACATTTTATATTTTCTTCATATGCTTTCTCATCTCTTTCGTATTTTTTTTAAATTGAGGAAAACCTCTTTCTCCATATAAATAAAAATAACATCTATTCACATTTTATCAGGACGGACAGCAAAGTGAACCGAAAATTGGTGTACGTAGATATAAAACATTAGCCGGACCTTGACGTCAAAGCTAGCGCGACGGCTAAGTAGGGTGTAGCAAGACTAGCAAGGTTGAACGAGGAGTTGAACGAACCAACTACCAGTCCTGACTGAGAGCATACCACAAGGGTTGTTCGTAAGTCGTTGTAATCAGCACTAACGAAACAATGAATTTTATCTCTATATTTAAAGGACTTGCTTTATTATAAACGTAATATATACAAGTAATCCCACGTTGGACTATCGAACATGCATTTACATTCATACTTTCATTTTATGCTTTAGTTTCAAATTATCAACAGTACCATTTGTTTGAATACCATTCAATACCAATCTACGTTCCGGGTTCACCTTGCCCAAAATCAGAAATAATAATATACCTCTTTCGCTACACATGGACGTGGAATAGTAATAATAAAACACAATTTGTACGACAAGTGATTGTATCATCGACACCATATTTGTCGAGCGGCTTTTTTGTGATGTCGAGTGACCGATGCCGGCAACCTGCGCGTGGGCAACGTAGGTACTACACACAAATACTTAATATTAATAAGAAGATACACTATTATGATAATATGTTGTAAATATCATATTATTAGATACTTTGAGATTTGGGTGACATTTTGATTCCTCACCTTGCTTACGTCACTGAATTTGAGACTTCAAGTTTCTGCTGAGAATGATCGAAGCCCATAAAGGTGCGCTTCAATAGGCAATAACTAAACTTATCGACAAGAAATATGGGTGAATAGCGACAACCGATTTTTATGCTTATAATGATTTTTATAGGTTTATGACACCATTGAGTTTTAAAATGAAAATGTACTCTGAATTTTATCAATATTATTTTTTACTGTACGGATAGCGCAATAGTTAAAGTGGTTGCCTCGCCGCTGCGCTGCGCTGAGTGTTGGGGTTTTGGTTCCCACGCGGGACAAATGAGTGATTCACATAAGTAGTTGCACCGTCTAGGCGTTCTTTGTGTCCGTGGTTTGAATATTTTTTAAGTCCCTCGCTACACAGGAATTACTTCTAGTACGGTAGTGTCTTATTTTCGAAATAATAAAAATAATCGTATCTATAAGTATAAACTTAATATAACTAGTAGGCTGTACATAATTAATAGCCTTACAACATATTCTTATCCTGTATTTAAACTTAAAATATTAACATAAACACACAATGTTGTAAACATCATAAACACGGTATCATACTGGTTTTATTCTGTTTTTTTATTTTCATTAAAGGTAATAAAATGTTTGTAATCCAGTCGCTTACATTGTTACTAATGTTTCCATACAAAGTGTACACAAATACATCCAGACCTTTTAAAACAAGTTGATATACAACTTGTTTTGAACTACTGTTACTGTAAAAGCTACAATAAATCCAAGATTCTGAGGTTAACTTTAAGATTTACCAATTCTTAATGGTAAAAGATCGAACTTTTGCCACTATCAAGCCGTAAATCGTAGGTTTTACGCCAAAGACAATGTAAATATCGAGAAATAGGCATGACAATACTAAAATTGGGGTACTAAATAAAGCAGCTGAACACCCAGAATCACTCTACCTCAACCTATACATAGATCATTTTATATCGTTTAGTATCCCAAAAGCGCTATTGGCTAGGGATAACTACCAAACTAACCCATTCCATCAAACTCAAACTTTGCATGTAACAAAAGCACTATCTCAAGGTGTTATACAAATGTTGACAAGTTGATTGCGATACTACGTGGTATACACTTCACGACGCCTACGCCGAGTCACGAGCAGAATTCACACGTGCAAACTACTATGAGATTTATTTATGTCGTTTGAAATGGCGCAATCATATCTCAAACCACACCTTTTCTAATGAGCAGTTAAAAATAGATTATTTTGAACCGAGATATCGAGTCCAGTCTTGGTTTTCTTTCGATGATATATCATACTTGGTGGGTAGTTCTGATATCCTAGTACTTGGGTAGAAAAATATGTAAAAGAAGGAAAAAATTAAAACTATACTAAATGGCATTGGCTACCTACCGAAGTAGTTAAAGCGATAACTGCCAAATTTGACAAAAATACTTATTCAGTCTTGACATTTAATTTTTTCCATGGAACGCTACACGCTTCAACAACGCGTTGAAATTGTTAAAATATATCATCAAAATCAGTGCTCTGTTTGTCTAACGTTTCGTGCGTTGCGTTTAATTTATGGCATTCATGGCCGTCTTGCAGAGTCCACAATCAATCGTACTCTCCACGACTTATGTTCGCCTACGTAATAAAAAAAAAACCAGACAAATGCGAGTCAGACTCGCACACCGAGGGTTCCGTAAGCAAGCAAACTTGTATGTAGATAGTACGTCCATCCCGGGAACCGATCATCGAAGATTTTGGCCCGTCTTTGCTGAAAAACAAACTTAAATTTTACATCGATTTACGACACAGTCAATTATCCAACCGTAAAATATAAGCTTGTAATCACAAAACCTATTTTTTTATGTGATTTAACAACAAATTAACGACTTTTGGATTTTCCCCTAACTTGTGCTGTCAGACCTTGCTTCTCACAAAATTTCTTTGATTCTAGGTCAATGGGAAGTACCCTAAAGGTTTTGATGTACCTGAAAAAATAGAGAAAAAAAATCCTGAAAAAAAAATCAGAAACGAGTCAATGGCCATTGTCAGGGAAAAATAATTACACTGTTGCCAATAATATTAGACCACATGTTTAAAAGATAATGCAGTCCCGTCCCCTCTAAAAATGGGTTGTCACTCTAAATCGTATTCAACTTACGTGCTCATTATCACATTATTTCATTGAGGAAGACACATTTTCACATCGACAAAACACGCAGTTTACAGTAATGATCGCAAATGGAGGCATTACAGAGTATCATTGTATCTTAAGTCAACATCACAACACGACACCACCATTACGATTTCATACACGACTGACCAATTTATTTTCTTCTGAATTACAGCATATGACACCATACGAGTTGGTATAACCGACCTTATCACGTGACAATAGATCTGAAATTATAATGGTAAAATAATAGACGTGTTTATTGGCGTGATTGTTTCCTGCGTGCGACAAAATAAAATGTTTATTTGCAAGGAAACTGCACTCTTTTTAAAAGTTTCGACACAAATTCCTTTTGCCAGTATACGAGTCCCAGGTACCTGTCACGTTTTTTGCCATGAAAATCATTGTAAAAGGCAATAATCTTAATATTTATTATTAAATCACCATCTGACTAACGTACCTGGCCTGGCTACGTGGTGCCGATACCGTTATGTATAAAGCATCGGCTTAGCAATAGACTGTATGTACGGGTGGGTGTGGTGGAATCCAGTTCGTACGCTACTACTACACGGCCATGAAGCCACACAAGTATTTAATTTAGTAGCAGGGGTTAACAAGAATCCTAGTAATGTTCGACCCATCTACCGTACTAGTAGCACATATTCAGATAATTTAGACATCATATGGAAGGAATGAGGAAGTAGAAAGTAGGGGTAATAAATGAATTTTGGTCAGTATAACTTACTCAGCTCGAAAAATTATACCTCTGTTTCCGGGTTCAAATCTCCAGGTACCGTCTGGCCAAAGAAGTCTACACTACAAAGTTATCAAAATATCTGATACAGTAAAACCTGCGGCGTGGCAACTGACCCGACAACCCCTGGTTTCTCCTGGCTACAAGTTCTGGCCCTCTTAAAGACGAGCCCTCTGCTTTCTCTGACCCTTTAATCTATCGATCGGTCTAAGCAGCCTTCTTCCAGAGTAGTTTGTTATATATCTTTTACAGAGATATTTCTTCCTTGCAACTCCGAAGTCTATTAGTTTTTGGAAAAGTGGAGGCATATACCAGGCCATGTATACCGCCTTCGAACACATCCAGTGGCAGCGCAAGCATCTTTTCCTGCTAGTTATGGTTTTACTGGTGAGGTCTTCTTCACAGCCTCGAAAAACACGTTTCTCAAAGACCCTGTGCGGGGGTTTATCATTTGCAAGAGCACGTGTACCACGCCGGCATTGTCGACCTTATAAAAACCTTTTAATTTTACAATGTGCCAAAAAGTTCAGTAATATCTATCCTGCTTCTGACGATGTCATTCGCATCGCAATTATTAGTTGACAATGTATTTTGTGCAATTTATAGCCTTGCTATATCTACTTAAGCTACTCGCGTAAGTCAAGTAATTAGGGCATGACCGATACCGTAACATGAGTAAGTGATGATTAGTACATACATTAGTTACTAGTCAATAATTGCAGCACGCGTCATTGTGGCGCATCGCTACGTCTCTGCCCCGGACACCGCTCCTCTAATACAGCGCAATGCAATGACTTAATGTTTATAATATAAAATTGTTCATTTGTGATGCCCAGGTAATTAAATCTTTTTACAGAGCCGTTTCATGAACACGGATTGTAAATCCTATTTAGTTTTCCCACTGCTTTTGCTGCCTCTACTGTTCTGCTATGACTTTTCTATATTATTTAAAAAGGTATCTAGTAAATTCTACAGTGAGATCAATAGACTGTGTTTTGCGGCCTGTATAAAATTTACAAGAGCAAGGCCATAGATATAGTAAGAAGCTGATCTAGTTCTAACAAAGACGATTTCCTGTAGCAAGGTTTATACTCGAGTATGTGAATGCCATCTAAATAGTATTTTAAAGTACGGAGACAATATTTTAGCTATTTACACCCAGACTCTAATCGTTCACCGATCATTACACTAAATGAGTCTAATAACACTAAGTTTGCAAAGAATCTGAAAAACAGTAAAGAATTACATAAATGAGTTACTAGAGGAACATAACATGACAGCGGAAGTGTTAATCCTTTTACCTCTTTCTCTCTCGGTCTCGCTGCCCGAGGTGCCCCGAGGTATTCCATCATCTCAAAGCATGAGTGAGAGATTGAACCTTGGGACAATTTAAAAGACGGAGTGGAGCGTGTTATAGTTTCATTGCTCAAGTTGCCTAGTAATATTATCCAAGTATAATATATATATTCCAAGATATAATTAAGTTGTTTGAAAGTAAAGTAAGGTCATGTATTATGGAGAACTAAGTGTTTTAGTTACCACCCGAGAAAGCTTCGTCGTAAATGTCTGCGCGCTTGTTTAATATTTGCAAAAATAGATTCAGTAAATTCAAATGTAATGTTACTACTACTTTTAGCTAATCCTATATGATCTTAATCTATTTGTCGTTCCAGATAACACTAGTAATAAAGTTAATTTGAGTGAATTTATTAATAACATGATTTGTTTAATTTTTAATATCACATAACAAAACCTTGAACATCAAAATAGCGTAAAGAAACTTTATAGGATTTTAGGGGAGGGCAGCTGTCTTCGCTAGTATATCTACAATACAATACAATAATATACAATAATAAAGCGTGCTGATTAAATATGCGTTTCTGTAAATAACGTACAACGTGTAAATTGTGCTGACTGTCATTAATTTGGCAGAAATTGCTATACATAATAATAAAACCAGCCAAGTGCGAATCGGCCTGAGGCTATGGAAATACACACTATGAAAATTTCATCTGTGCTTTACTATTACCAAAAATTACAGCACGTAATTACAACATAACATACTTAACTATAAAGCCCGCAATCTCTGCGTGTCCAGTCCGGAGGTAGACAGATAAAAATGGCCTTTATTTCAATTACAGTATTCATTGAACGCCCTTGCTCAATACTATTATTTATTGGTTATTCATTTATTTTGCAAGCGTCCGCGGCCGACTCGGCGCGATTATTATCTTGAACTAATTATGGATTTATACCTTCATGAAGACCGGTCTCCTCACTGCATACCGAATTGTACACGCGTTTAATTACTGTCGCCATAACAATCAGACCAGAAAATATTTCAAATTCCTGAACAACTTATACGTGCAGAAAAAAAATTACACTTCGCTGCATATGAACCCCGCACAACACACCTACTTAGACAGTTAAAACAATAGTCAAACGTATAAAATTTATTTATTGTAATTGTGAATAAACTTTAAAGAGCATAGAAACCATTCCCAAACGAAAACTGCTACAAAATAGTATGCAAATGTGTGTGCTTATCTTTTAACTAAAAACACATTGCATCTGCACGCGTTTATCATATCCTAGTAATGCAAATCTGTAATGGTGGGTGGTCTCGGTCGATTTTATTTATCTTTTACACATACCGCATACGCAGGTACATATTTAGGCATAGTATACCTACATAACTGTTCGAGCAGCCGGTTTCTTGGACGACTGTGAGCATTATTTCAGTGATATAGAGGTATTGGTACGTGAGTGTTCACAGTAATTACACAATTGTGGAGACGTCTGTCTGACACTACAGATATACAACGGTACCCTAATGCAGAAGGTTGTAATTATAATCAATTTGTTTCAAGAAATCCCTTAAAATCGCCTCGCTAGGCATATATTCCGTCCGGTTCTGGCGTACTCCAGCCACTCCAGGTGTGTTGTATAATTTCAATCTTGAAACTTATGAGTCTATGACTTATGATTAACATGGGATGAAGGTCCGTTCAAGATTGTAAAGTGACAACAGCGAACGCAGAATACCTACCCAAGACTTCGAGCGCGAGCCTAATGTCTGTTTTTAATGTTTTCTATTATATTAAAAGTGTCCCACGTATTTTCACTTTTCAGTGCCCGTTGTCAAGTGGTTATTTTTTCGTTTATAGTATAAGTTGCGTACGAACTGAGTAGACGACAACCAGCCTTGCCAGACGTCCCGATTTTGGCGGGACGTCCCGATTTTTCAATCAAAAATTATCCGCTTTTCGGGGATAAGTGGGATAACTCGACCGTGCGTGCGTGATTTTGACTTCTGTTTTTTTTATTTTTTTTTTTCAAAAGACGAATAAGATCGACTATTTAACGATAGGGTAAATCTAATTTAAATTTTATATTTTTATTAAAATACATTTTCTATGGCATTTTTAGCTATCTATTGTCACGTAAACGTAATTTGAATTCAAATAAAAAGATAAATATTTAAAAACTTCTGATTAATTATATAATATACGTTTTTTACTATGTCCCGCTTTCGACGAAAGAATCCGCCTTTTTTCACTCAAAAAGTTCCAAAATCCCGACTTGGCAAAAAAAATATCTGGCACCGCTGACGACAACTAACTGCAACCAAACTAAGTTATCTAAGCAAACTAAGTGACCAAACTGCAATACGCTGATACTTTATTGGAAGTAAATAAGGTCATTCGAGTGTAAATTTGTATAGTAATTTGTTGCACTTGATAGAATAACTTTTGAAAAAAGATTCATTCTGCCGAAAGTAGAACCTTCTCCTTTTTTGAAGTCGGTTAATAACAATAACATTCATCGCTTTAAACTTAAATATTTCTTAATTTAAGAAAAATCAAAAAACACTACATATGCTCATAATTTCTATCAAACAAAAACTAATTAGAATAATCGGTGAATATATATACAGAAAAAAACTTACATACATTATATTCATATTATACAATATATTCACAGATATTTTTGTCACCTTTTTAGTTAACTCTGTGTTTAGAGAATAACTTGTGGGTATATTAAATATAATAACAGGCGGAATACAACAGAAAACACACAATTCAAGTATACTAAAACCTGTAGGCTATTATGGTAAATGGGGTCGCGTACTGAGCACTTCGTGGTGATTCCCTCTAATGAGATTGCCTATATGCACGCGCGTCTACTGGAAGAGAATTAAGTACCTATCTATTCGACTTCTGCAGTTTATTACCATTCAGAGAAATAAACCTACAATAATCTTTTATTCGGACAATCACAGAAACACCTCTTCAGAATCCATCCAATTGAATCTAGTACCTGCTTTTGGTTTCGTTAAACACAAAATAAATATACCATTGCTTGCTTTTATTTTCTACATTATTTTAGTTTTAGTAAAAGAAGAATACGGTGGTTGATTTACCGCGTATTCATTAAAACTGGATTTACCATGTGATTGGTGTATCTAAACGCACGCGCCCGCGCTGAATGCGGCGTATGCAATGCGCTTATCGTTAAATAAGTTAATGAGAGATTGTTATTACGCCTCGGGGATACAAAGGCCGTACTCAGCGCGACTGCAATACAAAATGTGTCAGGTGTAGGAAATTGCAGCGACTCGACTGGGCCTGCAACTCCACTCCAGAGACCATGGCTTAAGCACTCTTAGCTTTATGTTGTACTTTTACTAGTGAGCGGATAGGTTGACATTCATATACAGTAAAACATACTTTACGTACGCAGTAACTACTTAGTAACTAGTAAATACTTAGTAATCTGTGCTTTAGCGCCATCTAACGAAGACAGTCCGAATTACTTAGAAACTACTGATCCTGTATCGCGCAATCAAAGTTCTTTCTCGCCCCGAGAATATACAAGTTTCCAACATCAACCGTTTAGTCGGGATCTCTCAGGCATGATCACCTATCCTGGTCGGAGGGTACTCCCTCTATGTTGGAGGGACAAAACAACTATTCCTTCACAATAGATACCACTAACTCACTAACAGCTTACCCTCTGGCTGGTCATAGGCTTGTTTAAATCAGTCATAATGGTGCGTGATATAATATTATAGGTAAGTAATGTAATATTGCAAAAAGGTACTGATTCATACCATGAAATAAATACCCTGTCCGTGTCAGAGGGCAAAGGTTGTTGATTATTAAACCTCCGCAGTACCAGGCGATTATAAAGCGACGCGGCGACGGCGATCGACCCCGAGGCGAGCCTTCACAGGCCGGGCGCTCGGGTCATGAGAATTCGATCAGTCCAGTGTTCAGGCCTTGCTGGCATCCGTCGTGAAAGTTCACCGTCCCGGTTAGGCAGCACGTAATTATTTTATTGCGCTTTCAATATCCTACTAATATTATAAACGTGAAAGTTTGTGAGGATGTATGGATGTATAGATGTGTGGATGTATGGATGTTTGTTACTCTTTCACTTTGCGTGAACACTTACTGAACCGATTGCGATAAAACTTGGTATGTAGATAGTTGGAGATCCGGATTAACACATAGGCTACTTTTTATCCCGATATTCCCAAGGCATGGCCACTTACGCGGGTGAAACCGCGGGGCGCAGCTAGTAAAGTATACAGATAAGGTGCGCAAATTTTATAATATATTAGTAAAATGGTTTTGGACACTAAATAGCTCGACCAATACTCCGTGATAGTAAAATTAATGTTTTACATATCAATTTTACTATCACTCACTATGTTTTAACTTTTAATACACTTATCTGAGGTTAAACATCAATATTGCAGAGAACATCCATTATGCTTCTCGTAATACCTACATAAAATACTTGACAAGCAATATGACCCCTAGTTTATAGGTGGACATCATTTACGCCACCAATAAAGACTCTGTGATCTATTACTACATGACTTGGCGTACCGTCGTATATAATATACCTTATTAAAATAAAAACTTCCGTGAGAGGTACTGATAGATACTTCTTAAAGATATAAGGTAGTATTTACAAGTGTGTATATCGGGGATAGCTGACTTGTTTTGGGGTTTTAGTCTTTTATCAAGGGATACAGCGACCTGCGCGCCACTGTCTACACACACACTTACAAATACATACGTGAATATGTCACACCCGTATGTCTTTAACACATAAACCCAAAAATTAATACATTAATTTATTCTCCTGTGTTAACACGTCAGTTCCAAATTTTGATCTTACACATAACGAATTGAATCAAAACAAAGTTTATTCTAAAATAATTATACGGGGTAGATGCAGCCACGGGCCACAGCTAGTCACATCATAAAAAGAAACACGACACTATGTATTCACTTCACACCAAGAAAAAGTAAATGTCTTACATTTGATTAATATCTGTGTGACTTGGTGAAGAAAGGTCATTCCATCACTTGGCATGAGCGTCATGCGAAAGTGACAAGCTATGCTAGATGACTTTCAATAACCCCTGCTAGCGTAGTACAGTATCCTCGTAAATTAACGGGTTCTTTTGGTAATACTAATCATAATTATGAGGAAGTTTATTTCGAGGCTGACGCTACAGAGTTTTAGCTTTTAATTTTGTTAGCTCTGAAATATTTTTTCAAACCACTAATACTGATGCAGACTTACAGGGTCACACTTTTTAGTGACAGTAAGTAAGTGCAAGTACGCGTAGAATAGATCACTTAGATAAAAAAAATGTATTTAACGGAAGTAAGGAATGAACTCTGCGATAACAAGCAGGCTGAAGGTAGCGCTAAAAAGATGTGTTCGTGAAAAACTTCTGACATTATTAATATAAAGAAATCCTTGTAAATTACAGTAACTGGAGCAGGTAGGTATTGTTTTGAAGAGTTCGACCACTTTCTACTAGCATATCGTAATTTAAAGTTGCAATAAATATAGTGTTGAAGTAAATATTTTTGTTATATAGTACTTAACATTAAACCTACGATCTTAAAACAGTTAAGGTATTACCTTTATGGTATTTATTTTTAAGCAACGCTTGAATTACAACCCGTATCGTAGCATACCAAACAACCGTATCAAAACCTTTGAATTTTTTAGTACTTTGAAATGTAAATATACATCGCAATTCGCATTTGTAGCGGCAACATGGCACGCATCGCGAAACTCCGTAGGTACGCTCTAAAGCACGGTCGGTAACAGCGGGTAATAAGTAGTGATGGGAAAGAATATTATAGCACCTAATAACATTTTGTTACCTTTTAAGAATTTCTTCCGATGATTATTAGATTTACAATAAAACATGCAATACAACACAAAATGGACTTCATAAGCGGACGAAAATCAAATCAATCAATAATTTACCATTTTGTACTCTAGTTTATCATTTTGTTTTGGTAAGTAATATAAATTTTAAAACACGCGCTAGAAATACACTATATATGTATAAAAGAGACAACTTGGTTTTGATTTAGAACATTTTTAGAATATTATAGGGTATATTCATTAGATCCAGGACAATGTACCTCACGCACTATATTCTCCCGGCATATCACTATACTATACCATACTTCGTGAATAGTAATACCATGAAAACGCCAGGTTAGTAAAAACCTGTCAGTCAGTAATCACCGCAGCTAAGCGCTAACGGGTCGGCCTGGGCCCGTTAGTATATTGCCATTTATAATCCTTATTGCAAGGTATCCGCTATTATCTTTGTTATCCTAGTACATTGCTCTTTATTTGCAGAGGTAAATATCCGGTTTAAGATCGAGTTCGCAAATTTGCTTAAAATGCATAGCTAATTGACGTTTACGATGTAATATGTTCATGATGGGTATACATACAATTAAGACAGGTTTTTCGGCGTCCATTGTAGGCGAGCTCTATGTCCAGGAATGGACGTCTAAAGATCGAGACGATGATGACGACGATAATGATACAGTTAGTCCCCGTCCAGGACCCCCTGCAATAACTCCATGTTGTATAGATACATTATCCCGCTGTCGTACGAAGGTAGGTAGAACGGGATTCCACGAAGACATCGGCTCGGTATGCGTTTTTATGATTTACGTTTTCATTAAGGATTGTCGAATGTTTTTCCATACATCATTTTAGTTAGCTAAAATTTTCGTCAGGGGAAAAGTCGGCGTTATATTAGCAGACGTCGATTTAAAAAAAATCATCGGTTGGTACTTGGGGTGTGAAGGTGCAGCCTAAAAATTAGATATAAAAAAAAACGGCTTAAAAATAAGATAGAGATAGTACAGGTAGGAGGACAGTGAGAATAAATTATTTTTATTCACATCTAATGGGACTGTTATCCAATTACATTTTTATAATGTTGTAATTTATCTATTGTCATTTTATCTATTAATTTCAATTGATCTCATATCTACTTGTCTATGTCTTCCTGAAATTTTCTATATGTTTGGAACATAGTTCCTCATTAATACAATTTAATGTAATTTTCTTTTCAACTTATCATAACTAATTATTAATAACTTCATATTATAACTTCACACACGGCCGTCTGATCCCAGACTAGGCAGAGCCTGTACTATGGTAACCAGACTGCTGATAAATATACTTATATATTTCTAAACATATACATATTATAGATAAATTACACCCAGACACAGAAAAAAATTATCATGCTTATCACACAATTATTTGTCCTGGATGGGAATCGAACCCACAACCTCTGGATTAGCAGTCAGGATCACTAACCACTAGACCAACAGGCCAGTATATATATATATATATATATCTTAGTTGACTAATATTATGAGTAATTGTGAAATTGGTAGTACGTATTATACGTTTATTTTCATTTGTTATGTAATGCACTTGTATTCATGTATTTTGACCTGTAAGTGACCCTTACCAATAAATTACTATTATGACTATTAATAATAATAGTCATAATAGTAAAAATAAACCTATAATACCTACTATAATCCCACTAATATTATAAATGTGAAAGTTTGGATGGATGGATGTTTGTTACTCTTTCACGCCAAAACTACTGAACCAATTGCGATGAAACTTGGTATGTAGATAGCTGTAGACCTGGATTAACATATTGGCTACTTTTTATCCCGATATTCCCACGGGATCGGGACTTACGCGGGTGAAACCGCGGGGCGCTGCTAGTTCGTACATAAATTCGTGAGGTACATTGAACAAACAAAGCATTGCCACTAGTTTTTGCGGTCTAGCTCGAGTGGCCCCGCTAGATCGATACACATTCATTATTATGACTATTAAATGCTTTTTAACGGTCTCCAAAAAATAAGAGTGTGTCTTCGTTCTTCAACAAACACCTTGTAACCTGGGAAGTTCAATAATTAATAGGTAAAAGATACAAAACATGCTTGACAATTTATTACGTAAATTTTGCAGTACATATTTTCAGTTCTGTCTGTCAAAAATGAAAATCAGTGTGTACGCCACTGGAGTATAGTGATAGCGTTTATGACAGATTTATGTAGGAGTATTTATAGCACAATGTGTCACTGCTTCTCACCCAGCTACCATTTTATCAAGTTGTGGGTAAGGTCACTTACAGATATGCAGCCAACATACTAAGGTGTACGTTGCGTAGCGCCAAATGAAACTAATGACTATAAATCCTTAATCTTGCATTTTTGCGATGATCTGACTTTTGTGTTTTGATAAGTATAAACAGAAACAGGTTTTTTAAAGATTTTCGCGTAGCTATAACTTACACGCTGTATATAGTTATCCAATGCAAATAATCAGATTCTTTAAATCCGACGGAAGTTAAAGAGATTAATTAGTACTATAGAGAGAGTTTTTATTACCAAAAGTTTACAAATTCTACTAACAGACACAGGATTGTATAGAATAGAATATCTAAAATAGGAAACAACGCGAAATTTAAATTATTAAATTAGTTATATGAATTTAGTACAGCGAAATAGAATTTAAACAAATTAAACATTAAATAACAAATGAATGGTTTCAAAAAGCTCTCTATGTCATCCTATGTCTAGTTGAGGAATATTTCTCATAACAGTATTTTAGCTTCGCGTAGCGATATGTTTACTAAAGATGATAATTTTCACATTGTCGAACATAAAACATACTCGTATTATATTAAACAGAACCTTCATCGCAGTTCTTACAGTCAAGGCGTCAAAGTCTATGTAACTTAATAAATACTTTAATATAGGTACCATTTAACATACTTAACAATTGATTCAATTGCAAAACGTAACATTGGAATTTTGCCCAATGAACTCGTGTCAGCCCTTTGTAATTGTGAATGTTGGTCGAATATTTCAGATTTTGTAACTGTTGCTAAAGACCTTATACATATTTATTATTTAATTACCTCATATTATTATTTCAAAGGTATAACGTACTTGACTGGGGAGAACTTCCTGGACGTGTTGGACAATGGTGTCGAGTTGTGTCAGCTGGCGGCCCTCATACATGACAGAGCTAGGGAAGCGCTAGACCAAGGCCTCATCGTTGGAGTAAGTACAAAACTTTACCTATTTTAATTTAATACATTTTTAAGGATAAAGCCTTGCAATTAGCTAGCATCTGCTGCAGTCCAGTGCCAGTCATGATTCATACAGAGGTCGTTTCCACACAACATTAGCCACATCGATATCGAAGTGCCTCAGCCTTACACATACTATACACATAGTTATATGATCGTTGTACCTTTCTATAAGTTCAATGTTTCTTCGGATCTTAACGTACCTACAATGGTAGTAAACAAAACAATTGAGGAGTACCACTGAACGTTGACAGACTAGTGTTAACTCTGTATTAACTTGTAACGAGTTTTCTATCTGTGTTTACAGCCGGTGCCACAGATCCGCGGTCGCTGCTGGCAGCGCGCGGCTCGTCGCAGCTTCTTCTCTCGCGACAACACAGAGAACTTTATAACTTTTTGCCGAGATCTCGGAGTTCATGAGAATCTTCTCTTTGAGAGCGATGACCTAGGTAGGCCTTAACCTCAGTTCCGATGACATATCATATAGCAAAACGATTTTTTTTATCAAATATGATCCTGTTTTATGTTTATTACAGTGCTGCACAACCAACCGCGCCAAGTTATCCTCTGCCTGCTAGAAGTGGCCCGCCTGGCCACCAAGTTTAATGTGGAACCCCCTGGTCTTGTGCAACTGGAAAAGGAAATTGCTCTTGAAGAGCGCGATTCCGGGCTGGAGTCCAGCATTTCGGGTACCGCCTGGCAGTTTAGGGACGCATCACCTCCACTAGAGCACGACAAGTGAGTTTTCATGACCAGTTAAAATTGGACTAGGATGACTATGTATATCCATTAGAAATCTATGTTAATAGATTTCTAATGGATATACATAGTCATCAGAAATCTATGTTAATAGATTTCTAATGGATATACATAGACATTATTCGTCAATACCTTCAACATGTTCCTAGCTAGGTTTTCTTAGTTACTTTAGTTTATACACTTTTATTATTTATTTATTTAATTCATTAACAATTTATTACAATTGTGTCTGAATGTAGCAATTTATTTTTACTTACTTTAGTTACGTTATACGCAAAAATAACTTTCAGTGTCATATTACGTACTCTTAAGAAGCTATTAAAACAATCAACAAAAACGGTACTTCTCTCAATACCAATATTAATTAATTTTAGTGTTGTCATCTAGGTCAGAATACCTTTTGACTGTATTGATGATATAATATTTCTACTTTCAGATCTACCGCGGAATTGCCACCGTCGTCGCCAGAGCCCAACGACTGTAAGTACTGCTGCTTGCGACTGTATACATACACAACTATGAAAAATATTTCACATCTTCGTCGCTCATATTCTAGAACAATATTGTCACCCACAACGGATTTGAACGAACAAGATGCACCTGTATCGCATACAGATTATAGAATTGATATTTCTACACGGGCCTTCTATTTGTGCTATTCGGAGTTAGTATATCCACGTTCTTCAATTGTATGATAACCTCTAATACATTATAAAATTATCAAAGAACAATAATAATAATACTTTAAAACGTACACCTAACATACACACTAATTTCCTAAAGCTTCAATAGTATTCTGTTATAGTAAATAAACAAATATTATTGAAAAAAAAAATCAAAAAACCAGACTGCGTGCGAAAATTTCAATTTTCATAATTTTGATATACCTACCCAGTGTCACTCCCACAATGGAGACGGATCTAACGACGCCAACGCCCCTAAGCTAAAATGCATCAAGCCGTTTAGGCTACATAACGTGCCAAAGAAATATACATACATACATACTCGTACATACGTACACTCGAAAAACATAACCCTCCTTCTGGTGCAGTCGTGTAAATGAGCCTGTCTTTTATCATTCTTTACTCTCTTACAGTACTTACATACTTACGTATGGTACTTGTTAGAGAGTTAATTTTTATATAAAATAGAAGAAATTTATTTTAACATATAATTATACCAAATTAACATATCGGTTTATTGACTTAATAACATTTCTAGCGCATCTGTCGGCGGTGGACAATGCAGACGCAGAGAGCACCAAGTCCGAGGGCACCGTCGCCAGCACTGACTCCGATGTGCCACTCAAACCTACCAATGAGTTGGATAAAAGGGTACGTCAGATATCACAACTAGCTTGGAAGTTTATTTGATATTATTCCGATAGCCTGGTTAACTTTAGTTACAGTTTTAAATGAATACCTAGTACGTTAACTAATATCTAGTACGTTTCCAGGTGCAATTAGTAACCCGGCTGATGGAGCGCGGCTGCAGCTGTAGCTCCGGTAAGTGCTCCAAGTTGCTGAAGGTCAAGAAGGTCGGAGAAGGGAGGTACAATATTGCGGGCAGAAATGTCTTCATCAGGGTACGTCACATTTTTAAATCCCACATCACACTTTATTTTTTCCCCTTTGATACTTATACAGTGTTACGCGTTTTATGTTACAGCTACTGAAGGGTCGCCACATGATGGTCCGCGTTGGAGGCGGGTGGGATACGCTGGAGCACTTCCTGTCACGCCACGAACCCTGTCAGGTGCGCCTCGTCACACAAGGCACGGGGCGCAGTGCCAACGTGCTACCCGTAGCGTTGGGCGGGGCTGGGGACACTGAGCCGGCATCCACTCCCGCCGTAGAGCACAAGCCCGCACCTGCAACTCGCCCCTCACTCTCCCCGGCCAGCAGTAGGGCCTCACTCCGTGAGCCGTCTGTCTCCAGGACCGTTTCGCCCGTAGACAGCAAGGCGTCTTCTATCAGCGGCAAAACTTCACCTGTAGAATTCCGTAGCGGTCGCAGCACGCGAGCATCGAGCAAGGCCAGTAGTGGAAAAAGCTCCCCTCTAGGAGATCCTCGCCGCACTTCCACGCCTACTAAGACAGCTTCAGCCCGTAGTCTTCGGTCCGCGCTTACCCTCCCCCTAAAGACCGACTCTGTGGACGTTCGCGCTCCCAAGTCCCCTGCACCACGAGCGAGAAAGCAGTCCGCACCTTCCAGTTTCAGTACCCCCAACACCCCCACCGGTAGATCCGTTAGAACTCCGCCTATTGAATACAGAAAGTCGCTTACTACTACCTCCTTAAACACCACTGTTCCCAAAAAATCCAGGAGTATGAGTTTGGCTCACGTGCAGAAGGAAGAAAGAAAACCATTCTGCGGTACCGATAGGCTCAATCAGGTAAAGAAAAATAGAAGTACGAGTGTTGCCACGACGCCTACTGAATCCGTCGCTGCTAGAAAGACACGTAGCCAGAGTCTTGCTTCCACACCGATCAATGAACCGAAGAAAACTTTTAGCGGTACGAATGGATATGCTAAAAAGACGAGAAGTATGAGTCTCGCGACTCCTATGGACTTTAAGCCTTTAAACAAAAGCCAGTCGGTGACAATAAATGGAGCCATGACGCAGGCTGCCATCGAAGAGAGCATCAGACTGTCGCTTTCTGCAACCATCTCCGACGATACCTCCTCCAAGAAACCCTTCCTGCACATCAAAGCCAAATACAGAAGTCCCCCTCCCCGCGAGGTCCCTCCCAGATAATTATCGCACGTCCACCTCCTTCATTCCATTAGTTTTAAAGTTTGACACTTAACTAAGGCATTCTTGTATGGAAGTTTCAATAAGTTATCTTAGTGTAAGCATTATTTAGATCTCTTAACTAAGCAATCTCACAGTATCATCTCGTAGCGTAAGTAGGGCGCGCGGCGGCCCGCGGTGCGCTCCGCACGTGCACAGGCGCACTCCAGCTAGGCGGGAGAACTAGTCATAATTAATTTGTTATTCTAATTATAAATATTGTGTTAATATGTAGTTTAATGATCATTTTCCAATTGCAATATTATTTCATATTAATTTGTATCATTATTATTTGTGTTTTCAATCTTAATTATTTCTGATAATTGTGTTAGATTTATTTCGTTTTAATTTTACCTGATGTGTGAGTGATATATATTTTTTTAATTTCTCATTTCTTTAATTTGACAATAAAGTTAGTGATTATTGTAGACGTTGGTTTATTTTATTCGATCGGTTGATTTATAAAGTAACATGCACTTTAGTCGATATAGTCTGTTAGGGTAGATACATACCTACACAACATGTGGCCTCAAGCACTGCGACTTCCACGGTACAAATAACACACAATATGGTATATTTTCATATGAGACTAATAGATGATATTTTTGCACTAAAGTTAGTCGTACAAGCACTAGATAGTCAATCGAATCCTCCGACATATTATAAACATGTGTTCATAAATATATACGGGCGACGTATGTGGGTACTACGAGCAAGTAGGAGAATTTATTAATCGTTGTAAAATGTATCGAATCGGCTTTTTTTCCTATATAGCTATATATATACCTGTACCTGTATACAAATTTTTATATACCTATAATTAATTTAAGTTCGGTAAGATACACAATGAGACAATCGGTTAAAGAATAAATAATTACGTGGGGTTTCAAGTCTTCCAAAGCATTAGTAACTATCGCGTGTAAGGTAAACTAATTCTGGAACTAACTATAGTGTTGCTAGATGTGAAAGGAACGCGATACAAATCTAGTTGCTAGACATTGTACATCCTGTGCAAGCAAAAAGTGACCTCAAAATACATCTTTCGCAACCCACAGCAGGATATTTGATATATGTATCAAAACCTATGATCACGTCATTTTAAAACAATGATCGATTATTAGTGACAAGTTCATTATTGTTATAACAATATGTCTTATTGACGTCATCGAGTAGGATAGCTTTTAGTCGTTTCAACAAGTCGCAAGTAATAATCACGAGCTTAGCGTTTACATGAAGCGGGAGTGATATTTACGTCGTAACTGCCAAACTACCTGTCTGCAATACTGTGCCAACGGTTTTAATATTGTATGGTTGATAATAAACTTTTGATATTCAATATCAGTGTTGTTTCATTTGTGCACTCTCATTTACGCACCCTGCTGAAGCACGAACTGTATGTATGATTAGGCACCATACAAATTAATTGGTAAAAAATACATGCAAAATATATTCAGAAAATGCTCGTAATCTGCTTTTTAAGTAGCCTGTGCAGCTAAACTAAACACTGATAGAGGTAACACAAAGTAGTTATGCTTTTATATGTTCTTTATAGTAATCAGTTAACACGTAAAAACAAGCGTCAGCCGACTACATCCCTTAGTTGAGAGATAAAGAGCGTTCCTCTTGAGAAAGGGCTATTAGGCTACAGAATAGCCCTGAAAGTTCAACTGGTCAGTTGACAATTTATTACAAAAAAAGTTAACACTGATAGAATTTACTTTAAAAGTTAATCGTGTGATTTAAATGGCGAGTAAGAGCCTGCCTGGTGGTGAACGCAGACCTTAGTCTGTGGTCGTTAGAAACACCAATTTGCAACCCCCGTAAACCTAACACTTATAAAACAGTTACTCTTGTAAGAAATATATTACATACATACTCACGCCTGCATTCCCAAAGGGGTAGACTAAGAGTGGAGGTTAAGCTTATAGCCGTCAAGCCCGTCAACCTGGCACTTTGAAAATTAAAGAGGGGGAAATTAAAAGTATGTTGAAAGGGTAGGTGACGAGAAGGGAGAGCAATGGCAGAACAGATCGGAGAGTTTAAGCAATAGCTCAGCTCAGCAAGTAAGGGGCGCTTACCTTTAAGTCCAACTGCTGTCGGGAAGTCCGGGTCCTCTTACTGAATATAGTTCTCATACTAATCTATCAGCCTACTACTAATCAGCCACCATTACCACAGATAGGATAATAGTTACTTTAGACCCGATAACAGATTTTAATAAACTTTGTGGACCAATAAATAAGTTTTAGGATCCAAGGACAATTTTGATTAAATAATGGAAATTTAAGGACAGTCAATAAGTCAAGGAACTTTGAGTATTCATGTACTTACTACTGGTTCCTTGACTTTTTCATTGAATCCTAGTTAACTTCGTCAATTCATTCGCTATCATTAGCGAATGAATTGCATTGCTATGCCAGAATTGACGAAGTAATATCTTATCTGTGGTTTTAGTACTTCTTTTATACTAGCTGTTGCCCGCAATTTCGTTTGCATGGAAATTCAAATTTACCCCACGGGAACCTACATGTTTTTGGGATAAAAGTAGCCTATGTCTTTCCCCAGGATATAATCTATCTACTTCCCCAATTTTATTACGTTTAGTGACAAACAAACAGAGTTACTTTCGCATTTAATCAATACAAATAAATAAAATTGAAGTATCTGTTTGATAAGAGTTGCTTTTTTAAGCTCATACAGTTATTTGCACGATACCTATGCCTATGCTATGCTATGCTATTTGAATTTTTTGTCTGTATGTCTGTCTGTTTGTTCCGGCTAGTCTCCGGAATGGGTGGACCGATTTCCAAAGGACTTTCACTGGCAGATAGCTGGTGATAAGGAGTAACTTAGGCTGCTTTTATTTTGGAAAAAGAATTAGGGTTGCGCACAAAATATATAAATATGTACACGCGACCGAAGCCGCGCGGGAGCTGCTAGTTTATTATTATAAACTAGGAGGGAAGTATGGATTATTTATATCTATGACATTTCTTAAGAGTCTATAGGTTGTTATTATCTTATCAGAAATATGCTGCAGTATCTCTAGTATCAGTTATTCCAGTTTAGGTGTACGATGAGCGTTGGCGAGTCTCTTTATATTATTTACGTATAGAACTGTACTCACACAATTAATTAAAAGTTATCGGTTTCGCAATGTGTATAAGTTACAACTGTTATTACAAGCGTATGTTATTACAAGCCTGCATAGTACATTGAGGGCTTCATCGTCACATAGGTGATAATATTTATGTCATTATGAGAGACATTATGTCCACTATGTTATGCCATGTGGCGTACAAATGGACCATGCAATAACGTATACTTTTCTTTTAGGCTTACCTACTGATAAACCATCCCATGATCAGTGAGTCTGCCGCTACCTTTTCAAAACTGAAGTGTGCGGAGGTCACACTGAAAGTTTTTAGAAAATAAAAAACGGAATGATATAGGAGCCTGTTAATATTTTTATTGCTTTTCGAAGTAGTCTCTGTTCCTTTCTAAGCACCGTCGCATGCGATGGAACCATTGTATGAAGCAGTGATTCCACTATTCTTTAGGGATCTCTTCCACGCTTTTTGCAAATGCAGCCACGGCAACTTCAGGGGCCATAAAACGAATTATATGTTTATCTTTTATTTTTGGATATAAATAAAAGTCACAAGGTACCAGGTCGAGTCTGTAAGAAGGATGAATCACTATCTCCATAACTTCGATAGACAAATATTCGATAGTCCGTCTGGCGGAGTGAGCTGGAGCGTTGTCGTGGTGGAGGAGGATCCTGCTTCTCGCGCGCTTCTGTCTAAGTTTGTCCAAGACAACTGGTAGACAATGACTGACATACCAACGTGACTGACCTGACGTAACAGCCCTTTATCTTCAAAATTATTGTTGCGAAAGACCCGTCCGTCCAACGAATGAGGCAACCATCTTTTTCCCTTGACTTCTGCCCTTCTCTACTTTTGTAGGCAAATCTTCGAATCGAAACATCCATTGCACAGATTGTCTTTTGGTTTCGTGTTCGTAATAGTATATCTAGCTTTCATCACCTCTGACACAGCATTCGACTCAACTCCGTCATACTTGTCTAGCGTTGAGCGCCACCAATCTAAACGACGGCGTTTTTGATCTTCCGTTAAATTATGAGGTATCCATCTAGTTAGTACAAAGCTTTCTGACGCCTAAATGTTCATGTTAAACTTTTTGTACTTGACTCATCCCAATGCCTAAAGCTGCCCGAATCTGTTGATCAATATGTCACCCTTCTATCATTAGCCGCACAGCACTCACGTTATCTTCAGTAGTCGCCGTAGAAGGACGTCCTTCTCGAGAATCATCAGTGAGTTTGCTTCGTACTAAACCAGTTGTAAACAGTGGCACGAGATGGGGCTTCGTACTGAAATACCAATACAAGTCTATCGTAACATTGTTGTTGAGTAAGACCGCAACGAAAGTCGTAATAAATCATTGAAGAAAATTTTCTCTAGTCAAAACTATTTCGATGCACGACAGACACTTTTTAAAATGCCCCCAATTTGTAAAAACAAATGACATATGAAATCATTAAACATCTACAGATTCCCAAAGAGTTCATAATTCGAAATTTAAATCAATTTTTCATCGCCTGCTTTTCTTACTGGCCTATTCTAAAAACTTTCAGTGTGACCCACGTAAAGTAGGTACTTCTTCAATAAAAGATCACAAGTATGATTTTTAAAGTATGTAACAAGGTAATGTAAGCTAATACCAACTCTGTCAACAGTGTCGCAAGTCATGGAGAATTGTTGCGCCTGCGCAAAATCTGGCGAGTTCGGGTGTGCAGGTACCGGTACGCGCGTCCGTGACGCCACACAAGCGTCGCTACACTTACTACAAGAAGATGTACAAACCAATGTGCTACGAGCTGCCCAAGCCACTCAGAGTGTCTCTCGTATGATATGGACAATAGATTAATTTTATTACTTGGATAACAAAAATTTAGTCCTTTCACTGTCTAATGATTTCAGGCCCCAAACGGCGCAAACAAAACCTATTGAACCAATAATATGTAGCCAATAAGAGAACACGTACATATGTACTTATATGTTTTACCTCTTTTTTTTCTATAGTTTTGTCCATTTGTATCTATGGATCTATTTTGCGTGGATCCGGCAGGTCACTTAGACAATAATATTTTTAACTATTGGGATTTGACAGGGAACAACATTAGCGTTTAATTTAATTACATCAGATTAATTTTTCAATCCACGTGATCATCTGCAAATATGGAAGAGATCCTTTTATTCTTAGCTTTACATTTCTTTTTATTTATTAGCGTCTCGTCACATTTGGCTTCTATTTTTTTTAATCTTTTTGTGTAGGTACTTCTGGCTGCTATATCAGTTCGCTTACTTTTGAACTCCACCGGATCAAATGGTGAACATGTGACTACAAAACGCGAATAAAATAAACCAATCAATGTTAGCCTTTTTTAATAAACAAACTTGTAGAAATTCAGCATAGCGTTGTGCATTACCGTGACGACGCATGTTACTGTGACGTGCAAATCCTCAGAGCAATGATGCAAATCTATGAAAGTAATCATTGGTGGTATTTAGCATTTAACACGGAATACCTACATCTACGCTACGGTTATAAATTGTATTACTGATACGACTGATTTGAGTTGACAATGAGTTATTCATAAGCGTTTTGTAGACGTTAAAATGTTATTATTTCTTTTTGGAGTTTACTTCTTAAGAATCGATTTTCATATACCTACCTTAGGCAAAATTTCCATACCGGGGAATATTGAAATTTTGCGAGGAGTCTGTGGCGTATTTCATTAAACATTTTGTAATTAGTGCCTCCTCTATGTTCAGGACCTTTGGTGCCCGGGGCCCCCCTCGAGTCGGGGGCCCGTGGCATTTTGCCCGCTCTGCCACCCTATTGATACGCCACAAAAGTGTGTGTGGTAAATTTAATTGTAGAGAGAGAGAGAGGGAGGGAGAGTGAGAGAGAAAGAGCGACGCAAGTCGTATGTATATACAAATATACCTATATCCTGTACAGCGGCCACATAATGTTATGATGTTATATGTCATCGTAAAATTGCAACTTCCAGTCGTACGTCGGACACACGCACTCTTTTTTTTTATTTTGATGCAAATACTCACTCTGCAACCTCCTATCCAACACCACTACACCACACTATGTCTAAGATAAGACCCGTGAAAACAAAGGGTGATACCTAATACTATTATGTATTGTGTGGTGATACTTGGCAAGTTCAAGGAAATTGTTGAAACTGAACTGTAAAATTTATGCGCAACAGCCATTGTCCCGTCAATGATGGCGCACACATTGGTGCGGCGTAGGAGTAAAAAAAGAATGCCGTTGAATCTGCTTTGCAGAAAAGCTAGAATTCTCGGTTCAATCTCAGAAGATCCATTGGCCAGGATAATATGGATAATAATGGATCTAGTGACGATTCTTTTTTCTCATTAGGTATGTCCAATATAGAGAATCGTATAAGGTATTTTTCTTCCAGTAAAATAGAAGATATCTTATCACTATCACCTATAAAAAAATCACATTTTATATCTCTTATCACTTCCGTAGTCTACTTTATAAAAACCTAATTCGTACTAGTTTGAATACTTTGTTTTCCAGATGTTTTATAAATGTTATTTCCTGTACTCAATAGAGGCTAAAAGTGATCAATTTAACCGTAGTTTACTGGAAATACTCAATCTAAAAACCGATTTGAACATGGACCCTAAACCCCTTTTTTTCAGCTTCCTGATCTCAAACAAATTGGATCCTAGAGTGAAAAGATAGTGGGAAGAGTGCCACCCGCAGATACCTACGGCAGTATCGCAGAAGAATTAGTATCAATGCCAGACAGATTTTTATAATAATTGTTCGTTTTTAGGGTTCCTCAAAATGAAAAAAAGGGTCCCTTATAGGCTCGCTTTGTTGTCCGTCTGTTTCTCAAGACCTTTTTCTAAGAAACCCGTAGAGGCATCAAGAAATTAACACCAATCCTGAGTTGTTCCTTGAAGCTGTAATAAAATCAAGCTTCTGGGTCAACACAATCAAAAGATACGGCCGATTTACCCCAATTAGAACATTTTGCAGGTAAATCAAAACCTGTAGGATACTTCCCATTGACCTCATGAATCATGAAATTTGGTAAAAAGCAAAGTCGCTAAGTTGTTGATCTACCAATCTACCACATATTTTTTTTTTTTTGTGATTACAAACTTATATTTTGAGGTTGGAAAGTTGACTTTTTTTGTAATTCGATGTATGGGAGAGTATTTTAAAAACTGCAAAGTTGTCTTTTGGCAAAAAAATTCAGGAATTGATTTCGATGATGGACGTACTATCTACGTGCAAGTTTGTTTGCTTAAGGAACCCTCGGTGCGCGAGTCAGACTCGCACTTGTCCGGTTTTTTATGTTTAGCATAGAACATAAAAATATTTCATCTGTTATCAGTGCCCATTTGTTGTTTGTTATTTGAACATAAACGCACTGTAATGAGGGCTAAAGTGTTTTAATTTGCCACTAGAGGCGCTGGTGTAGCGGAGGTCTCCGAAACTGACTAATCACACAAACATTTACCATTTACCCCATTAATTAAGGCAGATGTAAGATACGATAATAGGAAATGATTTATATTTAAACTGTTTCCAAGCGCGTAAAATAAAATTTTGACAGTTAAGACCTCACTCGCCAACTGGTGAGCATAAAAATGGTCGGCCCTTATTGAGTACGATTTAGCTTCAGACCCTCCGATAAACGGAAGTGCCCAAAGAAGCTGTCGATGACTCGAGCAGGCACTCCACCATATATGCCTTTCGAAACCAAAATGCAGTCATCATATTTTTGTTTGTTTCTTTAGAGTAGCGCATAACGATGCTACTCAAAACATTGTTAATCAATGTTTTGATTAGCATCGTTATGCAAGACTATTTATGATTACTTTGTATACTTTTTGTTATCAGAACGGCTAAAATTTGTATTGTAAATGGAAGGAAATAAAAAAATATAACAATTTTATTATTTTATTTATTAAATACCTGCAGAGGTAATACAAAGTAAATCAAAATTAAGTATAAAATTAATTTAATGTAGGAATGACTGAATAAATGCTAAGGATCATTTAATCGCGTATTTCAAAATCTAAATTTTCCGTAGAAAATAATGTAGACAGAATGTTGTGAGTCGATTTCGTTTTAGATTTATTACAATCTATTCTGGAATAAAACCTACACCTTAATTAGATCATTTGAACGATACATTAAGAGATGCGGGCGTCAAGAGCGTGCGATTTACAACAATTAAATATAATTTATTTGATATCTAGCTATTTCTTAAACTATGGTAAATAGGCAATTTTACACGCGATGTCATGTCAGTACGTCATAAACTATATAAACATAACTATGTTTATTATTATGTTATTTTAAAAACTAAGCACTACGCGTACGTGTCAACTCTAATATGTTGGACGTGCCTATTTGTACGAAATATCAATCATAAAAAGTTTCATACAAAATTAGAATTCATTCACACAAAAGCAAGCAATGAGTGTTGAAATTACGCTAGTTTTAAAATGGCGGCGAAAAGTCCAACATATATTCGAATCTCACGTACTACTAATCCTAAAATTGTAAATAAAAGTTATTACAATAATATTATCTCATTTAATACATTTTGGTAAAAGTCACTCCGCGTGTTTGATTATATCATTTGGCCGATTAAACTTATATATACTTACATTACACTACAGGCTTCAAATTAATTCATAACTTGAGATTTTTACCTTTGTTGCGATTTAGAATTAAAAAGAGAATCTATTCTTAGCGTAATTTTGTGATTAATTCGAATTACAGCACATGAGGCGCGTCAGTCAGTCGCGCGAGATGCGGAGCGAGCGGACTAATGAAGGCATTCAACTTATGGTTTCTTTCTTGGCATATCCAAGACCATCATTGTTACTAGGTTGAGAGACTACGTTTTATTGTTTACTACTATTTACTTTCAATTTTTAACTATATAAATTGCATTGAATCTTTAGTAGATACGAGGGTAAGTAATTAAAAATAGTAAAATAAAATATAAAGTGTGCAAAATAAATACTACTTTAAAGACTTGGTGAGTTTCATGCGATTTGTTGTTGATAGAGTTTATTAACTTCGTACTACGATTATACAGTACACAAGAGACCGTACACATTATATATCATTATGATTTAGTGCACTGTACATACTTCTGCGTAGTTAAACATTAATAGTGGCACTATTTATGCAACTACTTATTTATACGTCGATATAAACTTGATGTAGCAACTGAACTTAATAATACGATTATAAACAATTAAAGTTGTTTCGAGAGTACAATGTCTTGTGTATGGTATGTAGCAACACGACACGTGCCACGTCACAGGTGCCGCGGCAGGGTGTTCGAGCGTTACTTTTTCTTGCTCTTGCCGAGCGTGAGCGTGTGGTGCGACTGCGCCGACTGCTGCTTGCGCCGGTTGAACTCGATCGTGTCGTCCTCCACCTTCTTGCGGAGCTCTTCGAGACGTTTCTTCTCATCTGTGTGATCCTTTTTGAGTTTGTCGAACTTTGCGTGGAGCTGAAAGTTTAAATTATTATTAACACTTTTTATAGCAGTTTCTATATATAGAGTTTTACATTTAAATCACAGAAGTAGTTGAAAGTGTAAAATAATCAGACCGATGCCATTGGTTGTTAAATATATATAAAATCGGTTTTCTTAGTTGTACTAAGCCCCCCCCCCCCCCTTTCTGGCAGTAAAAATAGTTATAATACGCTAATTGTGCGCGTGTCGACACCAGACTAGACATAAATTTTGCAAAATAAAGTAAAATTGTACAGAAACTTACACAAACATAGAACTTATATATTTTTTTATACAGTTTACAAAAGCTTGACTGTCTCATTGACACCATAACATTAGTTTGCACTTAGGTTTGCGGTGTTTAACTTTTTTCTGGCAGAGAACGCTTATTATTGTAAACATATTGGCACCTGAGTCAACTGAGTTCATAAATTGTGCAATTTTATTGGTATATAAGTTTTGTTCTATGTAGTTTGTTGGTATCTAAACTATGAAACCACTGAGGGCGTGATATTCCTCATTCATGCATCTCTACTGCTTCACTGACATTATTGCAACATGTGATAACAGATCCTGTGGTATACTGACCTCTTTCTCAGCTTCTTTGAGCTCAGCTTCCTTCTCCTTGACTCGTTGTACGAACATCTGTCGCATCTCGTCTTCCTTCTGCTGGAGTTCAGCCAAGTGCGCGCTGCGTTTTTGTTCGAACGTTTGTTGGAATGACACCTGCTCATGACAGAATAGATTAATAAGATTGATTATTATTGTAGATAAAATATAGGACTGATCTCACGACATAAAGATAAATTAGATATATCAACAAACTTTTGATTTTTGATCAGACACTAGACATTCATATGCTCTGAATATGTTTATGAAGGAAGCAGGGCGTTACCTCGAGACACTGAAGATTTTTAGTTCTGTTACCTACAGTATATATATAATAGTATATAGTACCTATTTGTAACCCAGCTGCTTATTCACAAACACTACATTATACCTCATTATTTTTATTACCTATCAAAGTTTTTATAGATATTACTAAGTTCCTACTTATATACTATTGTGTAAGTATTATCTGTAAACAATATGTATTTTTCTGATAATAAATAAATAAAGCAAAAATAGTCATAGTCCAGGAGTGCTTTTATAACTTTGACTTAATTTTGCATTATGTGTGTGTGACTTAATGTGTGCTTCGAAATATTTAAAACTAGCAGCGCCCCGCGGTTTCACCCACGTAAGTCCCGATGCCCTGGGAATATCGGGATAAAAAGTAGCCTATATGTTAATCCAGGTCTCCAGCTATCTACATACCAAGTTTCATCGCAATCGGTTCAGTAGTTTTAGCGTGAAAGAGTAACAAACATCCATACATCCATACTCACAAACTTTCACGTTTATAATATTAGTAGGATAGATTGTTCAAATAGATACTGAAATGGTTGTTTTTAGGGTTCCGTTCCTCAAAAGGATCACCCTTATAGGATCATTTTGTTGTCCGTCTGTCTGTCAAGATTCTTTTTCTCAGGAATAAAGTTGAAATTAATACCAAATACCTACTTATGTCAGTAATTTCTTGAAGCTGTAAAAAAATCAAGCTTCTAAGTCAACGCAATCAAATATTAACAAATTTGAATATTTCGCAGGTAAATCAAAACTTATAGGGTACTTCAATTAACCTAGAAACACGAAATTTGGTAAGAAGCAAAGTCTCATCCTACTGCCTAGGGCACCGAGGGTTCCGATAATACATCGGATCGTATTATCGGAACCCTCGGTGCACTAGGCAGTGTAGGCAGTACTGGGTGCACGCACAGGTTTGTTGTCGGCGTCGACGTCGGTGAAGCCCATCTGCTGCAGGCGGCGGCGCCGGTACAGCTCGTAGTGGCGCGCGTGCGTCTTCTCGCGCAGGTCCTCCATGTTCGTGCGAATCAGCATCTCGCGCAGCTTCACGAAGTCGCAGTGAGACTCGTTCTCCACTACGACATGGTATTATGGACATTACATAACCTGCTCTAGATGAGCTCAGCAGATTATTATTAATTTGTGACCTAACCGAGCAGAAACATAAAATGTACATAATTTTTTGTAATCAAGGTGAATATTTTTTTTAAGAATTAATATAAAGTTCAAAAGTTATAATTTCTGCAAAATGTCGTACTAACGCAAAATCTTTTATTTTTACCTCATCTACCACACTCCTAAATTGCTAGCTGTTCCAAGCGCAACTTCGCTCGCTTGTATATATTTTGCGCGAAACCCTAATTCTTTTTCTCCTTATAACACCAACTATCTACCAGTAAAAGTCCCGTGGAAATCGACCCACCCGTTCCGGAGTTTAGCCGGAACAAACAGACAGACAAAAACGCTCCCGAAAAACCTAGACAGACGATAGTACTAATGGTACCTCTGATGATCTGTCTTCGTTTTCGAAAGCGTTTCACTAACACCCGGTATGTACCGAGTAAACTTTCGGATGCATTTAGTAAAATGCTATTATTATCACATTACAAACAGACACTTACATTTTATTTATTTGTATGTATGTACTACAATATATTAGAGTTTGGAATATTGAATACAACTTACTTACAAAACACTTTATTAAAGATCAGACAATAGATATTTAAATGTCAAGCTGCAATTCAAGGTCAACACGACTTGGATGCTTGCCAGAATGATTTTCTTATAAACAAAATAGAACTGTCACTAAGCCATTTAACTTACTTTCAAACCCACCCTCCCTCTTCCTGAGCTAAACGCTAAATTATAATGAGTATGTTAACAATACCATTATTAAAAATTGTTTGTAACGAATTTATATCACAAAAGAAGTGCGTCTTTGCATGCAATTGTATCACCCTTAATAAGCCTGTCTTACTCTAGACATCATCACTTCGGTAAACCTCTAACTGGTTGACCGTCAAGCGTCAGCTTTGTTGTCTTATATTGTAGTGTTCCAATATCGCGGGGACTTTAGAAACTCTCAATTATATAAACTACATTTAAGTAAGCATATACCCAGATTGTACATCACCTAGAATTTGTATATCACTCATACATATATTTATGTGTAGAGATTGAACTACAACATGCTGTGCGAAGTCCTCCACTTACATGACTATAGCCTCTGTACAATCTAAGTGTCTTCAATGAGTGAGTCTCTCTGCACATAGACACTAATAATAATAACTTTCACACATCTCACATATGGTTGTCTGATCCCAAACTAGGCAGAACCTGTACAATGGAAACCAGACTGCTGACAAACATACTTATATATTTTTTAATACATACATATTATATATAAATTACATACAATTATTTGTCCTGTATGGGAATCGAACCCACGACCCAGAGTTCGAGCCAGAGCTCAGCAGTCAGGGTCACTAACCATTAGACCAACAGGCCAGTCATATTTATTTATTTTGTGTTACTAGCCCTATAGCAACATTCTGAATTCAGAAATGGTAACTACATACCCTGGACAGTGCCCCAAGGATACTGCCTCGCTCTGACAGTTTTATTGCCAATCTTGACGAAGTCCGTGGAGCCGACCACGGCGAAGGGAATGTGCGAGTTCATGACACTGTTCACTTCTGTCACCGACTCATCGTCCACCGGGAACTGATATATCTCCACACTGTTCGCTTGGAGCTCTTGCATTATCTTTGACTGAAAAACAAAATACTTGTCAGTCACTACATTTGTATACCAAAGTCATTGTTTCTGTCTTCACAGACTCTATACGGCTTGTAACTAAACTTTGTGGCTTGTATGAATAAATTATTTTATTTGTATAGATCTATTATTAATTGTAAGATTTCAAATTCCTTGAAAGGCGAATAATTGTCTCTTCAATAAATAAAATCTATTATTGTTTAAAAACCACTTAACATCTTATGATCAATAACGACAATTATTAATAAAAAAAAAAAAACAATATGTCTATATAACAATTTCGTGAGTACTACATTCACAATGTAATGACTCACATAAAAGTAAGCGTGTTATACATGTTCGTAAGCAGAATAACAACTGATAAGTTAAATGTCTAAAATGTGTATTTTAACCATAAATTTGAAGATAGCACATAGTAATGTAGGTTGTAGTTTCATGTGCAGCGATGAGTTGGACTCATTTAATTGAATGGGAGTAAGAACGTGAATCACCCAGTAAACACTGCATGTAGTATGACACTCGGCGAATCTCAGGGAAAGTTAAAATGTCTTAGAATCCGCAACGAATTTATCTACACTAATATTATAAAGAGGAAAACTTTGTTTGTATGTTTGTTTGTTTGTAATGAATAGGCTCAAAAACTACTGGACTGATTTTAAAAATTATTTAACCATTCGAAAGCTACATTATCCACGAGTAACATAGGCTATATTTTATTTTGGAAAAAAATAGGGTTCCGTAAGATATTTGGGTTTTTCGGACACAAGGTGTACAAAATCAACCAGAAAAGTTACTTACTTTGCGTACGCTAAACTGAATACGCCTAAACTATAAAAGATAGAACCATAAAATGTTCTAATTAATTGTAGATCTTATAAATATCTACAAAAAAGTCCGCGACACACTATACCTATCTATGTCGAGTGAGGCACAACAACCATTTTTTTATTTAAAAATCTTGAATTTTTTTTTGACTACATTTAAACGCGTTTATTTACTCATGCTATTAATCCTTATCAAAATAAATTATTTCATCACTAACTACAGTTTATGTAGATAATATTTGGTCTTTGAATGATAAAAATTTGACGTTTGGTTTTGAAGTTATGGCAAAATTAAAATATTACGATTTCTGCTGCACGGCCCGTTGCGAAGTGGGCGTCACCAAGGCGGGGGTGCGCGTGCGGGAGGGGAGTTTAGATCTATGAGTAAGGTACCCGCGCGGCTCAGACGCAGGTCGGCAGCGGTCGTGCGTGAAGTTTAATAATTTTCGTGCGATTTTTTTTTAGATTTCGTTCTTAAAACTACACCTACGCAAAAGTTCTTCTCAGAGCTAAACAACAGTTCTTCTCAGAGCTAAACAACAGTTCTTTTCAGGGCTAACCAACAGTTCTTTTCAGGGCTAACCAACAGTTCTTTTCAGGGCTAACCAACAGTTCTTTTCAGGGCTAACCAACAGTTCTTTACAGGGCTAAACAACAGTTCTTTTCAGAGCTAGAATATTACATGCTATTAACATTTTCTTAAATATTTGAAAATGCCTAAGAGAACCAGGTCTCAACTTTCTAAACATAGTTCTCAAGCACGGGCAGCAAGAATACGTCGTATGGGAGAATCTTCGCCTGAACGTTCACAACGCCTTGCTGAACTAAATCAGAGAAACTCTCAGGTACGCGCACGAGAGTCGAGTGTCGAACGTTCGCAACGCCTTGCACAACAAAATCTGAGAACCTCTGACTTACGCGAACGAGAGTCAAGTGTCGAGCGTTCGCGACGCCTTGCCGAACAAAGTCTGAGGACCTCCAAGTTACGCGCGCGAGAGTCGAGTGTCGAGCGTTCGCAACGCCTTGCAGAACAAAGCTTGAGAGCCTCTGAGCTACGCGCTCAAGAGTCGACGCTGGAGCGTTCCCAACGTCTTCATGAACAAAATATAAGGACCTCTCAGTTGCGCGAAAGAGAGTCGAGTGTCGAGCGTTTGCAGCGACTTAGAGCTCAGGCAGAGAGACAGCAGTTGTCCACAAATAGAGTTCGCAATCGAATTTTAGCTAACAGCAACAGACTGGCTTTCAGAAATGATCCGCAGGTTGATTATGCACAACAATCGTCCGTCCAAATCGGAGTCATGAATAAGATCTGTTCTAACTGCTCTGCCAAGAAATGGGCGGACGAACCTAATAGTGTGTGCTGTGCTTCAGGTAAAGTTTGTCTTCCTAACCTTCAGGAGCCGCCACAACCAATAAAAAATCTTTAATGGTATTGGATAAGGGATGGTTATTAAACCATCCATTATCTGGTATTTTTTAACAAACATACGTAAATACAATAGTCTTTTTCAAATGACTTCGTTTGGCGCAAAAGAAATCAGGGAAGGAAATTTTATACCCACTTTTAAAATTAAAGGACAGGTGTATCATCTCATGGGTAGCCTTTTACCACCATCAGGCCAAAACCCACAGTTCTTGCAAATATATTTTATTTCGGATGCAGACCAGTTATCGTTGCGATCAAGCATCGTACCAACCTTAAAAATGGATTTAATTCGCGAATTACAGACCGCCTTGAAAGCGGTAAGCGACATCCACGCGGGCGGAGCTGCGGGCGACCGCTAGTTCAGAAATAAACAGGAGAATCTTGAAACATAAGTATGAATAATCGACCATAGTACATCATATATGCTTAATTATATGCATTATATGCATAACAAGAAACATGGCATATGATCAAACATATATGCTTAATTATATGCATTATGGACCATCCTTGATGACCCCTTATGCCATCTCGTATGGATAAGAGAAAAAATCGATGTTTGTTATGTTCCGACTTACCTTGAATTTCTGCAGCTCAGTCTTGGAGATTGTGTCGGCTTTGGCAATGATAGGGATGATGTTCACCTTCGTATCCAACTTCTTCATGCACACCAAGTCGATAGACTTAAGGCCATGACCTGCAAACATATATTTAGGGCTCGCAATTATATATTCCCATATATTTGAATATATGCAAGTTTTTGTTATTTGAATACTTAAAATAGCGTAATTCTAATTTGAATTATTTCGTTCTAAATCAAGTTTTCGTGTGATCAGCGAGGGCTTGGATTACCAACCTTTAGAATTATATCCAATTATTTATAGTACATAGTACGCAATATTTTTATGTTTAGTAGTTGGACATATTTATGTAGTTTTCCAGGCCCTACTTATATTACACCAACTAATATAACTCATGGTCATGTTAAGTTAAAAAAACTGCTCAGAGTAGTGTCTGAGACTGTTAACATATGTTCGTGTTCACTGAGTGAGTTCACACAGGCTTCTTATTCTTTGTGTTTAAATTGTTTATAAGTATATGTATTAAGTAAATTCTACATCCTTCGCATTAGGTTAAGTATTACCTGTAATGATGGTTGTGTGTGGTATATTAAATAAAGAAAATAAAGCTATGTCACGAGTCGTTATAATTGTTGTCAACATAGTAATTTTTTTTCAGTTTACTTATTAGAATAATTCTCTTAAGACAAACGTCATTTAGCTTACCGATAAATAATGTAGCCGTATAGCTCTCGAAACAGAGCTGTAAGTAGATCCATTTATATCCTGGCGATATTATCCCTATACTTATCTTCCCCCTTACCTATTTCCTTATACTATGTATAAAACAAGAGATCTATTTAAAACAAGTCAGTCAACGGATTGATAACGGACATGTTTCTGAACTTGTCGTTTGTTCATTTATACCTATTTTCTTTATCAACTATATAATATGTGTGTATTATGTATGTGTAAATGCAACCCTTAAAACAAGAAAGTGTTAATTCGACAGTCATCATAGTCACGGCGACTAAGTAATTATTTTTAAAATAAACGCAACTGAACTCATTTGTATGATTGACATAATTATGTAAATATCAATGGAACAGTGTGGTCATATTTGGTAAATGTTATGTAGAAATCAATCAAACGTCCGTCATTAGTGGTATCGCAGTCAAACACCAGCGGGTTGTGTACATGCACTTGTTTGTTTTGTTAGTGGCGACGTACATTGTACACACAAGACAAGTGTATCAGTGCCGAGGTATTTTAAGCGTTTCCTTTATCATGACGTATTCTCAGTGGTTCAATAATAGGGGACTAGCGCAATTTCAATTCAGAGTATCACACTATTCAATTATTATTTTCATACATCTATAATACTAATTGTACCCGGCAAGCGTTGCTGTAATCTTCGATCAAATATGGTATATTTGATCGAAGATTACAGCAACGCTAGATAAAAAATTGCGTCAATTAGTGGCACCAAATAGTACCACATCCTTTACGTGCGTGCATTTAATTAGCCATCCAGATAGACAATAAATGTCCCTGTAAATACATATTGCAATTCTTAATTTTGTATTTATACGGGAATTAAAGCGAGTCAGCCTGTGACCACGGTCAGTGCAACCTGGTCGAAACGTCAGGCAATTCAGAGGTATGTAATACCTACTTCGTGACCGCGGTAATTCTCGTATAAAGACATAATTAAATATATCATGGAACACGAAAGTTTAAAAGTTCACATTGCAATAGTTTGATACACAAATTTCAGCTATGTAAAGCGTCTGTAGTTTCTTAATTACCACAATGGAACGTATTAGGCTTATGGTACGTATTACACTCGTGAAGACTAGCATATTTATGGAGTCAACTTGTGTATAATTGTTTTTATAGTACTTAAGAATTTTTTTAAACGTTTTAAAAAGAATACGCATTCGCGGGAGGCTTCACAAACATTTAAACAACGGACACAAGGAACACCCAGACTCGGGACAACTATTTGTGATTACACAATTTTTCGTCCGGTGTGGGACTTGAGCCCGCAACACTCGGGGCGGCATAGTGGCGACCGAGGTGACCACTTAAACCATAGCGCCATCAGTGCAGTCAATAATACTAATGAATTAGAAAATTTCTTTTTGCTTTTGACAGCCAAGTTTTTGATGAAGGTTATAAGCTAGTTAACATCACGCATCAGTAACCATAAACGCCGTGAGACCATAAACTGCAAGCAACGGCTAGTAGGTCATATTATAAAGTTGATGTGTTGGTTTATTTGTTTGAATGCGGTCTTGTCAGTCCGATTTGTTCAATCATTTTTGGGTTAAGCTGCACGTTTATTGAAAATGAAAAGGTTTTAGGTTAAGAATGTTGGCGAAACTAAGACTGGGCAGTCTGGGCACAGATAATTAGATATAAAATGGGACAAATCATAACGATATTGGATAAGGTCCCATTCCTACTTGTTTTCAAGACATTTGGATGTAACTGCACTAACCGACATGTGTAGATCCCAGTCAAGGTTTTAAAACAGTTTAGGAGTACGATATTAGTTTAACAATAAGTTTAATTAGATAATGAGATTAATGAGTCACCGAAATTAATAACGATATAGGTATAAGCACATTTAAGTAAAGCAAATTTCGTTACCAAGTCTCTGTTTATATTTTATTATAAGTAGATTTATGTATGTATAACAAAATCCCGTTACATCCTCCATGGAGGCCTGTAGAGGATTCGGAGGCGGTATTGTGTGTCGCGCGCGCCCTGAATACATCCACGCTTAATACATACAAATGTATGACAATATATGTATATGTTTATGTCAAGGACATGTCTTAAAATACGAGTTCGGTGTAACAGTAGACTCGCAAATGTAGTGAAAGTGTTAGTCCGTAGATTTAATAGTACGTACTAAACGTATGTTTAGAAATGTACTACAGCCTCACAAACAAAATGATCTATTTTATTTTGCTGGGTAGTAATTTAAATTCCTGCTATAAACTACTGATGAATGTATTTTTTTTCCGGTTCACGTTGGTCATATAGCTGAATACGTTTGTGCATAACAAATGTCACAGCTATGTACAATTTGATATACGATTAATTCTATTTAACTGTCTGTTATTACAAAATTCAAATAGAAAAATTCTACATAATATATCGGTTCCTGTCCTACTTTGCGATCAAAAGGTTGAAGGTTCAGACATGTCTACTTATAAAACATATTATTGATACTAATTCATTATAAATGAAAATGGATCCAAAGTACAGAAATCAGTAGAGAGAATCTCTATATCTCTCTCTAGAAGAGAATTAAAGGGCGGCAGTAGCACGGTAATTTTTCATTAACACGAAATTAAATTTCCCCCCTAATTTTCTCATATGTTTTGTACTAAGTGGCAAACCAGCCCATCTGATGGTATGGGATTACTGGTGCATGCAAACGTAACCTTCTCGAGAAGCTCTAATAAATTCGTTAAACAATGGCATACATTTATATCACTAAAGTAAAACACCTTCTTAGATAAATTAATGCTTATGGTAGCTCATCCATCATACACAAAAAATAGAAATTAAACAAAGGTTTCCGTTTCCTCTATTCAGCTTAAATTCAAGGCAAAACAGCTTTCAATGGGACATGACATTCATTTAAGTTTAGTCCATGAATCATTTGCCAAAAGAATAAACAAAGTTGTACAGTAGAAACAAATGAGCTAGGTAGTTTGTTATGATATGGACTGGTCTGGTGGATAAACGGTGAGGGGATAATAATAATATATTAACTGACACATCTCACACCGTAGGCTGTCTGATCCCAAACTAGGGATATACAGGTGCTCCATTTTTGGATTCTTTAAAAGTGTGCTGCGGGAAGAAAACCTACACAGCCTGCACCATAGAAAGTAGTAAGGTGGACTAAAGTGAAAATTGGCAAAGAAGTAATGAGTAATAGTGGCCTTGTTTTAGATAGAAAGAAAGTACAGTCTGAGCCTTAGTTTAAAAGCCATAGGCTTGCATTACTAAAATGTAATTTTATTAGAAAGCTCAGGTTTGGTAAAGTTGAACATGCTAATGTTAGGGCTTATCAATCTGATCTGGCATATATTATTATTTATTTGTTAGATAGCATAGTTCGAAAAACAGTATTTTCTTTACATATAACACCATATGTAAACTGACGGTTCAATTAAATGGAGGTGAAACCAAAGGTAACAAATAGTGTAATATAATTTAAACTATTATAGTCTAACTACAGTTCTACATACTAGAATGTGAGAAAACTGATGGAGAATTTAAGTAAATGAGACTCACCAGTTGGACAAATGAAATAGAGACACACATGAAGCCTGCTGTCATGATAAGCAGGTAAGGAACGCTTTATCTTGAGTTCTTCTTGTAGATATGCCTCAAATTGAGCATCTATATAGTCTACAACAGCTTTGAAACTGTCTTCCTTGTTTACTTGGTCTCCGTAGCCAACAGTGTCACAGATGGTCAACTGAGGAGGAAGGATTCTGTATTAGTCATAAACTGTATAATTGTTAACAATTAATCTGATAATATTTGAAACTGTGTTAAAAAACAAATACTTCTTTCTTAAAATGAAATATAGTATACATGCAGTATCACATAGAGAATTTGTTTTTAGTGCTATCACCAATTCCTTATAGTCTGGAACATTTTGAAAAGGCACTAAGACAATAATACTGCTGAGTACATCTCAAATTCAAATTCAAAAAATCTTTATTTCATAAAATTGACCATCAATTATTCGAAATCGTCCATTTAATAAATAATTATTATAATTAAAAATTATAGATCAACACACACAGAGTCACCGCAACTATAGTTTGCTTGTTTTTCCAAATGGTTGAGCCTTGTGAGAAGAAATTGGGCAAACAAACTCACGGCCACTCTTTTAAAAAATAAAAACCAGACAGTTTCAACAATATTCAGTAAATATCACATCATTTTGTTGTGTGCTATTATGTTTTTAAAATTAAAAGTGAATAAACTAGAAAAATTAAATGACACTAGGGAAACTGAAAATTAAGGAAAAAATTCAAAAGAAGAAAAGAAAAACATGAGAGATGGAAAATAAGAAACATATTAGCTCACATTAGATTTCTATTACAATTCCATCCCAAGTGTTTTTATCCTGTATATAATCGCCTACTGAGTAATCATCTCAGCATGCATATATATTTTTTTTAATGATAAAAAAAACAGAGTACAATATTGTGAATTAAATTGTATCAACCCAAAGTGTATATCAGAAATAGATAAAAACTTTTAAATAACATAATAATAATATTTATCTTCATTTTTCCTATCATAATAATTTCTACTACCTACATATTTTATGTGCATTATCCTAACCCTAAAAACAAGGGGTATCAAATTATATATATGCTGATTTACAGAGAGGCTATATACTATATAAACCATCTTGTTAACCTAAATAACTGAGGTTATCTATGAATATGTCAAACTACTCTAATAAATCAACTCATAGAAGTAGCTACAATAACTTTCTTAAATCTGTTTATTGAAAGCAACACATGCATAGCTCAGCATTGTTCTGCATGTTATATTTAGTTGATATCATTATGGGCATCTTCCAAGCAACCTACCTTCAATCTAACACTACTCTCTTGAAGTTCATAAGTATGTGCTTTCAGCTTGACAGTGGGCAGGTTGTGGGGGCTAGGAACTGACTCAAAGTTGGTGTTGAACAATGAATCCATCAATGTTGATTTACCTAGACCAGTTTCACCTAAAAAAAAGTGTATATTATAACCATGAATACTCAAATAAAATTAATTATCCACATTTCTAAGTCTGAATAACACTACAATCAGTCATGGAACACCAATCGCAGTCCGTAAATGGCTGATTAACCAACATAGTACAAGATATTAGTCATGAACTTCATGATAAGTACCTATGCACAGGATGTTGAAAACGAAACCATTCTGCACGCTCTTGTTCACCAGCTGGTCTGGTAGGCTATCGAAACCGACGTGCCCCGACAGCTTCAGGGTTCGCATCAAATTTTCAATCTAAAACAAATCAAACTAATAACGTAAGAAGATGAATTAATTGAGGCGCAAACTCCAACCGAATGATTTGATGTTAATCGCTTAAAAATAGTTAAATATAAAGGATTTTCTACTACAGATGATCACTCAATGACTGTTAAATATACTACTACTCATTGATAACAAGCAAATTGTCCTCTATAGAAACAAATTCATAAGCCAAAGAGCAACGCCCTTAGTGAAAGACTTCTGTAATAAAAAGTATAAACGTAGACTTCAGATTTGTATTAAATGTTTCACTATATTTATTATTACAGAACCAATAACACAGGCACGCATAACAGAAGCTTATTACACAGAAACACTATTATTCACTCACTTTCTGTGGCTCAACGTCTATCGCCGCCATGTTTACCTTTTGACTGATCTCTTTCATCAAACCCAAATTGATGTGAACTAAGCACCGCTTTAAGTTTCGCAGTTAATGACTCACTTCAGTACCCAATGCTGTTAACATACTAACTGTCGATATAGTAGGTAAAACGTAACTTGCACATCGGTATGCCTTTTCTACCATGTGTACTCAATTTAGAGCATTTTAAAGTTTAATCTATCAAAATCTGAAGAAACTTTTTTTGGAATATTTTTGAGTTTGTGAGATTTTTATGTTTTAAATGACAAAAAACTATCCATTGACATGAGAGAAAAACGTTTAGCAATGTATTTAAGTATTTGTCGGAAAGAAAGTCTGAGGGATTGGAATACATTTCTCTAAATAACATTACAGGTTTAGTCGGCAACATAAGTGCTATGCACATCATATAATATGCACAATAAAAATTGGCTACTAGTCTCAATATAATTGCAACTTAAATCCTATCAAAATGATTTGGGGTCTAATAAAAAGAAAATTTGCTTTAAAGAATTTTAATCTCGAGACTTTCCAAAACTTACTTACCTTCCTAAAATTTATGCAAGATCGTTTTGAGGCAACATACACACACACACAGAAAATTATAGGTGCATACATTTTTTAATTATTTAATGTTAGTCTTATTACGTAGGAAAATTATACAGGACAGGTACAGGTACATGGAACAGCTGCTGAAAATTTATATTACGATTTTGATGATTCATATTATTAAATCATGTAAGCTTTTGTCACGTTTGTCAGAAATTTCTGAACGAAACCGAAGAGACGGCAAAAGACTGTGCATGCATGGAGCAAACACGGCACTGATGGGGAACAGTATATTCTGTATGGCACCCAAAATCTATAACAAGATACCAAACTCTCTTAAAGATTTGAATCATGTTTAAACAAGAATTGAGTGCGTTCCTATGTGGTAAATGTTATTATACAATAAAAGATTTTCTTGACGATCGTGATATGTAATTAGTAACTTAAAATGTTTGTTTATCTTATGTATGTATGAATGATGAATATTACTTCCAATATGCTTGGTTAAATACTTATGGTTTTTTTATTAAAGTAATGTGATTTGTAATCTAGTAAAATGATAGTTTAATAGCTGTAAAGTAAATTTGTATGATGATAGTTGTTAACCTGTTAACCTAAATATTATACTTCCCCAAATGTATTTGTATGTCTGTAACTTACTGACACAGCATGTTGGAACTATGTTTATTATATAATACTGCTATTGTACACATGTCTGACACAAATAAATTTATCTTATCTTATCTTATCTTTGATTTTTTTATTACCTTGATTTGATTGCATGCTTTGATCTGGATAAAATGCTATTTATTATTATAATATATGATATAAATAATTGTACATATGTACGTTTATAAACAATAAAGCTTCCTTTAATAAGTACAAAATAAAAAATGTTCTTGTTTGAATTTTCAATGTTTTTTCCCATAGTGTTTATTCATCAGGTTATCCACGCTAATCTTTGGGTACCGAGGGGTGTTTTAAATTTAGCGTGTGTATCATCAAGTCTCCTAACCGTTTGTCAATACATCTCTGTATGAATATGTTTAGTGTTGCAATAAAAAACACAATAGAGGCGCCCTTAGACCAGGTTTTTTATTTTGTGGTCAGGCTGTACATCATTCTGATGTGAATCTTTACTGTAGCCGAAGAAAGAACTTCTAAGTTTACGTCATGTTTGAACCCATTATTGTCATAAAAGTATATTCCCAGGAAAGTAAGCTTTTTATATTTTATCATCACTACATAGTATAAAACAAAGTCGCTTTCTCTGTCCCTATATCCCTATGTATGCTTAAATCTTTACAACTACGCAACGGATTTTGATACGGTTTTTTTTAATAGACAGAGTGATTAAAGAGGAAAGGTTTTACATCCATTAAATATTGGAGAAATACTGATATTATTGAGGTTTCTAATGTGATTTTTTCAGTGAATGACATAGGCTATATATTTTATACCCGTGCGAAGCCGGAGAAGGCCGCTAGTCTAAATATAAGACACACTTGGGATAGAAATAATGTTATCATTAGTACAATATCACCATAGTTTATTATATTTATCTTATATCGGTACGAAAAAAGGTGTTCTGTTAAAATATTTTTGTACGTGACTACAAATTTTAAACTCGTTTTAGCCAAAATAAATGATTTGCGCATTTATTTGATGGCGCAGGTTTAATTTAGAGTTTTTACAATACTTTAATACAATTTATTTAATCCATTAAATTTATTTATATAAAAATTTTGTGTCACTATGTTCGTTTGTGATGAACTCCTAAACTAATGAACCGATTTTGATAAAGTTTTGCACAATGTGTTTAGTTTGATACAACTTGAGAGATAGGATAGTTTTTTTTTATTGCAGATTAGTTAATTAGTTGCCCAGTATCTGTCAATAATGATATACAACAATTGATATCAAGCAACTGAGGCTTTTTTACAATAAAACGTTTTTTTTTGGTAAATAACACTATTCTTAATTTAAATTTACTTTATACTTTTTAGCTTAATTTTCTATTAAAGCATGTTTATTATTTTTTGCTTTCACACCATTAAGGTTTAGATATTTGCCATTAGTCAGGGTCAAACTGATAAGTTGGCAACACTAAGTGTTCCTAGGCTTTTAACATTGCCATAATCTTTCCTTTTGGTGCAATCTATGTCGTAACTTTTAATTAGCACAATTTATAATTTTACGTAAGGGGAGACTAAAACAGAATGTAATGTATGAGAGTAGTGGAAATATCTAAAGATTACTCAGGTTTTCTACCATTTTGAAATGGGTTGTAATATGGTAGCTTTTTAAAAGTAATTATTTAAATTTTTTTGTGGCAACCCGCTCAATAATCCAAAATGGCAGAATGCGACTTTGGTGTGTTATCATGTGAGCCGAGAGAATAATGTTTTCTTGAATTTCATGATCGTGTGTGGATTATAAAATTGTGTATCAGTGAATTGTGACAAAATAAACCATGGCGGACTTAAAGTCACCGCCTTTTAGTGATATCAAGAGACCCGAGGAAGTGGTAAGGATGACGACGAACGATAGCCTGAAATTCGCAGTTCTTATCGGGCTCATTGAAGTTGGCCAGGTGACCAACAGGGAGCTGGTGAACACCGTCCTGCATCTGGTAAGTCTCTACATTGCTCATAGAGTTATTAATACTAGAATTGCGTTAGTTTATCGGCGAAAAATCTTATTGGAATCGACTTGGAAAGGTTATTGGATTATACATCATTCTGTAGTTTTATCTATAAACATTTGTTAGGGGTATAATGTTTACTTTATTATTTTTATGTTCAATATTTAAAGTATTAATTGGGAAGCAGTGGCGTGTAGTAGACGGTGATTGCGTCTATTTTCATTGTTTTTATCGATCGCATTTGGTGAATCGCAGGATCTCGCAAACACCTAAGTGGCAGCGGCCGGCTAGTCTCAAGTTTGTTTTGATGTTTTACTGCCGCAGTACTTTCACTGTATTGTCTATAACAAAAGTATCTTCTGACCACTACATGAAGAGCTTGCACTCGCTTTGTTGATAAACGTGTTAAGATTTACAATACAATTGATGCGTTAAATAATGACATGTTTTACCTTGAAGTTTACAAACTGAGCGCTAACTTAGCTACTAAATATGATAGGACATAAAAATGCGCATTTTTAACGCTTATCAGTCTTTAAAACTTAACAAGTTTATTTTTAATAAACATCCTTGGTAAAAAACATACACACTTATGTCGATAATGATATAAAATTGTTCCCTTACTTATCTACTTCGTGTACATATCTACAATTAGGCATTATCGTGATTAGAGCGTAGATCCGCAATTATGTCGTATGTTTTTCGACATTCGAACAGAACCGAGTGTTTGTTGCGCTAAAACAGCGCTGGCGCATCGAACATAATTATGATTTATGTGTACTTCGAACAACTTTGATATTCCGACCATTCAAGAACCTCTCAAAATATGTACCTTTTGCAATAATTAGGAAACGACATGCGCCTTTTACTAAACTTTTCACATATTTTTAAATTATTTTTTAATTAATTGCTGTCTTGGAGTCGTCGGAATGTCGTGACTAAATGCCTTCTTTCTTAGTAATATTACGAGTAGAAACAATTTTTATTATATTCATTGAAAATAGTTTGGGATGAAACTCCCCCCACCCCTAACTACAACTACTTGAGACAAGTGGCACCCTTTACTCATTTTTATTCAGGACTCAAGTTTCCTTTAAAAATGTTTATTCTGGAGATAAGATTCTTACTTGAAAATTTGAGACCTTTCATTTTAACTAACTTTGACTTAATAAAGAAATTGATGTGTTCTGAAAAACGACTCGATGTATGAGGGTACTGACTCTTCGTCTCCACCACCACAAGAGCTTGAAGAATTCGAAAACAGTATGTTGTAGGAAATACGGCGGAGGACGTGTGCAGAGAGCAATATAATTTCTTCTAACTTCTGTCGATACATCTATAGTAGAAATTCATCTACATATAGGAACAAGTTAATCTGATATTGAGAGATTAATAATGGTATGTTTGCTTTAAAGAGAGTTTGAGCTCGGCTTAAATTTGGAAAATTAAAATTATGTGTGAGACAAGCGACATCACTCAGCGTTAACGTTAACGTTAACTGTATCCTACTAATATTACGAGTATAAACGTGAAAGTTTGTGAGGATGTATGGATGTGTGGATGTATGGATGTTTGTTACTCTTTCACGAAAAAACTACTGATCCGATTGCGATGAAACTTGGACTGTAGATTGTTGGAGACCTGGATTAACACATAGCCTACTTTTTATCTCGATATTCCCACGGGATCGGGACTTACGCGGGTGAAACCGCGGGGCGCTGCTAGTACTTAATAATTTTGGTACTGTTATTGTTTTTAATTCGGGACTTAATCGCGATAATATTTAAAAATATCGCGATTAAGTCCCGAATTACACATTTAATATTGGTACTGTTTCTTTACTTTCCATGACAAAATCGATTTTAATTAATTTGGTAAGGACTAACTTGGAATCTAAAGAAAGGTAGCGTACCTTTGTTCTTATAATGAATAAAATATTAGTCTACTTATTTCGTGATTACATAGTAGATAGAGCCGCATCCAGAAGCCAGCTCAGAATATAATTAATCACCACATCGTTACAGTTATGATATTGGATCAGATTAATTATATATTTCATCCTTGTATGCATAATAGGAGTCAAGGATGTGACTACAACAGCACCTTGGTGTAATATTTGTACGACTATGGCACATACGTAAAAATAATACACCAGCTTGCACGAAGAATGTGATCAATTTTTTACTAATTAGTATTTTTTTTTAAATTGAACTGTGTTATTCACAAACTCGTACTGAGGACACTTAGCGCACAGATAATTTGCACAATCTTTACGACATAAGCGACGTAAACTGTAATATATTATTAAACATAAACAACCAAGTGTTTTAATATCAAATACCAGCCGTTACTCGCAGTTTCGCCCGCGTAGATGGTCACTTCTCCGGTTCTAAGGGTCGTAGCGTGATCCTAACTAGCCTATAACGTTCCTCCAGAATTTAGCCCAATGCAAAATAAGTTTTCAAATCTGATAGGGAATTTCAGAGATTAGCGCGTTCAACTAAAAAATATTTTCAGCTTTATTAAATTAGTATATAGAATGTGTATTTTAGTAGTACAGAAAATATACTCGTATATTATGTATAACTTGACGGACGGGAACGGAAACGGGCTTAGGTATAGATCGACAGTGGCAGATAGCGATCTTACCTATTCGCAACACGGTATTATTATTTTTATATATACGAGTATGTATTATTTGTTTTGCTTTTCACAAGGCGACCTATTGTTGCGGTGACATTGTGTTGGTCTATAATTTATAGATACAATATTTTTGCGAATGAATTTTTTGAAATAAAGATATTTGACTTTGGCCTTATATACATAAGACCTATAAACATTTACGTAATATTGAGCTATTGTTATGCATAAGTCGTCACAGTTTCACCTGCGTTTATTGTCACTGCTCCGCTCCTATTGGTTGTAGTGTGATGTTATATGTATAGCCCATAACCTTCCTTGATAAATGGGCCTATTCAACACCAAAATATTTTTTCAAATCGAACGAGTAGTTCCTGAGATTAGCGCATTCAATCAAACAAGCAACCTCTTGAGCTTTATACTATTAGTATAGATTATCTATAGTCTACGTTTTTCTAATAGTATTTATATCATCACCGACGTTAGTAGATCGTGGCAATTAGTCTAAGAAATGCTACCTCTTAACTATTAATATTATAAATTCGACTGGCTTGTTGGCCTAGTGGTTAGTGACCCTGACTGCTATGCTACGGGTCGTGGGTTCGATTCCCACCTGAGTCTGGGTGTTCTTTGTGTCCATTGTTTGTATGTTAGTAAAGTCCCCCGCGACACAGGAGTAATTCCTAATGCGGGCGTTGTCTTTTTTCACTTTTCACTTTAAATACAGTATGCAGTACACAAAAGGATGTAGGATGTCTTTAATCCCGACAAAAGTACTGTTTCGGAGGTATACGCGAATTACTTGGCAATATCTACATCAATGAAGGCTAAGTCGCGGTGGCAAAAGCTTTTGGTTTATATACTACTAAAGAAATTATTAAGATGATGCCCACATCTACAAAACACCACCTCGCTCGCTACTGAGCGAAGATTCACTGGCATACTTTAAAACGGAATGTTGCCACGATAGTCCAATCTCTTCCCGGACACTCAGGCATGTGGTCCGATGAGACCAGTATACATACACTCACGCATATATCCCGAAAGAGGTAGGCAGAGACGTATTAAACACCCATATTTTGCCAGCAATATTTTTCCCACTCACGTGGGGCCAGGGCATTTGCCGACAACCGGGTACTTTGGAAATTAAAGGTGGGAAAATTGAAGGAAGAAGGAAAGGGATAGCTTATACGCGTATAAGCAATAGCTTATACGGGTGGATTTTTGAGTGTAAGCATAGTTTGAGCAGGTCAAGGTCCGCTTACCTGTTTTATTTTAAATTATAAAGACAACTTCCGCATTAGGAATGACTCCTGTGTCGCGGGGGACTTTACAAGCATACAAACAACGGACACAAAGAACACCCAGAGTCAGGTGGGAATCGAACCCACGACCTGTATGTAGTATAGCAGTCAGGGTCACTAACCACTAGGCCAACAGGCCAGCCTGTAACTCGGCACTGGCTGTTCCCGGGAAGTTCGAGCCCTCTAACCATTCCGATTCGTTTTGCTTACGGACAGTAATATTCTCGTTGAAAATTCAACGAAATTTTACCGTCGGTAAACAAAACGAATCGCTTCTTAATTATCGGAACCGTGCATAAATTATTTGTACAGCATCGGCCACCTATGACTGCTGTTTCTGGAGCGGCTTGATCTGTGTCGGTTCGGCACTTTGGTCAATTAAAAGAAAAGGAACCATCATTCAAATGAATAGTCTAAAGTACACTGTCTTGTTTGTAGTACTTTCTGTATAAGTCACTCCTCAGTTTTATAGTAATATAATCTATTTATAATAATCAGATAGTAAATAGTTCTGAGATAACGCCAACGTAATGATTAGTTTTGTTATAGGCATGGATAATAAAATGATAAGAGTCGGTCTTATCATTTTACGGTCCATAAAATGTCCCGTTTTTTCATAGAAGAATATTTTGTCTACGAACGGAAACACACCGATTTTAGATCTTATCACAATAAAGATATAAAATAGATTTAACAGCCTGTAAAGAAAAGTCATGGAAGTAGAAGTTTTTAGTTTTTTTATGTAATTAATCTATTTCACGACTAAAAAATATACACCGTTCAATATGAATTCTTCTTGAAATACATTTCATACTCGATAGTAAATTCATTTCATTGAGTTTATAAGAATGATGTATTTTCGCGAAGAGTTCATGAAAATTCGCTCGTTGAAATCATCATCAACCATCATCATCAGTTGTGCACAGTTGTACAATGTACAGCCTTGCCATTTTATCTGTCAAAGATTGGTTTGATTGCAAATCAACTAAATATTACAAATGACATAGAAATCAAACTCATAACGACATATTATGTATTTTCATAAGACGTACTTGACCGCGTCTTATGTATGCAATTTCTTATGTTTTACTCATTAATTGTGACATCTTCAACATATACACTGAACTGACACCTAAAACGAAGTATGTCGTATATTTAATTTCTTCCGAAATTAACCTATTAAAAGTGACTCGCCTGGAATATACGCAATATAAGTAATTTCCCACCGCAGCTTGCTAATGGCTCGAGCCCACGAAACTATGACGTGGCACGGGGTCTCTCCTAATTAAAATTATGTGGGGAATGCTAGGTGAGGCTCTACAGTCATGTTCTGTAGTCATTCAGCGTTATCTACTGATCCCAAATGGTCCCTTAACTTTTAGGTCTTATTGTTTATTAAAAACAATTAATATAAGCAAGTATTAACCAGCAATTCTAAAAGTTGAACCTTGAACTAAAAGAAAGTTTACGAAACGCCCTAAAACTACGCCCTTGGGCCCCCCCATTGACCCAGAGTCTCCAACCAGCGCAGCTTGAGGGAGTGGTACGCTCCCTGTTCCCCTCTCAGGTGGTGGAGCACGTGACTCCGCCAATGGCTCCGTCTCAAGCGTCCAACGTTGAAGATGACGGAGTGAGCCGAAGTCACTCAGGTAGAATTAAGGGTGGCGGTGCAACGGCTTAAAACCAAGAGCACCGCCCCGGGACCCGATGGCATTCCAGGCCGGGCGTGGGTCCTTGCCCTTCAGGCTCTCGAGCCCCGCCTAAGAAGGCTTTTGAGCGCATGTATTGAGCGAGGCCAGTTCCCAAAAATGTGGAAGACAGGGAAACTGGTCCTCATCCGGAAGGACGGGCGCCCAGCGGACTCGCGTCCGCCTACCATCCCATTGTGTTGCTCGACGAGGTGGGTAAGCTCTTTGAGCGAATCATCGCGGGACGCCCCGTCGAGCACCTTTCGGTAGTGGGGCCTTACCTGGCTGATAACCAGTTCGGTTTCCGCAAAGGGCGCTCCACTGTCGATGCGATCATGCGCGTAAACTCCTTGGCGGAGGAAGCAGTGTCTCAGTGTGTGATGTTGGCGGTGTCTCTTGACATCGCCAACGCTTTCAACACCTTGCCTTGGAGTTGCATTAGAGAGCCACTTGTTTATCACGGAGTTACTCTTTACCTCCGCCGCATTGTCGGGGCGTATCTGGCAGAGAGAGCCGTGATCTACCCGAGTCGGGCAGGACACGGTCATTGAGAATTGTCGTGCGGTGTTCCGCAGGGCTCAGTACTGGGCCCTTTCCTGTGGAACATCGGTTACGACTGGGCGTTGCGCGTTGTGCTCCTGGGAGGTGTCGTCGTGACATGCTACGCCGACGACACACTCGTGACGGCGCGAGGCAAGACGCACCGCGACGCGACCATAAAGGCCACGGCCGGGGTCGCCCAAGTCGTTACAAGAATTCGGCGGCTGGGTCTCAAAGTGGCTCTTAACAAATCCGAGGCTCTCTGTTTTCATGGGCCTCGCAAGGGTCGACCTAGGGGATCCGGCCTTGTTGTAGGAGGTGTTCGTATCGGCGTCGAATTTTCGATGAAATATCTTGGCTTCGTACTCGACAGCCGATGGGACTTCGGACCTCGGAGTCTGGCCCCGAAGCTTACGAGGACAGCGGCCGCGCTTTCGCGGCTGTACCCAACTTAGGGGGCCCGGACGCCTCCTGTAGGACACATTACGTTGGGATCGTGCGGTCTATGGCCCTTTATGGGTGCCCAATCTGGGCAGAGACCTTGACGACCAGCAATATCGCAATTTTGCGACGCCCGCAACGTGTAATGGCCGTCAGGGTCATAAGAGCGTACCGCACGGTTTCATTTGAAGCGGGAAGTATCCTAGCCGGGACACCACCATGGGACCTGGAGGCTAAATCGCTTGCGTCACTTTATAAATGGCGCAGAGAGACGCAAGAGCAGGAGCTGGGATCTATTGAGGCACAACGGTCCCAGCCGAAATTGTGAGGTCGCCTGTTGTCGAGCAGGCGGCCAAGTCTGCCGGGGCTGACAGGGACTTCCTTTCTAGGGTACACCTGAGTCCCCGGCAATAGGACCCCGTGACGGAACACCGTGTGGTTTTAGTCGTTTCGAGTCCGACATACCTTACCGTTAGCCCCGGTGGTGATGACCCGTGGGGGTTTCCACACGTAAAAAAATCTCATTTATCATAGAATAACAATAACAGTATTTAACAGAAAAAAAATGAAAAAAGAGAAAAACCACAAGTCTAAGTTTGAATGAAGCGAAGGAGCAAGTGGGATACAAGTCAGATGTCAGAACCGCGGGGGTACTGTTAACCAATATATTATTATGAACCTTAGTACACTGTTTAAGTTAAGATTTGGTACCTCTTGTGCGCCTACAGAAACAAGTATTAAATAAATAAAATACGGTAACCTTTCTGAGAAAACAAAAAAACGATTTTCTTTCTTTGACATCTTTACTAAGTATTTTATAAAAGTATTAATAACAAAAGTTAAAAATAAAAAAAAACGTATTTGAAAAACAAACAACCTTTTGCCTATTATAAAATTATGAAGACGTGTTCGTCAGTATTTCCAGTTCCGAAAGATTTTTAATGATTAATATTAATAACGCATTGATTCATTTATATAACAATAATTTGTTATCATTATATATAAATTATCTGGTTCGGTATTAAGTATTGTATATATAAATAATTTCATATTTTATTATCATTGACATGAGGATAACCAGAAAGGAAAATGGCAACAGGAAAATATAATATGCGATAGTTAGTCCTTGCACCAGAGAAATCCACAACGGTAACCAAAACAAAAGTAAAATAAAATTCCTTCTCCGTAGGTATATCCTCCTATATTTCTACCGTTCAATTCTAATAGTAGAAAAATATATTAGAGTTACCGCTTTTCATTCCTGGTTCCATTCCATAGCCACAGTAGTGCCTAGATCCATGTTTAATGCGAAGGTTCTGGATTAGATTCCTGGTATGGCCACAATAATAGAAGTTTAATGTGGAGGTTCTAGGTTCGATCACCGAAGATTGCTTTTTTTTATAAAATAGTTATATAGGTTACCGTATTTTATTTATTTAATACTTGTTTCTGCAGGTACACAAGAGGTACCAAATCTACTGAAACAGTGCACTAAGCTTCATATATTGGTTAACAGTACACCCACGGTTCTGACATGAGGATGGCGGGTGTGCCTAATTTTTTAAATATAATTTAACGAGCGTAGGTACATAGCTTTTCAAGAGAGGCACGTAAAAGTACACAGAAGGTACCAAATAACTGCAATAAATTTAGCCCAATCTGAGAAATACACCCGCGAACCTGATGCACACAGAGTCTTACGATACATTATTTGTACGTTTACAAAATATTCGTGTCACTGTGATAAAGTGGAGCGAGAATAAGGTACTCACAAGAAATAAATAAATATTATATCAGTCGTTAATTTTAAAGTACCATCAACAAAATAATCGTTGCCATTACTTAAGTATATTAATAATATTGTTTTATATATTTTTCCAACTAATCGTAACTTAAAGTAAATTTGTTGACAACAGTGAATCTAGTTGGAATGCTACAATATTTATTGATGACATCATGCTTTGTGAATTTATATCCTATACGACCTATTGTTTCAACTTTTCAAAAAGAGTCTGATGTGATTTAGTTCATAACTAAATAATAGAAGAGTCTATTAATCCCGTAATGTTGTATTTCTGCTGGTGAGTAGGTATTTTACAGTTTAGTGCTTGGTAAGAAAATCTGTTCGCTATGGCCGAGACACTGAAGAGTGTAGACTTCCTTTTCCACTTCTTTTTTCTTGGATGCTAATGCCGTCAACGTCTTCTTTGCTGCTTCACCTAAAGTTCTTCAGGGCCTATACTTTGGATTGCATTGTTTTCTTTTATGTCCTTCTGATTAGCATTACAGAAGAACACAGGAAACAAAGCAATTCAATTGTATGGATTCTTTTTACCTTATTCACATGGTCTGACAACTTACCTCCGTTCTTAACAGCAGCGGAGGAAAACGCTAGCTAGTTTACCTACCAATTAAGTAGTACAAAAAATGTATATAAAGGCTTTTCTCACTTCATGTTTAAAATTAAGTTATATTACATGTATCCAACAAGGTCAGGTCGGGAACCGACCAAAGTTATTTAATAACACAAGACTATCGCAAAAATTGTCCTTCGGAGACCACCAAACGACTATTCACACAACAGAATCGTCTGTGAAAATGAATTCTGTAACGTCACGCATTTTTTATTTACTTTACAAAACCCGCAAAATATAGTAACAAAGTAAATTATGGAATAGAAATAATGTCTGTCTAGAGAACGTTCCGGGGAATCAACACTAAATTGGAAAAGTCAGCTCTTTGAGTAAATTTAGTTCTATAGAAAATGTGTTTCTATCTTCGAATTGAGTATCTCTACGGCATCAATAGATGAATAGACTCCCTGTGAATAGCAGGCTTCTTAATAGATGGTGGTAAATAATAATGAGTCTATTTAAACAAAGTTGGCAGTTTATCACAAGGATTTAATCTGGTAAGATACCGCGGTACCTTTTTGTGTACAATGTTCCCTCTTGAATCTTGTCTTTCATTGGAAGTTATAGGATATTTGGGTTAATGACTATCTGTTAAATGGAGTGGTTTAAGGCCTTGTAACCACAGCCGAAATAACATAATTATGCCTATATTAGGTAGATTTCGAAGAAAGTCTACCTATTGGTTTTGTACCAGTTGTCGAGTTTTCCAAAAAATTCTTCACAGGAGGTCTAGTTATGATCCCTAGACCCCAAAACAACCGCCAGTTAAAAAGTTTATATATATGTATATGTATATATGTATGTACCTCAATTTTACCGGCACGATAGAGGTCGCGATTGCTTTCAAACTTGGACGACAAACCAACAGGGCAAAATGAATCTTAAGTTCGTGAATGGGGGGATACAGCCCCTTTTTTCAGCATAACTTTTTTTCTATGGAACTATTTTGGACCGTTTAACATTAAATTTTGCTCTACAATGTAGACATTTAAAGTTTGTAATGCGACTTATATTTTTGAAGATAAAAATTAAAAAAAACGAAATCTACCTGTGCGGGCCCGGTTTTTTTTTGTTCTCAGCGCAGCAACTCTACCTCTATAAACTATATCCGGCCTATTACGTTTCGTATGTGCTAGGTTTAAACTATCCTATGACATTGAAGAATAATGGTTAGTGTTGTTCCTTGCTATGCATTTTTTACTGCAACTACACATACATTATATTTATAACATCATGTTTGAAATTCTTAAAACAAAATTTTATAAAAAAAAAAAACTGGGCAACAAACATAAAAAAATCTTTGTTTTCTACATTTTTTCTAGATTCTTGACTTAGTAATGTAAAAATGCAGGCAAGAATTAATTATGGTTTATTTAAATTTCCACAAAACAAGCATGTACGAAATTGAAAACAGTAAAACTATTGCAGTGTTTGTTTCAATAAGCAAAAAATGTAGCTGTGTCGACACATTTCCAGCAAAATGAACTGAGACTTGTTTAATAGATCTAGATGAAATAAACTATCTAGTTTGAATTGAGTACAATATATTTACTATTGACAGACTTGACGGCACACCCTTTTAAACACATTGAAATGTTTGTTCATCATCCTCCGCGCCTTTACCCAACTAAGTTGGGGTCGGCTTTCAGTCTAACTATGATACCGCCGAACTTTGATGTTTTACGTGAAGCGACTGCCATTAGACCTCCACAACTCCACAATCCGGTACCAACCAAGTACTAGGCGAAATCGAAGTTCTGTAATTAGATTTAGGGCTCCAACTACCCGTAACCATCCTAAGGCCGACCTGGCTAGTATTACTTAACCTTGTAGTTACTTTATATACTATCCATTTAACAACTACTAATGCGATAAATTTCTTTAATCATATTAGTCCTCTCGATTCAATAGTCTGTAAGCATCGACAAAAAAAATCGTGCTATCGTCCAAGTTAAGAAATGCGTGAAATCATATGAGTTTATGAAATTTTATAATGAAGCTGAATCTAAATAAATTGGAATGTTTAATCATCGAACGTATGTAGTTTATCGATTCTTGGACAGATGGCGTCACTCTACTCAGCGGTCAAAGTTGCGTGCGCGCAACGTTTGATAACAGTATCGTTTATGCACCGTGCTTATGTAACAGGTTGTAGGAAAGTAACATCGGTGGCCTTCGACGGTCGAAACAAATGATGTTTACCTTGTTCACCGGTTGTGTATTCGGCGTGGTGACTTAGCGTGATAATTTCTATTTATAATTCTGTTAAATCACGCTACAAGATAACTTCTTCAACTTTTTTATGTTTTCTTGTCATTATTTTTTCATAACATTACATTAATATTATATTTAGTTTTTAGTATTCATATTCTCATAGCTTAATTTTAGTTAACTTTATTATTTAACCTTAATAACATAATAGCATAGAACAAAACAGTGCTGTACTACATTTAAAAAAAATTGTAAAACTATCTTGTGATTTAAGAGTGACCGTGAGTTCCTTTGTCCGATTTCTTCACTTATTACAGGCTCAACTATTTGGAAAAGAAAAGCAACCTACCGTTGCCGTGACATTGTGTTGAAATATAATTTTTGGTCTTAAAAATACGCAATACCAATACCAAGCAATTTTTAAGGAATTCTATGGAATAAAGATATCTGACTTTGACTTTTAAATTCGTTGGCTATTCCTAAGTCCTGTTCCTTGTCCAGTGGCAGAGGCTTTATCCGCTGTCGCCGCGTTGTGTTTCTCTATCTTAAGTAATTTCGCGATCGCGAGGTCCTGAGTTCGATCATCGGGTTGCACAAAGCATTATTCGATTGTTCTTTTACGAAATTCTCAGTATCAAAATGGCGAGTGACTAAAAACGGCGTGGTTCTTCAGTATTGAATATCTTCTTTAAGCACAATCATTGCAACTTTACTGGACACAGGAGTACAGCTTCCGTGACATCTCTCACGGTGCGGTCGACGTAGTTTTACCATCAACATAAATATTTTTTCCTTAAGGGACTGAAACCAACCTAAAAAACCGAAAGCCTTAATAAAGGGCTATGATAATAATGTATCCAAAGAACTTCTGGAGCTCAAAAGATACAAAACCTGTGCAGTAACAAGAGTCCTCACCAGACACTGCAAACTGAACAAACATGTTCAACCTTAAATTGGGCGAGAACACAATATGCAGATTCTGTCAAGGGACAGAAGAGACTGCAATGCATATTTTATGCTCTTGTGGCCCACGATTGCTGCACCGAAGTATTAACCTAGGGTTGCACATCTTGCAACCACAGGAAATACAAACAATCACTGCTGATAGGATCTCGAGGTTTCTCGAAGCCATAAGTCTGAGCAGTGAACTGTAAAGTAGAAGTGCGCCACAAAAGACCAGAAATGGTCGAAGTAGCACTAGGCACTTAAAACAATAATAATAAAAAACCAACCTAAAGATAAAAAGAACGAAGAAGTGCTAAAAAACCTGGGCGAGAATATTCTTTTCAAGAAATTTGCATGACAATTGTGAAATGTAAACGAAGTGTTTTATCAAATTACCTTATAACAACTGATGTTACCCATAGACGCTTAAATTGTGTGGTAGAATAAACTGTTGCTAAATAATTGCGGATCGGATACTATTAAAAAGACTTATGATGATCATTTTAAAACTATTAACACGAACGCAGGATAAGACTTATACGCAGGAACGACAGGAACATTGAACAAATTTTAATTCGGTTTCTTTTACTAATTATTGCATTAACAATTGTAGATTTAAGGTAAAGAGGAGTTCATTTTAGATCAACCGTGGGGAAACCCAGCGTTCTCTGTGTGGTTATGTCATAGTCGACTAAAACTACGCAGTTGTCGTATTTAACGAAGTCCAGCAGGTCTTAGCTAAGATTTCTGGCCATTCCTTTATGAGAAAGTATTCTAGAGAGCAAATCTATTATTATTTGTGTATTCTTTGTTCCCCTTTTATTGTACTTGTATATTTGTGAAATACTTGCGACACAGGGCTTATATATATTTAAGAGAATACTCATGTACTTACTATGAGTTATCTATTTAAAGCTTTTGTCCGTCAGATCAACAGATGTTCGTCTTTTTTGATGTTATGGTAAACCGGTCTTGTTTAAGCCACCCCGCTGCCAATTTAAGGAAAACAAAATAAACCTTTACCTAAGTTAATTAAAGGTTCTCTCTTGCGGATTATACCAGTTTTGAAGATTACACTGTGCATATATATTTATTTCTACTGCAAATACATTGCATAAGGCGGCCTTAATACCGATATATCTGCTGGCAATTTCCTAATCCTGACTTCCCAGCCCCAGCTATATCAGGTGAAGTTTAACGGCAATTGATCCCTGCGATCCAAACAATAGCATTGTCTTAAGTCAGCGCGATCCCAAAATACGACAACGACTATTGTTTCTGAATTATTATGGTCTACATTCCCGTCCAATCTCGACAAATCCAAATAATCTCTTTAGTCTTATTATTTTTTATTTTTAGGTAGAAAAGCTGAACAGATATGTATTATATTTCCTTAAGCCTAAGAGTAAACGATTGCAGTTCATCAATTTGCACACCTGTATGTTTATTTGTGAATTGTAAACTATCTCTACCAAAAAATGTTATGACATTCCTATGTAATATTGCTTTGTTCACACTTACCTATAATCAGTATAATGTATACGTATATTATGTACAAGGATAAATTTTTACATTAGGATTAAAGAGATATCATTGCGATGCAGTACATCACTGCATGCAGTCGTCAAGTTCTTGAAGTTATCTTTTACTCGTGACTTCAGTCCTCAAATTTTGTAATATATTGTTTTTATCATGTCGAGACCAAATTGAGTATGAGATTCGAGTCGAATTTCAAATGCATGGCCATTGTACCTATACATATAGACTAGTAGTTAATTAGTTCGATAAACCGGTCAGAATTACTATAATTATGATGGAAAAAGTGAAAATAAAACATTTATTTTGTATTTATCTACAAAATATATTATTATAAAAAAATATCCTGTGTATTGATGCAATGTCGTCAGAGATCACAGTGCGATTGAAATCCCTCATCGTACTATAATTATTATTGCTGTGTGGGCGCCAACCAATGTTAGAATGGAAACTAAAATTTAAAATTGGTAGTTTACAGCCATCATTGATAAGTTTAGATATTATTGGTGCATGCAGTACATGTTATTGAATATATTACCTTAGCTATTTAACAACAAAAATTATATTCTATAGCTTGGAAAAGTTACATAATTATACTTTCAAGGACGAAGGAAACGAAGGAGAACTTAGAAAAAAACTTTACTTTTGCAGCAGCATCCCCAAAGCATGTTAAAATGTCAGTTATACGGGTGCCGTCGACTTTCATGAAATTCGCATTTAAAAATATCGTAACTCCTACTTATCTTTAAGACGCGTAAACTTTCTAATTTATTTTCGCTTAGAAAGTTCCAGAAAAAGTAAGTCCCGACTAACTCGCTTTAAATTTATTGTTCTTAAATGGACTTGGATATTAGCAGCAGAACAAAAGGTACAGACTTGCACAGACTATCGCAGTTTATGTTCAAAAGTGCTTTACCATTAAAGGCTTAACCGAAACACTCAATAAATTATAAAAAGGAGGGTAAAGCAGTTTTCAGGGTGCATGTATGTATGTGAGTTTTTTTATTCCACCGTAACTTCCGTATGCCTTAATAGATTTGGATGTATGGTATTTCGTTAGAATCCTTACATCATCCCGAGTGACATCACTTATATTTTTTTTTAAATAACTCTAATAATTATGCGCATGGCGCCAGAGCAGTCGTGTTTTTTTTATTTATTTTATGTGTTCTTAAGTGATCTATGTATTTAAGGATATTACACAAAATACTTCAGGTGTGTTATATTTCGGCGTCAGTGACAATTCAATCGGTCGAACTATTTTAGGTATGGTTACTTAAATGATAAACTTTTTACAATAATGCGTAATGGTGACGTCGCTTTCCACGATGTGTGTGTTCAGGTAAACACAATTACAAGTACCTTTATTCGAGTTACGATACTAAGTTACAAGTGTACCCTTAGTAACTAAATAATGTGAATTATTAAATACACATCCATAGTAGACGTATAGTAAAATCATATTGTGGTTTTTGTAAATCATTTTTTTAACATGAGTGACCAGACTGAACATACTTTAACAAAAAATGCTAGTAATTAGTTGAAGAGGTGGTTATAGCGCTTGTGTAGAGCAATATAAAAATATGAAAGTGCATTAATTAACAATATCCGATAGCCGAGTCTGCACCTGTAATGGACTGCACTCAGGTCTCCGCTCGATATACCACTCTCCGCTTCTGCATCGCCACTAACAACATAAAATATACATCGATAGAGCATTTTGTACTGTAAAATCATGCTTTGTTTTTTATAAATCTTCTGCAAAATGCTATATTTTCAAGTAACAAATTTTTAACCGCCTTTAATTAAGATCTTCAAAATTCAATTAACAAAATATCCCCTGATAGCAATACCCAGACCCTTCAATCTCATTAAGTGCGAGGTTTCTCGCCGGCAAAAAAAAGCAGCACTGTGCTGATAGGGCTGCCTATCCGCAGTCTTCTATTAGAATGGATGCATTGAAACAGGCGGGTGACTCGAATTCCAGCAGTTTCTGCTGTGCTCTCCTCTTCCATCCAACAAATTATATACATTTAAGTAATGTGACCCGTTTCGAAATGTTGGTTCTATTGGAAATTTAGCGCATATTTATGTTAGGAATGTTGCGGGTTGTGAATAAAATATATTTTTTTCTTTTCATACACGAGTACGAAACAACAAGTTCAAACAAAAATAATAAATAAATGTTAAAGGAACGTCAGGTTCATGGAACCTTAATTTATTTACATATAACTAAAAACAACACCGTATCCATTGTATTTACATAATAATGTGTATTAGGTATGTATAGATTAACAAAAATAAAACATTTGAAAGATACACATCGCTTCCTTGAATTATAAGCGAGTTCAAAAACGATATGTTGGATATTGAATAAGGAAAAGGAAAAGTAACCAAGCGATCATAAATAAAGACTCGCTAAACAAGTATTCCATTTAGGAGCATATCTGAGTACTTACGCAACCAGGGCGGCGACGTAAGTGCTGAACGGCTAGATTCATCAATATTTTGGTAATGGCTTTGTCTCTTAATTTTCTTCTTTATGGTTGCAAGAAAACATTTATCATTTTTACAAGGCTAGACAGAAAAAAAGCTTGTAAAAATAGTATGTAGCACAACAGCTTTAGATCTTAAATATAATCTTTTTTACATTAAGGAAATTGACCAAAGTATTCACTAAAAGAAGAGGAAGAACACGATTTTAATGTAGTATTTAGTAAGATAGTTGCAAAGTACTACTAGTTTGGTTGATTTTAAAAGAAAATTAAGATACAAAAGGGAATACACTAACAACGGCCCTTTTGGGTGCGGAAAGCACGTCGAAAGATTTCAAAAGTCTTTTATTTATCAACATGACGCAACTAATCCAAGGACACAGAGTACATGTATCCTAAACATATTATTTAGATACCGAAATAGATAAGATTGCACAGAAATAGTAATAAAACGGTATTTGCAAAAAAAGCTTTTAGATAGTAGGTAGGTAGGTTTTGGAATTCTTCCCACGAGCCTGCAAAAGTAAATTTAATGATGTTTCTTAAGGCTACCAATTCGTCCGAGCGTCACCGTTCCTCCACTGTACCCTTTGCTGATCAGAGGGACACGTTAACAAAAGGAGCCTAGCTGTAATTAAAATATGTCACTCGTTATGAAACAGAGCTTAAATAAATAGCAGATAGCTCACCTTGCGGAGCCCAAGAATATTAAATTGACATTGTCCCTCTTCCAATAACCAGTATAGATAGGAATTATTTATTACTACTTTATATTGATTAACATTAATGTATTAAAAGATAATTTGCTTTTTATCTTTTTGATCACGATGATTATATTTATCAACTCAGAATATACCTAATAAGTAACTTAAAATATCGGCTTAGTTACCGATTTCAAGTTATAGGTGTTTACAAAAAACAACTATCAGCCTACACCAACATAATCTTTAAAAATACCCCAGACATTCCTACCATTCGTTCATTATAGTCTACTTTGCATACTAGATGTCTGGTTCTCTAGCGGGTCGATATAACGTCCGCGAAGGCTCATTAGCGTTACCGTTCATTAAAGCTCCACTTATACAACCAGGAATTTATATTTAAAGAGATCCTATTCTAGCTCCCGAAGGAGGCCGTCTCTTTGACACTTAAAGCGAATGCTTTTCTTAATATTCTGCTAAAGTGTTCCACTTTGCGATTAAAACAGCGAAAAGGAGGTGCTCCTTCATGTTCAAAACTGTTGCGGACCTTTTAGGGAGTCTGTGAATTCGGTGTCGAGTGTAAGAAGGCCAAGTATTGTGGCGGTCACGAAATGTTTACAAAACAATGTGTAGGTATCTTCAATACATAGAATTGATATATTTTTAACAAGCTTTTATAAGCTTTACTTGTAACTATTTAAATGAAATCAGTTAGTAAGAAGTTAGTTAGTAGTAGTAGTTTGGAAGTTAATTAACCTACCTCTGACTGTCGTGTTCGTAGAGGTGATAAAAATGTTGTATCATATATGTCGTTCAGATGATAATACTATAATTTGGCATCTTGGAGCTGATCTGATGATGGAGCCAGGAGGTTAATAGTGGATTTCTTCAGTGGCTACTGGCCAACCCCTCGAGTTTGGGCTCATACGATTCGTTTTGACGAGTCCAATAGATTAGGTTTAGTAAATACAAGCCTGACGATGAAACCAGATGTTAGATAAGGGAACTCTTTTTCCTTTGCGCGCTAAAGCGTGTTTTTTTGGTTTTCGAAACTATAATTTGTTGACTTAGTGCTCGCTAAACACATTGAATCCAGGCCAGAGTAGTTAAATAGTATCGGCATGTAAGGGAATCACTTCGAAATCCAAACGATATGCAATATATTTGTTTCACAATTTATTTATATATTACACTAGGTAATCAGTAGGTATACATATTTTCTTACACAAGTTATCGCTTTGCAAATTGAAGTCTGAATGCCTCCTCCATCCTAATGGCCGCCTTGTTGCCTTTGCTAGCGGAAATCCCCACTATTTACAAAGGAAGTGGAATTATAACAATAAATATAATTTGATATTATAAATAAGAGTTTACCTGTAAATTAAACATATCTTAAACTAAGTTTTAACATGATTATTTTATAATTTATAATTATCCAATTTCAACACAAATAAGTACTAGTATTTTACAATCACTCAATACAAAATGGCAACGGCGGAAGTAGACAAAAATAATACTGTAGACTTAATGTTTGGATGCTTATTACTTAATGCTAATTTACCAATATGAATAACTGCAAAATAATCTTATTACAATAATGGCGTCTAACCCTATAATATTACTAATATATATGTGTATCCTGACATTTTATAAATAAAACCTGACAGTTAACACTTAAAGCACTGTGGGATCCCAAAAAAAATCCTACAAATTCTTTATGTAAATATTGGAACATTGTTCTGGTATTTCGTTTAACACTTTGCATAGACTTTTAAAATAAGTATTAAAAGAATGTAAAGGTTTTTTTTTCATACCCAACAAAGCAATTTATTTTCAGTATGTGGGTAGAAAGAAAATGATGGACTCAATTTCTCCAAAACTCGTTCATTTTTAAGATGACGGTTTTCTAGTTAAGAAATGTCCGACCGACCGAGCTAACTCAATGTTAATGTGACCGTCTTACGCAGACGTAATAAAGACGAAAATCGATTACCTTACGGTCAAGTCGTCCTTGATACCTGTGTAGGTGAGTCACTATCACAGTTTGTTCAGCAGTGGGCCATTGATTGATTGTTGCGGTGGGAGTGGTCACTGTCCTCGTTCTTCGTCAAACACCACCTTGCGTTGAGGGTTATTGGTTTGTTTTATTGTGCACGTTTAGATACTTATAGATCACATATCTGGAGACATTCAGACTATACAAAGCGATGTCTACATAAAGATTCTTTACAATTGTGCTAGATTTATTTTTGTTTTTATTGAGATAAATATAAATACCAGATTTGAAAACAAACAATTAAAACTATTGTGTCATTAAGATGATGCAATAGTTTTCACAGGGGTACGTCAACTAAGTTAATAATTGAACTAGTAAGTTAAGCAAAAGATACTAGCTACCCGGCCACGCGTTGCTGTGCCTAAGTAATTTGCAATAAAAACATATTGTGACTATAAATTGGGTAAAAACTATCCTATTTCTCAAGTTAGACCAAACTGAACACAGCGTGCAAAATTTCATTAAAATCTGTTCATTAGTTTAGGAGTTCATCGCGAACAAACATCGTGCCATGATTTTTTTATATAATAATATATAAATTTTGCACAGCTGTATTCGCGCTTACGGCTGCTTCTCGACTCGACTAAACTAAGTTAAAAAAAGATAAGGACGATATTAGTGTTGTATTATTTTACTATTATTAGTTTACTCGGGACTTTAAACTTATTTTTCTATGAAATAAAGAGATCTAACAAGCATTGCTCAGGAGTGAATGACAAAGCAATAAAAAATAATCATTGAAATAAAAAATACCACATAATCACGTTTTTTCGTCATTGTATCCTATTTATGGTGTGCAATAAAGAGAACCTGTCTATCTTTAGCTGCAAATCTTGAACTTGTTTAATAAATTATATTAAGTTTAATGTCAAAGCCAAGTTTAATGTATTTATACATAAAAATCCATTAAGCAAGCAATAATTATTTAAAATTATAACAAAATACTCAAGTGATGGATCTAGTGTGTATCATCTTTATTTGTTCATTAGTCTAAGTCGTCTAAGTTGTTTATTGCAAACACAATTAAATACAAGTATTCATTACTATAGACGAAAGGTTTTTGATACCGATTAAGATAATATCGTTTCATAAGTATGCAGTCGGAAAATTTGTTTACATCACAGTAAGTAAGGGCGCTTGTCCACAACCGCCATCACCGTGACTTCACCGAGAACGAGAAGTCGGTACCGCAATAGCGATACACACATTTACTGCACGGATGGCGCAATGGTTTAAGTGGTCACCTCGCCACTACACCGCGCCGAGTGTTGTGGGTTGGAATCTCACACGGGACAAAAATTTGTATGATCCATAAATAGTTGTCCCGAGTGGGAGTTGTCTTTTTAAAAAAAAACAACAAAAAAAAAAACTATAGCCGTCTGTCCATTGCACTGACACTCCCATCAACCGAGCGCCATCATATCTGCCGAACGCATGGAGTCACGTCATCTTCAACTTGGCTTCGAAGTACCGTTCTCGTTGCAGTCCTGGTGACGGAGGCGGTGGGCAAGCGTCTTTACGTTCTCAAGTAAATGTCAGATTATATTTTTTCAATAAATTAGCTATCCCTCGGGAAGAGTAGGTACTTTTTTCTGGATGTAAGGTACTCTATGTCCTTTTCTGTGTATCTGACAACGTTTATGCAAAATTACTCACACAAACTCACATTTGCATTTATAATATTAGTTAGAATCAGGATGACATACTTTTTTGTTACTTTTAACATTTTACTAAGAGAATATTATTAAAAATTTACAACTGGTACTGGAGCATGCTAATGTATACGATGTAGTGTGTCGTATTCACGTGAGTTCGGGATCGATACAACGGTGGACGATACCGCGGCCTCTGCACCTACCACGTGCACTGACACTGCACTCACTGTATCGATTTCAAGCTAATTATTCACACTATGACTCGCTTGTGCGACTGAACCGATAACGAACGATAAAGCATAACAGTTCTCAAACATTCTTCAGAAAAGAACATTTCACAGAAAAATTTCGATAGACAAATACGCACTACGTAAAGATTTTCCTCAGGAAAACAAAGGTAAGAGATTTTTACATTTTGTGCGAACGTGTGAACCAATCACCGGGGGCAATTTGTTAGCCGCCAATCTTGTTCGGATGCTTCGAGCGGTGTTTTACTCTATAGCATAACTTTTCGACGCTTCGATTTTTTATTGTTTTCCGTATAAATATATTTAAGGGGAAGCAATTTCCCTTGAATTATTGACGAACCTTGGGACATCGTGGGAGAGCTATCCTTCGGCACGTATGGGCCGGATCGACCGGAGTGATACCACGGCCTCACGGAAAAACTGGCAGTGAAGCAATGACTGCATTGCTTCTCGCCGATTGAGTGAGGTTACCGAAGGCACTGACCTTTCCTTCCCCTCTCCCCTCTCCCCCTCTTACACCCTTCCACTACTCCCACCTTAAAGGCCAGCAACGCACTTGAGACTTGAGTTGCTGAGTTGCAGGTGCCCATGGGCGGCGGTAGTCATTTACCATTAGGTGATCCGTCTGTTCGTTTGCCCCCTATACCATGAAATAAAAAAAAAAAAAATCATTATAAAAATAAGAGGAATTCGCAGGCTAAAGCAGACATACTGTGCCGTTCTACCAGCACTTATCTCACCTGGGCCCCGAACTTGCCTGGGCAGAAGATTACAACCAATCAAATCAATCAACCAATCAAATCTGTCAGATTTATAAAAATGTGTTTCTAAAAGCGCTAGTAGATAGACGCAAATCGCTGCTTGCGATTACTTTTTTTGTACCAGAAAACATCTAAAATTTGTTTAAAATAAAGCAATATGTTAGTAACTCTTAAGGCCATTATTACAGGTGAAATATAATCTAAAATTGTGTTTAAAAAACAAACTTACGATTCACTATCAGAAAGTTCTATGTGCACTAAGGCCGACTCAATTATGGGAATTTAGTGTGTTCTGCTAGCCTACGTTATTACTTATAATCCATTAATACAAATTGATTAATAAGATTTAAGGTATATTTTTCATATCGTGACACTTGTATGAACATAAAAAAAAAATTAAATCCTAAAAAATCAATTTAGCTCCAATATATTTTTTTTTATGTTTTGAATTAATGTTATCATCATCATCATCATTTCAGCCATAGGACGTCCACTGTTGGACTGGACATAGGCCTCCCTTAATGACCTCCAAGAAGACCGGTTGGAAGCGGCCTGCATCCACCGACGTCCTGCGATCCTTACCAGGTCGTCTGACCACCGCGATGTTTTAATAAGCACATTTAATTTGAATAATTATTAAATTGAAAAAACATATCAATTCAAATACCATGTTATTTTAGATGTGTCTAACCACACAACGAGGGAAGTATGAGGATCATCATAGGATTAACCGTTTATATACTTAATATCTGTTCTGCGTAAGTCTTAGTTCACACTGATATGACTTTTTCCTGATCTCATTAATTGTATTAGGAAACATTTAGCGCTTCTACAAAAGTTTGTATTTGAGTTTTCAAATAATGTCTAAAGTCTATAAGATATGTAAAAAAACCTTTTTTTTATCATTTCTATACAACGCTTTAAGATAGTCTCCAAGATTAAGGATTAGAAATAACCTATAAAATGTCATGGAGTGCCAAAAATGTCAGCGCAAATCTTCGTTCCGTTGGTATACTCTTAAATAATGCAAATTTCCAAAAAACGTTCGTCTGAAGTTGTCGCTTCCAGGCGCGATTTTAGCATTTATTTCCATTTTGTATTAATAATATTCCTTTATATAATCAAAGCTTAACATAGCCTCTAGCGTCATAGCGCGGTATGCGATAAGAGTAACTGTTATTATAACCACTACCTCCTCTGAGATTGCTTTTGTATGTACACCTTTGAAAACATTGCACTTCTTATTTTAAGTTTGCAAGTTACCGACACTACCTCACTTTCTATAAGCGGTTCCGAAATAGTGTAAAGCGCTTAAAATATTGTGTCAACCTAGCTTATACAAAATAATAATAATAATTATGTCAAGAGTTGCAACATCTGCAACTATTCTGTCACGTGCTCATTTGGCACAAATACTTCACTGGCACTGTTTCGAATGATAACAATAGTAATTGATCCTAATCAGTTAATGAAACATGGCAAACTAAATATTAAATAGTAATAACTAAAAGATCGACTAACCCAAATACATACCAGTATTAATTTCCCAATGCGGTGGTATATCACAACTTGGGTATTTACATTTAATAAATACGGCACTGAGTCGATTCCGATTAAATATCAATTATTCGCCTAATTAACGTTGCTGACTGTAAAGTAATAATTATATTTGTGGTTATATGAATAGCTTATGTCAATCGAACGGTCGGCAATATAGGCGATTTGTAGAGGAATCGAGAAAATACGATCGATATAAGAGTATCGCAAAGCGGAAAGGCAATGAGAACCTTATGTGGAAACTATTATCTGTAATAAATAGTGTATGAATGTGGACATATCTTTTAAATGATAAAAGATGTTTTCATTGCATTGCAGTGGTTCCGGAGATTATCCCTCTACTCAAAATTCATACCTATAAAGAGATAGTAAAAGACACCGCGAGTTCGTCTACATCGTATTTCAAATTAATATTTTTAAAAGTCCGAAGTTATAAACAAAATTAATTAAGGAAAAGCCTAAAGGGAAAGTGAGCTTACACAAACCGAAAATTGCTATCTGTAACAATTAAAATTAATACAAGTTTTAAGTTTTGTGATTCTTTTCTTGTTAATCTGTTCGGGAGTCCTCGTACTGAGTAAAAATGTTTTTTTTTTTGTTTTTCAGTCGTTTTCGTATCTTATGTCAAATTTAATAACGCAACTTTTTTATTCCGGTGAACTTTTCTCAATAATTGAAATATACTAATATTTGTAAGATCATTTTTATGACTTTTCGGAGGGAATTCAACAAAAATCAATAATATTTTCCGGCTTACCCAAAACAAAGTAATATTTTGCAGATCCCGCCTACGCTAGGACTCATAATAGATTTCATTGTTTTTTAATATTATATAGATTAGGATGCATTGTATTGGACATGGTGACATGCACTGCGTTCTGTGGATGGAATCTAAATATTCAGGTCCATTGCGATCGAAGAAAAGGTCCGTCTATGGTTTTGAATTTGAATCGGTTATAAAATAAACTAAGTGATATTTTTTAAAAGTATGGTTTTATTAGAAAGATTGAACCATTTAAAAATGAAACAACGTCATTGAATGTCTACCACGGTGGGCCCTACTGTACGTCACCTGGTCAATCCATTATTATTTATTTTAAGGCATCATTGTACCATGCTCAACGAATATTTGTTCAAAGAGGAAAACATGGACGACGTTAAGGCCTACAGTGGCAGTCATTTGAATGGATTTGTGGTTTTTAATTAAGCGTATAGGTTCAATCTTTCTGATAAAACCATGCTTTTGAAATAATATTCATAAGGTTGTTTTTAGCCCAAAGGTTGGATGGCACACTATGTATAATTATTATTAGGGTTAATTACTTATAGCTAGCATTGTTTTTAGCCAAAAAAGTGGTGATTAGTCGAGATCGTAGTATATATACACATACATATGATGTCTATAGTTGTTACAGACAAAAATCATTATACTTGACGAGTTTCTATAAAATGCAGTCACTACAGATAAAATAAGATAAGATAATTTTATTTCATTAAACATGAGTATGCACACATAAGTATACAAGGTGTAAAATATTAAAGTAACAAAAGATCAGTCATGTTTTGCCTGTAAGGCGTGCAAATATTAAGAGCATGCACTAAAATGGAAGCAGATTAATTATTATTTGTATACATGCTGTTAACAGTTCCGATAGTTAAGAATACTGCTAATACATTCCAGGTAAAAATATAAGAGAATAAGAAACAAAATATATCGTCATCACTATCATAAACAAAAGTTAATCAAATTATCAGCAATTCTCCGAAAATATGACGTAGGAAATTCAGGCCGCTTCCAAGCGGTCTTCTTGGAGGTCATTAAGGGAGGCCTATGTCCAACAGTGGACGTCCTATGGCTGAAATGATGATGATGATTAAGAAACAAAATATAATTATCATTCAATCAATAACATAATATAAAATTAAGTTAATAAGATATTGAATATGTACCATTGAATTCAATAAATCAATAATTTTGTATACATGTTTATGTTTTCAAAAAGAGCTGAGAGTTTTTTATTAGTTATATTAATAATGAGCAGGAGAATTATATAGTTACAGACTGTCATTTAGATAATCGTTAATATTGTAGTAACACTTCTCAGTCCGTAACTTTTTTAGTTTATTCTAAAAATGATATATATTTAATTGTTTATATACATCAGGAAGTTTATTGTATATTTTTGGGGCTAAACAAAAACACTTTTCCACGTGAGAGTTGTGTTAGACCTACGTATACATAAATTATTTTTTCGCCTATTGCGTACAACAACGTCCGCTAAGGTGGAAAACAAATGAGGATGATTCTTAACAAATAATGCGACTTCAAATATATATAGAGATGAAAGTGTTAGAATTTGGTGTCTCAGAAAATAGGGTTTACAACTATCTATCTAAACTAAAAGTTTTGAAACCTTAGAAATGCGTCGGAATTTCTTACGTCATATTTTCCGAGAATTGCTGATAACTTGATTAACTTTTATTTATGATAGTGGTGACGATATATTTTTTTTTGTAAAGAAATCTTTTCAGAAACTCTTACGTCAATTAGTTCTCGTAAAACTAGATTGTGCTTACGAAACAAACTCAAGGATCCAAGTCTAAATAAATTCGAAATATGCAAGTGCCATGTAGGCATCCAGGGTTGTCTTTATATGATAGAACCATTTCAGTTTTGAGCTGACCAGTCGCGACACCCAAGATAAGTGTATTAAGCTCCACGACTCCAACCAGGCCGCCACAGCAGTCAGAAATTTTGGGTAATCCAATGCAAACACTCAAAACGACCAGACTTTTATGAAGCCTACTGTTGAAATGACTACCAGTTTACCATGAAAATATGTATGTGTATTTATGTAAAGCAGTTGAGGTGTATTTTTTGTGACTTCACAATTATTCAATTCAATCTGGAATATGAGCATTGTCGATAGACGGAGGCAACAGCGACCAACTGCAATCGCAAGCATACAGAGCCTGATTGAATAATCGCAATCATAAACAAAAAACAGTTACAAATGTATTTAACGTTCGTTGCGTTAACGTTTAATTCTACTTAACGTCCGCAACTGATGCTGTTTAAAGTATCGATAAACGAAAATTAATGGACTAGTCACACTGGACAACTCTAGTAGGCAATTTCGTGTTTATTCAATTTATATAATTTTAAATACGTTTAATGCGGTCGGTATCGGTGGAGGTCTATATGCATAGCACGTAAACAAACGAGTGCAATCCAACAGTAACTACGTAATGCAAATTAGTTATTGTGTTTTTGATATACAGTTCTGTCGGTTACTCCCGGGGGAGTTGTAATGGCGCACGGGGACCCATAAATTAGGTGCATAGACGCTGGCTTTGTAAGAGTGCTTGACGTTCTGCATTTTGCATTAATGTGTGATGATTCTAATATTTAGCTTTATTTTCTTAATTAAGGTATAGTAAAAGCGTTCTCATCAGTACAGATATACCAAATTGGCCGCTACATTTCCGTGTCTGTGACAAATGCGGTTCGTCGGTCTTTCATTATTTTATAAACATAGTTTTATTTTTATGACCCCTAAATTTGATTGTTGACCGTACTTTTCGGAGACACGAACTTTGTTTTTTTATTTGTGGTCCCAACATACCGTAGTCTATGGCTATTTGCAACACTAAAGGTGTCAATGAGGCCTTAGAATGTATGTACAAATTAATGGTTATATTGCAAAGACAAATACCTAAACAATATTATAAAAAATACCTATTGGAAGCATCGAGATACTTCCAGTTGATTAACAAAACTCAGTGGCAACACAAACGTTGATTAGATTTAATGAATGAACAGTGAACACTCATTGCTTTGCCAGATGGGAAGGCGTAATACTTGTTCCGCTCAATCTATAAATGGTATTTGACGGATGGGAACCAGCGAGCGACAAAGTATCATTGATACACCTGTAGCAGTTTCTTTAAGATATTTAACAATTTATTTCGGGATTAACATCTCTTATTACCTTCCTTCCTTTCTCGGTTGTCTCTGCCTATCCCAATTTAGTGGATAGTCCACTAAATTGGGATAGGCAGAGACAACCGGTCTTCATTTACTTTTATATCTACACCCCACGAGGTACCGTCATTAAATTGTTCATACACATGTCGGTTACAAGAGGTCACAATTTTATTGTAACACTATATTTTTAAAGGCAAGAGGATCAGTGTTTCTATGTATGATATGTAATTATTCACAAAAATAATCTACGTATGTAATTTATCCGAGTTCTAGAACACTTAGTAAATGCTGTGCATATTTTGTATCTAGAAAGCGCTGCGTAAATAATGTATTAGTCCAAGAATATTATATTATTGCTACTAAGCCGTAATAATATTGCGCTTAGCCAAGAACAAGGTATTTCTTGGAAGGAACAAGCGACAGGTTTTATTTTTAAGTTAATTTGAAGCTTGCGGTAGGTGTACCACAAAGAATTTTGCATGCCAGTAGTAAATATGTGTTTTAATAACCAAAAGTGTCTTAATACTCGTTGGCAATTAATGCGCTCTGACAAATCAGAGCGCATTAATTGCCAACGAGTATAACTATGGCGTGCCTTTTTTTTGTAATTATCGCTTCCCTGGCTCACCAGAGCCGGACCCGGAACAAAGCCTACCTCGAAAAGATTACTTTATGAATACGCAGCCAATTTGCAACGGGGACCCTTTTCCCGTCATCATTTATTTTTTCCACCAGTAACATATAATCGTCGAAAAGATAACTGGCGACATGAATTTATTTGGGGTTTTTAATATTTCAGTGCATTGTGCTGTATATTTTTTTATTAAAGAATGTAATTGCACTAAAAAAATAGAGAATTGGACTCGCGCCCTAATGGATCAGTAGTGCGGTTTTTATTTTATGTATTTCTATTATTTTGCTTTTAATATACAATGTTATTAATTAAAAATACAGTTTTTAGCACAGTAAAATCAATGATTACATACACATTTTAAGTTGAAATATCTTATTTCATTTATATAATATCTATTCGAAGGATTACATCATCTCAGCAAATATTTCTCTTATCGACATCCAATTAGGTTCCAATCAGCAAACTATTTATCACGGAGTGGTAGCACTAGTGTAATTGTACGGTCATTAATACGGCGGCTATGGCGCTTCAGTTAACTGGATATCGATGTTTCGCCCGTCACCCTCTCGACGTCACCGCAACATGGCGCGCCCGGGCCCCGGGGACGTCGAGTGTTGCCTTGTTCATCATACTTGTAGCCTGCCAAATTACACACTAGTTTTAAGCTGTTTTCGAGAGCTTGTACTTGATTGACTTGACGTAAATTGATTAGAAAATGTCAACTTTTATACCCCAGTCGAACGAATAATTAATGGCTATTAAATGTTGTCTGTTGAAATACAAAAGAGACGACCCTTTTAGCTACATATTGAGCTCTCGAAAACTATAGTCGATCGGGTTGTATTCTGAGGGGTTGTTTAGGATTAGAGGATTCGTCCTCACATTTTTAAACCAGTCTCCCTCCGTGGTCGCTCTCAAATTGTGAATTTTAATCTGTCTGGCATGGTTTATCCTCGTTTCATTTTATTTTACTTCAAGAAGGGCCTAAAATACGTTTTCAGGATTGTGACAAATACCATAATGTCATGGTGCACGAGCCTCCAATAGTAAGATGAAACCGGTGTGCCTGTTCATATTAACAAGGTAGTTACGCTAGCTAACTTTGTTCTCCTCCCTATGCCGCTCTGGCATTTCTCCTCACTAGCAGAAATACAACATTACCTAGTTTTACTGCTCGCGCCGACTTCTGTAGGGTAGAGATACATCCTCAGTCAGACGGCATCGATTGGAGCAGATATCAAACTATGTCTTTGTTAATCGTTTATGGATAAAGTTGATTTTTTCTAACCTAACCTAATGGTTTTCCTTTAATTTAAAATATTTAGATGTTTTGTTCTTAAACTTAATGTTGCCGTAAACCAGAAGTGGGTGCGATAGGTCTTCTAAGGGCCATAAACCGTTTTTCAGCACAAAGAAAATGTGAATAAACCAACAAAACGTTTTTTCGAGGTTTTTGTCGTTAATAATTCCTAAGCGATCCGGCCGAGCATTGTCAAGGGAAAACCAACAATAGCGATTTGAGAACCTATGAGCGTGCGGATCTTATATTTATTTAGAACTAAACAAAGTGAGCAACCTATTCTTATTCTAAATTGTTTTTCTATTTCATTGTAAGATAATGGTATTTATCTCGAAGTAATATTCTTCCACATTTATAAAGACCATTGTCCGTTGTGGTAGTTATTTTCTTCTGGGAGCATTACTTTTATTCTTCGGTAAGAACTTTTGCTACTTTTAACCGACTATAAGAAAAGAAGAGAATATCGATTAGACTGTGTTTATTTGATGTGGATGTTACGCTATATTTTGGTCTTCTGTGGTCACGGGCAAAATATTAAATGAGCAGATCTTTTCTTTTTTCTGATGACTTAATTGCGGTAATATGTCGTTTTCGTTTTATAAAAAGACAACTCCCGCATTAGGAATTACTCCTGTGTCGCGGGGGACTTTACAAACATACAAACAAAGGACACAAAGAACACCCAGACTCAGGTGGGAATCGAACCCACGACCTTTAGCTCAGCAGTCAGGGTCACTAACCCCTAGACCAACAGGCCAGTCAAAGTATATTTATAAGGTATGATACCTATTCGGTTACCCGAAGTTTGAACCTACTTTGAACTATCGCTATATGTATCGATCGTGGTGACCAGTAGACCGGTGCTGGTCGTCCCTTACAAATAACAGGCCCGATTAACACATCTAATATGTATACAAGCACGATAATGTTATATATCCAGTATTCTATCTTCATACAAACGGTCGGAACGCGTGTCATACCTACGCGCCTCGAGTTCGGTATATACTCTGTACACAACCAGTCGCGAATCCGCCGCAGTGACGAACGAACGGTGTGATGGTTTTGTAAGCAGTAATCGTATTTGGTTGAAACAAGTACAAGTACTTTATACGGCAATGGATGTATTATACTATTAAATTTAACAATAAAGCTGTTTGCACGTCTCAGTCAAGACGCAAATCTATTAATAAAAAAAAAAACAACATGTATATTATAATATTTCCAATCACAAAACTAGAAAGAAACTCATGTACCTAGGTATATGAAATTAAGATACCATAGGTGGGCAGTCCTTTCGCGTCGGCTGTAGGTAATTATTTCAAGGACAGCGCCGAGTCACAATACTGGATAGATAACATTACCGTGATACAAGTCACAGAAGTTTAATAACAATGACAAAATAATTAGTGTTTAAAGTGGTAGTGCTTCGGTGTCAGTTGTCCTTTTTTATTAACACGCTTTTTTTAGCTATAACACTTGTAACTAACTAAAAACAAATGTAAGAAGTCAATTTTAGTTGTAGTATTGAAATGAAACGTTGTGTGTATATGTAGTTTGGATGACTACTATGATCTAGCATCTTAGAGCTGATCTGACGATGGTGCCAGGCGGTGGATAGTAGAACTCTTCAGTGGCGACAAGTAATCGCTCGAGTTTTTGCTCATATGATTCGTTTTAACGAGTCCAACAGATTGGGCTTGGTGACAATGGTCTGATGATTAGGCCAGGAGGCGCTTTTAAAGCGTGTTTTTTTTAGAGTTCCAACCTGAACGGTAACCAACGGGTCGGTCTGCCTGTCGGCGGGCTGTATCTCATGATCCGTAATAGGTAGACAGTTAAAATTTTCAAAGAATTTGCATTTCTGTTCCCGCTATAACAACAAATAATAAAAATAAATTAATAATTAAAGGCGGCTCCCCTACTATAAACTTTACAAAAGTATTTAAAAAATACCTACATAGTATTAAAGCTTGTACGATTGTGCGGAACCATACATGCGCGAGTCCGACTCGCACTTGGCCGGTTTTTTCGTTTTCCCTTACTATGATTCTTTTTTTAAAAGAATAATTTGTCATACCAATCAGTATTTCGATCGAAATCGCCTCACAATTGCCGGGATATTACAAAATAAAATTTATACTTTAACCCGTTCCGGCTGGGTCATAAAATGTAAAATATATACCGGTGTCGAGGAAACCTGCATGATTGGCAAATTTGACACGATAACGTTGTTTATAACGACCACAGAGGTGGGGTGAAGTGAGGGGAGCCCACTCTGAATTACATACGTACATCCTCCTTTTTTTCGTATTTAAAGCCCCACGCGCCCACCTTGCCCATATCCGAATGCCATAACTGATCGGACATTTGGTAATTCAGGCGCAGTTACACGATTTGTAACACTTGACTAACTTATTCTTAAAATTATGTTTCGCAGATTTAAAGCGGGTATCGCTCAAATACTACTGAAAAAAAAAACAAACGACTATAATCTGTTTTCGAATATTAAATAAAAATTATTATTATAAAATTTGCATGCCAGTAAAGGTAGAATAGGGAGAACAATATTGAATGTAATACTAACACCACTGTATACCCTTGATCAGCAAATAAAAGATTGATTGATTGATTAAAAAAAAAAGAATGACAGATTGACAATTAAATGATTCATCTTTTAGTATATCTATCGTTTAATTTTTCATTTAGATTTTTTTAATACATAAAATTTTGGTACTTAATCAACGTGTCATTATATAGACTTCTATGGACTTGTAAAAAGGTGTTTTTAGCTGTGAACATCCTCTGCCTACGCCTTAGATGGCGACGATAAATTAACATTGGAGTGCGAAATACGACTTACGATATTTCTCACAATGTCATAATGAATATTATACGCTACACTTATTAGCCTAACTTAAAACTTGTTGTTGCGCATGAATCTAATCTGAATCTCTCAAACGGCTCCAACGATTTTCATGAAACTTAGTATGCAGGGGGTTTACATAAATCGATCTAGCTAGGTTTCATTTTTAGAAAACGTAAAAAAAAAACCGAACAAAGCTCGGACATCCAGGTACTATTATATTAATTCAGCTTCTACGAGTAACAGGTATGTATAACTTCAGACTCTACTAATACTTCTCAATACGACATAATTAACTCATCAGAAATTTGTCATTTTGTTGGTCTAATACATACAAATGTACATTTTTGTATAGTCCGTCTTGTTAAGAAGAACTTTGTTCTCGTTGATGTCGTAGTAAATGCGACTGCTGTTATCGTGCGTTCGTGTCACGTACTATACCTAAGTAGTGTAAGAGGCGCGCGACCGTAACGTAAAGGCTAAGGCGTCGTCCTTGCCTCAAATGGTAGCGGGTTCGAACCCTATCCAGTGCACTACCGATGTGAACCCACTCCTAACAAAAGCAATAATGTATAGTCATATGAACCAAACCTACATTTGTACGTAGTTTCACGAACAATCAAACATATTTATTTCTCGTTTAGGACTAGTAATTTACTTACAATCGAATTATCTTGCAATCTATATTTATTAGAACTCGTATCTAACAAAAATGGGTCAGAGAAAGAAAATTGGGCGAGTACTAGTGGAAGAAACAACTTTCGGTAATGCCCGAGTTGTCTGCAGCTTCGCCACTACAAATCGTATGATGAGCCAATTTTTAATGTATAAAACAATATTTAAAGATAATTTAAAAGATACACTATACTGCTGAACGTAACCGGTGATTATATTGGTTTCGATTGGGTTGGATAAAAGCGGCAAAGTCAATCCTCCATGAGGAGTTTTACGTATTTACCAGCCGAATGTTGGGATTCAGTGTTATTCCAAGGGTGCTAAGTCATTTTAAGTGAATCGTTCTGATGTTCCTCGATCTATATAACATTGATTGTCGATCGACATGCCGAGCTATTACAATAATTGTTGAAATTGTACCAATTATACTTCTGTATAATTGGTTGGTGAAGAAAATATTTGTATAGGACTCGAATTTAATTATACGTAAGTATTGATGTAGCAATAATAGTTTTACAGTAACAGTTACGACGCTAAAGTTACCAAAAAAACACTTATTACCTCCCTGTAAATAGACAGCTATTACGAGTTCTTGTTAGATCATATTCATAATTATACTCTCATCGAGCGAAAAGGAAACGCTTGGTATATGTAAACTTTTATTTGACGAAAATGTACGAAAAGAGTAAATGATTTCTCAGAGCCATACAAATATCGAGGCGCCATTATACGTCGTTTCGCACTTTTATAATCTTTATAATCTTCATTAATAATATAATTTAACTTGCAAATGGTGACACAATTTTAAAATAGGTACAGACAGTGTGGTTCCAGATTACCTTCCACATAAACACACATACACTCAAAATTGCGCTCCTTGTTTATAATATTAGGATGTTTTAGGATATATTTATAGCAAATTGCATAATGAATTCCTACAGCTATGTCTATTGCAGGTAAAAAGCGGGAATCGCTCCTATACTACCAATTGTATTTTTGTGAAACTTTCCTCTCTGTGGGCAATTGAATAGAAAGAATAAAATATTAATATTTATTTTGCACTCATACAAAGGCACAAAAAAAACAAATGGTCCTTAGCTCAGCATTGTCAAACATTATACATTATACTTCATAAGAAGCAGAGCTGTTATTATGCTAACACCTAGAATGATATTCACGGACAGTGAGCCATCGTCAAGTTCTGAGAGAGAATCATCGTCAACGTCCATTAACAGTCTCTTCATAATAGCAAGACACTTGATATATCTCCGCCATTCGCCTCAATATATAACTTCTGTTTCTCTTGGTTTCTCAAAATCGCAGTGTATTTTCACTCCGGCTTTAGTACCACTTCAGAGATTAGATGACAAAAATACGACAGTAAGTTTCAACCATTCATCGGGGAAAGTGTTGTACAGCCCCGCGCTACGTGCCTATGACGTTGTACGGCTACGACGTAGGCGGGTTACGCGTGCTACGCTCGTAGCTCTCAGATTATGGATGATACATCAGCTTTGAAATTCTTATGTACCTAGGAAAAGAATGAGTATAAAAGAACTCCCACAGAGAGCTTACATTGTTGCCCACATAAAATGTTTGTTATAAAAATCCAACAAAATGTTGTATTGTTGTCTCGCAGACAGATGTAGACACTTGTTTCATCCCAAAATTCCATTGTTTGTATTGTGAAATATGTCCGATGATTTTGTAGGTCGACGGCGGCTGCGCTTTTGTTTCCCGCGTCATATTTGTAAGTTGCACTTGAGAGCCCCGCAATCTCCTGTGCGCTTCTGTGCGCCTAGTCGTTTTGTTAATGAGCGCTCGTCGCTCTCAATGTACGGTGGGAGCTTTCACCAACATTTGCACAATATAAAACGTTTGTTGGACGTGATGAACGCGGTATTTTTAATTTATCCGCTTTTCATATTCATTGAGCGTCAATGTATGTATGTACATATATTAAAGTGATTTTAAAAGGTTATTGAACGTTAAACTTATTTCTATCTTGCAATTATAAGAGGATCGGATCACAATTAACTTAAGATGAACAGCGTTAAGCTAATTTTTAATCTTTCACGTTCATTTTCTGTTAGTCTCTCTGACCCTAAACACTTGTGATCTGAATGGTTTCAACCCAAAACGTCGTTGTCAGGTCGGATTTGCCAACGTGATAGGGTACAAATCTATAATACAATAATGATGCTATCGGTTTTAATTAACCGACGGAAAAAAAGGAGGTTCTCAATACCGTATATATATATATATCTTTTTTTTTATGTATGCTCAGCCCTCGCTTCGTTATTTATGAACCGATTTTGATTATTCTTTTTTTCTTGGATAGGGTATACCTCAAGAGTGGTCCCATGTCAAGGAAGTCAGGATCTGGTGATGGGATCCTGATAAAATTGAGAGAAACCCTCGAAAATCGTAGGAACGAATAGTGTTTCTGTTTACTTTTCATTACTTTATCAGGTATTTGCCTTTAGAAATCACATCATGTAGCTCAGCTGATGATGAAAAAAAAACATAAAATAAAAATCTTTTAACAAAAAATTAAACCGACGAAAAGAACTAAAAAGCAAAAAATAAATAAACTTTAAGTCTTAAGTATTGAGCTTAGTTACATAAACTATCAAATTTTGTATAAACTAATTTTGAGTCGGGCCAAACAACAAACTGATTAATTATCAAAATTGTATATGTACCTACGTGGGCTCTACGTATGTAATTTATCATTTTATTATTTACATTTACATTTTACTTACCTCCTATCATTAATTGTTTCTCATTATGTGTATTTCTAGTTATAATGAGGTCTGCAAAAGAGAAATTTCTGTCTATATAAGAAAATTTATATTTAAATCTTAAACCTTATCTTAAGTGAAAAGAAAGGATATCATCAATACTCTAAATGAAGCCTTGTTGTGTAAATAAACGTGTACACAATATTCTTATTTCATCGTTCATGTTACATCAGATGCATTCCGTGCCACGGCTGGGCACGGCATAGGAATATCCGTCTGTATTTGTTACCGGCCCGGCCATGATACGTCTAATAGCTAACTTAGGGCACACCAGGTAGGGATGGGGCCGGTGTTTAGTCCGATTTGTTTTTATTGAAGAATCATCAAACGCAATCGATGAAGTGTAAAGAACTGACTTCCTAGTTTAACCAGATTCGATTTAATATCATGACTGATATTGACTGACCTGTTGGGGTAGTGGTTGGTGACCCTGACTGCTGAGCCAGAGGTCGTGGGTTCGATTCCCACCCGGGACAAATAATTGTGTGATGAGCATGATCATTTGTTCTGTGTCTGCGTGTAATTTCTCTATAATATGTATGTATTTAGAAATATATAAGTATTAGTTTGGGATCAGACGGCCGTGTGTGAGATGGGTGAAGTTATTATCATTATTTTTATCATGCTTTTATGCCTCACCTTTTTTGAATGAATGAAGGGAAGTAAATGGTTTTTATTTACACCATTTCCAGTGCCGTGACATGCAGGGACGTTACTTTTTACTTTAAAGTCCTTATGCCTTTCATTTTATTGTGATTTTATAGTGAATGGGTTGCAGTTCTTGACCCTTAACACCTGGTTGGTGGTCGTATGCCAAAACAAGTGCGCTTATGGTTGCAGGCGTTAGTGAGCTCGATTCCAAAATTACTATTTTGTTATTTTTGTTGAAATCCTCAATGGGCGTTTTTCA